>JAUNZM010000014.1:1200000-1838878 GCA_033459285.1 Clamator glandarius | reverse complement strand
TGCTCTAAGGTCTTCTTGGAGCCTTCTCTTCTCCAGGCTGAAAAAGCCCAATTCTCTCAGCCTGTTCTTAGATGAGAGCTGCTCCAGCCCTCTGGTGTAAGTTTGTGTTGGTTGAGAACCCATCTTTAGTACTCATTTCTCATAAACAGGGATCAGAAACCCATCTACCCTCTGGAGAACCTGCTTTCTCTTGGCTTGTCGATACAGCATCTTCTGAAGACAGGGAAACCAGCCCTAAGGGTTATTGAGTACACTGGACTGAGTGCTAGAGTGGTGTCTGACTTGCATTTTCAGCTGTGCTCCGAACAGGGGACATCTTCTGGGATAAAAGTTCTGTTTACAGACGGCTGCTAATTAGCCGTAGCAGAGTAATTATGTAACTGATGAAACAGGACTGTGATTTGTGTTTTGAAGGCTTTCTGCATTGTAAGCATAGAGCTCAAAAAAACCCCCCAAAATCTAGAAGTGTAGTTTTATTCCACTGAGGTTGATTTGATGTGGTTTGTCACACGTATTAGAGGGGCTGGAAGATTTGAATGGTAGCATTATCCGTTGTCGGGGTGGGGCTGAACAGTTGGAGTGGGAGTGAGAGGGACTGGGAGCAGAGGAGCAGCTCCATGTACCTCTGCAGCAGTCTGACTCTTCTCCCTTGTGTTTTCTTTCCATCACCAGAAGATGAATGTCCCCACAGCGTTATCTCTATTCCAAGCTTCCAACTCCCTCTTGAACTATCTCTTTCCACAGCCGTTCTTTGTAGCTCTCCTCCTGAATCCAAATGAGCTCCCTTTGCATCTGGGGAGATTGCCATGCTATGAGGATTTGTTTGTGATCACTGTGCTTCAGCCAGTGATCTTGTACCTGGACCCAAAGAAATGAGGACGGTGAGGAAGGTGATGGGATGGCTTTTTTGTACTCCATGCACACATTTCAGTGCCCACTGTCTGTGTGCTCTTAGAGGACAAAGTTCAGCTCCCTCCTTTAAGGTCTGTGTCAAGCCCTGCCAGCACATCCTTCTCTGTCAGCTTGTTTCTTCTGGTGCCTGCAGATAGCTGGAAAGCAACATCAACTGCCAGCTCTCTTTGGGGTTTAATGCATTTTGCATTTCTTCCAGGACTGCATGGAGCTCTGGGTGTAGCTGAGCTATGGCACAGCTCTGGTAACTGGGATCCACCTGGGCTACTTTCTGCAGGCATGGGATAGGGTGCCCTGTGTGGCTGTGGAGCTTCCAGTGACTGGATGTCAAGTTTGCTTTGCTTCTGATGCATGGAGCCCATCTCTGCTGGCTGGCACGAGTGCTACTGTTCCTGGCGTTGTCTATGTCTCATCATAAATCGAATCCCCATGCGGTGGCCTTTGGCTCAGCTCAGCCAAGAGTCTTCCAACCGTGACAGCACTTCTCCTACAACCTTTAATAGCTTTTTGGCTTTTTCAGTTATAATGGACACCATTAAATCATTCCCAGTCAGCTCCGCTCAGTGGTACCTGAGAAACCACGGTTATTTGGCTCTCCTAAATGCAGGGAACATCTGTGCCTACGTCTGCAGGGTTGCTGTGGGTAAATGTTGACTTCTTAATGGGGATGTTTGGGCACAGCAGGGCATGATGCTGTCCTGAATGTTTGAATTGTGGAATGGCTGTCGCGGTCTCCGAAGTGACACTGGAGGAAGCTGGCTGAGACAATAACTCAGGCTGTGTGCACCTGAGAACAGAATTTGTAAAGACTGAGATATTCAGTAGAGTCGGTAGTGAGAAATGGAGTTTTATTTTTTAGCAGACTGTCTTGCAAATCCAACTAATTTGGAGTGAAAATCAGAAGATCCAGAGCAACACAGCACTGCAATATTTGGGAGCAGTCTGGAGCAGAGGCTGGGGATTCCTCCAGCCTTAGGGAGTCCATAAAGGTTGGAAATTGGAGGTGGCCCTAGTGCAGAGACTGTGGGATGGACACACATGTTGCAAGAAAGGGGGAGCCTTCAGGAGTGTCTGTAGTGGTGGGGATGGTGGTGCTAGGAGGGGATTGGAAGGCTGAATTGATCTCTCTTGTGTGAAAAGTCTGATGGGAAGACAACCTTTGCTCGCAGAAGACTTCTTCAGGAATCATAGCGTCATTGAATATCCTGAGTTGGAAGGGACCGACAAGGCTCATCGAGTCCAACTCCTGTCCCTAAACAGGACACCCCAGCATTCACACTGTGGGGCTGAGGGTGCATTCCAAATGCTTTTGGAATACTGTCAGGCTGTGGCTGCTTCCCTGGGAGCTGTTCCAATGCTCCACCACCCTCTGGGCGAAGGACCTTCTCCTAATGTTCAACCTAATGCTCCCCTGGTGCATTTTCCTGCCATTCCCTTGGGTCCTGTCATTGGTCACCAGAGAGAAGAGCTCAGTGCCGCCACCTCCTCCTCCTTCTCTCCTTCCGAGGAGGCTGTAGAAAGTGATGAAGTCTGCCCTCAGTCTTCTCTTCTCCAGGCTGAGCAGACCAAGTGACTTCAGCCACTGAAGTCAGAACTAGTTTAATAGGGGGATTTCTAGACACTGGATCACGTGTCCCAAGGCCTTTCAGTCCAGGAGCACTGGCAGAAAGTAAAGGGGAAGGGATGAACTTTTCTACATTTGCTCTAAATGCCCTGTCTTTGTGGTGGGAATGTGAATGACCCCAAAGTCCCTCCAGAGGAGTTCTAGAGAAGTTGCTGGGAGAGGACGCTCGCCAGTGATGTAACGAGCTGCAGTTTGCTCCAAAGGTTAAGTATTATAAATGTGGCTGATGTAATTCTATTTCAAAAAGCCTTAGAGGCTGGCAATAACAAACAGAGCTTTTTAGTACCGGGTTATTGATGCAAAATAGTTCAGCAAACTGGATTGCTGAAGTGCAAATGCCATACATTATTCATTAGATGCTTTCTTTCCACAAATCACTGCTCTCCATGGCATAATGTTCCCCACTCCTGGTGACGCTGTTCTTTGGGAAGCTCTTTGGTGCGAGCCAAAACGTGGAGTCGCAGACCTATCCATCAGGACAAGCAGTTGGTTATGTGGTTGTCTTCCAAATGGAGTTCATAATGGGCAAAGAGGTTTAATTAATGCTTCAGAGTAATGTGTCTGTTTATAAAGAAATAATGTACTATAAAATTAGGCAATGCATAGTGAAATGTATCTCCTAATGGCCAAGCTGGCATTTTAAGTGATCAGTAAATCACTTAAATATTAAGACCTTCTTGAGCAAGGATAATAAAGCAAGAGATTTGGAAATGGTAGATACCAGTACTTACAATTATCCACAAAATAAAACATTTTTATAGTGATCATAGAGTTAATCACCTTACAGAGCAGACAGGTGATAGGGACAGTGGAAGATATGTGGTATTATTGCCTGCAGAAAGAGGAATTTTGGATGCGTTCTTTAAGGCCAAATTCAACAAGCAGAAAATATAAATGTTTTCTGAACTCTTTTATCTATTCTTTTGATGAATAAATGCAAGCAGCTGTGGTTATATAGAAAAGCTCATGATCAAAAATACGATCGACCAAGAATATTCCCCAGATAGTGCTAATGTAGTTGCATGGCAGAAGAGAGTGATGATCTATGAATATTGTTTTCAAACTCCTGCTTTAAATATTTGAATGCATTATCATTTGCCTCCATATTTTTAAATGCAAGGCAGGCAAAAATACTGAATTACTCCTTTACAACCCTAATAGAATAAGGTTTTGCAGCACTTCTGCAGTTCTGTTCAGTGATGGGAAGGATACGGGAGGAGACTCCCAGGTCTTCATTGCAAATAGTTTTGGCAGGTTTGGAGGTGAAATGAGATTTTAATGAACTGAATTATATCCAAATGATAGGGATGATTTTCAAGGTAAATATAGAGAAACAAACCGTCTGTCAGAGATACGAAACATTTGTGTAAGAACTTGCATGGATTTTTGTCCCAAACTGGGAAATTATCACAACAGGTTTGAAAGGGTTTGTGGCCAGATCGTGAAAAGGAGTCTCCCAGGGGCCTGGAGACTCTTTTCTCCCAAGTAACAAGTGACAGAATGAGAGGAAATGGCCTCAAGTTGCATCAGGGAGGTGTAGATTGGATATTAGGAAACATTTCTTTACTGACAGAGTGGTGAAGCCCTGGAGAGGCTGCCCGGGGCAGTGGTGGAATCTCCAAACCTGGGTTCAATAAATGCGTAGATGTTGCACGGTGGTGTTGTGTTGGTGGTTGGATTGGATGAGCTTAGAGGTCTTTTCCAGCTTTAACGATTCTGTGATTCTACCCAAATGGGTAGGATGTAGACACATAAGTACCTTTGAGTGTGTCACTCTGATATAATTTGTGTGAATCTCTGACTTCAGACCATACAGAGAGCATCCGCTTAATCAGTGCAACCGCAGAAATAGCCCACAGTATGGTGCAACTCATGAAAAAGATTTTTTTTCTTATAAACGTTGGGAGTTTTTTACTTAAAAGGCAGACATGAGTAGGTATCTCAAAGAATTTTTTTAAGTCAGCCACAAAAAATAAGGAAATATGCCTGTGTGAGATATTTTGTGTAACAGGAATGATTGCTGAATTTGTTGAATGAAGAATTAGCTCTTGGTTAAAAATTCAGAGATGTCAAATGTCTGTGAAGACAACAAGCAGATCGTGCAATTGCAGATGCTGCTTTCATCACTTGGTATTTTCTAATTTCTGTATAGCAAAAAATGAGCAAAATGTTTGAGCAATTTTGCATAAAGAGGATGAAGAGAGAATGGGATGGATCGTCTCCCTGTGTGCTGGGCTCCTGGTTTCTAGATCTCCACAAGGTTTTGGCTGTCAGATTGGAAAAAAAAAAGAAAAAAAGGAAAAAAAAACAAAATAAAAGAGAGAAAATGACAAATAAAGGAAAAAAAGGACAAAAGAGAAGGACATGGATCTCCTAGAGTGAGTCCAGAGGAAGCCACAAATATGATGGAAGTCCTGGAGCACTTCTGCTATGAGGACAGGCTGAGAGTTGCGGTTGCTCAGCCTGGAGAAGAGGAGGCTCCACGGAGACCTTAGAGCAGCTTCCAGGACTGAAAGCGGCTCTAGGACTCTAGGACAGCTCTTGATCAGGGACTGCAGAGATAGGACAAAGGGAATGGTTTTCACCTGCAAGAGTGAAGATTGAAATGAGATTTCAGGAAGAAATGTTTTGCTGTGAGAGTGGGGAGGCCCTGGCCCAGGTTGCCCAGAGCAGCGGTGGCTGCCCCATCCCTGGAGGTGTTCAAGGCCAGGCTGGATGGGGCTTGGAGCCCCTGATCCAGTAGGAGGTGTCCCTGCCCATGGCAGGAGGTGGAACTGCATGGGCTTTGAAGTCCCTTCCAACCCAAACCATTCCACGATTCTGTGAATCTATGATCTTAGTGCAAGCACTTTATATGCTCCTCTCAGCCGCAATTAGAGGACTTAGACACAAAAACAAATCAGGGAAAATGCCCTTGTCACTTGAATTAACTCCCTCTGGAAATTTTTCAGTGTGCTAGTTTTGAGCAGTGAGCATTTTCATCCTAGCCTGAATATTTTCAAAACCTCACTAATGTCAGTAATATTTTATTTAGGCAAAACTTCTTCAATAACATTGATGTGTTCTCTTCCTCTGTTTCCAAAATGATTTGATTTCTCCTATGAATTTTTTTTTGTTAAACTAAACACATTTCTTAAGGTTATACATACCCCATGAAATTAAACTGTTCAGCCCTCCTAAAGTAAATGGGGTTTTGGAATTTATGTTGCAAAATGTCACTTTGACTCCCTTTTGTTGCAGAATGGAAATATTTGAACGAGCAAAATTTCATAGAATCATAGGATACTTTGGGCTTGAAGGGGCCTCAAGACCCATCCAGTTCCACCCGCTGCCATGGGCAGGGACACCTTCCACTAGATCAGGCTGCCCAAGACCCATCCAGCCTGGCCTTGAACCCCTGCAGGGATGGGGCAGCCACAGCTTCCCTGGGCAACCTGTTCCAGTGCTTCACCATTCTCATGGTGAAGAAATTCTTCCTTATGTCCAGTCTAAATTTGCCGCTCTCCATCGCCCCTCGTCCTATCGCTCCAAGCCTTTGTGAACAGTCCTTCCCCAGCTTTCTTGTAGCCCCTTCAGATACTGGAGGGTTGCTATAAGATCTCCTTGGAGCCTTCTCTTCTCCAGGCTGAACAACCCCAGACCTCTCAACCTGTCTGAGAGCTTATTTCTTGGAAATTAGCTTTGTGATTGCTATCCAAGTGTAAATTAAATACTCGCTGACCACTTTGCCATGAAAGTGCTCCGGGAAGGTCTGCTGTTCACAGTTCAGTCAGGATTCCATTCCTGGGTGCAGGAGAGGTTAGGAAGGGAAATATTCCTGCTCTTGACCTGAAGGAAGTTGCAGTTTGATAACTGAAAGGTGAACATGTTCTTCCCCTGCTAAGCAACCTCCCAGGAATTTACCATTTTTATAGTAAGGTGTCCTGAGAAGGTTTGTAGAGGCTTTGGGGTTGGCCCAGCAGATTCTCCAGCCGGTTGAACCTGGCTGGGGCAAGTCCATCCTCCTGAAGGGGGTGAAAAAATGGTGTTTAAAAATATTCCTCACTTGCTGCAAGGTGCCAGGAAGCATCATCCTTTGTGCATCCACTCCTGGTGAGATGCTGACCCCACAGGCTGTCCCCAAGGTGCTCCTCTCTGTGGAGACCCCCCATGTCGCAGCTCCCCACTGCTCGCTCCTCTCCTCTAATGGTCCAGATCCAAAGGTCAAGGATGCTAAGTATCTATTACCAGTGGAGTTTGTTTGCACAGAAAATGCAGCCCAGTGTGTTTGCAACATTACCTGGCAGCTTTCTTCATAATAAAACAATTGGAGAGGGACCTCTTTACTGTTAACTATACGGAGCAAAAAGGTCAAAAAGAAATCCAGCTGCAAATAACCCCAGTGACCACAAACCAGACCTTCTTCAAGTCCCCATTCCTGCAAATGACTCATCCTCCTCCCTCTCTGTTATTTAAGATGAGTCCAAGAGGAGTTGAGGTCAAACTCTCTGACCTTTTGGGGCAGAAGATGGGGAATAGTGAGGCTGGTGGCTGACGAGCAGTCAGCACTAATCAGAATAAATTACTTCTCATCCAAAGCATCTTTTCCACGGCTTCTAAGGGTCACTTACCATTTTCACTTGGAATATTCTGCTGCAAACAGAATCTGGCATGAGATATGCACCAGCTCACCTCAAAACTCTGGGGTTTCTTGGGTCCAGCAGCGGAGCCACAGGCACAAGTTTGGGTCCCCAAAAGTGCAAAGTAGCTTTTCTTCAAGATCTCTTTTAGGAAGCTACATTTGTCTTTATTTTAGAAACATTTCCAAGAGCTAGCTGAGGGAGGAAATGATTCTGAAATTAATTTTTATCCTGTAGAAGTAGATCAAGTTAAGACTTAGTAGCCAAACACAGCTGCTCCTAAACTGTCTCTGTAGTGATCCTAGCATGAAATACTTCAATAAAAAACGTGGAAGATACTCTAGAAGATATGTTGTTTTGACGCAGCTCAGACAGAGGCAGGGTGCCTGGCTGAATTTTCTTCCTTCTTCACTACCTCCCCTTTTTTATAGAATCACAGAATAGTTTGGGTTGGAAAGGACCTTGAAGCTCATCCAGTTCCAACCTCCTGCCATAAGCAGGGACACCTTCCACCTTCTGTGAACCTTCTGGCTCATTTTCCCCCAAAGCAACAATTTTTGGAGGTGCCCCAAGTTCCCCAATTCTATTTGCCAAGACTTTATTTTTTTTTTTCCTTTTGAAACTGTCAGAACAAATACTAAATTCTTCCCCCACTCTCTTCTTGGGATTTAAGATAAAATTAATTTGTATTTTCTCTTTCTCTATGTGTGGGGTGAGGGAAGGTATTTCACCGTCATCACTGCTTTCTCCTCAGCTCTTGCCCCTGCATCTCCCACAGCGGAAATATTAAAAAGTGGGGAAAAAAAACACCTGTAGTGAGGCCCTGGCCCAGGTTGCCCAGAGAAGTGGTGGCTTCCCCATCCCTGAAGATGTTCAAGGCCAGGTTGGATGGCCTTGGGCAGCCTGATCCAGTGGGAGGTGTCCCTGCCTATGGCAGGGGGCAGAACTGGATGGGCCATGGGGTCCCTTTCAAGCAAACCATTCCATGATTATAAAAAAATTTCCAGCACCACACATTCATTCAGGAAATAACTGATTTGGATTAATCACTTTTTTGGTACAGAGTATTTAGGGCTGTCTCTGACAGCAGCTGCCAGTGGTTATTGTGTGGATATCACCCTGCATCAAGTGTTCACTATTGGAGAAAGTTGGTGCTGGAACCTCCTTCATGGCTTCTAGGAGAAAGTTCCTCAAGTAACAAGAGGTGGGATGTGAGGAAATGGCCTCCAGTTGGCACCAGAGGAGGTTTAGATTTGGATATCAGGAAAAATGTCTTTCCTGACAGAATAGTGAAGCCCTCGTAGAGGCTGTCCAGGGCACTGGTGGAATCTCCAGCCCCGGAAGGGTTCAAAAAGCATGTGGCTGCGGCACTTGGGGACATGGTTTAGTAGGCATGGTGGTGTTGGGCTGATGGTGAGACTGGATGACCTTAGAGTTCTTTTCCAACCTCAATGATTCTATGACTGTCTGAATCACAGGACTGTGGCCTTGTCCTCCTGCTGCTTTGGGAGGATCTTGAACTATGGGAGAGGCCAGTTGCACTTTAGGGTAGGAAAACTGGTTTGATCTCATTGAGAATGGATGGTTTTGGGGCTAAGATGGGAGAAAATTTGTGCAAAAAGAACTTTATTTAAATACAGTTTTACACTCATTTTGTAATAGTAGCATTTTATCTTTTTTACATTGATTTATGGGCACTGAAGCAGAACAGAGTAGTCAGAAGAAAGCAATTAATGAGTAAAGAAAAAACCTGCGCGAATGCTTGAAGATAAAAAAGAGAAAAATTAAAAAAATAAGAGAGAGAAATCTCCTAAAAGCTGAAAAAAGAGGGGTAATTGATGGTTCCATTTTAACCTAATGTTATTTCTGGATCTCCTTTTTTCATAATGTGTTATTTACTGCATAGTTTAGAGCTGACAGAAAATAAACAGCATTTGCAAGATAATGTCGTTAGCACCCTGATGCACTTGCTCATCCTACTGGGCTGTCAAATTCTGACTCTACCCAACATCAGTCAACGTCGGCTGTGATGGAGTCTGTTTTTAATAAGCACGGTGCTATAATTACCTTATTGCAAAGTTAAAGCCAAATGACACTTGTGATGAAGGTTTCATGGCTAAACATTAAAGCCAGTGAAGCATTCGCACACCAACTGTCAGATAGGAAATCGCTGTTGGAGGATTTGTTTCTCTATTGCTTGACGAGGGTCACTCTGTTTGTACTTGGAACTTGGTCACGATGCAACAGGTGGAAGAGGAAGATGTAACTCTGAGGAAAAGGGGAAATTCTGCTGAAGTTGTAAATGGTGGGTGAGTGTGGAAGGGGCAGGTGGATGTATATTTTATGGGAAAACAAGGAATTGATCAGATTTGGCGCTGGATGTGCCACCCTGTCATTATCTCCACCCTGTGCTTTAAATCCAGTGTATGCTGTGTGTGAAGGGATGAAGACTTACCCATCCCTGGAGGTGTTCAAGGCCAGGTTCCATGAGGCTATGAGTGACTTGATCCGTCGGAAGGTGGTCCTGCCCATGGCAGAGAGGTGGAACTGGATGGGCTTTAAGGTCTCTTCCAACCCAAACCATTCCATGATATTTGGAGTTACAGTGATGGGTGGCAACTCTTAATTCTACCACAGGTTTCCCAGTATTTGAAGTGCCTTCTCCTAGGCTTTGCTGGTCCACAGAACGACTATGAGGGAAACTCAGCTTTCATTCAAACAAAACTTCTACCTTTTACAGCTACTGAAAAAGATTTGATAGTGTGAAAGCATATCATTTGGTTTTCCAGTACAGAACTGGTGCAATAAGGCTTCCTGTTGGAAAAAAAATTACATCTTCTAGAGCGGTTTATGAGAAATTGCCTATTAATTGTATCCACTATAAACTGCACTAGTTAAATCATCTTCCAGTTGCACATTTTTAGCTCTGCTCCCTGTTCATGAGCTATTCATTGGCTGGAACTAAAACGGCTTTGCCTCGATGAACTGGATGTTCTAGATGTTAAATTAAAGAGAGATTATGCCTTTGATATCGAAGCCTCCATGGTTGGGTTGAATCCCTCACATTACATTTATCAATAGCTAAAGGGGGGCTGCTGTGAACACACCTGCCAGCACACAGCATTATGTAGACTGACTCTCAGTTGAGTTAATATCAGGAATAACCCTTTTTTCCCTCTACTTTTTTCCCTCTACTGCATTATAACTAAGTTTAGGAGTTATCATTCCCTTGTTGGCTTGGCACCACTGGAAGTAGGTGAAGAACTGACATCTCCTCATTCAAGGATGTGTGTGTTGTTCCCTCTGCAGCTTTTCCTTCTCTGGCATTTCCAAATCATTGCTTTTATGGGAGGGCAGCTCTACAGCCAACAGCCCAAAGAGGTGGCTTGGAGGTAGATGTTTTCAGCTGCCTTTTTGCCCCATGACCCCAGGCTTTGCAGATGTTCCTCCAGCTGTTGTGGGAAGAAAATGGAGTGGGATAGAGGGCAGGAGGCAGAGGGGTGCAAAGCAGATCTCTTTTCTCCCTCCTGGAACAGGTTCAAGGTGTTGGCTGAGGGCAATTTACCCATCTTGGTGTGATGTGGCCCTGGCCTCAGCGTGGACATTGGCCTGGCATAAACTCACTTCATGTCACCTCGGGTGAAGATGAGCCAATGGTGCTCCTTGTTTTTCCGTAACAGCTCCTCAGTGACGGCATCCAGCCTTCTTGCTTCCAAACTGCATCTGGAAAAAGGCTCCTGGGTATCATTGTACCAGGGCAAAAAAAAGGACGTAAGTGATCTTGGACCTGGTGCAGCGACGCTATTCATTGAGCTTTTTACTGTTCAGCTTAACGTGTAATTTCTCTGCCCAAAGAACCTATTGACTCAGCTCTTAAGATAATTACTGGATTTCACGTTGAAAAGCCTTCATACAAATATTTCAAAATACAACAGAACAAAGGCAAAATAGCTTCATGTTATTAATCAATGAGAGTGGAAGGGTGTATTGTTATGAAAATACGGCACCCACTCCTCCAGCTTTCACCGAGCACCAGATGGTACAACATTTGTGGAGACAGCAAACAGTCTTCAGCAAACTTCAGCAAACAGTCTGGATTAACCATTTAACGCACCCGGCTCCCGTTCTTGTTTTCTAAATAGGCAGGGAAAGGCTGGGCAGTGACCGGCTTTTGGCCTGGCATCAGGAACAGGCTGAAGGTGTCCTTGGCTTAATGCAAGTGACTTTCTCTTACACTCAGATTTATGTTCTCTGCTTTTGGCATGCCTGGCTTGGTGTATCTTTCAAGAGATATAGAGGGATGTTACAGATATATTGGACCGAGACCAGCATATATTACAGTCTCCTTTCTCTACCACGTATAGATGTGTGTTTGCAATGCAAAAAGTGGTGACTGCTGTACACGTATTACGGCTGTAAATTGTATCCCACTCCAGAGTGAATGAGGAGAGAAATAAAGGACAACAAAACATGCATTTGTAGCAATAGAATTGCTCTGGCCGAAGCCTGACCCCTGCTTCCAGCAAAAAAGAGCAGATTGGTTGTTATGTAGATGCATAATGACTTACAGAGGTGCCCGAGTACTTCCTCTACCATATCCAAATGTGTTTTTTGGTACAGCAGAGAGAAAGCAAGCTGTCCTGCTGTTGCAAGTCAGTGGCATGAAGTTAAATCCCCGGGTCCCTTTAATAAAGCTTTGACTTGGTGGTTTTACATAAGAAGATAATTGAATATTATAGTGCTAACACAGTTCTACAGTTCTGCATAAATCAGTGGACAGAAGAGCTTCCACCCGGCAAGTTCTGTTGTGTTTAGAGCCTCAGCAGTGCCCCTCATCCAAAAATAAATTAAAATCTGAAGTGAGAGATGCCAAAAGGAAGGCAGTGTCTATCAGACACTATCAAGCCCACCTCCCTTATGGACCAATGTGTTGCCTTATTCACAACCTTCTTCCTGCTCTTGATACAACAGTGACTTTTCTTGAATGTGTTTATATTACAGAAAAAAAAAAACCTAATTTTTTAAAAATCTTTTTCACTTGCAGTTCAAAAAGCCATGAATACTGAGACAGAAATACAGAAACTCAGTGTCGCAAACCCAAACTTGGCAGGCAATGGGAGAGGAGACAATCCATTTTCCTCTCCAGCTACTCACAGAATAAAAGGGTAACTGTGTTTATTCTTTCATTTCTCTAGGGAACTTCCCCAAGTTATTAGAATCTGCCTGATTAAATAATTGAGAAGAGTTGTCATAAAGTGACTTCTCACTCCCTATCTGTCATTGAGATATGCAGAAAATGGCATGTCAAGGAACATTTGCTTGGAAAGCTTCAGGGACCATTAACTCTTGTCATGACTTGAGTGATTAAGGAACCAGAAACAGTGATACTGTTTCCCAGCCGGTTTGTAAATATCTAAGTGCCAGATCTTCCATCCTTCTCTTACAGTTAGGTCAAAAGAAGGGGTACTGGGGTCTGGACAGGACAAAGACAACTCTCTGCCACCTTGCTGGAGCATGTCCTCTAAATGCCCCATAGATGGGCCACCAGGGGAACTTGCCACCAGATAACAGGACCATCTTACCAAGAACATCACAATATCCCTTAATTTCTATATCCTTTCCATTGTCTGTGAATTTCAGGGTTTCCCTCCTCCAATTTCGAACCACTCTGCCCTTACCTACCATGGTGTGTGATGGTGTGTGAACTTCTGTGTCTCTTTTCTACAACAAAGTCCTCCAGCATTGATATCTTGCCACCTGTGCTTGGTGCATCCCAGCTCAGTCAAACAGAAATCCCTTCTGCAGAGAAAGAACAGGATTTGTAACTTTTCTGCTGTGATGTTTCATAGGCAGCTTTATTTACTGTGTTCAGTTCTGGGCCCCTCACCACAAGAAGGATGTTGTGGCTCTGGAGCGAGTCCAGAGAAGGGCAACGAAGCTGGTGAAGGGGCTGGAGAACAAATCTTACGAGGAGTGGCTGAGAGAGCTGGGGGTGTTCAGCCTGGAGAAGAGGAGGCTGAGGGGAGACCTTATTACTCTCTACAACTACCTGAAGGGAGGTTGTGGAGGGGAGGGAGCTGGCCTCTTCTCCCAAGTGATAGGGGACAGGACGAGGGGGAATGGTTAGGCATTGGAACGGTCTGCCCAGGGAGGTGGTTGAGTCACTGTCCCTGGAGGTGTTTAAGGTTAGGGTAGATGAGGTGCTTAGGAGCATGATTTAGGGATTGGTGGGAATGGTTGGACTCGACGATCCAGTGGGTCTCTTCCAACCTGGTCATTCTGTGACTCTGTGATTTGCCCAAGAACCAAAGCTGCAGAGAACAGGACGGAAAGGACAGGAGTCTGAGACTGAAACTGCCACCACGGGAAACAAATAATGGAGATAACCTCAAGTTTTAAAGTCATTATCTGTGAGTTTTCCAACAAGGGCCAGGCCTAAAGAGCTAGTGGCAGGATTTTTAAGTCGTACCCTTGAGCAGCCAAAGGCTGCTTAAACACCCTTTCCCTTCCTACAAGGGTGTCAGTTGGCCCAGAAACACCTGTATCTGCTGCAGTAGCAGGGTTTAGCAAGCCAGAATAGCATTTTTGTGCTACTCCAGCACCCATGGTCCTATGCAGTTGAAATCCAACTATGTAGAAGCTCAGGATCATAAATTTCCTCCAGTGAAGTCCATGGCATGTAAACATTCCTCATATCCCAAACCACCTCAGCCAATATGGATCTCTGGAGCTTAACAGCTGGAAGAAGCCTCAGGTGGGATTCATGACTTCAACATCCTGAGGTCCTCCCTTGGTGTGGACGGACTAAAATCACGGCTCCACGTGGTTTACTTTGCTTCAGTGATGTCAAGACACTGTGTCCCCAGATGGGAGTAAATCACACTGGCAAAGGAAATACCTGGTTAATCAACAGGTTGGCACAAAAAATGTGATGGGATTGCAATTCTAACATCTTCATGGGAGTCTTGGCCCCAGAACTACCCCAGAAGAGTCTGGTTCCTCTAGCTGGGCTTCTCCAGAGCTGTGTTTGATGGCATCTCCTTGGAGGAGGTGTTGGTGAATTTGGAAGCTGGCTACTGTTTTCAGGAATACATCACACAAGTGGGATGATTTGACGTATCTTTATTCAAAACCCTCCTCTAAGGGGGAAGCATGCCAGGTAGCCCTGGAACAGCCTGGTATTTAATCTCTTGGTGCTGCGATTGTACATTCTGGGTCAAGGTGAACCCTGAGCTCCTAAATGAGTATTTGTAAGTGTTGGCTCATGCAAGGCAAGCGGTGCTCTTAAATCTTTTCACCCAAGTCTTCTCCCAGTGAATTACTAGGTTGTAGATAAGATCTCAGACATATTGTGCTCAGACAAATATATACCTTTCTGTTTTTACAAGGCTCAACCCAGAAACAATTTTAGTCTCTGAAAGAGAAGGTCATTGTCTCTCTCTTACACTTATAAAATATTAGCACTTACAACTGGATGATGAGCAGAGCTGAGCCCCGTGTTTTCCCCTCTGCTGGCACAGCTCCTGTAAATCATTCTCTTCCCAAGTAGGCCTTGGTTCTCCATAAATCACAGTGTTGTCAGCTCTGGTTTCACGTCTCAAAGTGAGATGATGACACTTTGTTCTCTATTTCCAGCAGCTTTTTCTACCTGTGCTCAGGGGAAACTGTCCCCTGTAGACAATCCAGTTGTTGAATTTAGTCTCTCTTTCCAGATATGAAGTCAAGATACTTGGATATTTTGACAAAGACATTTATTGCTTCAGTTGAGATGACAGACACCACAAAGACACTATGTCAAGCAATCTGGAGGCAGCACTTCTTGCTTTAGCAAGATCTGTGGTGATCAGACACCTGAAGGCTCATGAGACTCTACTGGGCTCTGACCAGCCGGATGTAACTCCCACAAAAAGGCCTGAAGAAATGTCTCTGTTTCAGGAATCTTTCACCAAACATACGTTTGCACAATTTCTAGGGATATGATTGATGTGAGTGTTTTGCCCTTGGGCTGACCATCTTTTTGTAGCTTTATAATATGAGTCAGTAGAGTCAAAATCTTATCACAGAATCATAGAATCCCTAGGTTGGAAAATACCTCTGAGATTGAGTCCAACCATCCCTGTCCACTACTAAACCAGATCGCTGAGCACCTCATCTGCCCATCTTTTAAACCTCTCCAGGGATGGGGACTCCACCACCTCCCTGAGCAACCTCTGCCAGGGACCGAGAACCCTTTCCGTGAAGGAATTTTTCCTGATGTCCAATCTGAACCTTCCCTGGTGCAGCTTGAGACCATTTCCTCTCATCCTTTCATCTGTCACTTGGGAGAAGAGACCAGCACCCACCTCACCACAACGTCCTTTCAGGTTGTGGTGGGATTCATGTCCTTCCTCTACAGGTGGCTGTAGGCAGGGCGAGATGTAGGTAGGGGTAGGTACAGGCAGCTGGAAGCAGCTGAAGGCACCCTCTGCTCTAAATACCTCTTCCCTCTGTGGGAAGAGTCACTTCAGGGTATTTTTTCATGCTGTCCAGAGGAATGTGAGCCCCATTCCCCTCTCAGGTTCCCAGGCTGGCATGATACTTGTTCAATTATTTTTAATGAAAAGCGATTCAGCGTTCAGGGGAGATTTAGGCTGGACATCAGGAAAAAAATTTTCACAGAAAGGGTCATTGGGCACTGGAACCGGCTGCCCAGGGAGGTGGTTGAGTCACCTTCCCTGGAGGTGTTTAAGGCACAGGTGGACGAGGTGCTAAAGGGCATGGTTTAGTGTTTGATAGGAATGGTTGGACTCGATGATCCGGTGGGTCTCTTCCAACCTGGTTATTCCGTGTTATTCTGTGATTGTTTTCCTTGCCTTCTTGTTACTGGAAGCAGGATGTGCTGAGAACAGCTAGATGTGTTCTCGACTTCCGATAGGACTTGATGATCTCAAAGGTCTTTTCCAACCTAGTGGGTCTTTGACTTATTATCACTCAGTCCTTGCTTCTTACCATTAATCGGCTGGGAATGGCTTTCCCACTCTCCTCATTAGTTCTAATTGCAATACTCTCATTATCTTGCCATTTTGCCTCTTGCCACAAATAGGGCTGATATGGCTGACGAGAAGAGGCTCGACCTGGGCTCCATCAGTGGGTGTAGCCACAATTAAAGACAGGCAGCTGGCCTCAGGATGCACTTTTTCCCTCCTCAGCTGTAAGGAGAGGTCATACCTGGGCTGCTTGTGTGTGCTCTTGGCTTCCCAGGTTGACCTTGCTGTTGGGTTACCCTGTCAAGAAACAGCAAGAACATGATGTGTGATGATCTGGATAATCCTTTCTAGAAGGTATTCGCTGACTGCAGTTGTCCTTTTTGCTTGAACCTCTTATCATCTCCTCCATCCACACTTGACTTTGCAATATAGAATCATAGAATACTTTGGGTTAGAAGGGACCTTAAAGATCATCCAGTTCCAACCCCCTTGCCATGGGCAGGGAAGTATCCCACTAGATCAGGCTGCCCAAGGCCCCATCCAGCCTGGCCTTGAACACCTCCAGGGATGGGGCATTTAATCATTAGGGCAGCAGCAAATGAAGTCTGTGATTATTGTGTGTGTGCCAAACTGTTGCTGGATGGTTTGTTGCGGAATACCAGTTCTGGATCTGCTATTGGAGGAGTTGTCGTCAAGGTAGGAGATACCTGTGATGCCACTTTATATGTGTTACTTCTCCGCTGGGGTGCAGCCCTTGTAGGGTGTGGGGAGACTTAAGATAGAGCCACCTGTGCTTGGCTAGAATGGTGGGTCTGAGCCCAACCTGACCTCCTTGCACTTGCCCAGGCACATTAACATGGGGCTGGTCTTTAGATTGGACATCTGGTCTTTCAGATTGGACATCAGGAAAAATTTCTTCACGGAAAGGGTTCTCAGTCCCTGGCAGAGGCTGCCCAGGGAGGTGGTGGAGTCCCCATCCCCAGAGGGGTTTAAAAGCCAAGTAGATGAGGTGCTGGGGGATCTGATTTAATAGTGGTCAGGTACAATTGGACTCAATGATCTCAAAGGTCTTTACTAACCAAGCGCTTATATTATTTTATGATTCTTCCTAGGAGTGTCAAATCCATTGCATGCAGCAGTGAAATGTGCTTGTTAGGTGTCATTAGGCTGCTGTCAGCTTCCTCATGCTCCGTGAAGGTTTGGAAAAGGACAAATGGGCTGTCAAATGGCCTAAATAAGCTCTTTCTGACTCTTCACTGTGATCTGGTTGTAATTTAAGTCATGGGTGTTTTCATTTGTTGGGTAATAGAGAAGAGTGTTTTCTGTGCCTAATGGACATCTTGAGATGTCACAAACCAGAAATGATGAGGAAGAAGCAGAGCATAAATGGCTGTGTTGTGGAGGTGCTTTTCTGTGTGCAGCGATGCCCCCCCTCTAATGTTCCATAGCTCCGTAAGAGAGGAGTGAGAGAGATGTTTAAAATGTAAAGTTATGGAGGGCCTTATTTATTCATCTGTCTCCTGGAGTGCATCATGATCACAAAATCTTGTACTATGATGAGATTTTAAAGCTCTGAGCAAGTGTCTCTCTCACAGAAAATACTGTTGCAAAACATAAAATAATATTTTCATAATTACGGTGCCTCAGGAACATCTGACAGCGGCTGGTTCGTCCTTTGCTTTCCTACACTTTTCTCTTTATAGAATAGAATCATAAAATGAGTTGGGTTGGAAGGAACCTTAAAGATCATCCAGTCCCACCCCCTGCGATGGGCAGGGACACCTGCCACTGGATCAGGTTGCTCCAAGCCCCATCCAACCTGGCCCTGAGCCCCTACAGGGATGGAGCAGCCGCCACCATGCTGGGCAACCTGTTTCAGGGCCTCCCCACCCTCACAGTGAAGAATCTGAATCTTTCCCCTTCCAATTTAACTTCAGCCCATGGGAAGGACTTGCATTGGAGAAAGTCGTGGAGGACCGTGTCCTGTGGGAATGACCCCACAATTAAACAGGGGAAGAATTTAAGGAGGAAGAAGTGGTAGCAACCCACGTTCCCTGTCACCCTGTGCTGTGCTGCTCAGGGGAAGGAGGTAGAGAAAACCAGGGGAGAAGCTGAGCCTGGGAAGAAGGGAGCGGTGAGGGAAAGGTGTTTTAAGCTAGTTTTATTTCTCATTATCCTACTCTGACTTGATTGGTAAAAAAATAAACTAATTTCCCCAGTTTGAGTCTGTTTTGCCCATGATGGGAATCAGTGAGTGATCTCACTGTCCTTATCTCAGCCCATGAGCATTTTGTTCTATTTTCTTTCCTGATCAAATTGAAGAGGGGCAGGTGATTTTGGTGAACAAATGGTATCCAGCCAGGGTTGACCTGTCACACTTTAAAATCTGTGAGACGGCTTCTCCATCACACCTTTAGGTTTTCCACTTGCATCACAGTCATTAGGAATCCCCTGTCTATTGAGAAGGTCGTGGCCCTGACAGCTGTATTTGTCTTGAGGGAAAGCACAAGAACACTACCGGGCTCTCTGGCAGGAGAGTTGAGGTGGTCTCAGCCCCAGGTATCCTTCTTTGCTACCTTTGCTGAACACTTAAGTTTCTGCAGCCCTTGGGATGGTTTGTGTGAAGGGTGTGAAGACGGAGTCTGCATCCCAGCCATAAACCACACCTTTTGCAGAGCCGAGGTATGGAGAATCCCTGTCTGGAAGGATGGAGAATATCACTCGCTTTCTGGTGTCTTTGCTACCCCCACTTAGGGTTATGGTTTAGTAGTGGACAGGTACGGTTGGAGCTGATGGTCTCAAAGGTCTTTTCCAACCTAGCAGTTCTATGATTGATGATTCTGTGATTCCATCATTTTTCTTTCATGAGGTTTGGATGGTGGCAATGCTGAGGTTCAGCTGTAGGCACTCCTCTGCTCCCTGACATCACCCTTTTCTTTTCTTGCTCCAATCTTGAAGAAATATAAAATGGAGCGGGGCAGATTTAGGCTAGGCATTAGGAAGAATTTCTTCACCATGAGGGCGGGGAGGCCCTGAACCAGGTTGTTCAGGGAAGTTGGGGCTACCCCATCTCTGGAGGTGTTCAGGAGCAGGTTGTATGGGGCTTGCAGCAACCAGATCCGATAGGAGGTGTCCCTGCCCATGGCAGGGTGTGGGACTGGGTGGGCTTCCAAGGTCCCTTCCAACACAAACTATTCTATGAATCTGTAATTTCTCTCAGTGAAGATTTGCTGTTGCTGGGATTCAGGCTTGGAGCCAAGTTTGGGAAGTGGGCAAAGCACTTCAATTTCTTCCCTGCTTTTCCTGTTTTGTCAACTAAAGAAGACCTCTGGGAGGTGCAGGCTTTCCATGCTCTTCTCAGTCAGCCACCAGCTGTCTGAGCTGCTACATGTCCATTGAAATCAATAACACACTATCAATTTATACCTGCTTCTCCAGACTGCTTTTTCTGTGCACTAACAATAACCTGTATTTTGCTGGGGTTTCCAATTAATGCCTTTCCTGGAGCTCTCTCTTCACCTTCTCCTTCCCATTGCTTCCATTTTCCACATCAGCATCTAATGGATCTTCACCTGTCAGTGCTCTGTAGAGGACAAATAACTGTGCGTCTCTTCCCAGGGCTCTGCTCTTTCATTTCTTCACCTGGCTCAGTGAATCAAGACTTTTCCGTGATCTCGATTAGGTAATGCACACTAAATGAATCATCGCATGATTGTGTCATAAGAGCAAATGGCATAAAACTCTGGTTTCCTTCTGTTCTTGTTGGGAACTGATGCATCTGCCTTGAACTTGGACTTGCTTACGTTACATGGGTGAGTTCCCAGGCTCATCTCTGCTTTGTATCTCCCTTTGCCCTCTGTCCTCTGAGTCTGTGCTCATACCTTCACCATCACAAAGTAGCAGCTTTGCACCATCACGAAGTGTCTAGCTGGGGACAAGGTGACTAACAGTGTCATGTCTGCCCCCTGGGGAGACGCCTCGGGGTCCTGCACTGGCGCTTTCTTCCTTCCACAGACACCATTTCTCCCCGCAACTCTCTCTTTTCCTCCCTGCGACTCCACCTTTCCCCTGATTATTGTAAAATAATCAAATCCTCAAAAAATCCATAGAATCATTAAGGTAGGAAACAACCTTTAAGATTGCTCAGTCCAAACATCAGCCTAACCCCACTGTGCCTACTAAACCATGTACACAGTGTCATATCTACAGAGTTCTTGAACCCCTCCAGGGATGGAGACTCCACTGCTGCCCTGGGCAACCTCTGCCAGGGCTTCACCCCTCTTTCCATAAAGAAATCTTTCCTAAGATCCAATCTAAACCTGCCCTGGTGGAACCTGAGGCTGTTTCGTCTTGTCCTGTTCCTCAAGTCCCTGAGCCTGTTGGCTTATGTTACTGATCCCTAACTATTTTCCCTGAAACTCACAGTTTTTTTTGCTTTATTTGCAAATGATTTATCATGTCTACAGGAGTGACTTGAATCTCTTTGTACAAACCAAATATCTGAACTCTCTCTATAGTATATAGTACTAAGAAACTCCATGAAACTGTCTTCTGCTCACGCAAAATGCAGCATAGTTTAACTAATGGGCTGACACTATGCTGGAATATCAATCTCTTTTTGAGAGTGATTTTAAGTCGTAATCAGACTTCACCCTGAGACCTTAGAGCAACCTTCCAGTACCTGAAGGGGCCCACAAGAAAGCTGGGGAGGGACTTTTTCAAAGGCATGGAGTGATAGGATGAGGGGAACGGCATTGAATTAGGAGGGGGAAGATTTAGGCTAGGAAGAAGGAGGAATTTCTTCACCCTGAGGGTGGGGAAACCCTGGCCCAGGTTGCCCAAAGCAGTGGTGGCCGCCCCATCCCTGGAGATGTTCAAGGCCAGGCTGGATGGGGCTTGAAGCAACCTGATCCAGTGGGAGGTGTCCCTGCCCATGGCAGGGGGATTGGAATTGGGTGATCTTTAAAGTCCCTTCCAACCCAACCCATTCCATTCTATGATTCATCAGGAAATTTCTGCCTGGTGTTGTATTGTTTGAGGAGCGTTTGCTGCAATTATATGTAGAGAGATAACAATTATCTACCTGTCCTGTAAGAGAGGCAGGAGTGTACTAAAAATAAGTAACTCAACAAGACAGAAACACGGATATAGTGTGTGGTGGGAATGAATAAACAACACTTTCTATTGTGGCACTACATTTGTGAGACTGTGTTATGGGCAAAGAGAGCTCCTGGATAAAATGGTTGTGGAGGGGAAAGTGAGGTAAGGCCATCACTACATCACAGGAGGTAGTGGATAATTGTGGCTATGCCATTTTTTCCTGCTGTGCTTCTGGTTGCAAAGAGAGTTCACAATCGTTTGCTATTTTTCCCCTCAGTTTTGTGACTCTCGCTAGCGTGAGCAGGGGTGGAGGAGGCGAGGAGAGGCGATAGCTCGTCACACTTGGCGTGACTGAGCAAGAGCTTCACGTTGTGCCAGCTGTAAAACATCTCAGCGTAAATCTTCTCCCTCAGATGACTTTTCTAGCTGGAACAATGCCATTATGGATGTGTCGGCTTGGATAAGGGAGAGGCCATGAGGCTGCTCGGAAGGAGAGCTCGTGTGACATATTAGGCCATCAACATGTTCAGGACAGGGAATTGTCTTCAATCAGTCTTGGATAATGTACTATATCTGAGCATACTGAGACAAAGAGCTCATACGCTGCTTGCGATGGCTGATCCCAGATAACACCGAAGACATCTGCATGCTGAGCCAGGTGAAGGAGCTGGCACTCGGACATTAGCCTGATCCTTGGCAAAATGAGCTGCGAGAATTTTATGCTTTAGATTCATATCCTTGCTGGTTTGGGATGGCTTCTTTGTACAGACAAGCCCTGGATGGCTGTGCCCCTCTCCCTGACTGATGGGCAGGAGAGGAAGATCTGAAGTGGGGCTGGAGGAGCTCTTTACCACCCTCAGAGAACAGTCAGAGCGTGCATGCTTCCATGCTTTTATATTGGTTTTCTTTGCTCTTTTAGTAGGCAAATTCTTGCATTATTGATTTGCTCGAGGCTCTTTATATACGAGTTGTTTCTGTATAGGGTCATGCAGCTGTAGTTTTAAAATAATGGAATAATTTTGCCTTTACAGTAATTCCATTAGCATTTGGAGTCATGTTTGGAATGTGGCAAGCCTCCTGCTGCCTGTGTTGGTTTAGGTAATTGTTCCTCTGCCATAGGATAATTCAGAGGTCCTGGTCTCTACTACAGTAGAAATAGAGTAATTTTTCTCTGCTTGCTCCCCTTAAACTCCAGCTCCAGGAGCAATTGCTGTTCTCACTCACAGCAGCCACAGTTACGAGCAAGAGAAGAACTTGAAAGATGTGCAACCAGGTGCCGTGTCCAAGTTGCCCCAAGGGGAACTGTGCTTGTTGAGGAGGAACCAGTGAGGAATCATTGACCTGCAGGAAAAGAGCTGCTGGTCCCTAACTCAGCGTTTCCTTTTGACGCCAGATACCTCGGTGTTGTTCCCAGAAGTGGCAGCTTCCAGGGGTGCCCCAATTAATTTTGTTGGCATGTTGTGGTGGCAAAGCAGGGTCTCTGCCTATGTGGCATCCATACCAACCTCTGTTAAATCCCACTGGGGTTTTTGTTCCTGGTTCTCTGCTTGTGAGGTGTTCTTGCTCAAATATTGGGCTGGAATAGCTGCCCATTGCCCTGGTGCTTGGGATTTGTGTATGCAGTGGGTACTGCTTAGTGAACCTTCACATCCATCAAGTTCACCTAAACATCAGCTGAAGAGACATTTCAAGGCCTGTGTTGTGGAAGGCTTAGGGGAATAGAGAAATGTTTTCCTGCTGCTCAATCTCTCCAGTCACTCCCTTTTTAGATCTCTAATCTACCTTGTTCTCCCCTAAAAGGATGCAAACAAACGCAGTGACAGCAGCTCTCCGTTAAAGGCCAGACATGCTGGAGTAATTTGCATTTTTTAAAAACTTTGTCTGTGCTATTTTTATCTTTTAATGCTCTTAGCTGGTTTTTGGGCTCCAAAATTGCATCTGTATTTCATAGAACGGTTTGAGTGGGAAAAGACCTTAAAGCCCATCCAGTTCCAGTCCCTGCCATGGGCAGGGACACCTCCCCCTGGATCAGGTTGCTCCAAGCCCCATCCAACCTGGCCTTGAACGCCTGCAGGGATGGGGCAGCCACCACTGCTCTGGACAACCTGGGCCAGGGCCTCCCCCTTCCTCTGTGTAACCAATTCTTTCTTGATCTGCTCAGGATTTAGGTCTCCAAGGAGACTGCATTGTTGCAGTGCCAACCCACCTGTAGCTTGTGGCCACCCCATTGCCATTTCCAGGCCTTGTTGATGTGACCTGTAGCTCAATTGTGTGACCGCGGCTGTGATGGGAAGACTGTAGTTTGGTGGTGATGTTGAAACATTGCGGTACCTGCGGACTCCACACATTTAATAACAGATGAGTAACCTGTGATATATTTGAATGACTTATTGTGATGATTTCCCCAGGTCCTCTCTGACTGGCAAACTCCCATGTGCTCCTCTGTTATTTGGAAAGAACTGCCTCAGAGATCTGATAACTTGTGTGCTCTCATTTGTTATTTGAAAGCAACTTCCAGCTCCTTTTGGGGAATAATTTTCTGCTTGCTGGTTGATCACCTGCTGCTCTTTTTGCATAGCTGATAATTTTGTCTTTTGAGTCCATTACTGAACGTGTTGGTCATGTCGTCTTGTTAGGAGGTGCAAAACATATTGAAGAGCAGAAGAGCAAAGGAGGAAAAGCAAGAACACACTTTTCCCCTGAAATTCTGTCCTATTGAGACCATGCAGGTCACTCCTCTTTGGGACGTGTGAAAACTAAGTGCAGGTGCATCACTGGGGAGGTCTGGCCACCCTGATGTTAGGATGCAGAAATGTGGTATAAAACCAGGGTGCAATGGGATTGTAGTTGCTGAATATTTGCTTTGGAGCTGGGAAAGATGGATCTGCATGGCGTGCAGCTGTTGCACCTGTGGATGTGGGATGCATCCGAACCATGGATGCAGGGCGTGGCGAGGAGTGGCAGCCACAGCACAGTGGCTTGCAGATCAGAATCATAGAATCATAGAATAGTTTGGGTTGGAAGGGACCTTAAGGGTCATCCAGTTCCACTCCCTGCCATAGGCAGGGACAACTCCCACTGGATCAGGTTGCCCAAGATACCATCCAGCCTGGCCTTGAACACCTCCAGGGATGGGGCAGCCACAGATTCCCTGGACAACCTGCTCCAGAGCCCCTCCCCACCCTCAGGGTGAAGAAATTCTTCCTTATTTCTAGCCTAAATCTGCATCTCCCCAGTTTATACCCACCACCCCTTCTCCTGCCACTCCAGGCCTTTGTGAACAGTCCCTCCCCAGCTTTCTTGTAGCCCCTTCAGGTACTATAAGGTTGCCTCAGAACCTTAACTTCTCCAGCCTGCACGATCCCAACTCTCTCAGCCTGTCCTCACACAGAAGATGCTCCAGCCCTCGGTTCATCCTTGTAGCCTCCTCTGGTCCTGTTCCAACAGTTCCATATCCTTCTTATGTTGAGGATTCAAGAACTGGAAGCTGCACTCCAGATGAGGTCTGTTTGCCCAAGTAATTAACGTGTTGCTTCAACTCTTCTAATAAGTGTGAGTTCCCCGCAGCCAGTGGCTCATGGGATAATCAGCAACAGCCCGCTCCACACCGCTGGCAGTAATTCACCTTTGTCAAAGATCCAAACACGCGCTCTCAGTGCTGAACGATCTTTATTAAACAAACCGGCCAGTTCAAGTACATGATTTAAAAGTTCTGTTCAAACATGGTATTTTGATCCAATCTCAGCTTCCCTGTAAAATTAAGGATTTAATGCTCCCATTCCAACTAAATGGGCTTTATGGCGTTCAGGCTGAAGAGACTGCACGGTGGATTAGAAAACCATTGTGAAAAGTGTCACTGAAAACCTGTAATTTTCCTGTCTCTCCCTCTTACTTCAATGATCCATTTTCATGCCAAATTTCAGGAGACAAATGCATTAGTTCAGCTGGGCTGGTGGGGCTTTGCTCTTGGTATTTCTGCAGCCTTTGGGGCTCTGCACAAGAAGCTTTAAGGTGGAAACGTGGAGTTGGGAATCTGTAAAAGGGAAAGTCATTGTCCAGTGTGCAATAGGTGCTTTTAAATATTGGGAATTCAGGGCTGTTATCAGGTTTTCATGCCAATGTGTCCAATTGCATACTAGCCAAAGGTTTGTGTAAATTACTTGAAAGTTTAACTAACACTAACCATTCATCTCATATGGCTCTGAAAATCCACGTGCTTTTGACAGCACAGGAAGGATATCACAGAATCACAGAATCACAGAATAACCAGGTTGGAAGAGACCCACTGGATCGTCGAGTCCAACCATTCCCACCAATCCCTAATATATGGATCTGTTGGAATGAGGCCAAGAGATGATCTAAGGGCTGGAGCACCTCTTGTATGAGGACAGGCTGGGAGAGTTGGGGTTGTTCAGCCTGGAGAAGAGAAGGCTCCAGGGAGAACTTAGAGCAGCTTCCAGCACTGAAGGGGGCTCCAGGAAAGCTGGGGAGGGGCTCTTGATCAGGGAGTGCAAGGACAGGATAAGGGGAATGGTTTTCAGCTGGAAGAGGGGAGACTGAAATGAGAAATGTTTTGCTGTGAGAGTGGGGAGGCCCTGGCCCAGGTTGCCCAGAGCAGTGGTGGCTGCCCCATCCCTGGAGGTGTTCAAGGTCAGGTTGGATGGGGCTTGGAGCAACCTGATGTAGTGGGACGTGTCCCTGCCCATGGCAGAGGGTGGGACTGGATGGGCTGTGAGGTCCCTTCCAATCCAAACCGTTCTATGATCTTCCACTGTCTATTAAAAATATCTAATAATCTATTAACCATTCAACTTAAAAGCCAGCCTGTGAGAATATTATTGAGTTCTTTATTACTAAATTTAATGTGATGAATACTCACCTTGCAGAAGATGATTTACTTTTCTTCTCTGCTCCTGCTGAACCTGACCATAAGACAATTGTAAGCTCAGGGCTGTCTTTGGTTGGCCACTCATTGGTGTGTTCACTAAGATATATCAACTTATAGACACTTAAACTCAGATTAAAGGCAGTGATCTGACACATGGTGCAGTAATTAAGGCTCCCTTGATAGCCCTGCTAATATCACTGTGGCTCTGGTATGATGTGGTTCTTCTGTTGTTAGTAAGAGCCTCATTGCTCCTCACACTGTGTGTCCATCAAGGGAGGAGACTGATGTTGGTGGGATGATGTCTCTTTTGGCTACGTGGTCTTACCTGTACAGCTGGGAGAGGGTTTAGAAGAATTAGAGAGTGCTTGTAAATTGGTAAAGGCTGCGATTTTTCCTAGGAGCCACTCTAATGGCAGTGCCTGTGGCCTGATCGCTGGTAGATGTCACCTTTTGACACTGTTAAAGTTGGAGAAAGGCCTTTTAGTGAGAGCTGGGGGTTTCTGAACATAATTTTGAAAATATAGGTAAGCCAATTTTGGATGAAAAGTGGATGAAACATACAGTTAACTACGAAGTGGAGAAAAATGCTCACTCTGCAAATGAGAACTTGAGTCTCAAGGCTGATTCCTGATCCCCAGTTCCTTCCATTTCTGCATTCTCTGATGGCTCTGCTTTCTAATTTATGAGCGAAGGAAATGTTGGTCCCCCCCCCAGAGCCGCTGTAGTTGGGGATTGGTGCTGGTGTTCTTGCAGACTCTCCACTTCAAGCAGAGCATATTCACAACTGTACCATGTTAACTTCCCATTAATAAACTGGGAATACCTTTGCCGTGACGATTAAGCAGGTAACGCTCATAGATAGTGCTGAAGGTGGAAAATACTTGCAATTGCTAAGGAACCACACTTTCCTGCATGTTGAGAGCAACTCTGCAGAACCTGGTGCACCCAAGTGGAGTTGTGAGCTTCAGGAAATTGCTGATGCATCTTTGAAGACCATCCTGGCTTGGATCAGCTACGATGTGGCCAGCAGGACCAGGGACAGGATTGTCCGCCTGTACTCAGTACTGGTGAGGTTGCATCTTGATGTCTGTGTTCAGTTCTGGGTCACTCACTTCAAGAAGGATATTGAAGCGCTGGAGTGTGTCTTGAAGAGGGGAACGAAGCTGGGGAAGGGGCTGGAGCCCAAAGGTTCTGGGAGTGGCTGAGGGCCCTATGGTTGTTTAGTCTGGAGAAGAGGAGGCTGAGGGCAGACCACATTGCTCTTTGCAGCTCCAGGAAAGGAGGTTACGGTGAGGGGGGTGTTGGTCTCTTCTCCCAAGTAACAAGTGATGGGATGAGAGGAAATGGCCTCAAGTTGCACCAGGGGAGGTTCAGATTTGGATATAAGGAAAAATATCTTCACTGGCAGAGTGGTGAAGCCCTGGCAGAGGCTGCCCAGGGCAGTGGTGGAGTCTCCATCCCTGGAGGGGTTCAAAAAGCATGTGGATGTGGCATTCTGGGCCATTATTTAGCGGGCATGGTAGTGTTGGGGTGACGGGTGGAGTGGATGAGCTTAGAGGTCTTTGCCAACCTTTGTGATTCTGTGATCTACCTCTGGTTACACTTCATTTTAGTTTGTTTTTCCAAGAATAAAACCAACCCAGTAAGCACACAGGTCTTGCTGCGGGCAGCAACGACCCCTAACACGGCCAACCAGTGCTCCTCCTGTGAGGTGCCCCACCGCAGCATTGCCCAGCTAGAAAAGCTGGGGAGGGGCTCTTGATCAGGGAGCGCAGGGACAGGACGAAGGGGATGGTTTGAAGCTGAAAGAAAGGAGGTTGAAATGTGACCTTAGGGAGAAATATTTTGCTGTGAGGTTGGGGAGGCCCTGGCCCAGGTTGCCCAGAGCAGCGGTGGCTGCCCCATCCCTGGAGGGGTTCAAGGCCAGGCTGGATGGGGCTTGGAGCCCCTGATCCAGGGGGAGGTGTCCCTGCCCACAGCAGGGTGTGGAACTGGATGGACTTTGAGGTCCCTTTAACCCAAACCATTCTATGACTCTATGATATGAAACAGGTGTCTAGGCAAATTCTCCTGCGTGGAGAATTTTTGTAACAGATTGTTAAATCATAACTGTGCATGGCTGGGTGAAAAACAGGGATTTTAGGAAATGGAATGTGATCTTGGGCAATGTAACTGAGAAAGGCTTTGAGGGCTGCAGGAGCATCCTTTTCTTGTTGCTTGAATTCATCTCAAAATTCAGGCTCTGGAGTGACTTTGCAAGTAGGTTAGTGAAAAATCTATATGTTAGAATAATGCTGAGTGTAATGAATGACTTCTTAATAGCTAGGAAATAAAGCTATAGCCAGCTAAATAAAGCTTTGTGGCTCTGGACTCTTGCCTTATTTTACATAGGCTCTTAAACTAAAACATAAATTCCTTGAGTTTTACTATTGAGATACTTAACTATTCAAGTAGGAAAAGTGAAATATATGTTGCATGGGAAGAAAATTAATGCCTGAGCCTTCTTTATAGTTGAAGCAAGACTGATTATGGCAAGCTAAATTTTTGAAAAGTGGGAAAGTATTAATTTGGTGTTTAACTCAGTATCAAATGCATCATGAACAGCTTCTGGCGGTCATTGCCATAATTTGTCTTCCACAAAGAGTGTCAGGAAGGCTTGAGAAGTAGCCAGTCCCTTTCTCCAACTTCTGTTCAGCCAGTGTTGTAAAATAACTTCATCCCCAAGCATCTCATTGTTTTACAGGACCTGGGTTTAAAAATGGGGACTACATTATATATGGTTTGATTTTGAAGCAAGGTATTCAGAAGAGGCGTAGAATTATCCTCCCATGACGTTAATATGTGCAAACTTGTCTGGCTGCTCTGAAAACACTGTGAGGGCTTCAATGAGCTGCGTTTATGGGGGAGGACCTCGAAGGTTGCTGTGAGAGGTGGGTGGTGCCAGCTAAGTGGTATGGTTTGAGCTGAAGTAGAATCAGTTTTCTGAGTTTTCAGCTCAGTCTCATCTGAACCCAGTTCCTGAGCCCAGCTCCCTCCCAGCCTCGGACCCTGGAGGGTTTGTGGGGACGTACGATCATCGAGGGGTGGGGATGTGATTTCATACAGTTGTATAGATTTTACTAGGATCAGTCCCGTAACTCTGCTCCTGAAGTAATGAGGGATGAGGCAAGGATTAGGGTCAGACTATTTAATTCCTGCCCAATCTTTTCTGGTGAAACTGTTCATTATCATATGGAGTCTGAGCTGTGACAAAGTATGGAACTCCAAAACTTCAGAAATCTGCTAACAGTTCTGAATTGTGCCTGTATTTGGTTGACCTGATTTTTCCTAGCCCTAAAAGCATTTAATTAAAGGCATTTTGAGGCCCTGAGCTGCACAACTGCCATTGTTATTTAATTGCCTCAAATAAACCCTCCTTTTGTTGTGTGCTGCTAATGAGCGATTTGCTCGATTTGCTCTGTGGCACTCGCAGCTCCGGCAGACGACTCCAGTGAGCTGTCAGCTGGTAATATTTGCCTCTGATTTTTAGTTTTTATTGTTCCTCTCAAACTACTGTCACCGGGTGGATGGAGAACAGCCCAGATATATATGCATAGCGCCCGAGATCAGGGTTCCCAGCTGAACAATCGTTGTGCATTAAAAGCTGTGCAAACAGCTTTCTGGGTTTTACACCAAGGTAAATATTAATCTTTTTTGCATGAAATGATGATGGAAAAACCCAAGGTAAATAGCGATATTAATAAAACTTAACAGTTTGAAGCAGCATAATGGTGGCAGGACTGCTTCTCCTCCTGTTTATGCTGGGTGTGATGCAGCTTTCCTGGGTGCCATCATGGGGTTTGGGGGGAGCTGTGGGTGGGCTGGAGGTTTGGGCATCATCTAGACATCCGATGCAGCTCTGATTACCCAGACTCCACTGGGAAAAGTGAATTTCCTGCATTAGCTGGATGCCAAGAGATGGAAAGTGCTCACAGTAGGATGGTGAAGACTCCCCAGGTGATACTGAGAGCCAGGAGAAGTGTTTTCCAGCAGCTTTGCCAGAGGGGCAAAGTGGGTGCTCAGCATCCCCTGCAGTGTGATGGCACCATCTCAATTCCTGCGACTGATGCTTGCAGTAGACTGTCCCTCTTCCCAACTCAATCCCACCTCAAATGCTCCTGGAAGAGGATGAGATAGAATTATAGAATGCTTTGTATTGGAAAGGACCTTAACAGGTCACCCAGTCCAACTCCCCGGCAGGAGCAGGGACATCTTTTACCAGACCAGGCTGCTCAGAGCCCTATCTAACCTTACCTTGAATGTTTCCAGGGATGGGGCCTCCACCACCTCCTTGAGCAACCTGTGCCAGTTCTTCACTACCTTTATTGTAAAAAAGTCTTCCTTGCATCTAGTCTAAGTCTCCCCTCTGTTAGTTTAAAGCCATTACTCAGTGTCCTGTCAGAACAGGCCTTGCTAAAAAGCCCCTCCCCAGCTTTCCTGGAGCTGCTCTAAGGTCTCCTTGGAGCCTTCTCTTCTCCAGGCTGAACAACCCCAACTCTCTTTCAGTCTGTCCTCAGAGCAGAGGTTCTTCATCCTCGGATCATCTCTGTGGCCCTGATAAAGTGATCTGGGTTGATCTAAGAGTTGCTTCCAACTCCTAGTTCAATTCTTCATCACCAAACCCCAAGCAGAAACCTCATTAGAAACCAAACCCCTCCTTAACCTCGTGTAGCACTTGCGTGTGGTACAATTAGCTCCTGTGAGAAGTTTGGTGACAACTTGGACAGCATCGCTGTGATAGAAACCAGAGTGAAAACTCATTGTACATCTTGGAGGGGAGGAAGGGGATATAGTCATGCTGCTCCTTAAACAAGGGATATAGCCCTGAGAAAGCTGGTACATCTGATGCTGATCTCTGTGTGGCAGGACAGGGCTTGTGCTGCCTGAATAGGAGACACAGGAGTGGCTATGATGTTGCTTGGATAAACTGAACTACCTGAGAAAATCTTGGATAAATTGCTCTATAAAGCACCTCTTTCACTGAGATTTGGGTCAAATAACTACTTCATTTAAACCTAGGTCAAAAATTACTTCCTCTGCTCAGGGCATGATAGGGAAATATGGGTTGTTTGGCCACAATGCTGTGAAATTCTTTAACTCCTTAATGTAAAAAAGTCCCTAAGCTCTTTTGAAAGTATTTGGTTCCTCCTCCTGACATGTCCCTCTGTTTAATTTTGGTGCAAAGCTGTGCCTGCTCTGTTGGGAATTCATTTCTGGGTCAATCCTTTCCAACCTTTCAGTGCATTAATCGCGCTGTTGTAGCTTTGATTAAGATGCAAAGTGTTCGTTTCCTAATTTAGCTTTACAAATTAATAAGAGGATGACCAATTGCATGCAGTCTGACAATAATTTGCTGCTGCCATGCTCCATAGGGTGACAGAGTGACAGTCGCTCCCTGTTTCCAAAGGAGTAGGTGAAGGACATGAAATTTGATAAATCCTGGCTTGCTGGAGTATTTGGGCCTGGAAACCACTTCGTGCAGCTCCTTCATATTTATAGTGGAAAAAAAGGAGTCACTTATATCATATACAGAACAGAATCTATATATAATCATGGAATGGTTTGGATTGGAAGGGACTTTAAAGCCCATCCAATTCCACCCGCTGCCGTGGGCAGGGACACGTCCCACTACATCAGGTTGCTCCAAGCCCCTTCCAACCTGGCCTTGAACCCCTCCAGGGATGGGGCAGCCACCCTTGCTCTGGGCAACCTGGGCCAGGGCCTCCCCACCCTCACAGCAAAACATTTCTGCCTAAGAGCTATCTCCTCTCTTTCAGCTGAAAACTGTTCTCCCTCATCCTATCCATGCACTTGCTGATCAAGAGCCCCTCCTCAGCTTTCCTGGAGCCCCTTTCCATATTGGAAGTTGCTCTAAGTTCTCCCTGGAGCCTTCTCTTCTCCAGACTGAACAACCCTATCCCTTTCAACCTTACAAGAGGTGCTGCAGCCCTTGGATCATTTCTGTTGCCTCTTCTGGACTTGCTCCAACAGCTCCATGCCCTCCTTGTACTGAGGACTTCAGAACTGGACACTGGACTCACAAGAGTGGAGCAGAGGTGAAGAATCCCCTCCCTCGCTCTGCTGGTCCCACTGCTTTGGATGCAGTGTGGGATGTTGTTGGCTTTCTGGGCTGTGAATGCATTGTGTGGGGTCACGTTGAGTGTTGTGTTGAGCACAGTGGTTCTGTAGGTGTGCATGGATAGGATCTCCCTTCCTCTCCCTCATCTGCTCTGCAAATTGATTTTAAATAGTGTTTCCTTCATACGTGTATATTTGTAACTGTAAAATTCCAACAATTCAGATCTGTGTCACAGGTTTCAAGTGGAGGAAGTTTAACAAAGAGGCTAAAATATTGTTGCCCCATTTCAGGAGAGCTATGGTAGATGTTTGAGAACAAAATAAAACTTAATAATCGTAGAATCATACAGCAGTTTGGGTTGGAAGGGACTTTAAAGATCATCCAGTTCCACCCCCTGCCACAAGCAGTGACACCTCCCACTGGATCAGGCTGCTCCAAGCTCTATCCATCCTGGTCTTGAACACCTCCAGGGATGGGGCAGCCACAAATTCTCTGGGCAGTGAAGTGATCAGCATTCGCTTTACCCATATGCTGAGACTGGGAGCCCTGGAGGAAGGAGGGTGGCTTTGGTGGAAAGTTTATGTCCAGAACAGCAGTTTTCCTTGCCGATCAGTCTGGTCGGATGCTCTGAATGATGTCCTAGGATTATACAACTGGAAACATTTTAATTAAGTGGTGCAGCCCGGCTCGCTAAGTGAATTTCAAATGTATGTAAATAATTTCCCAAGCCCTGTGCGTACTGGGCAGAAATGAGGAAGGCAGAACATGAAAACTTTGCTTGCTTTTTAGGATTAAAATGTTTCCAGTTTCTTAAGTGAGAAACCTTTTTTTTTTTTTTTTTTCCTGTTAACAACAGTGACTGAAGGTGAGCCAGAGCAGCTTCCTCATCTCTGGAACTTGATAACACAGGGGTATCAATCAGCCGTACTGAATTAACATTTCACTGATAGTGATGCACAAAGCCTTTTAATGAGGACTTTCAAGTTTCCCAGCTCAGAGTTTCTGCCTGCCTGTTCCTTAGCAACGGAGGGGATTGGCAAGCAGAAGGGTTTTGATGTATTCTTACATAAAGGATTTACAATGCTGGAAATCGCATGCAAAAATTAGGATAATTGTGTTTTGTTGTTTTGGCACAAAGTTCAAAGATAAACAAACAACCTTTGGGCTCCCGAAGCTTCCTAGGGTGTTGTTCTTCCTTCCTCTGTTCTTGTGGTGAAGGTATCCACCGAGTCTGGAGTTGAAATTAAATAGACTTTTGTCTGTTTTCTAGAAATTAACACATCTGAGCAGAAAAAGCAGCGCTTATTGATCTACATGAGAAAGGAGAATTAAGGAGGGGTGTGCTAAAATGCTCAGGAAGGCGATGCTCTGCTTTAGCTTGTTGGTGGTTCCATCTTCTCTGCAAGCTGCAGCTCCCAGGCCAGCCCTGTCCCCATCTCCGGGATGGTCCCTCTCCTCCCGCAGCTCTCAGGGTCCCCTCCTTGGCTGGGGGAGGCTGGAATCCTGCAATGAACCATCTCCTCCGCCACTTGGTTCTGCCTCTGCATACTTTGGGTGGTTTCCGCATTTCTGGGCACAAACGGGGCTGCATCTGCCTCCTGGCTCCCAAATCTGCTCAATTTTCATGGCACTTTTATTTTTGAGGTATACAATATATGCCTTTTTGGGATATGACTGAGATCATCTTTTGGGGCAAGCCAGGCTCTTGATTTGGACTAAAAAGAGGATGAGATTTTTATCTGTCTTGCTAAACTTAGATGTCTGTGTAAAGGAAAGCCCTGAGAATGGGACCCTGCTGGGTGTTGCAATGGAAGCCAGCATTCAGCCTGTCTTTTTCATGCTTCTTCTCTCTCTTGGTCTCCTTTGCTCCTGCCCTGGTGCCTGCTGCTTCTTGGTGGTGTGTAGTATTATCACTATGCATCAATCCTGCTCCTCCTGTTTTCCAGGTGCTCCCCTGCTTGTAGGACCGCAGCTATTCCACTCCGAAAGCTGCTGTCGATGCTAGGGAAAGGAGAAGCCTTGAGACAACATCTTCACTGGTGAGCGCCCACCTCCTTTCCATGGGAGGCCACCCTTCAGCCTCCCTGAGCTTCTCAATATGTCAAAACTCGCTGCAAAGACAGTGGTGCCAATTAAGCTTTGCTTTAATGAGCTGTGGTGTGTGCTGCCTTCCTGCTTGCCGGAGATCATAGAATCATAGAATCACTAGGTTGGAAAGGACCCACTGGATCATCAAGTCCAACCATTCCCATCAATCACTAAACCATGTCCCTGAGTGCCTCATCCACTCATCTTTTAAACACCTTCAGGGAAAGTGACTCAACCACCTCCCTGGGCAGCCTGTTCCAGTGCCCAGTGGCCCTTTCCGTGAAATATTTTTTCCTAATGTCCAGCCTGCACCTCCCCTGGTGGAGCTTGAGGCCATTCCCTCTTGTCCTGTCACTTGGCAGAAGAGACCAGCTCCCTGCTCTCCACAGCCTCCTTTCAGGTAGTTGTAGAGAGCAATGAGGTCTCCCCTCAGCCTTCTCTTCTCCAGGCTAAACACTCCCAGCTCTCTCAGCCTTTCCTCATCAGGCCTGTTCTCCAGCCCCTTCACCAGCTTTGTTGCTCTTCTCTGGACTCGCTCCAGAGCCTCAACATCCTTCTTGTGGTGAAGGGCCCAGAACTGAACACAGGATTCAAGGTGCGGTCTCACCAGTGACGAGTACACGTTTTCTGCAGTCTATGTTTATCTAGCAAACACTCAGACCCTGCTACCTGTTGTCTTCTGGTGGGCAGCAATCCCATTCCTGGGGACGCTGCACTCCTAGGGCTTCCTCCACCCCCCCTATTTTCACTGTGCCGTCGAAACTCCTTAGATAAGAAAGCGATGTACCTGTTACCTGCTTCTGCCAGTGGGTTGTGCCACTCCACTACACTATGTGCCTGGCCGGAGCTGCAAACGCCACCCAGCTCTTGCTTGGGGCCACTCTTTGCTGATCTTTTCAGTTTTTCCCAGTGCCTTCAAATGCGGGAAACTTGTATCTCTAACAATCTCCTTGCCTGAATTAATGTTGCCAGTCTTATTTGTGCTGCTGAACCCGGGGAATACAGGGACTGCCATGAATTGGTTTGTGCACAGCAGTGTTTTGGTCCTGGATCCGTGTTGGAATGCAAATGTGCCTGCTCGGAGGTGGATGCAGAGCTGAGGCACTGTGTGTCTTGGGATTTCAATGATCTTGATTAAGGTACAATGACGAGGAGGAAAATGTTCCTCCTTTTTGTTCACCAGGTTTAAAATCCTGATGAGCAATGCAGCAGAAATGTAAACCTGGTGGTGTGATCTTTGTCTCCTCTGCCCTGGAGTAAATCAGGACTGGTTCTGCTGAAGCTGATGGAAACGTATTTGTGAGCTCTGAGGAAGGTGTGATCACCCGAGTTGTACCATCTTCTGCAAACAGGAGCTGATGGATGCAGAAAATGCATTCCAGTGTCTTCCCACATAGGTAAAAACCAAGGAGGGGATGAGCACTTTGCTGCAGCTGGATGTGCAGCAGAGCAGGGATGAGTGCAGGCAGCAGCTTTGCTCCTTGGTTCTCTGTGCAGCACTGCTGCTCGCTGCCGATGCTTGTGAGGTGGTGCTTTTCTTTATGCTTTTTGTGGGTAGCAAGAAGGGGGATCTGGCCCTTTCTCACGCCGCTGCATTCCAGCAGCTTGGTACTGGTGCCAGACTGAGCTGCTCCGTGAGGCTGAGTAGTGGGAACTCTCAGTATCAGGATTTGCTGCCCATGCATGCATGGGAATCTGCTGTATTTGCTTTCTTGATGCTTTCTTGATGCTTTTAAAAGACATTTTCTTGTTAAGCATACAGTCCTTTTGTTTCTTCTTCTTTGAGGATATCAGCTCATTTGGATTTGAACACTGGGAAATTGTCAGCCTGCATAGGCAGTGCCCCATTTTGTCCAGAGTACTGGTTATTAATCCTTAATTCCTTTTTTTCCCTATGATTTTATGAATTTCCTTTTTTTTTTGCATTATAGATATCTGAGGGAATTTTGTAGGCGATGTTTATTTTTCCTGCAGGGCTTTAGCAACTACTTTTTATTTAAAAAGATCAAGAGTTGGGAAAGCAATAGCACTTTAAATGTAAAAACTGAACTTGTCGCTGGTTTTATAGTCAATTAGCGTACTGAAATGTTGCTGAATGTTATTGTGTTCAATACCTACAGAATCATGGAATCATTAAAGTTGGAAAAGACCTCTAAGACCATCCAGTCCAATCCAGTCCAGTGCCACTGTACCTGTTAAACCATGTGCCAAAGTGTTACATCTACATGTTTTTTTTGAACCCCTTCAGGGATGGAGGCTCCACCACTGACCTGGGCAGCCTCTGCCAGGGCCTCACCATTCATACACATCAATGTATGTGTGTATTTATATATGTGTATATATATAAACATAGAATGGTTTGGGTTGGAAGGGACCTTACAAATCATCCAGTTCCAACCCCCCCTGCCATGGGCAGGGACACCTGCCACCGGATCAGGCTGCCCAAGGCCCATCCAACCTGGCCTTGAACACCTCCAGGGACGGGGCAGCCACAGCTTCCCTGGGCAACCTGGGCCAGGGCCTCACCACTCATAGTGAAGAAATTCTTCCTTATGTCCAGTCTAAATCTGCCCCTCTCCAGTTTATACCCATTGCTCCTTGTCCTATCACTACAAGCCTTTGTGAACAGTCCCTTCCCAGCTTTCTTGCAGCCCCTTCAGGTACTGGAAGCTGCTCTAAGGTCTCCTTGGAGCCTTCTCTTCTCCAGGCTGAACAACCCCAACTCTCTCAGCCTGTCCTCATATGGGAAGTGCTCCAACACACCAGGTTGATCATTGGAGGTGCTTGAAATACACGTCCTTGGAAGTTCTAGATTTATGTGCTTCAGTGTTCTGGGACAACACTGAAGATGTCCAGGCAACCTTTCCTGAGCTGCTCCATCCACACAGATCCATGGGCTGCCGCTGCCCCACCCTTCTGTTCACTTCTTTTTGTCCCTCCCTAAATTCCACCATGTCTGATCTCTACAGAGGATCTCTGGGTCCAGCGAACCCTTGCTCAGTAGGTTGACACCTTGGCATGCAAAAGACTCGAATTTGGAAACCTGGCTGCGTATTTGAAAGGCGAGCTCTGTGTATTCTGTTTGATAAGGAACCGGATGGTATGCTATTTGCCATTTTGAATGCATCGAGATGAAACGCACTCTCTGACATTTCCTCCACTATACTCACTGGCTTAATATTCAGCGATCTACCCGTCATTATGTTAAATGCCTTTTAAAAAGTAACCAGAGCGCTATTCAGAGAAGGCCCACTGGCATACAAAATGGCTTCATCCCCATAAAAATGCAAATTAACTCTCTGGAAGTGTAGGTCTAGCTCGTTTGTATAGAAAATATAAAAGGGCTTCGAACAGAGCCCAGAGGAACTCTGCTAACAACAAGATGTTCGGTGACATCAGCAGCCCGAAACGCTACCGCAAAATAATTTCTCAGCTCTCTCCAAGTTTTCAATTTGATTTTTATCCCTGGATTCCCACCGGAACCCAGATGAGGAGACCCTGCTCTTCTGTCCAGTTCTGGAATCCCCAAATAAGAAGGAGATGGAGCTGTTGGAATGGGTCCAGAGGAGGCCATGAAGATGATCCAAGGGCTGGAGCACCTCCCATACAAGGACAGGTTGAAAGAGTTGAGGTTGTTCAGCCTGGAGAAGAGACGACTCCAGGAAGACCTTAGAATCATAGAATAATAGAATCACCAGGTTGGAAGAGACCCACCGGATTATCGAGTCCAACCATTCCCATCAAACACTAAAGAGCAGCTTCCAGTACTGAAAGGGGCTCCAAGAAAGCTGGGGAGGGGCTGTTTACAAGGGTGTGTAGTGATGGGATGAGGGGGAATGTCTTTAAATTGGAAGGGGGAAGATTTAGATTAGAGACTAGGAAGAACTTCATTATGCTGAGGGTGGGGAGGTCCTGGCCCAGGTTGCCCAGAGCAGTGGTGGCTGCCCCATCCCTGGAGGTTTTCAAGGCCAGGTTGGATGGGCTTGGAGCAACCTAATCCAGTGGGAGGTGTCCCTGCTCACTGCAGTGTGGGTTGGACTAGGTAACCTTCATGATCCCTTCCAACTCAAACCATTCTATGATTCAGCGCAGGTCACATTCACAGCAGATTTGGTACCAGAAGTTCCGTCTGCAGCTGGTACTGAAAGTTACTCTTGGCAAAATCTTTGGATTGGCTCTTCAGGCCATTGGCAGCAATCTGGCTGTTCTGGTATCCTGCAGAAAACCTTTTTGGATCTAGGTGAATTGGATTTCCAGTATCGAAACTTGGGTGGGTTTAGCAACCTCAAACCTAGATACTCCTTCCAGTGTTTAGTTGTGTTGTGGACAGGCCCCACTTGTCGCTACTTTCAATTTATAGCCCTTTTTATCCCTTTTTTGGTGTTATTTTCTGCTAAGATTCAATATCTTATGCCAAGGTTTTCACTTCGGTTTCAGCTGTTTAACACACACATGCTTCTTTTTATTCTTGCCTATTTTGTGCTTAGGCTTAGTCAGGCAGGAGCCACCATGCCAAGGTGTCTGCAACAGTAATTGTCTGGGCTGTGTTCCAGTTTTGGATCGTATTTCTGGAAGCACTTTAAGAATCACAGTATCCACAGAGGACTTTTGATGTATCTTCACAGCCAGGCTGGGTCTGGGGTTCCGAGGAGCTGTGATCCTACCTCAGTAGCTAATGTTGGGTTGTGCTGATGCTGGGGTGCAGCTCCCTAGCTCTGGGACCTCGGTGCTATGGAGAGAGGACGTGAGGATCTTTGAGCGACTTGACACCGCTGCTGTTGAACTTGTTCTTCTGCTCTCACTCCAGTGGAGAGCCAAATGGTGGTGATAGTTTCTTGAGGGAGCTGAGGCTGTTTAGTCTGGAGAAAAGGAGGTTTAGGGGAGACCTCATCGCTCTCTGCAGCTCCCTGAAAGGTGATTGTGGTGAGGTGGGTGCTGCTCTTTTCTCCATCCTCTCCAAGGAGCTTTAGATTGGATATTAGGAAAATTTTCTTTACTCAAAGAGTGGCGAAGCAGTGGCAGAGGCTGCCAGGGCAGTGGTGGAGTCTCCATCCCTGGAGGGGTTAAAAAAACATGTAGATGTGGTTCTTCAGGACATGCTCTAGTAGGCACAGTGGTGTTTAATTGATGGTTGAATCAGATGATCTTAGAGATCTTTTCCAACCATAATGTTTCTATAATTCTATGAGTTTTCTCAATTAGCTGTTGTCTTCAGAGCACATTATCTGGGTTGTATAGCCATGGCATTTCTCAAATATTTCATTTTCTTTTGTCTGCTTTTATTTGCTTGAGACAGATATTTCAAATTACTTTTTAAGACATTGGTTCATTTAGATGGTGCTTCTTTTAGATGGTTGAGTTGGATGGTGCCATACACAGCCTCTTGCCCATGGTGAATCCTGGTCATGCTGAGGCAGAGGGCAGCAATAACCCTTGCAGATGACCTGGGAAAGAAGGACTGCACAGGAGGGTGTCAGGAGTGGAAATACCCATATTTATTGTATTTATGATATAAAACATGAAAAAATCCCTCATGCCAGGATCCATCTGGAGGCTTCTACTTAGGGAATTGTTTTGTTCCAGTCTTTACTCCAATTGCTTTTCATCAATGCCAGGTGAAAAAAGTCTTTTATTTTTGGATATTCTTGAGATCCATGCATGTCAGAAAACTACCAACTGCTTGTTTAACTTTCATCATAAATGAAGCTGCACAGCAAGTCCTTGATCCATTATTTCAGTGCTTTTTTTCAGATAATCAGTTCAATGGCATTTGCAGACCTTTCATAGTATAATAAGCGACCCCAAACCCTATCACTTAGCAGGTTTCTGTGTCCAGGATCACAGCAGATCAAACAATAGTGTTCCAAAAGGTCAGATTGAGTCTGTTTTTCCTGTATTCCTTCACAAAGCTGGTGTTGTTTTCTAAACATATGTTTAATCCTGGTGCTGCATCTTTCACTGTTTTTGTATCTGCCTTTACTGACAGAAATGTGCAACAAACCCAGAGCAAGAGCAGTCCAGTGCAGGTTTTCCAACAGATCATAGAATCAGGGAATAGTTTCAGTTGCAAGGGACCTCAAAGCCCATCCAGTTCCAACCCCTGCCATGGGCAGGGACACCTCCCACTGGATCAGGGGCTCCAAGCCCCATCCAGTCTAGCCTTGAACACCTCCAGGGATGGGGCAGCCACCACTTCCCTGGGCAACTTGTTCCAGGGCCTCCCCACCCTCAGCGTGAAGAAATTCTTCCTAACATCTAATCTAAATCTTCCCCCTTCCAATTTAAAGCCATTATGAGTTATTCTTTTCCATGCATTGCTTGTTTACTCCAAACACCTCACAGCTGCTCGCTGGTACAGGTCCGCAGCTCTGTAGTTCTACAGCAGGAAGTAGGAAAAGCGCCAGTGGCAAGACTTAGATGGAATGGTTCTTTTTTAGCTGCATGTTTATTAGTGCACTGAGTGAGGTTGTGCCAGAGACACCCTTGGGAGAAAGGGCTCGTTGCATCTGGTGCTCTACAGACCTGTGAACAAACTCAGCCTTGAAGAGCTTATGACTCCTGTGAGCTCTGCTGGAAACTCGTCTCCAGGCACATTAAAGATATGTAGTTAATCAGAACAGCTGAATTTTGCAGCAAGGTAGTATCTGTAGGGCTGAACAACTTATGAGTATTCATTCTAGCCCCACCAGTCATTAAGAGGGTGAGAAATTGCACCACGAGCCAAGAACAAAGTTTGTTGCATTGTCTTTACAAACCAGGAGCTTGATCTTTGTGGAAGAAGTATGATCACAGCCCATCAAGGTTTCTTTCTGAGATGCTTTGAAGAAAATAACTGAGCAGGAAAACCTCTCTGGCCCCCATTTCTCAAAATATTAAAATTGTAATGTAAATTATCTTATGCCTGGAGCAAAAAACTTATAAAATGTCAGGGTTGTCATGGGTTTAAATACATGAGCAGTCAATCCTTTGTCAACTCATATTGGAATTTTAGTCATCCAGATAAATCGTTCCTTCACACAGACTCACACACACAGAAACACACACGCAGGGCTTTTTTTTGCACGCATAATGAACCTGCTCCTCAAAGAGTATTGCAGAGACCTGCAATTCCCAGCTTCCAGAAACATCCGCAAAAGGAGCTGGTGAATATATTCAGAGCAAATCCACCTGGGTGTGGGGAACTTATTTATGTAAAAAGATTTGACTGTATAAAATGATTTCTGATACTGCATCCATTTTTATTTTTGTCTTGGTGTAACTAATGGATACAGCAGTGGACCGTGATGGAGGAACATTAAAGAAGCAGAGACAGGCTTGATCCAAATAATAGATCTTTTAAAAAAAACAGTTGTGAGCAATTCTTTGAATACAAAACTTGTCTCAGGGTGGATTGTGATTCAAATGATGCGTCCCGTGCAAATAAAGCATGCCCACCTTTTCCTGAAGACTCTTGATCAGAGATATATCAGGGGATATAATCGTAGAAACACTTTGTTGGAAAAGACCTTTGAGATCATCAAGCCCAGCTGCGAGTCCACTACTACACCAGATCCCCGAGCACCTCATCTGACCTCTTTTAAACATCCACAAGCAATTCTTTAAGCACCTACTTGCTTGTGCTCAGCTTCTCATTGAATTCTGGTTTTGCTTCCAAACCACATCATTAACATCTAACTGATATTTCAATGTCTTTGTTGTGATGGGATCCAAGTAAAGCTGTTTTCTATTTACTTTTATGTTTAACTTCTCCTCTAATGAACTTCTGCTTCCTTTGCTCCTTGTCCCTGGTCTGGCTGTGTATCTATCAGAGCAGTGTTTCCTATTGTTTTGTGCCTCTTTGTTTACAGAACCCGTCCATAGCGATCAAGGGTGTGATTTAAGCTACCTTGCTTTGTGTTGCTGATTAAAAGGAGGCATAAGAGAGAGCGAGACTGCAGTGCATGACCTCATTTGTGCAAAGCGGAGTCTTTAGCACAAAATGGTGTTAATTTAGTTACACACAAGCCCAACTACCCTGATATTTTTTTTGTGGGTCTCAAGCATTTCAGACAGATCAGAGAATCCTAGAATCACAGAATGGTTTGGGTTGGAAGGAACCTTAAAGCCCATCCAGTTCTACCCCCTGCCATGGGCAGGGACAGCTCCCGCTGGATCAGGTTGCTCCAAGCCTCATCTAACCTGGCCTTGAACACCTTCAGGGATGGGGCAGCCACCCCTGCTCTGGGCAACCTGGGCCAGGGCCTCCCCACCCTCAGGGTGAAGAATTTCCTCTTTATGTGTAGTCTAGATCTGCCACTCTCCAATTTATAGCCATTAATGCTGTTATCTTTTGAGGTGTTAGCTCCTTCTGTTGACCATGGAATAAACTGAGACAGGTGATTTACTTTAAAAGTCTACTTTTAATTGTCTAATTGGTAGCATAAGATCAATCCCATCCTTAAGCTGCAAGTCCTTCAGTAGTAGACCAGCAGCTCAGCATTGATGAGGTGCTGAGGGGCATGGTTTGGTGTTTGATAGTAATGGTTGGACTCGATGATCCGGTGGGTCTCTTCCAACCTGGTTATTCCATGTGATTCCATGTGATTCCATGTGATCAACCTTCTCACTGTCTGCAACTGCCTGAAAGGAGGTTGTGGTGAGGTGAATGCTGGTCTCTTCTCCCAAGTGACTGGTGACAGGGTGAGAGGAAATGGCCTCAGGTTGCACCAGGGCAGGTTCAGACTGGACATAAAGGAAAAATTTTTCACGGAAATGATTCCCAGGCCCTGTCAGAGGCTGCCCAGGGAGGTGGTGGAGTCCCCATCCCTGGAGGGGTTTAAAAGCCAATTAGATGAGGTGCTCAGGGATCTGGTTTAGTAGGGGATAGGTACGGTTGGACTCAATGATCTCAAAGGTCTTTTCCAACCAAGCAATTCTATCGTTCTGTGATCTGGTGGTGCCCTGCCCTGCAGCAGCTCCAGCACCAGGGGACCAACCCCAGAGCAAAGGCAACCCAAACCGTCCTGCCACGATGCCTGCTCTGCTGACACAAGCAGCTCAGGCCTTTGAAGCTGCTGTGTAAACCTACCTCTTACCGAAGTGGGACGTGTGATGACAATATAAATCACTTGAGGTTTTCTAAGCCAGCTGATCCTGAGCAGGGCAGTGCTGACCTGTGCTCAACACCCCATTTGCTCGCCTGTGTTAATGCATTATCGAGCCAGTCATAATTACTGTGTCAAAGAAAGCCAATTTGTACTTCGACAGATTGACATCTGGTTTTAGGTGGCTGCAGCCTTTCCTTCAGTAATTGAAATGATTGTTCTTAGCGTGCATTGTCAGAAAATGACATTCTTGCTGATATCACTGAAGTGACTTATATTCACTCTGGAGCTAAACAGATATTGTCAGGTCTGAGCTGACAAGTCATTTTCCTCTTTTGGGAAGAAATCTCATTACTACCAGCTACAGCAGATAGCGGCCCCAGCATTCCTTGAGAGCTGCTTTGGGGTGAAGGTGCTGTGCCACACACCTGAGAGGTGCTAAGGAAGGAGGTGAGGAGGTAGCGGCTGGGAAGAGGTAAATCTAAACAAGTTCTTTGCAGGGAAGAGCAACCTGATCCAGTGGGAGGTGTCCCTGCCCATGGCAGGGGCTGGAACTGGATGGGCTTTGAGGTCCCTTCCAACCCAAACCATTCCATGATTCTATGAATTCACAAGGGAGGAACCTGGGAAAGACTGTGGCATTGTACCACCACATCTTCCCACCCCCCTGTTCTTCTTACTTCATCCTTGATCACATTTTATCGGTGAAGCAGCAATGAGGAAAAGTAGACATAAAGTCTACAAAGTCCTCATCTAAGATTGTGTATTCCCTTGTTTAACAATCAGAATATTTTAGCCTCGGTCTCTTGAGGAGGAAATTGGGGAAAAATCTCAGACTCTTCTCATTACGATCAAGCTGCTATTTAGGGAGGATTTTTTTTTTATGAATTGCTCACCAGATTTTGTTGAAATGTCTATCAGAAACCGCTCTTTCCTTTTTTCTCAAATACTTTTGCTGTTTGTGTGCTTTTTTGCTTAGGAAAAGGATATATTATTTTTTTCCCAGATTAAACAGTTGATTTGCAAAGTTTGGGAAGTGAGAACAGTTTCAGATTTTTTGGACTCTTTTCTGCTACATTTATGACCATGTAATGATGGAGAAAGGAGCAGTTCCAGAGGCTCTTTCATCACATTGTGGAGTCAGTCTCCAAGGGCTGAACTGGATATTGCTGAACACAGTGCAGACTTTTGAGTTTTCTAAAGCACCCAAAGCACAGAGAACTACTTGAAATTGCACTCGGCCCACTTGAATTTCTCCATAAGCCAAGCTTCCTAGATATTTGTACTCCGTTTTTTAACACTGTTTGAGTATCAGTTTAGTTTTAAAGAGAAACATGCTGGATTGTTGCACTTGGTGATCTTCTCCAGGCTAGAGGGAAAGCTAGATTATGTATAATATATTTTATCTATATATAAAAAAACCCCAGCTTTCTTTTTGCATTAATTAAACTCACCTTCAGATGGCTGACCACCTTCCTGCAGTTGTCAGGAACATCAAAAGGACTCTGCCTTTCTTTAATAAACTTGAACATGTTAATTATATAAATGTGAGATGCTGGAATTATCCCCTTTTTTAAATACAGTTAATTACTGGCACATCTGCAGCAAGCAGTTGGGAAGGTTTAAGAGTTCATTGTTGATAATGTCTGGATTTTTTCTAAAATATCATAGAAATGTAGAATCACAGCATGTCATGAGTTGGAAGGGGCCTGCAAGGCCACTGCTGCCAATTTCTGTTTTGTGATGATACCTGGTGCATTTACAACAGCAGAGTTGCTGGAATGTGTGATATAAACCCAGTGAAATAATAGGTGAAGACACAGCTGGTAAAGGGCCATAAGGTACAGAGGGCTTTTAGCATCATTACCAGCATCCTGACTTGAGAAGCAATGAATCCAGGAATAATGGTTTTTGAGTAGGATTACTTATACCTCTGCACAGTTTTCTCTCCTCGGAGACTCTCTTTGGGTAGAACAAGGAATTAAGTGAGTGAAAACAGGGAAAAGTGCATTATCAGAGTGCAAAATTCATGTTTAGCACTTTGGAAGGGAAAAAGCAGCCTGTAAGGAGAGAAAATGACAGTGAATAAGCTTGTGGAACAAACCAGTTACGTGCCATGTCCTGAGCTGACTCCAAGTGGGGGCTGCTGCCTTTAGGAGCTGATATGCTGATTATTAATCCATATTCCTTCACCTAGCATATCCCATGGGGAAAAGGATGCATGGGGGCAATCTCTATTCTTGTGATAAAAGACCAAAAAAGAAACAGAAATGCTATTACACAAGTTTTTTTGGTAGCATAGGCAGAGGAGCAAAGTAACACCTAAGTAAGCATGACCACATATTTGGTGTTACAAGAAATAACATCCCAAAGGGGTTTTATGACTAAAACACAGGTGCATAATGTCTCTGAATCAGCCTGCTGTGAACGTATAAAGTGTTTTCAGGTGTTTCTTCTCTAGTAGGAGTTTGCTGTGGCTGTTGTTTGCCTCGATGAGCTGCAGGTGATGGTTTTTCTCGAGTGGACTGCTTTGCATCATTTTGAGGGTTTGGTGTTAGCTGGGTGGGTGTGCTTTCCTACCACGGTGAGTTTTTTTGTTCTGGTGGTTGCTACATGGAGGAAATTACTTGTATTTCTGGTGTAAGAGATATCTGTGCAGCATTTGCTGCATCTTGGGAAGCTGCTGAGATGCTGGGAACCAAGCCCATAAACAAGAATCTCCTCTGCAGAGACACATGGTAGGAAAACATGGATATGCAAACCCTTTGCATTTCTATTGTGTCTGGTCACGTTGCTTGGTGTTTCTTTGCTTTAAGTGTTCCCTAACCTCACTAATATTCTGATAAAGCTGCTTTTAAATTTGGGATTCCTATAAAGTCAGACTATACTTCTCTCTTTGGTTTCTGTCCTAATCCAATCCTATGCAAACTATTCCCCAAATCAGGTCCCCATTTTCCGTGGAAAATGCTTTATACGGAACTAGCAGGAGAGACAGCCATCAGTAATGTTTCCTGCCAAGTTGCACTTGTGAAGAGCAGATGATGTGGAATTGTTGGTCAGAATGACTCCAGCTGCTGTGGCTAAGGATAAATGTGTGCCCCTCTGGTGGCCAGTCCTAGGTGATGCTGAGTTGTGGAGATGGGTTGGCTCAGAGGTATTCACTGCAGCTGGATTGCCTTGCTGGGGTAACACTGGAGATAATACTGGATAACGAAGGGAAGGCGTGTTAGAGCCATGGTGATAGAGGCTGGAGGAATGTTTACGGGAACCCACACAAGGAGTTGATCTGCAAAGAAGCTATTTCTTTGCAAACCAACAAATAAATCTCTCCAGGGACAGAACAAAGGGCAGAGCACAGCGTGGGCACCACAACCCCCAGTGTATGTGATGGGGTAGATGCTGCCTGCAGTACTTCACCTCATTTCAATTCCTCTTTGAGGTGTTTTCCCCACAGGGTGGTTGCGGATGCAGGTTGGTGTATGTAGGAGAGGTGTGAAAAGCTTCTCTGGATCTGAGATGAGAGGCAGACATTTCTCGTCCCAAGTCCTGTTTCTGATGGGTATGGCTCTAGAATTACCTTTATTGCATGCCTTTCCCTGTTCTTGAGATTAATGTCTTGTTTGGCCGGATAAGATTTGAGGCTAGAAGTGTGAGATTATAAAATCACTTGGCTTTGGAGATATTTCCTAGCCAGAGTCAGCAGCTTACTCAAATCCTCTTTCGAGATCAGCTGTAACTACTTTCCCTCCACTTCACAACAGGTATTTGTGTGACTCTTTTTATTTCATGCACAGCAACAACCATGCCACACAAACCACCAGTGTTTTATCAGCTGTGCTTTTTGAACGGATGCTTTCTTTATGAAGGCTTCAGTGTTTTGTGGGAAACATCAAGTGCCTTTTTCTCCTTTGTTTTCTTCCCACATCAAAGCTCTGGTAATTCAGCAGATCACCGCCAGCAGCAGGCTGCTCTATTATACATGACATCCTCCTATGCTCACAGTATGGTCTCTCTAGAAGTACTCTTCAATCTTACGAAGCAAGGGCACTCATCACTTTCTAAAGCTCCTTGTATCAGATACTCGTTTGAAATAGTTCCATGCTGGATCAGGCATGATTCAATGTGTGAGGGCTATGTTTCTTTAGGGTAGGTTGCATATTTAATAAGCTGAGTAGCTCTTGGGCTTGGCAAAATGGTTTTGGCTTCCTTGCATCTTGGCACTATTGCCTTGGATGTATTTTGAGGAAAGGATGGGATGATTTGGTGTTTTGTGGCAGTTTTGGGCTTGTGGATAAGTCTATAACTTCTCTCTCTGGACAACCTGTTCTGCCTCCCCACCCCCATAGGAAAACTTTTCTTCCTAAGATCTCATCCCAATCTCCCATCTTTCAGCTGGAAACTGTTCCTCCTCATCCTGTCCCTGCACTCCCTGATCAAGAGACCCTCCCCAGATTTCCTGGAGCCCCTTTCAGGACTGGAAGCTGCTCTAAGGTCTCCTCGCAGCCTTTTCTTCTTCAGGCTGAACAACCCCAGCTCTCTCAGCCTGTCCTTGTCCTTGTATCATCTTCGTGGCCTCTTCTGAACTCACTCCAACAGCTCCATGTCCTTCCTTGCTGAGGACTCCAGAGCTGAACTGATCTCTTACAGATGGTTTCTCACACCCTGTCTTACCTTTGTAGATCCTGATTTAACCTGCTGAGAGGCAGCACTAAACAAATATCTGGCTTTTACCAGGATTGGCTGCTATGTGGGTGTTTCACGCCAAATTCAAGACGTTGCTGTGCCTCTAAGGTTTTCTACCAGTTTTACCCAGCTGAGTCATTGAATCATGGAATCATTAAAGCTAGAAATGATCTGTAAGCTCATCCAGTCCAACTGTCAGTTCAACATCACTGTGCCTACTAAACCATGTCCCCATGTGCCACGGCCATAAGTTATTTGAACCCAACCACTGCCCTGGGCAGCCTCTGCCGGTGCTTCACCCCTCTGTCAGGAAAGAGATTTTTCTTAATATCCAATCTAAACCTCTCCTGGCACAACTTGAGGCTCTTTCCTGTAGTCCCATCACTTGTTTCTAGGGAGAAGAGACCAGCACCCCTTAACTGAAGGGGTGATAAGGGAAACATAGAGCCCCAGAGAGCCGAGTTTCAGCTTTGTGAAAGATTTTTGGAAGTGAGAGGAAATTCTGAAATTTGGCTGCTTGTCATTGGAAATTAAAATGGAAAATGAAAAGGCTTTGCAGAAATGGAAAAGCAAGAATTTGTCAGCAAGTAATGTTTGGTTTATGGTACGTCTTTTATCACTGATCCATTTTTCAAATGCTTTCTTATGAAATTTTTATTTTATATGGGCCACTTGAAAATGAGGGATCTGTAGATAGGACAGACACTAGGTCTTTTGCAGGTAATATTTTGAGTTTTTCCTTTTTAGAGCAAACTGTTGGACTGAATCTGTCTTTGTAGGAATAGTATTTTTCTATTAGAACTTTTTCTGCCCAGCAAGACATCAGAGGGAGGAGTCTGCTGGCAGGACCACAGCTGGACACGTTGCTGGAGATAGATGTGGTGGCACCCAGCAGTGGAGCCGGTGTGATGTGAAGGACTGTGTTGTACCTAGCAGTGCTCTGTAGAAACACTGCTGGCCACCAAAAGCAGCAGAAGAGGTGCTTTTGGGGAGGTCCCAGGCTGAATGACTCTGCTTTTGTCCTGGGTACGTGATGGTGGCTCTTGCTCTGCTCTGGTCCAGCCATGCTGGTCTCTGAGCTAATCCAGGAGTCCTTGGGTCAGTTCTCCCTGTATAAAGCTGTGAGGAAAAGTTTCCTGTGCTTCTCTGGTTTGCAGCTTCTGTTTTGCAAGGTAATTGGCTTGGAAGGAGTGTCGTAAAACCCCAGCAGAGCTGGAGATAGCTCTAGCTTTGAGTAGCAGACCTAGGTTGTGAGCTTTGAAGAGAAAGAAGATGATGAAGTAGATCATATGGTGATGTGTTACTTAGGTGTGACATTCCCCAGGTACAGATGTACCTTATCGATGGTATTGGTTATATGATACCATCAGCAAATGTAGTTCTTCCAATAGCGAAATGAACTGGTTGTGGCTAGAAAAGAGGACTGAGCTGCACTGTCGTCACTGGAGAAGCTTGCTAAGAGACCAGAGTGGCTAGTAAATTATAGTAGTGTGCTTGCACTAGTGGCTGTGCTATTAAGCTGCTTATTTCAGTCTGACTAGAAAAGAAGTCTGTAGTGCTGACTGCTGCGTTCCTGCATTTCAAACCAAAGTACTTCCCATTAACAAAAATGAGGATATATTGACTTGAATTGAAAGAATATGTATCTCCTGCTCGTTTAATTGCCTCCTTACACTCCTCCACCTGTGAGCTGCTCTGCTATGGGGACATTATTGTCTCTGCTTGGTTCCTTGTGACGTTCTAATTTCTAAAGAAACCACAGTCACCTTGGTTGCAGTGTATAGTGGAACATCTCCTCTTTTTCCATGAATGCAGATAGTATTTCGCACACAGTCATGTAGTGATGATCTCTAATTACTGCCGTTCTCAGCTGTAAAAATGGGTGTTTTGCTTTGTTCCGTTGGAGAAGGAACTTAATTGCAGAGCAGTGAATGTTGTGCTCCCAAGTGCCAGCATGTCCTACATGACAATAGGAGATTCATTAGGAAAGCTGCTTTGTGGTACAGGCAACATTCCCTCTCCCCTGCCTGTGTGCCACATAAATGTTAACCTATTATCAAAACTGAGAAACTGACTCTAATTTCCCATGCAAGGATGGCTCAAAATTCACAAAACAAGCCTTGGCAAGCTTATAATATGATACACATTCTTTGTCAACTCATTAAGTATGTGATTATGATTATCGGCTTTAATAACAATGACCCAATAAGCAATTAAGAAGGCTCAGCTTGGCATGGGCTTAAGAAATTCTATGACAGTAATCAGTGTCTTGAAAAATAAAGATATTTCACTCTAGTTTCTCTTCAATAGTAATAAATGAAGTGCTTGGGAGGTTGTATATTAATCTGGAACACTGTGAGTGCCTCCACAGCTCATGTTACACCCTAAAATGTGATGGGACACTGGCATCAAACTGAAACAAAGGGTGAAGATGATCTCTATAGTTCCCTTGATTTCTGGTGGGCAGGATCAAATTGGTCGCCTAGAGTTTGGGCAGAGATTTTTCTCTTTATGGTACTTCTTGGGCATGGTTTCAGTGCTGGGAGGGCTGGAACAGGTTTTCAGTGGGGATAGATGCTCAGCTTTTGCTGCCATGAAGTTCTGGAGTGACTGCATCTTCTTGCCTGATGGTGAGGCTGACCCCAGTCTCAGACAGCAGCTTGCCACCTTGGCTGCAGAAAAGCAGCTGTTGGGACTGTGACTTGAGTAACAACTGCGGTGATAGGAAACCCTCTGTCCTGCTTCCAGCAGCTCCTCTGGTTGGCTCTTCTCACTGCTCCACTGGGGTCTGGACAGCTGGGTCCTATCCGATAACTCCCCACAGTCTGGGTGATTAGGAGCGTGGAAAATCTGCACATCTTCCTAGCAGGAACAGATTTTCTGATCCTTGCCACTTAAATCCAGGCCAAAAATATGTGTTAACATCAGGCATCCACCTGTTATTCAGCATGTCCCATTTTTGGATCCAGTTAGCATCTGGCAGTAGAGCTGTAAGGAGATCTGCCTCCTCCCCAGTGCTGGTGTGGTGGTGGATACCAGCCCAGGGCTTCTGCACATGGCACCGAGGGGCCTTAATCAGTGGGATGGAAATGAATAATAACACAAAATTGCTAAGCCGTCCTGAGATTCATTATGAGTTGAGCTTCATGAAGAGCTGAGGGTTGGAAAGCAAAGCTGCCTTTTGAGTACTGCAGCCAAGTCCATGCTCGGCAGCTCCAGTGGCAAGGTCAGGGTGGGTATGCACAGCAGCAGAACAAATCATCGTTATCTCTCATCAGCTTCATGTTAGAACGGAGCTGGGTGATACTGGTGCTTATTATGGAACAAATGGCATGAGGGATCCTCAGGCATATTATTGACTCCAAGTGTAATTTGCTCTCACTGGCATACACCTCATTTAAAAGATTTTCTTTATAAACATGTAAAACATTATTTTTCATGCTTTTGGACTTGGCAGGGCCTGCTGGAGTAACGTGTCCCTCTGACAATGGAGCTCTGGTGGTACATCCCACTAATTCATCATTCCCAAATTGCATCCTGATGATGTATTGCGTTAATCCATCATCAGAAATGCAGCCTGCAGATCACTAGAGCTTTAATGATGGATTTGCGTGAACTCTGAGCAAAAGGCCACCCTTACGCAGATCTATTGCTTAGCATAACCAGCCCTGTTTGGCTCAAGTTTGTTGTATAAAGCAAGGAACTTGGCTTTCCTAGCATGAGGTGGAGGCAGCAGATGCATCTTTGGTTCCTGTGTACATAGTAGTGAAGGGAGGACAAATGAGAGTCTAAAGCTGCTCTGAAGTCCACTTGTTCACAAGCTGATTTAGGGACTTTTACCAGCTGAACTGGAGTGCAGGGCTTTAAATGCTGCTTGTGTTTGCTCGAGCTGGGTATAAGACATGGGATAATAACAAGCTTAAAGGCTATTTTTCCTGTGGCCTGGAAAATAACAAAGCAAACTCTGTTCGTGTGTTCGTGTTCTTTCAGCTGGATGGTGTAGAAGTTGTTTAGTAAAGTGCATCCTTCAATATGTTAAAATGGTTTTCTCTCTGTTATTCTGGTGGGAATGGAGGACAGGGAACTTACCTTGTGATATTTAACTGAGTGTCCAGAAGCTCAGACTATGACCAACTACTCAGTGTGGAGAAGGATCACAAAGGTTCTCTATGGCAGATCTTGGTTATGGGACAGCTTTGGGTTTCTTACCAGTGCAGAATGGTGCTCTGGGTTTGGCAGGTTTTTATTGCTGAATGGGAAAGCCTGTGATGGGCAAGAAAAGAGACCAGTAGGAGAGGTTTCTCTGAAGGTAGGAGTCTATCACATTCTTTTTTCTGATTTTGAATCCTGATGTAGTAGGGGATGGGTATAGGAGTGCATGACTTACAGTATCTCCACTGTTTCGGACTGTGGCACATTGGACAAGAGGCACATGACAACATGTCAGTCTGACCTCGGTACCGGGGAAAGTCATGGAGCGGGTGATCTTGAGTGCTATCAAGAAGCACTTGCAAGAGAACCGGGTGATCAGGCCCAGTCAACACGGGTTCATGAAAGGCAGGTCTTGCCAGAGTAATCTGATCACCTTCTATGACTGAGTAACTAAACTCTTAGATGAGGGAAAGGCTGTGGATGTATCTTCCTGGACTTCAGTAAAGCCTTTGGTACAGTTTCTCACAGCATTCTGCTTCGGAAACTGTCACCTCTGGCCTGGACAGGCGCACACTCTCCTGGGTGAAAAACTGGTTGGATGGCCGGGCCCAGAGGGTGGTGGTAAATGGAGTTAAATCCAGCTGGAGGCCAGTGACAAGTGGGGTTCCCCAGGGCTCAGTCCTGGGTCCAGTCCTGTTTAATGTCTTTATCAACGACCTGGATGAAGGCATCGAGTGCACCCTTAGAAAGTTTGCAGATGACACCAAGCTGGGTGGAAGTGTGGATCTGCTGGAGGGTCGGGAGGCTCCAAAGGGATCTGAACAGGCTGGACTGCTGGGCTGAGACCAACAGCATGAGGTTTAACACGGCCAAATGCCGGGTCCTGCACTTGGGGCACAACAACCCTAAGCAGAGGAACAAACTAGGAGAGACCTGGCTGGAAAGCTGCCAGGAGGAGAAGGACCTGGGGGTGCTGGTTGACAACTGACTGAACATGAGCCAGCAGTGTGCCCAGGTGGCCAAGAAGGCCAATGGCATCTTGGCTTGTATGAGGAACGGTGTGGCCAGCAGGTCCAGGGAGGTTATTCTCCCCCTGTACTCGGCACTGGTGAGACCGCACCTCGAGTACTGTGTTCAGTTCTGGGCCCCTCACCACAAGAAGGATGTTGTGGCTCTGGAGCGAGTCCAGAGAAGAGCAACAAAGCTGGTGAAGGGGCTGGAGAACAAATCTTATGAAGAGCGGCTGAGAGAGCTGGGGTTGTTTAGCCTGGAGAAGAGGAGGCTGAGGGGAGACCTCATTGCTCTCTACAACTACCTGAAGGGAGGTTATGGAGAGGAGGGAGCTGGCCTCTTCTCCCAAGTGACAGGGGACAGGACGAGAGGGAATGGCCTCAAGCTCCACCAGGGGAGATTTAGGCTTGAGATTAGGAAAAAATTCTTCATGGCGAGGGTGGTTCGGCATTGGAACGGTCTGCCCAGGGAGGTGGTTGAGTCACCGTCCCTGGAGGTGTTTAAGGTGAGGGTGGATGAGGTGCTTAGGAGCATGATTTAGGGATTGGTGGGAATGGTTGGACTCGACGATCCAGTGGGTCTCTTCCAACCTGGTCATTCTGTGATTCTGTGTGATTCTGTGATGTATGGGGCAGAGGGACCTGAACCCCTCGGTCTCAGCTCTGAGCTGGCTGTGTGTATGCAAACTCCTGACTACCAGCTTGTTTGTGTCTGGTTCCCCAGCTAACAGCCCCATGGAGCCAAAGAAATCTCCTGAAATCCTTTCGTAACTCGGAAAGGGAATGTCTGTGGTGTCCACTTGTGGGACCTCCACTTGACTTTGCCTTGTCCTCTCTCTGGGGACAGTGTGTTCAAAGCCAGCCATGAGCTCCTGAACATCTTGCCTAATTCTTCCTTCAGCTGGCAGAGCCTTTTAGGGAAGTTCAGTTCCATTTTCTGCATGTGTTCTGCATTTTAATGACCATTAACCATCACATAAAATCTTAGCACCTTCATCCTAACACTAGCATCCCTTCTGGAAGAGATGAAAAGTGCAGTTTGAGTGACAAACTTCTGTTGGTAGTAGAGCAATGGCAGAAGTTAAAGGCTACTTTTTAAAGGCAATTCCTCCCTGAGACCCAGAGGGTGGGAGATGAGGATTTGTGTGTCTTGGTCTGTGCACTAGAAAGAGCAATGCTAATCTCAAGGGTGTTTGGAAACATCACCTGGCAGTGGAGTTACTGCCAGGGACCCACAGGTCTGTGCGAAGAAGCACAAAATCAACCTATAATGCCTCTGCTCCAGTAGGACTGGGTTTTGAAGATGCTTCTCCTACCTAGCCAAATTTGTGTCTCTGATATCTGCTTTGGGTCACTCTTTGGGATAACCTATTACCCAACAGTCCTTGCCAGCAGCTGGTGAAAGGCATCTGTTAGTGTGTGATGAGCAAAGTGTCACATCTGGACAGCGAGGGGTTTCTGGGGCTGTCCCACATCTGTGCAGCCAGCCAAGCGATGGGGGATGCCCTTTGGGAACAGGTGGAGTATTTTCCCTTGGATTCAGCTACTTTGCTGTCTGGCTCTTCTCTTTACAAGTAGGGCTACTGGCCTTGCAAGCCTCCCCTGGTTTTCCATTTCAGGAAAGATTCTGAGTTTTGGAGATAATCTTCTTAACTCTCTGCTACCTGCGAGCTCGCAGCAGAGGGTTTTTTCTTGTGGGCTCCAAGCCAGGTAGCAATGCCACCATAAAACAGAAGCAGCAGTGGTGTGAAATCTTTCTTATTTGATTTTGATGGAGTGCACTGTTGGTGAGGCACTACAATGCCCCGAGTCAGATCTATATTTCAACGCTTCTGGAGAGTTCATGCCCCCAGCTCCTGTTGCGTGTTGTAAATAACCTTGTTGGAGAGCCACTAAGCTTCTCATTTCCCACCCTTAGCATCTCTGCAGGTGGGAATCTGTGAATGCTGTGTTCTCTACTGTGTTCCGAGCAGGCTCTGAATAAACTTTTTTGAGGAGAAACAGGGCATGACATGACATGTATGGACCCCTCAGAAAAGAGTGCATGTAGACCCTTCTTTTGGGAACTTGCTTTACCTGCCCCTGTTTGAGCAGCGTGTTGGACAAGGTGATCCCAAAATGTCTCTTCCAACCTCAGTGATCCCATGGGAACTTCATGAAACCAACGGTTAGCAGTATGAGAATGGTATTTTTACACTGGAGACAAAGACCTCAGCTGGATAATTCCATTTTAAAAGATGCTAATCAGGTTTCCATTCAGCACGGATGAGAGAATTTTTAGCTCAGCCCTGAAACTCCTGACTCAACTTCCCTGTGAACAGGGCCAAATCTGGTGTAGGATTTGCCCTACACCAAATGTAGGATGGTGTAGGATTTGCCAGTTCTGACCTAGGTAAGTTTTTAGCCTCTCTGTGTAGGCTTGTCATACATTTGCCTTCAAAGAGTGGTTCCTCTCCTCTTCTGGCACATGTCTAAAGTAAAGGCAGATGAATCGCCCTCTTCAAGTGTCTATCTCTGAACTCGAGGAATGAGGAAGAGCTGCCAAGTTAGATGTATAACACCTGGTTGTATGACACCAAGTGATCTGTATCTTACCTGTTGTGTGAATTCCAGAAATATCACAGATGTGTCAATATTTTGCATTGATATGAATTTATAGCATTATTTAGAGAGAGTGAAAACCCATCAAAACTCTTTTCTATAAACCCCTTTTTTTTCTGCCTTTCCTCTTCTAATGGATTCTCTGTAGGCTTCATCAGCAAAGTTGGGTTTTTCTCTTTTGGTAGGAGCTTTTCTTTTCATAACTAGGTTGGCTCTTTGACCTGACTAGCCTACAACTGAGATAAGCAGCAGTTGTCATGAGTAACCTGTGTTTAAGTCCAGAGCAAAACAAAGAGTGAGTGGATTAGCTGTCACAGAGTAATTCCAATTCCTAAGACAGGAGATAAATAAAAGCATAACACCTGAGTGATAAGTAAGCAGAGACATTACTGGCCTCGGACAAATAACTGGGAAGGCTGTTATAGGGGATCCTTTGAGAGCCAAATGTACCTCTTCAGTAGACCATCTTCAGGTTCCTAAGATATCAGATTGCCAAGATCATGTCCCCAGGATCTATCCTTGCTTCCTCCCATATATCTCCGTATATATCTGCTGTGAAAGCTCCCCTTGCAGGATGACTTGCCTTTCCCTTGCTGGCTGCTAGTGGTTGTCTGATGCTTGGATGTGATCCTGAGACATTAAACCCAAAAGAATATTGCACCAGACCTTGAGATGGGCTTTGAAGGCCCTGCTCAGCTCCAAGTATGATTTTAAATCACTTAGGCACTACATTTCTATGCTGTTGTTCACCAGTGTTTTCTGTAGATCAGAGGAGTGGGAGAAAGCCAAAGTCTAGCTTCAACTCAGCAGTTTAAATCGGTTTTCATGCTGAGGCTGGTATGGTGGTACAATTGCTTGTCCTGGTGGGTGGACCAGAAACCTCTTTATGGGAGAAAGGAAGAGGTTGGTCCCTGCACAGACCTGACAAAAGGACCTGGCTTGGCTTGTGTGAAACAAAGCGCAAATGAAGAGCGGTTCAGTGCAATCCTATCCCATAGCTACATCTGACAAGGAGCTCAAGGACAACTGTGAAGCCAGACTTGACTGTTTTGTCCATCTCAAACATTCTGTTGCCTGAGGACCTGGTTTCTTGTGGTGGCAATGAAGAGTGGGAAAGGAGGTGCAGTGGAGGGCACTCTCTGCTCCTTCCTCTACACTCCCTCATCTGACTGCCTTGGCTGGAGCCTCATGAAGGAGCTTCTGCACACAAGTGGCAAGAACCCCCTACGTGCTGAGAGGGCACGTACTGGCCTTATAAAAGGACTTGCAAGGAGCCAAGCGGTGTGTGTGCACATCGCTCCAATGGGATCCCTGGACTATGCTGGCTGGAAGGACCTGCTGCAGGAGAGAGCGACTGTACCTGAGGACCTGTGGCTGCCCATTGGAATGGTGATCCCTTCCTTTTCCATTTTCTCTCTCATTTATCTCACTGTGTTTTCTTAATTTGCATTGCTGTGTGTTGGATGAAATCTGAGTAACTTTGGCTGTGTCCAGGGACCACATTGTGAGCTGACCAGATTGGAATCTGTTTGCTGCACCTTTGGGAAGTTCCCCCCATAGCTGAGCTCTGCATATGTTTTTTTTTGGCCTGCTTGTTTTGGTTGAAGGTTTTGGATGTCACCCTAGGAGTGACCATGTTGGCCTCTGGATCCCCACACAGATAATTGAACCACCTTATTTGATGGTGCAAAAGAAGGCCCAGACGTGACTGTGTAGCTTGTGGATATGAGGCACTGCAGACAATAAAACTGCTTTCTAAACACTTTGGGAAAGGTTATGGGATATCTAAGCCACTGCTCCATTGTAGCCTGCAGAGCTGGATTGATTTTTTTTTTTTGCAGTGGCAGCTTAGAATCATAGAATAGTTTGGGTTGGAAGGTACCTTAAAGATCATCCAGTTCCATCTCCCCTGCCATGGGCAGGGACACCTCCCACTATATCAGGCTACCCAAGGCCCCACCCGACCTGACCTCGAACACCTCCAGGGACTGGGCAGCCACAACTTTCCTGGGCAGTCTGGGCCAAGGCCTCACATCTGGCTTTTGAAATGCTCCTGACTGAAGGGGTGAGGACAATCTTGTGCAGAAATGGTCAGAAGGCCACTTGTCATGCACTTCCACTCCAAAAAGGTGCCAGAGGGGCTGAATGACACCCTGTGAAATAAATTCAGCTTCTGCATGATTGACAAATAGAATGGATGATCTTGTAGGTGTTTTCCAACCTTATGATTCTATGATAGCAAAGGTATTTAATGCAGTAGAAGGTTAGCTTTTGTCTGGAAAGGAGAATGGATGAGGCCAGTAGGTCAGAAGTGATCTAAGATGGGCATGGTCAGTGCTTCTCTTAAAGACAAGTTACTGGGGGCTTTGTTTCTTGTTATTCCCAGTTAACACAATCTGAAGCATTTCCCTTGTGAACTGAAACCATCCAAGGCCCCTAGACAATGAGGAATGAAAACCAGATAACATAAAAAGTTAAATGAAAGTTTTTGAAATGTGCTTCCATGTGGTGACCAAAAGCAAGACAGAAAGGTCAGTTAAGTGCTTGTAATATCGAGTTTGAGGTTTTTTCTGTTTAATTTTTAAGATTTAAGCAGGAAATGGAGGATTGGAGCTTACAATATTCGACTTGTGGTGACGTGTATTGTCATGTCATGGCAAGTGGAATGTCATGGCAAACTATTTGCTGATAATCATTTTAACTAGCAATGATGGATGAAGCAGAGAAAAGGGATGGAGCCAATGACCTTGGAGCATTCCAAGGTAAAAAGGCTCAGGGGCTCAATTATCCCTTTTGCTGCGCTCCCTCTGGTACCTCAGTGCTTGCTGGTGCTGTTGTAAATTAAGGCAGAACCTGGCTCTTGGTCTCAAAGCAGACTTTCTGTATGCATTGTTTGGGCTGTCTGTGGGGAGTTTCAGTGGCTGGCACCACGTATCCGTAGTCTCCGGCTCAGCAGAATGACCCTATAATAACGAATCTGAAGAGTACCAGTGGTCTTATGACATAAAGTATGTCAATATTGTGTGAAATTGGAAAATGCAGTGGATCAATCAAGATATCCCTACATCAGCAAAGCAGCCAGTGTCCTTTCTGGACACGTGGAGGTTACAGTCAATATTGCTACTCGAAGTGCATTAGCTTGAGGTTTAGTGTTAGTGAACACTCCATGGATGTAATAGCAGTATTTTATGTCTGGAGAAAAGAGGTTTTTTAATGGGAATGCAGTCCTGAAAAGTGGGATTTTGACAAACAAATATGAAAGGGATAAAAATAACATGTATATATATGTGTGTGTGTGAGTGTGTGTATATATATATACACACACACACACACAAGTATATATGTTTAAACTAAGTAATAATTAAGTATCAATGGCAAAACTGGCATTTAGCATCTGTTTCAGTTTTTCAACAGTAGATGCATCTGCTTCTTGGATATTTGTGCTAAGAACTATCCCAGCAACATGTAACCCTAAGTCTGTGACCTATATCACTGAAATAGATTGGGATGTTGATTTGATTGAATGCTCTGAAGGCAGGAATCCTATTGACAGGAAAGGATAACTTGAGAGTGTTATAATGTTAAAGAACTTTCCACCAGACTGTGGGTAACTCTAGGCTTGCTTTATTAACAGCTCTGAATTGGACCATCATCTCAGTGAGTGGTGAAGCACACCCAAAACAGTCATATATATATATATATTTACATCATATATAAAGACATGTTCTTCTTTGGAAAGTTTATGGTGTTTTTCCATGGTGTTTTTCCTTGAGCTCTCAGTTCTTTATTGTTCATTGTTCTTCTTTCAAGTCGGTCTCATTTCCACCTCGATAATTCATCTCTACCATCTTGTTTCGATTCTCCCTCAAAAGCGATGCTTCATGTTTCTCCACCGATCATAAAAATCACTTATCTTCTTTCTTGAGACACTTCTATTTATTCTTTAAAGCTTAAAGAAAACCTCAAGCAGTTCCACTAACTGATCTTTATATTTAATCTATGCCTATACACAGAACAGTTTAACCCTTTCATCATTAATGATTGTTAAATCTTAGTAGATCTGACATTTCTTGCATAACCTGTGGACTGAGCTGGACTGGGCTTTAAACTGGCCATGGAGAGGGCTCTGCAAAATTGAACAGTATTCTTATAACTGCCACCAAGATTACTTGTTCAACACTGGGTCTGGTTATACTTTTAACACAATACTCTAGTTGTCCTTAACATATAATAACAGGCGTTAAAATTTCAGCATCCTGTCCAGGATGTCTTTTAATTTCAAGAATTCAAGTTGATAAATGGATCTGTACCACAAGAGCTGTCGTGATTGCTTCTGAAATGCTTTCCTGCCGTGTACCGCACCTGCAAAGTGAAAGCCTCCTGAAGTGCTGTTTTATCTAATTGTGACGAGGGTGATTATGAAATGCATCCATTACTTAGATTGCCTGAGTCCTGTCAAAATAGGGGCCCATTACGCTGGGGATGCACCGAATACTGCTATTTTCACAAGCTCATTAGGAACCACAAACAGATGAAAGGTTGAGGGTAGGAGAAGTGGATGTTGTTCCCGAGCTCTATATTCACTCGCAACTTTGCTTTTCTGCTTAGATGTCTTTGCTGCATGGTAAAACTTATATGGGGCTTTAATTAAAGTCCCCTAAACAGGACTTGAGTGAGAAATATGTTTATTAAGCTTATACTAGCTATTTGCGTAACAGTCTTAAATGTTAAATCCCAGGCTTCCTGGGAACATGAAAATTTAAATGTTCCTCGTAGGAGCATATGTTGTTTTACAGCTTCTGGAATGACATGCTCCAAGTGGGGACAACTAGTTTCCTGACTGGAAAAAAGTGTCTTAAGATAGTATTTGAGAGGCAATTCACAAAATGCGTGTGTTAACAGAGAAGGAAAAAAGCCCTTGCTTGCATTTCTGTGTCTGAGGGAGCTGGGGCTAAGGGGAGGAGATCTCATCGCTTCCTGCAGGTCCCTGAAAGGAGGTTGTGGTGAGGTGGGTGCTGGTCTCTTCTCCCAAGTTGGGATCTTGATCAGGGGGTGCAGGGGTGGGAGGAAGGGGAAGAGTTTAAGCTGAAAGAGGGGAGACTGAAATGAGATCTTAGGAAGAAACATTTTCCTGTGAGAGTGATGAGGCCCTGGCCCAGGTTGCCCAGAGCAGTGGTGGCTGCCCCATCCCTGGAGATGTTGAAGGTTGGATTGGATGGGGCTTGGAGCAACCTGATCCAGTGGGAGGTGTCCCTGCCCATGGCAGAGGTTGAACTGGATGGGCTTTGAAGTCTCTTCCAAACCATGCTATGATTTTATGAAGCAAAAAGTGAGAGGATGAGAGGAAATGGCCTGAAGTTGCACCAGGGGAGGTTTAGATTGGGTATTAGGAAAAGAGTCTTTACTGACAGTGGTGAAGCCCTGGCAGAGGCTGCCCAGGGTGGTGGTGGAGTCTCCATCCCTGAAGGGCTTCAAAAAGCCTGTGGCTGTGGCACTTTGGGATGTGGTTTAGGAGTCATTGGTGGTGCTGGGCTGATGGTTGGACAGGATGAGCTCAGTGGTCTTTTCCAACCTTAGTGATTCAGTGATTCTATGATTTTTTTTTTCAAGTGTGTGCTTACTTGCCATGTTCTTGCAATAAATTATAGGGTAAACCAGTGTCTGTCACATACAGGATCCCATCATCGTGATGAACTTAATGGATAAGAAAATCGTATTTGAGCTGTGAATTGGGGAAAGCTTTGTTGGGATTCCTCCAGCTTTGCAGGAGGGAATTGACCGCAAGCTGCACGAAGTTTTCTTGTTATTGGTAGTGACTTCCAGTGAAGCACAAGAAAGCATCAAGCCCACCTCAGTGATTGTGCTACTTCTTATCAGGCTTGATGTCAAATAACCATCATCGAGATTTAAAACCTCGGTGATAAGGGTCCAATGGGAAGTGCATTTCTATTATGCATTTATAGCAATGTGATATTGCCTCTTAACAAAACAAGGATTTAAAACACTCGAGCCATTGTGAGATGCAGTTCTCGTGGTCTGATACTAATTTTCATTGATCACTTTTATGAGACCATTATCACCTTTGTGAGATTCAGCTTTTGCTGTGAACTTGAAAGCACCATAATTTGGCAATATAATAACCTGCATATTACTATTGAGGCAGCGTAAGGATCTCTGGCTATTGTTTAAAACCAATCTGGGCTTAAGTATTTTATCAAGCCTTCTTGGCTAGGAGTATTTGCTGCGTTCAGATTTTGGGTACAAAATGCTTATGGGATATAATATTGAGGTGGCTGCATTCATTGTAATGGAGTCCAGGGTTTCCAATATGAGTAGAGGTGGTGTGAACACAATGGTAGCTGAAAGGGCATTTTTTTTTTTGTCTCTTTATGAATGATAAACAGTAATTGTATATCAAATGCCATAGGTAGAATGAAAGATGTTTTAAATCCTGGTGTCACTGTTTGACCCCGACCTGGCTAATTTTGGCAGTTAAAACCGAGCAGTTGGATGCTCAGTTCCACTCTCCCAGGGAAGGAGGAATTAGAGGAGAAGACATGCAGTTTGGAAACTAAAACTACAGCTTTAATGAAATACTAATGAAGAAAATAATAGAAAGTAGAAAAAATATATGCAGATATATGAAATTTCCCACCCCACCCCTCAATGACTGTACGTCCCCACAAATGCTGCAGAGCAGACATGAGGGGGAGGGTCTGAGGCTGGAAGGGAGCTGGGCTCAGGAGCTGGTTTCAGGAATGCACGGATCCACATCAGGGGCAAACAGACAGATGAAGTCCTTGCTGGACAATCAGCCATCGCAGAAGAGAAGGAGACCCTTGTGATCTCAGTTTTCTACTGAGTGTGATGTCTCTGGGATGGAATCCTCTGTTGGTCAGTCTGGGGTTACCTTCCTGTCCACCCCTCCCTGCAGGTGCCACCTTTTCTACCAGCAGGAGGATGGACTTGGTTTCTATAGGAATAAATACAAGCAGTGGCCTCTCTGCATCCCAGTGCCTGTGTGTGATCACTGCTGGAGACAAGCACTGTCTGAAAAACATGCAGTTAGCTCAGAAAATGAAGTTCCTTAGACAAGACTCAGTTAAGAGTCAGAAAACTGGCTCTAATTTATTTCAAACCATACCAACTGGAGTGCACGTGACCATCTAGGACACACAGAGATCAGGCGCTTGTCCTGTATAAACTGGCTGTAATTGAGAAAATAATAGAAATACTAGTGGAAAAGCTGGTTTCCCAGTAGCTTGGAATAGTATTGAGTCTATGTATCTGACTGGTAGCTCATGTTGATCTCTTTCTCGTGTATCCAGATAAAATCTGGATGGCAGTTGGTAGCGATGAAAAAGTTAATCTCATTAGTGGGCACCATAATTTCTTGTAAGAATCTTAAATTTTAAATGCCACTGTTTACTTCTGACTGTATCTGGTCTAATGAGGATAAGAAATGCACACATGAAGGTTTCTCTGCTGTCACCCTTCCAGGCATAAATATGCAATCTGAACTTTTACCAGCTGGAATGGTTATTCTGGTGAATCATTAAATATCCTTTCACTGGAGTCATAAAAATATTATCCTTTCTGGCCCTGGTGAGTGAGTGACAGCTTCTCCTGGATGCTCGGCAGAGGCAAAGCAAAAGGCCACATCCTCTGCCCGCACCCGCTGGCAGAGCTTCGTGGGTGCTGCACCAATTTGCATCGACAGTGTCTGTCCCAGTGGCTCTGAAAGGTTCAATGTGAGCGTTGGGTAGAAAATAGCAGGCTAGTTTTTCAGGCAGGTGCCAGAGATAGAAGCACATGGTATATTCCAACTGCTCATTCCCTTAATTAGTGCTTTAAGTGATGCCAGATTGCATAATGTGTGTGCGAGTGCCATTCTTTAGGATTAATGGGCAGCTCCCATTGCATTTTTATAGCTTACAGCTTGGCAGATATACAGCAAAATGAAAACAATTATGGAACAAAATACAGCTTAAAACAGTGGTATTAACAAAAAAGCTAATTGGTTACATGCAGCCTGAGGTGGAGTTATTGCAGAGCCTGTTTTCAGTTGGTTCATACATGTGTTCTCAACCTTGATGCAACTCTGGGACTACTTTGCTGTGACCATGACTAATTACCCACACCGATCATGCATTGCTTTTCATTATAAACAAGGTAGAGCAAGAAAATACTGATACTGAATTCAGCCCAAAGTTTCCCAGGGGCTCAGAATGTGTCAAATTAGCAGGACAGAAATAGCTCTGCTTGTGTTTAGAGTTGCCCAAGTCTTTCTCTTGTAGCATCATTTTCACTTCAGTGGGCATCTTCGTGGACCAGGTCCTCGCATCTTTATTTTTCACGTTTCCTGCTCTGTTTTGATCCCTCTGGGGTTGCTATTTGTTTCCTGGGCTTAGGCTTTGGCTCTCTGGCTGCTCAACACAGACACTTGTATCTGGCATCTACATTTAAAATATTATTGGGGTGTGTATGTGCATATGTGAGTTGTTTTTATGAGATCAGGGCTTCAAGCACAAAATTTATCAGTAAAGTGTTGGAATTACCTTTAACTTTCTGAATAGGTCTGGTTTGTTGGAATAAGTTGTAGGATTGCGAGCAGTGCCCTGTGTATGTGTGCATCGTTGCTCATTGTAACCCCTGCCAGTGAGCATGGGGATCAAGGCATGCTGCTCAGGTATAATTTTTAGTCTCAGAAAAGATGGAATGCATAAAAATCGGTTTCAGGACTAAGGTGATTTAGATTCTCTTTATACTTTAAATAACTTATGTGAAATCAATGAGGTTTTTTCCTAAGGTGCTTTCCAATCCAAACAATTCTAGGATTCTAGGATTCTGCATCCTGAGCTCCTGGTACCCCAGGAAAGAGGAAGGTGCTTGACAGAGGACAAAAGCAGGAATGGGATAAAAAAACCACCACAGAGGCTGAAATCGGGCTTTGTTTCCTTAATCTGGAGTAAGCAGTTTAGTGACCAAATCGTAGAATGACCTGGAAGGGACTCACCAGGTTCATTGAGTCAGGCTTTTGTCCCTGCATAGGACAACCCCAAAATCCACACTGAGTCTGAGAGCGTTGGCCAAATGCTTCTGGAATATTGTTAGGTTGTGACTGCTTTCCTGGGAGCTGTTCCCGTGTTCCATCACCCTCCTGACCTTCCCCAGGCAGTCTTCCTGCCATCCCCTCAGGTTCTGTCGTTGGTCGCCAGAGAGAAGAGCTCGGTACTTGCTCTTCCTCCTCCCCCCCTCAGGAATAGACCTTGTGTGTCTCCCCTCACTCTAGTTGTCTTTAGAGCCGAACAGACCAGGTGACTTCAGCCGCTCCTCATAAGGCTTCCCCTCCAGACCCTTCACAAACTTTGTGGTCTCCTCTAGACGCTCTCCAGTAGCTTCAGATCATTTTCATCTTGTGGCACCCAAAACTACACCCAGTGCTCAGGATGGGGCTGCCCCAGTGTGGAGCAGAGTGGGACAATAGATCCGAGACTGGGGTTTACAGTGACTGTCGTCATTGCCTTTATGCTGGTAGGAGTCGAGTTCTCCCTGTTTTCCTAGAACTTATTTTTGGTCTGGAAGCACTTAGAAAAATTTTACTGGAGTGTTTTAGTAAATTCATATTCATTTCTTTTATAGTTTCCAACTGCACGCTCTGGCAAGTTTTCTCCAGGAACAATTTAGCTACTTCTAGTCAGCAAGTGAGCAAATAATTTAATTTCAAATAATCAGTAAACCTAGAGAAATCATGGTCTGATTAATGTAAACTATTTGGTGCCATAAGATGTCTTTCCCCCATATTGAATGCAAATCTGTGGTAAGGCAGAGCAGGAATGCTTGAATGGATCTCAAAATGGCAAAACAAGAGTATGTGCAAGTAAAACAATTACGCGCCTATGGATTGAAACCCTTTCCCTCCCTGATGAATAAACCACATGATTTAAAGTAAAAGAGGGCAGGCACTACCAGTCTAGCTTAGAAGCTAGGTCTCTTCTCGAGATGTTCATCTGTGCCACATGAGAAGATGGGGAAGAAGGGAATGAATGTGAAACTTTCATAAGCTTTCCCATAATTACCCCAGTTTGTGCTTTCAAAATGAAGATGTAGATGGTGGATTCGCATTTGAGTGTCTTGTCTTTGGGGTTCTGTGTGTGGAAACGTGACCACCATAGGATTGTAGTTTGGCTTGGAAGGGACCTTAAAGTCCATCCAGTTCCAACCCCGCTGTGACAGGCAGGGACGCCTCCCACTGGATCAGGCTGCCCAACTGAAGAATTAAAAGAATGTTTAAGAAGGGTTTCTTCCATTGTTTAAGTAGATCTCATAGAAGACAGCAGCCTACATGAACTGTGCAAGGGAATCCTTGGCAGATATTATGGAGGAGGGGAAAGCCATGATGGCAACTGTTGGATATTGAAAGGAAGTTGTAGCTCAGTGTGGAGAGGAAAAAGCTGGCTTCTGCCTAAAATAAAAATATTCGTGTTATTTATTGTAAACATAGAAAGAAAGAAGTGTTGACACCTTCCTATGAATGTAACTGCTTAAGCTTTCTTTTGTTCTTGAAGCATCCAAACTCAGCTGTGGAGCTAGTGCTGTGAATTCCAATTAGTTATCACTTTTACTCTGTCAAGATGTCTTTCTGCCTGTAGGTGGGAGCTTTAGAGAGCTTGAGAGAGATGCTGATGGAGTGAAAGCGAGTTCCCTCTGGTAGGCAAGGCTGCGCATTGTGTTCAACTTCGGCCACACGGAGACGTGGAGCTCTACTGGCTTCTGTCTCAATGAGGAGATTCCATCAGCTCCTAGGAGCTTGTTTATGGAACAGTCATGACATCTGAAAAAGAAGAAAGTCATAGTTTGTGTGGTAAATCTTCCCTTTGATCTGCTTGGGCTCTGGCTCAGGTTTGCCATGGATTACCCTCCCCGTTCTGTGCTTTATGTTGCTTGGATTTTTGGAGACCAGAATTTTATAGCAAGATGGGTCAAGGTATAACTGCACATAGTGTGACATGTGAAAGGGGATGGGCTGAGGAGCACGTATACACATGTATACGTGAAATGGAAGATGTAGAGACTTTCTGCCAGCAATAACCATTTAGAGAGGACCAGGTTGCAGGATGCAACAGGGGAAGGGACAGAGAAACTAGATGGTGTCAACCAAGGGTGAATTATCAGAGTTCAAAAGAAGATGATCAAAGAATCATTAAGATTGGAAAAGACTTCCAAGATCAAGTCCAGCCATCAACACAACTGGCTGATGATGGCTAAAAGCATAATAGCAAGAGGAGATGTGCTGTATGTGAAGCAAATCTTGCTTAAAGCTGGGAGCTCACCTTCATCTTGCAGGGTAGCTCAGGCGGGCCTGGCAGGTGGTGCTAATTAGGGTGATGTGGTTTATGATGATGCTATTAATGAGGGTTATTTATGTCATCATAGTTTTCACTTTATTGCTTGCCAAGTTCAAAGCATTCTCCTCTTGGATAATGAAGCTCAATGTTTTCGTACCTCACTATGTCCCATTATTCTGTAGAGACACCGATGTCAGTAAAATACGGTGAGCTGACAGGTTTATTCATTGACTACTGTTAAATACTCATATTCTGTGTGGAGCTATTATGTGTGTTGTACTTTAGATAATGGGCTGTAAATAATAACAAAATCTAGTCATTGGATGTCCTTATAGGTGACATTAAATTTCTTGAAGAAATAGGTTAAATCCACATGGAAATAACTTGCACAAGACAGCCTTAATTTTCAGCCTCAATCTCTAAATATTACCTAATAGGTTCCGTGACCTCTGGACATTTCATGTTGACTCAATGGTGACAAATGAAGTTTCTTTTTAAGAATATCAGTTCACCTTGTAGGCCATATGATATTTTTGTTATCCTGGAAGTCCTGGTTCAGTGACTGGGGCTGGTGTGGAGCACTCTGGTTCCCTCATCCTTGCAAAACTGGAAACCAGAAACTTTCCCACTAACACCAAAAGAATCACAGAATGGTTTGAGTTGGAAGGGACCTCAAAGCTCATCCAATTCCACCCCACTGCATCAGGTTGCTCAAAACCCCATCCAGCCTGGCCTTGAACACTTCCAGGGATGGGGCAGCACAGCCGGTTTTGATCCTGCTGGCCTGGAAATGGGTAGAGCAGGTGGAATGATATCTGTATGATGCATCAAACCTGCCATGGGGCAAAGGTCCTGAGCTGAAGGATGAGTAGAGCCGTGTGGAAAAGGCTGTGTGTGCTCACAGAAGGCTATTTTGTGAAAGTGGAACATCTCAATGGGTGTTGGCTTTGAAAGAAGTGCTATCCCACAGATCAGTCTGAGGTAGATTAGTCCTTTTTTGGAGATGCCCTAGAGAAAGCTGTGTTATCCAGGTGAGGAGAATCCTGACCGTGATGACTTGATTGCAGAATTCCTCCCAGATCTGTTGGCTTCAGGATTTTAAATATATAATAGAAAAATATTTATATATTGTTCCAATTTTACATGTTTAAAATCTCACCGATACCTACGTGTCTGTACATGTATGCACATGTATGAACGTATATGCACATGCAAGCACATAATACCCTCTGCCCCTGTTTTCACTCTAACCCTGTCTTGAGGGGATTTCTTATCCCCTTACGTTGTTAAGTTCTTGTGCCAAACCCTTGCTTACCTGCCTTTCCTTGAATAACTGTCTCTTCCTATCACACATTGCAAGACTTGCCTGGAAATGCCACAGAAGGTGCGCTGAGCTTGGCCAAATGTTTCCTCCTAAACTCTCCTTGCTTTCTTCATTTAATTATACATATATTTTTCTCTCTTTTGGACCTTGAATGCCCTTTCTTGCTTTCCCATGCTGACTGCAGGAAGATCCAGATCTGGTCTCCTCCCACCATGTCTATCACAGTCCCTCCTCTCCTTTTTTTTCCTGCAGTCCCCCTGCACTGCTATGTTGTGGCTGCTCTGATGTGTTCCTCTCCTGCCTGATCTGCTTCTTGTGATGCCTTCACTGCTTCCCAGTGACAATATTAATGCATTCTGCTGCTGCTCCCTTCCATCACACTTCTAAACATCTCATCTTTACTTTCAAGTCATTTCAAAGCTTTCCTCCCCTCTCTGTTCCGTATTGTTATTTCATATCATCCTCTCCCATTCACTCCTCTGGTTTCCATGCGTATTTGTTTTTCTCCCCCTAGGCCTTCTAGTTTCTTCTGCAGTGTCGTCATTTCCCAGCTAATCTAGTAGTCAGTTGTCTCTCAGCTCTTGTTGCAGCCCTCGTCTGCTTTTGGTACCTGTAAGAAGGCATCAGGTAACAGTCTTGGTGATGAAAAGGAAATGTGTAACCAATCTTTTGTGAAATACGGCTTCACACGGAGTCTTTAGATGCTGTTTCAAATGTGAATCTTGGAATCATAGAATGGTTTGAGTTGGAAGGGACCTTAAAGAACATCTAATTCCAGCCCCCTAGCCCCCCAGCCATGGGTAGAGACACATGCCAGTGGATGAGGCTGCTCAAAGGCCCATCCAGCCTGGCCTTGAACACCTCCAGGGATGGCGCAGCCACCACTTCCCTGGGTAACCTGGGACGGGGCCTCCTCACCCTCATTGTGAAGAATTTCCTCCTTATGTCTAGTATAAATCTGCCCCTCTCCAGTTTAAAGCTATTCGCCATTCCTTCTTGTCCTATCACTCCAAGCCTTTGTGAACAGTCCCTCCCCAGCTTTCTTGTAGCCCCTTTCAGTACTGGAAGGTCACTATAAGTTCTCAGAGCCTTCTCTTCGCCAAGCCCCAGCCCCTCAATGCCCTTCTTGGAGTGAGGGGCCCAAAACTGAACCCTGGATTCTAGGTGTGGCCTCGCCAGCGCCAAGTCCAGGGACACAATCCCTTCCCTGATCCTGCTCACAAAGCAGTCATTAATTTCTTTTTGCAGCCAGTGAAGACAAAATAGCAAGTGAAGAGTAATTCTTGCCTTAGATGTGAGTTATTTTATGGAATTATCTTTATCTCCCCATTAATAAAGGAATGTTGGAGAGCTGCTTAGGATAAGCACCCAGATTTTTATATGTTAATGGATACCCAAACAGACAAACGTTTGGGACAGGAGTCACAGAATCACAGAATGCTAGGTTGGAAGGGACCTCAAGGATCATCTGGTCCAACCTTTTTAGGTGATCTTTAATTTAAATGAGCATCCAGCCCCCTGTCAAGCTGACCTTAAAAATGTCCTGTGCAGAGGAATCCACCACCACCCTGCAAAGTCAGACTCATCCAAGGTTAGTAGTCTAGTCAGGAGTAAAATCCAAGGCTCGTGACTTGCAGTCTAGTTCCCTGTCTGGTAGAAAATATTCCACCTCTAAGAAAAAAATTAGAGAGGGAAAGCCAGGAGAGATTTTTACTGAACAGTAGATAAGAGCTAGAGATGGGAAACACTGATAGAGACAACTGGGTCTGGTGGTGTTGGGTGGAAGATAAGACAATTCGAGTAAGGAGAAGGCTTCTCCAGGACGTGATCATTGACCAGCACCTGAAGGAGTGGTGTGAAGTTGTGTCCTGAAATGGTGCAGCCTCCGTCCTGGGCCACCTGTGTGGAACCCCAGATGACAAGGGGCTGGGATTCTTCCCAGCAGTTGTTCATGTCTCTTACCTCTGCTGGAGGTCAGGCAGTGTGAACAGCAATTTGCTTTACTGTGGCTGGCCTGGCTTCAATGCCTCCATCTAGAATCCATAGATGTAATGACTTCATACACATTCTCAGAAGCCAGTGCCTGAGATTTGGGTCATTAAAATCCAAACGGTGCACCAGTAAAATGAACTCTACCAACATACTATATTCACACACTGAAAAGCAGGAAGCAGTCCAATTTTCCCAGTCATTTATGAGCAATATTCAATATTCGGTACTTTAGAATAAGTGCTTTCTTGCTTTTTTGGCAGATTCTGGAGGAAAAGCTTTTTCTATTATACATGAGGATGGCTCTTGCTAATGATGAGGGTACCCTTGCATGAACGAAGAGGATATTGTTTGGTGCGAATGGCACTGGATGCAGCAGCCCTGGAATTTAATGCATCACTCTTGTACAATGGAGTCACTGTTAGCAGCTGGAATAAGTCACTCACGGCATTTTGCTTGTGAGTTTGTCTCCTGAGAGTGCTTCCTGCAGCTCGGCTTAATGTACAGAGGCTCTGCAGAAAGGATGGTCCCACCAGGGAATAGTTGAGAGCAGCTTTTCCTCAGCAGAGCCACCAAAGTGGTTTTGTCGGGTGTTTTGTTTCAACATTTCCTGAATAGGGATGATGTTACTCAGTCTGAAGAGTTTTGCAATTTGGAGCACAAGGTGGTTTAGAATTGGGCCCAGTTTATATGGGTTTATTTTGCAGTAATGGTTTCTTCTAGGATGAAAGTGTTTATGGCCTTTCCCTTTGGAATCATTGTTGCTCAGGCTAGACTGTCTAGACAGCTCAGATTCCAGGCATATTGATTCCAGGCATATTCATCCTGCTGTGCTTCTACAGTGGGCAATAACATGTCAAAGGCACAACATTGTCAGCTAAGGGAGGCTCTGCAGGTGGAGGAGGATCTTGTAGCTCTTGTCGTAGGATCTGAACTTTCTCCACTTTCCCTCCCATTACTGATATTTCGGAGCGGAAGGTCCATGCTCCTGCAGTCTGGTCATGAGTGTGAGACCCCCAGGGGAGTAACCAGGGGTCTTTGGCTCCCAGATCTATCACTTTAGGTGCACACTTCATTCCCTTCACGTGCAGGGATATCTGGAGCAATTGCAGAAAGGAAGAGAGCCATGAAGCTTTCAGTTGCTTCCTTCAAATAATACAGTCTTTAAACTACATTTCCTTTTGGAGAAATATCTGGTGATCATGCTGTGGAAATGCTATGATAATGGTTGTCCTCAAGGAAACTTTCCATCCCTGGAGGTGTTCAAGACCATGTTGGATGAGGCTTTGAGCAACTTAATCTAATGGGAGGTAGATTAAAATTGGATCCGGGGGGCTGAAACTGGATAGGCTTTAAAGTCCTTTCCAATCCAAATAATTATATGATTCTATGAAACAGAATAGGCTTTTCTCATCAATTTGTAACTCCAGATCAAATGCATGATCTTAACCAACTTGATCATCTACAACATGCCCTTTCCTTCAAGGGCATTCAAGAAGCATGGGGTGATTCGCCATGCGTGACATGTGGCCAGACTGATTACTGCTGTGAATGAAGTTGTGGGTGACTCTTTCCCCCACCTTTGAGTCTTATAGTCTAGGCTTTTGCTCCCTTTGATAGCTTGGTGAGAAATCAGAACATTGTACAAGCATAATTAATTTAACGTGAATGCCTGCTGGGCCCTTCTGCACAGTCTTTGTGATTTTAGATTATGTTCAAGTAAGATTTTAAGCTCATCTTAAAAACATAAAAAGCATAGAAATTCTCCTAGAACTTTTGGAGACCAGCAGAGGACTCCTTGGCTGTAGAGGATTAAGGTTTAGAGAGCACATATGAAAACAGAATAGAATCTTATTGAATCCTTAAGGTTGGAAAAGACGTTTGAGATGAAGTCCATCCATCAGCCCAACATCACCATGACTACTAAACCCTGTCCCTAAGTGCCACATCTACATGTTTTTTTGGACACCTCCATGAATGAAGACTCCACTGCTGCCCTGGGCAGCCTCTGCCAGTGCTTCACCACTCTGTCAGTAAAGACATTTTTCCTAATATCCAATCTGAACCTTCCCTGGTGCAACTTGAGGCCATTTTGTCTCACTCTATCGCTTGGGAGAAGAGCCCAGCACTTCACCACAACCCCCTTTCTTGCAGTTGTAGACAGTGATGAGGTGCAGGGCAGCCTTAGCACAGCTGTCGGTCCCATGGTTATCACGGAGTTTGCCCATGGAGGGATTCAGAGGGAAGTCATGGGAACATCCATCCCTTCTGGATCGCTGATTCCAATATCTCTGCCAAGGAAACTGTGTCATGTAATCCTTTTCAGAAAAATATCCAGCTTTGCAGCTTAAGACTCTACTACCCTTCACCGAAAGGCTGTTCCAGGTCTTGCTGCTTTAATGGTTAGAAACTTTATTTTCAGCCTAACTATATTCAGTCAACTTCAGCTCATTTGGTTTTATGCTAGAATTCCTTCATACTTTAAATATAGGTCTACATTTTCCCTGTTCATGGTGGTTTGAGGTTGTTGGTGCTGTGTTGTAATGAAAAACACTAGAAACATTTGTGGTGCCTTATATTAAAATAAGGCAGAGGTGAGATTTTGTGGAAACTCAATAAATAATATCTTGCTAGGAACAGAATTGGGTATTCAACTAAAATATAGCTCTTTTTTGATCTGGGGCGTATCACTTGAGTTGCTAAGGTCGTATCCAATGGTCTCTCCTGGCCAACTTTCTCCTGCACCCAAAGCAGAAACAGAGGTGATTAATGATTCAGCCAAAATCTCTTAAAGTTCAAGTACTACTCAAACAAAGTGTCCTGTGTTTGATCTGAGTTGCTGGCAGAGATGATGCCATTTCCTAGCTATCAACCCTCTGTCCATTTCAGGAAATCCATTTCAAACAATCATCAGTCTTGCTCTGGTTACAAACCCCAGTCATCCACTCCCACATATCCCCTGGGAGCACCAGCATGTGGTGTCCTCTCCTGCATCAAGTGGAGCAGCTCTCACATCTTACATAACAAAAATAAACCCAAATGAGACAATTAACCTCTAATGCTATCAAGATTTGACGGTGAGATTTGCCAGCTTCTCCAGGGCTTGAGAAGCTGACAGCTGAATAACTGAAACAGCAGTGATACAGGTGGACAAGTTGGGTGGCATGGACTTGTTGAATGGGATGTGACCTGAAGGCAGGCATTCCTGTATGGGTGCTGTTAGAGTAACCCAAACAGAGGAATTTGGGAAGCTTCAGACAGGCTGAGAGAGTTGGGGTGGTTCAGCCTGGAGAAGAGAAAGCTCCAAGGAGACCTTATAGCAACCTTCCAGTAACTGAAGCAGCTACAGGAAAGCTGGGGAGGGGCTGTTTACAAAGGCTTGTAATGACAGGACAATGGGCAATGGGTATAAACTGGAGAGGGACAGATTTAGACATGATGTAAGGGGGAATTTCTTCACCATGAGGGTGGGGCAGCCCTGGAACAGGTTGACATGGGAAGTGATAGCTGCCCCGTCCCTGGAGGTGTTCAAGGCCAGGTTGGATAGTGCTTGGAGCAACCTATTCCAGAGGGAGGTCCCTGCCCATGGGACCTATGATTCTTCTGTTTCCTTTCTGCTTGTTGGGGAATACGAAGTTCTAGAGAATCTGCAGCTGTATTTGAGGATGCCTTTCAGACCTAAACCCCTCAAAATAAATAATTCTGGCTCTAGTAATGCTTTGGTGGCTTTTATCACTCACCCAGGTTTCAAATACTGCACCACGCTGAAGTTGTCATTTGCTTTGACAGTTGGTGACACTAGTGGAGGGAGGTGAAAGTACGTAAATCTTTACTCTCTCAAGAATTCAATGTTGATCTTGACTTTACTTATGAAAGTTGCCTGTGGAATAAGTCAAGTGTTTTATTTACTCACATGTACTAAAGTTCATTGTTTCAGGACAGTAATTTCTTTATGGCCACTTAGGGTTTTTTTGTGGTATCTTCAGTTATAGGATCTAAAATATGACCTGCTTCACATCTCCATGGGTGGGCTGCCAAGCATGCTGGCCTGTGCTAGGGGCTGCTTCCCTTGTATCCTGGTATACAAGGCACTGTGTGAGTCCTTCACCTTTTCCAAGGACACTTACTACTTGCTGAGATAAAAGCTGGGCCTTCTGCCACCAGTAGCTTCAGCAGGAAGGAAGTCCAATCTCTATGTTGGTCAAGCAAGGTGATCCTCATTCCAAAGGAATTATAGTAGGTACTCAGGAGTCTGAGGAACAAGGAGGGATTTTTTCCAGGTCACATAACCCTATCTAAAAATGTCCAAAAAGACCTGGTACAAACTTTAAGATGGATGGAATGACTCTGAGATCAGATGTCTATAAGGTGCATCTGCCTTGACAGGGAATGGTTGCACCTTCCCATGCAGCAAGTGTCTACAGCCGTGAGCCAAACTGTACAGCCCCTTCTCTGTAGTTGAGTTGGATTAGCTAAAGAAACACTTTGATGACCCTCATGTATATTTTCTCCCAGCTGTCCTGTGCCTGCAAGGGTGAGGAGCGCATAGGAAGTATTATGGAAGCTGCCTGTTTTGTTCTGTAGCTATTTCAGTTTAATTTTGAGGGCAGCCTTACAAAGAAAAAGTAGAAGATAATATTTTTATTAGAATAAGGAGTTCTACAAGATGATTAACAACACAAATGACAGTTTTCATAACGCATCTGCTTCAGGCTCTGTGTGGTCAGTGCTGCAAGGTCTTTGTTGATTTGAGGTTCTCCAGGCAGGGCAGCGTTGCACTGTGGCTTTTACTCCAGAGCGTGCAAGCACGTTGCTGCTTATTTGGTACAGACTGTCTCAAAAGTGAACAGCTTTCTAGTTTTGAAGGACAAACTTGTTTTTTTGAAGACTTGAAGGTTGAGACTCGTGACGTTCCCGACAAAGTTGTGGCAGTCACCTGTCGGCTGATTTTCCATCCGTGCTGGCAGCAGCTTTGCTGAAGACCACGTGGGCGTGAGGAATTGCTGGCTTTGAGCACAGTTGTCACGTTGGATTAGTGTCAGAGGGATTCGATGTGCCCATGATGATGATGTTGAATATATACGTAACACAGATTAGTGGTGTCTTGTCTCTCCTAGCTGATCAAAGCCCACTGAAGACAACGCCTGCGTTAGTCTCAACATTCAGCATCTGTCCCCTCCCACCCATCTGGTTCCCCACTGAGCTTTTGGGGTGTCTTCCATCTGTGCTGGGTACATTGCTCTGGTTTCTTGTATCTAAAATTAGCTCTGCATTGGAGAAGGTGTGAGTTTAAGCCTCTGGATCATTAAATACCCTCCAGAGCTAAAGTTTTGAGGTGTTAAGAGATATCAAACCTGTCAATTGAAAGCAGGCTGAGCCTTGCCAAGAGTCTGACTTGGATTAGCATTTATCTGCCAGAGATGCTCCAGGTTGTCTGAGGGCTTTGTCCTCTTGATGACTGTCTTGGCACCCTGCACACAGAGAGGACAGGTTTGCCCTTTGTGGGTGGAGATGTGAGATGCAGAAGATGCATCAACCTCATCATCCCCAGGAATTTAGCACCATGAATGAGGCACTGACACATGTGCTGAAAGGGTTTGTTTAAACCTACTTGGTGTTAATTCCTTTGACATTTATTGGTACAGATAGAGACTGAGGGTCTCCTGCCCAAATTGCTGGGTCAAACCCACAGTGTAAGGCTTCCAGGTTAATCAGGTGAAGCAGAAAGGGTTCAGCAGCCCTAGAAGGGCAGGGGAAAGTCCAGTCCCTGGAATACCCACACAGAGGATGCTTATGTAGTGATGAGGAAAAAGCAATTCCAATTTCCCCAGAAAATGAACCCATTTTAGATCAGATCCCTGAGAGATGTCTGACTCTGAGCTCTGGGCTAAACAAGAGCAGCAATAGTTTGAGAAAGAGAGGGACAATCATAGAATAACGAGGTTGGAAGAGACCCACCGGATCATCGAGTCCAACCATTCCTATCAAACACTAAACCATGCCCCTTAACACGTCATCCACCCGTGCCTTAAACATCTCCAGGGAAGGTGAATCAACCACCTTGCTGGGCAGCCTCTTCCAGTGCCCAATGACCCTTTCTGTGAACAATTTTTTCCTTATCTCAAGCCTGAATCTCCCCTGACAGAGCTTGTGGCCATTCCCTCTCGTCCTGTCACTTGGGAGAAGAGCCCAGCTCCCTTCTCTCTACAACCTCCCCTCAGGTAGTTGTAGAGAGCAATGAGGTCTCCCCTCAGCCTCCTCTTCTCCAGGCTAAACACCCCCAGCTCTCTCAGCCGCTCCTCATAAGGCCTGTTCTCCAGCCCCTTCCCCAGCTTTGTTGCTCTTCTCTGGACTCGCTCCAGAGCCTCAACATCCTTCTTGTGGGGAGAGGCCCAGAACTGAACACAGAACTCGAGGTGCGGTCTCACCAGTGCCGAGTACAGAGGGAGAATAACCTCTCTGGACCTGCTGGCCACGCCGTTATACAAGCCAAGATGCCACTGGCCTTCCTGGCCACCTGGGCCACTGCTGGCTCATGTTCAGTCGCTGTTAGCCAACACCCCCAGGTCCTTCTCTTCCAGCCAGATTTCTCCTAGTCTGTAGCACTGCAAAGGGTTGTCATCTGCAAACTTGCTAAGGGTGCACTCGATGCCTTCATCCAGGTCATTGATAAAGACGCTGAACAGGGCAGGACCCAGCACTGAGCCCTGGGGAACCCCACTTGTAACTGGCCTCCAGCTGGGTTTAACTTCATTTCCCACCACTCTCCAGGCCCAGGCATTGAGCCAGTTTTCTACCCAGGAGAGTGTGCTGGAGCTTCCCTTCCCAGCTCAGGAATGTGACTGCTCAGTCCTGCCCAAGTCATGGTACTGGACATGCCCACAGCAAATCTTTAGGAACCAAGAGGATTTCATGGTTGAAAACTCATGTCAAAATAGAAAGCCTTTGCTTCTTTATTTTTGTTTTATAGTGTACATACAAGGATTGTGAGGATCTGCGTCTTGGGCTTCTTTCCTGTTATGCAAGCAGAGAGCTTTCCTGTCTCATTTACTGGAGCAAAGTGCTGCCTTGACTGTGGTACTGTATTGTTCTTCAGTTTTCTGTTCAGTATTTAGGCTTTCTGTATTAACTGTCTTTTCTAACTATGTCACACTTCAGAATGTGCAGTGAAGGTGCAGAGCAGGGAGCTTTGCCACATAAAAGAGTAACAAGTTGCTGAATACTCTTGAACTGTGACTGGGATCAATTTGCAGTGTAGTTCTTGACACCTGGCAGCACCTGGAGGATTGCATCAGCCAGATGTGCATGCAGAGCACAGCCACAGCATCTGCTACAGTTACCGACTGAAATCCCAGCAAGCCGCGCTCGTTTGTAGTCTACTTGATGGATATTCCAGTTATTCCTGATGAGTGATTAATACCTGGTTTCCTGCAGCCCACCACAGGTGTTTGACTCAGGGAGTTCCGGAGGCTTATCACAAAGGCTTGTAGTGATAGGACGAGGGACAATGTGTATAAACTGGAGAGGGATAGATTTAGACTTAGGCATAAGGAGGAATTTCTTCACCGTGAGAGTAATGAGGCTCTGGAGCAGGTTGTCCAGGGAAGTTCTGGTGGCCCCATCCCTGGAGGTGCTTAAGGCCAGGTTTGATGGGGCTTTGGGCAGCCTGATCCAGTGGGACGCGTCCCTGCCCTGTGGCAGGGGGGTTGGAACTGGATGATCTTTGAGGTCCCTTCCAACCCAAACTATTCCATGATTTTATGAATTCCCAAGGGAGGAACCTGTGAAAGACTGTGACATTGTGCCACCACATCCTCCCACCCCTTCCTGTCCTTCTTAGTTCATCCTTGATCACACGTTTCTATGAAAACAATGTCTTTGACATATTAGAAGAACTGTTCCAACATAGCAGTAGAGCTCTGAGGGTAAGTGTTTGGGTCTGCCCTGTAAGTGAGGAAAGACATTGCTGTCCTGGCAGGTCAGGAGGCAGCTCTGGCTGTCCAGCTGGTTTCTTGTTCATCCAAATATTGGAAAGCTTTAGGGCCGTAGCTGCCAAATGTGTTGGACCTGTGGACTGCTGTCAGCTGTCATTGTTAACTTCAGAGTGTAAATTCACAGTTAAGAAATTGCCATCTTGCTTTCTTCAGGCAAGACCTGCTAACAGTGAATATTTTGAGGAGAGCAGAAGGGTCTTCTTGGTATTTGACGCAAAGCATGTACTTCTACAAGGTCTCTTCTCAATAAATGACAGCCCATCTGGAATAGAATAGAATCATTAAGGTTGGAAAAGACCTCTAAGATCTTCGAGTCCAACTGTTAGCCCAACAATAGGGAAGTGTTTAAGGAACAGGTGGACGAGGCACTGAGGGGCATGGTTTAGTGTTTGATAGGAATGGTTGGACTCGATGATCCAGTGCGTCTTTTCCAACCTGGTGATTCTATGATTCTATGAATAGTCAGGTATTCTTGTGATCTTCTGTGCACCTGCGTCACCCAGCTTTTAACTGAAAATAATTAGAAGCCTAAGCCAGAGCCTGAATGCAGAGTTGTTGCCTTTGACTGAAGCTGTTCCTGAGCCTTGAAATACCAGGACATGGATGAAAATAACCCGGTGGTGCTGCATCGGGCACAGCCTCAGGAGGGACTCTTGCTGCTGATTCCAGCAATGTGCTGACAATAAGAATCATAGAATCACTTGGTTGGAAAAGACCTTTGAGATCATCCAGTCTGACCGCACCTGTCCACTACTAAACCAGATCTCTAGGCTCCTCGGTTTAAACCTTAATTTAGAACTGTGTAGAGGCTTTTAAAAAATTGATCTGATCATTTGTGAGCTGTGATGCCAAGGATTCAGTGCTGCCCTGGGGCTAACAGGACCCAGGGGCATGGAAGAAACTCCCAGCCTGCTCCCTCTGAGTACCAGCCCACTGAAGGTGCTCTTCCAAAGTAAGGCAATGGCTTAACCACTTGGGAAAGACAGGGTAGCTACATGTATGGGAAGGCAGGTCTGGGAAACCAAAGCCTGAATTTTGAGTCATAGATGCTGGATGGTCTGGACCTGAAGTGTGAGCAGAGATCTTAATTGTCAAGCTTGCTGTTGCTTTACAACTCGTTTCCCCACTTGCTTCTGTGCTGAGAAAACTTCCAGCACAAGGCAGGTTACTGCTCTGTAGGGATAAGTAAATGTAGGGGCAGATAGATGAATTGGAGTTCAACTGCAACCCCAATGCATTCGAAGTTATTTTCATGCTGGGAAATACCAGGGTGTCCTCAAGGCAGCAAGATTTGCTGGCTAATCTACCACCTCTTGTAGTGCTTCAAGAGGCAGCTGGGGCAGTATTGGGTGGGTGGGGTTTTTATTGGATTAAGTGCACATGAAATGGCCTATTTAGTGCTGAGTTGACACTATCTGGAATCACAGGGAGCATCACAGGGTGTCTGTGTGGTCACTGCTGCATACAGGGCTCTGCAATTCCCCATGCGCATCCCATTGAGGGTGATGAGACCCTGGCCTGGGTTTCCCAGAGAAGTGGTGGCTGCCCCATTCCTGGAGGTGTTTAAGGTTGGATGGGGCTTTCAACTGGATCCAGTGGGAGCTGTGCCTGCCCATGGGAGGAGGTGGAATTGGATGGGCTTTGAGGTCCCTTCCAACCCAACCCATTCTGTGAGTATGATTGAAAACATTGCTGGTAGGAGTGCAATGAGTTGTTCCCTATGGTCTTCTTGCTTAGGAAAGAATTTTTCAAGAGTGCTCAGTGCTCACATCAACTTCAACATGCGGGTGGAAGGAGCCATGATCCTACAGTGGGACGTGTATTAATAGGGGTGTCCATATAGGTGTCCAGAAGCTATTTTTGAAAAAGTAGACTCCGCATCAGAGGAGCGGTGAATTCAGAACCACAGGAGAAGGTTGATTCTGGAGAAGAGGAGGCTGAGGGGAGACCTTATTACTCTCTACAACTACCTGAAGGGAGGTTGTGGAGAGGAGGGAGCTGGCCTCTTCTCCCAAGTGACAGGGGGCAGGACGAGAGGGAATGGCCTCAAGCTCCGCCAGGGGAGATTTAGGCTTGAGATTAGGAAAAAGTTCTACACGGAGAGGGTGGTTAGGCATTGGAACAGTCTGCCAAGGGAGGTGGTTGAGTCACCGTCCCTGGAGGTGTTTAAGGTTAGGGTAGACGAGGTGCTTAGGAGCATGATTTAAGGATTAGTGGGAATGGTTGGACTCGACGATCCAGTGGATCTCTTCCAACCTGGTCATTCTGTGATTCTGTGAGAAGAACTGTCTAATCTGTAGCTGGTGAGGGCTTGTGATATTCTCTCCCTCTGCTGAATTTCAGGCTTCTTTTTCAGTTTAATATAGAATCATAGAATAGTTTGGGTTGGAAAGGACCTTAAAGATCATCCATCTCCAACCCCCCTGCCATGGGCAGAGACACCTCCCACTACATCAGGAGATCCAGGAGCATGAACTCACTCACTCCTGTACAGCTTCACAAAAGCCCTCTTTGCACCATGTCATGCTGAGCATGGGCAGTGGACCAGAGAAAGCTGCTTTGTCCCTCCGATGCAGTTGATACTTCCCTGCCCAAGCTGAACCAAACATAAAATATAAATTGGTCCTGTCCACGCATAGCTGGAGCCTGTAGAGAAGCTTTGTCCATTGCATTAGTGCTGGAAATAGGACTCGCTCCCTTCCCAAGCAGGCAGCTCTACTCCATGCTGAGAAGAGAAATAAATGCACTCCATGCCTTGGCATGAGCTGGGGATGATGGAGGTCGATGAGCGTGACTCATGGTGGAGGTGAAGATCCCCTTTCTGAGCTGCATCTGCAGAGGCTGGTTTTACCAATAAGCTCAGCACAGTGTTCCTGGCAACAGAGCTCCACCCAAAGCTCTACTGTGTGTCAGAGACAGCAAGGAAGTTCAATGCACAGGTTTTTTTGCTCTTTGGTGTGGGATGGGCAGCAATGTTTTGGGAAGAGCCACAGTGTTGTATGGTGATCGGAGAACTTGCTGGAAGCCACAGAAAAGGGGACAGGTATGTGGTTTAGAGGAGGGATGGAAGGTGATTACTTAAACCAGTGATAGTGTCCTTATCTCTGTTATCAGAAATCTGGTGCAAATTAGGGAACAACTGACCCGTGCCATGGAAGCCACGAGAAGGATGCTGGGGAATGTTATGGATTTCTAAATGTCAAGTCATTTAGAGAGGCAGCAGAGATGCTAGCAGAAAGGACACAAAGAAAACATGATGGGATAAAAACTTGTCAAAGACTCTAGACGAGGAGAGCCAAGCCCAAAGCAGGGGCAGCAGAGATGTTCAAGAGTGTTACCTTTTACATAGCTTGGGGCAGAGAGTTGAAATAAGGAGATTTAGGTTTTGGCTACCCCAGGCAGCGGTCTAATCCCTCTGTTCATGAGCTGGAGCTTCCAGCCCTTTGGGGCAGTAATGCTCTGACACCTTTTCAAAGAACTATAGGTAGGGGGATAATTATGCAGCTGCCTATCTAATCTGTTTGATCTCGCTAGCCTAATCTCCATTATCTTCACAAACAGGCGATAGGTGCTTTTGATGCAGAAGGAGATCAGAAGCCACGCACAGAAAGCAGGAAAGTAGGGCAGATGGCCATTTTCAAAGCGGAGCTTCAGTCTGTTCCTCGACTGTATTCTGATCAGTAATAGGCTTTTTCCATCTCCAAATGGACTTTTATCTTTTTTTTCCCTCTTACCCTTCATAACAAACAGGTTTCTTTTTTTTTGGTAATGTTGGAATAGCTACTTAAAAGGTTTCTGAATTAGAAGTTCTGGGATGGAGAGAGGGCCTGGGATCACCTGTGAAAGCTGTGTTTGGTGGGAGCTTCTCTTTTGCACTGCAGATTTTAAAATGCTTATGGGGTAAAACATTTTGATCAATTATTATGATAATGACACAAGAGTGGAATTATGAGCATAATTATAATTACCATTTTTATGCACAGTTAATTAATCATAAAATACTACATTATAGAATTTTTCTGTTTAATGAAATTCATTATAGAGGCCCCTGAAGCCCTAAATTTAACGTTAAACAAATTAAACCTGTGTCTGGGGTTAGGGCTATTAGCAGAAATGTGGCCTTGAATTAGTTGCTAAAATAGGACTTGGTGAGTCATTAGTCAAAGGAGCGGTGGTGAAGCATCTCTTCCTGACCACACATACCTCTTCCAGGTTTATGGAAGCCTGGTATTTGCTCTGGGGCGCCCATACACTGGCTGTTGAAAAGGCTCAGTTCATGAGCCTCTAGCCCCAAAGTTTGGAGGACAGTCTGTGCTTGGAGGAGAAAAGCTGGTTTTCTTGCTGTATGAGTATGGAGGTTCTTCGAGGGAAACCATCCCACTTCTTATCTGAGATAAACATATGAAGACAGGGTGAGAGGGATGGAATTGTTCAGCCTGGAAAAGAGAAAGCTCGGAGGAGACCTTTATAGCGACCTTTTAGTACCTGAAGGGGCTGCAAGAAAGCTGGGGAGGGACTGTCCTCAAAGGCTTGTAGTGATAGGATGAGGGGTAATGTACATAAACTGGAGAGGGGCAGATTTAGACTAGACATAAGAAGGAATTTCTTCATGCTGAGGGTGGGGAGGCCTTGGCCCAGGTTGCCCAGGAATGTTGTGGCTGCCCCATCACTAGAGGTGTTCAAGGCCAGGCTGAATGGGACATGGAGCTCCTGATCCAGTGGGAGATGTCCCTGCCCATGGCAGGGAGGCTGGAATTGGATGATTTGTAAGGTCCCTTCCAACCCAAACTATTCTATGATTCTATGATAACTTCTTATCTGTGCTTTCCTATCAGAGTGTAATGCAAAGAGACTAAGAGTATGGGTGCATGGTTAAGTGCTTTGATCTCATGGCTTTGCATGGTTTCCATGGCAGGGGGTTGGAACTGGATGGGCTTTAAGGTCCTTGCTCCTTGCTGCTATCCTCAGAAAGGACTTGGGAGAATGCATCAGTGTCCTTACAGCTTTCTTAATTACTGGTTGGCATGGCACACTTCCCACTAGATCAGGTTGCTCCAAGCCCCATCCAACCTGGCCTTGAACACCTCCAGAGATGGGGCAGCCGCAACTTCTCTGGGCAACCATGGCCAGGGCCTCCCCACCGTCACAGGAAAACATTTCTTCCTAAGATCTCATCACAATCTCCTCTCTTTCAGCAGAAAAACTTTCCCCCTCATCCTGTCTCTGCCCTCCCTTGTCAAGAGCCCCTCTCCAGCTTTCTTGCAGGTCCCTTGTTGGCCTCAGAATTACACAATGGATTGGTGGAGTTTGTGCTTCATCTTGCCTTGTAAGGGGGAGTAGGGCACAATAAGTGAACTGGGTCTCCGCTGGACTGGCGGCTGATGTCGTGTCCATCTATAAGAAGGGGTGCAGGGAGGATCTGGGAAACTACAGGCCTGTCAGTCTGACCTCGGTACCGGGGAAAGTCATGGAGCGGGTGATCTTGAGTGCTATCAAGAAGCACTTGCAAGAGAACCGGGTGATCAGGCCCAGTCAACACGGGTTCATGAAAGGCAGGTCTTGCCAGAGTAATCTGATCACCTTCTATGACTGAGTAACTAAACTCTTGGATGAGGGAAAGGCTGTGGATGTATCTTCCTGGACTTCAGTAAAGCCTTTGGTACAGTTTCTCACAGCATTCTGCTTCGGAAACTGTCACCTCTGGCCTGGACAGGCGCACACTCTCCTGGGTGAAAAACTGGTTGAATGACCGGGCCCAGAGGGTGGTGGTAAATGGAGTTAAATCCAGCTGGAGGCCAGTGACAAGTGGGGTTCCCCAGGGCTCAGTCCTGGGTCCAGTCCTGTTTAATGTCTTTATCAACGACCTGGATGAAGGCATCGAGTGCACCCTTAGAAAGTTTGCAGATGACACCAAGCTGGGTGGAAGTGTGGATCTGCTGGAGGGTCGGGAGGCTCCAAAGGGATCTGAACAGGCTGGACTGCTGGGCTGAGACCAACAGCATGAGGTTTAACACGGCCAAATGCCGGGTCCTGCACTTGGGGCACAACAACCCTAAGCAGAGGAACAAACTAGGAGAGACCTGGCTGGAAAGCTGCCAGGAGGAGAAGGACCTGGAGGTGTTGGTTGACAGCGACTGAACATGAGCCAGCAGTGGCCCAGGTGGCCAAAAAGGCCAATGGCATCTTGGCTTGTATCAGGAACGGCGTGACCAGCAGGTCCAGGGAGGTTATTCTCCCCCTGTACTCGGCACTGGTGAGACCGCACCTCGAGTCCTGTGTTCAGTTCTGGGCCCCTCACCACAAGAGGGATGTTGTGGCTCTGGAGCGAGTCCAGAGAAGAGCAACAAAGCTGGTGAAGGGTCTGGAGAACAAATCTTATGAGGAGCGGCTGAGAGAGCTGGGGTTGTTTAGCCTGGAGAAGAGGAGGCTGAGGGGAGACCTTATTGCTCTCTACAGCTACCTGAAGGGAGGTTGTGGAGAGGAGGGAGCTGGCCTCTTCTCCCAAGTGACAGGGGACAGGACGAGAGGGAATGGCCTCAAGCTCCGCCGGGGGAGATTTAGGCTTGAGATTAGGAAAAAATTCTTCATGGCGAGGGTGGTTAGGCATTGGAACGGTCTGCCCAGGGAGGTGGTTGAGTCGCCATCCCTGGAGGTGTTTAAGGTGAGGGTGGATGAGGTGCTTAGGAGCATGATTTAGGGATTAGTGGGAATGGTTGGACTCGACGATCCGGTGGGTCTCTTCCAACCTGGTTATTCTGTGATTCTGTGAAAAGTGACCATTCCAGATCCAAACCAAAAAGCATTGTGGGGCAGCGACTGGCACTCATCTTACCAATCCCATTCTGTGAGTGTCATCCATGAATGCTGTGAAAGGCCTTCAGAACTGCATGTGTTCAGAGATGCTGTTGGTTTTTGTTTTTACCAGTGTCTGTGTAATGGAAAGAACTCTTGGAGGTATTAAATTATCAATTTTTCTCAAAGGTTCCCAGAGTGCTGATCGTTACGGTAGTTTTTATTGATGTCTCATCAGAAAACAGATTGCAGGTTTTGTTGTTTTTAATATAATGTGACGCGCCTCAGGATGCAGCCATAGTAATGGAATACAGCAGGAAACAGCCTGTTCTGAGAGTGCAGGCGTTGGTTATTGCCCTTTGGCTGGAAAAAATTGCTGCTGCTTTTTTTCCTTTGCAGCTCTTAATCGTAGAATCCTAGAATCATGGAATGGTTTGGGTCCAGTCCAACCATCAGCCCAACACTACCATGTCCCTAAGTGCCACATCTGCATGGTTTTTTGAAAATCCTCCGGAGGTGAAGGCTCAACCACTGACCTGGGCAGCCTCTGCCAGGACATATCCTGTTAGATCAGGCTGCCCAAGCCGCATCCAGCCTGGCCTTGAACACCTCCAGGGATGGAGCAGCCACAACATCCCTGGGCAACCTGGGCCATGGCCTCCCCACCATCAGCATGAAGAAATTCCTCCTTATGTCTAGTCTAAATCTGCCCCTCTCCAGTTTATAGTCATTGCCCCTAGTTCTATTGCTACAAGTGTTTGTGAACAGCCCCTCCTCAGCTTTCCTGTAGCCTCTTCAGGCACTGGAAGGTTGCTATAAGGTCCCCCCGGAGCCTTCTGTTCTCCATCCAGGCTGAACAACTGCAACTCTCTCAGCCTGTCCTCATATGAGAGATGTTCCAGCACCACTCTTTCAGTAAAGAAATTGTTCCTGATATCAAATTAAACCTCCCCTGGTGCAACTTGAGGCCGTTTCCTCTCATCCTACTACTTGTGACTTGTGACTGGCTGTGATGCTCTGGGAAATATGTCTGTAACCTAGACCTTGGTGAGGCTGCTTGGGGATATGGAGCCCTGTATGTGTGTGCTGAAATAGTGGCTGATTTTGTTCCATTGAGTCTTTGGCCTTTTCAAGTGAATAATACAATACTATCAGAATATCATAAAGATGTTTTAGAAGAAGGAGCCTTGCTCCCTGGGGCTGGGGTGTCTAGAGCCCATTTGGGGTGCAGGCATTGCTCTTTACCCTGTTTTGTTGACTCTGCTCGTGAGCAGTGATCCCTTGTGGGTCTGACCCCCAGCCCAGCTGAGCCCATGCTGCCTTTGCTTTCCTGGGTCACACCAGAAGTGCAGCCTGTGAAGAGGTTCCTCCTTCAAAAATGCTTATAACAAACCTCCTCCTTTTCGATAAGAACACTTCGGTTTCATATTCTGAGTTTTAATTTTAGCAGCTCTGCTGTGAAATCTGTCTCACTTAAAGAGATGCTGCTCTCTGTTTTCACTGGCTCAAAGTGAATAAACTTATAATAAGAGAAATCCCCAGAGAATTGCACACAACTTTGTAAGGTTGACAACAGGTGGGAAGAGAAAATGCATTCTCGGTTATATTTAAACCGCGCTGATTCGAGGCATGCAGTCGTGTAGTAAACCAGCTCGTGGGTATTCTCAGCTGGGCACTTAAACTTGCAGATGGGAAGAGCTTGAAGGGGCAAGGAGTCCTCTGGTCCATCCTCTTATGCCACAGCACAGTCAGCTGCGTTTGTATCACTCCCCTGAGGTGCTGGGAGGTCATTAAAGGCAGGCTTAGAGAATCATCATTTAGAGACTCCCTTCACTACTGTGCTGGAATGCAGTATGATAAAAATTAAACTCAGCCTCCTGATGACCCCAATTCAGCCCGAATACCTACAAGAGAAAGACAAACACTAGGACGCGCAACTCATTCTTCAAAGGAAACCTATAAAACCTTCTTACAAGAGCCAGAGTGGTAAAAATATATAGCTCTGAATATAAAAAGTCCTAAATGCAAGTGAGATGTTGGCTTCCAGACGCAATTCTTTTTGCTGCCCCTCACCTCTAACTTCTTGCTTTTCTCTAACACAAGAAGTATGGTCACCTTTTCTTTCCTCTACCTGTGCATTTTCCCCTCAGCTTGTCTAATTAGTTAATATAATTAACTGAAACCTGGAGCAATTGATCTTAATCTGTGCTTAGCTTGAGGTTTGCAACTTGTGTGTCACAGTTGAAAGAAGCTCTCATGCCTGCAACTATGCTCATTGTACTTTCAGCTGAATCTAGTTGATTAAATCGAAGATACTGCTTCTTTCTGAAATTCTTGTCTGTCTAATCATAGAATACTTTGCATTGGAAGGGACCTCAAAGCCCATCCAGTTCCGCCCCTGCCATGGACAGGGACACCTTCCACTGGATTAGGTGGCTCCAAGCCCCATCCAACCTGGCCTTGACCATCTCCAGGGATGGGGCAGCCATCACTTCTCTGGACAACCTGGACCAGGGCCCCCCCACCCTCAGCGTGAAGAAATTCCTTCTTATGTCCAGTCTAAATCTGCCCCTCTCCAGTCTATAGCCATTGACTCTCGTCCTACCCCTCCAGGTCCTTGGAGAAAGCCCCTCCCCAAATTTCCTGGAACTCCTTTCAGCACTGGAAATAAGTCGAAATAGTCTCTTTTGTACACACTGACCGTGAAGCCCAGTACTTTAGCATACTCATGGTGTTCGTAACTTAGCAACTTTTAAATCATGAAAGATTTACACAAGTGCTGCAGAGCTGGAAATGTTTTATGACATGTTCATTCACACCAAATCAGGCTCTGCCTTTTTAGTTTTCTTTCTAGACAGTTATGCAAATGCAAAACGACAGGAATGGATTTAAAATGATTTCCAGCATTGGAAGATTAGCAGAAAGTGACAGACTGCCACGAAACACTCTGACGCCTCCGCTCCTGCAGACTGGTAGGGATGGGATGGGCAGCAATGAGAAGAGGAAGAAACAGATTAAGGGTCTTTATTTTATCTTCGTAACTTGAACATTTATGTGCTTGGATGGGATGATGGATCTGTTTTGCAAGGTACTTGCTATGAAATTGTAATTAAAAATCATTATATGGGAAACTAAAGTGGGGCTTGACTGTTCCTGGTATGCAACTCCTCACCCTTAACTGAAAATGAGCTAGGAAACTTTGCCTTTTGGTTGTGATTGGTGCTGTTGAGGCCACACCTTGAATCTTGGGTTCACTTTTGGGCCCCTCACTCCAACAAGGACGTTAAGGGGCTGGAGCACATCCAGAGAATCTTTCCATCATCTTCCAGCAGTCCTGGATGACTGGGGAGGTTCCGCTGGACTGGAGGCTGATGTCGTGCCCATCTATAAGAAGGGGCGCAGGGAGGATCTGGGGAACTACAGGCCTGTCAGCCTGACCTCGGTACCGGGGAAAGTCATGGAGCGGGTGATCTTGAGTGCGATCATGAAGCACTTGCAAGAGTGATCAGGCCCAGTCAACACGGGTTCATGAAAGGCAGGTCTTGCCAGAGTAATCTGATCACCTTCTATGACTAAGTGACTAAACTCTTGGACGAGGGAAAGGCTGTGGATGTGGTTTTCCTGGACTTCAGTAAAGCCTTTGATACAATTTCTCACAGCATTCTGCTTCGGAAACTGTCGGCCTCTGGCCTGGACAGGCGCACACTCTCCTGGGTGAAAAACTGGTTGAATGACCGGGCCCAGAGGGTGGTGGTAAATGGAGTTAAATCCAGCTGGAGGCCAGTGACAAGTGGGGTTCCCCAGGGCTCAGTCCTGGGTCCAGCCCTGTTCAATGTCTTTATCAACGACCTGGATGAAGGCATTGAGTCCTCCCTTAGCAAGTTTGCAGATGACACCAAGCTGGGTGGAAGTGTGGATCTGCTGGAGGGTCGGGAGGCTCCAAAGGGATCTGAACAGGCTGGACCGCTGGGCTGAGACCAACAGCATGAGGTTTAACAAGGCCAAATGCCGGGTCCTGCACTTGGGGCACAACAACCCTAAGCAGAGGTACAAACTAGGAGAAACCTGGCTGGAAAGCTGCCAGGAGGAGAAGGACCTGGGGGTGCTGGTTGACAACTGACTGAACATGAGTCAGAAGTGTGCCCAGGTGGCCAAGAAGGCCAATGGCATCCTGGCTTGTATCAGGAACGGCGTGACCAGCAGGTCCAGGGAGGTTATTCTCCCCCTGTACTCGGCACTGGTGAGACCGCACCTCGAGTCCTGTGTTCAGTTCTGGGCCCCTCACCACAAGAGGGATGTTGAGGCTCTGGAGCGAGTCCAGAGAAGAGCAACAAAGCTGGTGAAGGGGCTGGAGAACAAATCTTATGAAGAGCGGCTGAGAGAGCTGGGGTTGTTCAGCCTGGAGAAGAAGAGGCTGAGGGGAGACCTTATTACTCTCTACAACTACCTGAAGGGAGGTTGTGGAGAGGAGGGTGCTGGCCTCTTCTCCCAAGTGACAGGGGACAGGACGAGAGGGAATGGCCTCAAGCTCCGCCGGGGGAGATTTAGGCTTGAGATTAGGAAAAAATTCTTCACGGAGAGGGTGGTTAGGCATTGGAACGGTCTGCCCAGGGAGGTGGTTGAATCACCGTCCCTGGAGGTGTTTAAGGTGAGGGTAGATGAGGTGCTTAGGAGCATGATTTAGGGATTGGTGGGAATGGTTGGACTCGACGATCCGGTGGGTCTCTTCCAACCTGGTCATTCTGTGATTCTGTGATTCTGTGAGAAGGGAACAGAGCTGGGGAAGGGGCTGGAATCCAGGAATTCTGGGAGTGTCTGAGGGACTTGCGTTTGTTTAACCTGGAGAAGAGGAGGCTGAAGGGAGACCTCATTACTCTCTGCAGCTCCCTGCAAGGGGGTTGTGATGAGGTCGTGTTGGTCTCTTCTCCTAAGTAACAAGGGATGGGATGAGAGGAAATGGCCTCAAGTTGTGCTAGGGGTGGTTTAGATTGGGTATTAGGAAAAATTCCTTTATTGAAAGAGTGATGAAGCCCTGGCAGAGGTTTCCCAGGGCAGCAGCGGAGTCACCATCTCTGGAGGTATTCAGAAAATGTGTAAAGGTAGTGCTTCAGGATATGGTTTAGTAGGTACAATGTTGTTGGGCTGATGATTGGACTGGGTGACCGAACAGCCCCAGGTCCCTTAAGCACTTCTTATAACCCCTGTACTCCAGACTCTTGCCTCCTTCTTCCCATATAATACCTTCTCTCAGATATCTTCTCATGAACATCCTTCTCTTGGCTCAGTTTTGTCAAGCATGACACCAGCTCTTTATCCACCTCTCCAGGCAGTCTCTGTCACTTCTCTCCTCAGTCTCTGTGTTGCCTCACCTTGTGCTCTGCCATCAGCTCGTAAACACCAGAAAATACTCCTCTGGTGAGTGAGGACTTCTGTCGCAGAAAAGCCTATTTAGTGATGCAGGAGGCGTCACTGTGATTATGTGTTTATGGCGATTTTTGCAGCTCTTATTATACCTTAGATCTAGAACAGGTCCTTACAATTGCTCATAATTGCCAGTCTTTGGCGCTTTACAAAGCCTCTTCATCAAAATATGCAGCTGGGGAAAAATAACCCTGCCCAGTAAGTGACTCTCGCGCAGGGGAAATAATGAGGACCGTGGAGTGCGGGAGCAACGGGCTTTCTGGACAATTGTAAACAGCAATCATGTTTAAAAGCATCGTCGTCTGATCGCCGAACATTCGGCGACAGAGAGGGAAATGCTGTGTTTAATGAATTAAATTGTTCATTGAAAATAATGACCCGTTTCGAACTCGATGCTTCCTGGCTGCTTGTGATGCTGGCAGCCCTTCATCAGCGCAGGGTGTGAGCAGCTCCTGCGTGAGCTTTGTCTAAGCCTCACTGCTTCTGCTTTGTGCTGGTTACGCTTGTTTTCTCTGTCTTGTGCAGCTGTCTGGATGCAAATTCTATTGTGGAACAGCCGTTGCGCATATGTTAACAACAAAAACATACGTGGAATCGCTGGCTGAGGCTGGAAAGCACCTCTGGAGGTCATCTGGTCCAACCCTCCTGCTCAAGTAAGGCCACCTACAGCCAGTTGCCCACTACCATATCTAGATGTCTTTTGAATATCTGTAAGGTTGGAGACTCCACAACTTTTCTGGGTGACCTCTTCCATTCCTCAGGCACCTTCAGAGAAAAAAGTGTTTCCTGATGTTCAGAGAGAACCTTCCATGTTTCACTTTGTACCCGTTGCATCTGGTCCTGCCACTGAGCACCGTTCCATCCTCTCTGAAACCTCTTTTCAGGTTTTTATTCCCATTGATAAGATCCCCCGGAGTCTTCTCTTTGTTGGGCTAAATAGTGACAGCTCTCTCTGCCTTTCCTCATAGGAGAGATGCTCCAGACCCGTAATCGTCCTTCTAGCCTTTCATCAGACTCTCTCCAGTACGTCCACATCTCTCTTGCACTGGGGAGCCCAGAAAAGGATGCAAAACACTAGCTGAGGCCTCACCAGTGCTGAATAAAGGAATTGTATCACCTCCCTCAACCTACTTTGTCTAGTGCAGCTTAGGGTATGGTTTTCTTTTGCAGCAAGGACACATTGCTGGCTCATGATCAACCATGTGTGTTTGCCACCAGCACCCACAGCTCCCTTTTTGCCTAGCTGCTTTCCAGCTGGGTGGCTCTGGCTGTATTTTGGTGCGTGGTGTTTTCATTCCCCAGGTGTGAGACTTTACACTTCTCATTGAACAAGAAAGCAAATGTCTCTTAATATTTCTGCATTAGAGGCTTTGAAGGGGAATGGCTTTAAATTGGAAGGGGGAAGATTTAGATAAGACATTAAGAAGAAACTCTTCACGCTGGGGCTGGGGAGGCCCTGGTCCAGGTTGCCCAGAGCAGTGGTGGCTGTCCCATCCCTGGATGTGTTCCAGGCCAGGTTGGATGGGCCTTGGAGCAACCTCGTCCAGTGGGAGGTGTCCGTGTCCATGGCAGGGGGTGGGACTGGCTGGGCTTTAAAGTCCCTTCCAACCTAAACCATTCTATGACTCCATGAATTCTCCTTCAGATAAGTCATTGCCTTTCAAAATATGTTAACAAAGTCATTTGCTGTAGTACATAGCAGAGGCAGTGCACTCGCAGCTCCCATGGGGAGGTGGATCATGTTTTGGATTCTATACCAAAGCATCAGGCAGGAATATCAAGTTCCCTTATATTCCTTAGTGCAAGCTCTTCAAAGCATCAAGCGAACTTTTCTTAAGTATGGAAACTGGCTGAGAAGATGTAATGAAAGGTAGGATTGTCCCAAATGAGGAGATACGTGGAGGTTATAACTTACTCAGGGATGTATGGCCAGCAAGGCGAGGGAGGTGATTTTCTTATGAGACCTCACCCGGAACCCTCTATCCGGTTCTGGAATCCTTAACATAAGAAGTAGGTGGAATTGTTGGAATGGGCCCAGATGAGGTACAAAGATCTGAGGGTCTGGAGCACCTTTGCTATGAGTACAGGCTGAGAGAATTGGAAGTGTTCAGCCTGGAGAAGAGAGGGCTGTGGGGAGACCTTAGAGCAGCTTCCTGTACCCGAAGGGGGCCACAAGAAGGCTGGGAAGGGGCTTTTTGCAAAGACCTGGATTGATAGGATGAGGGGGAATAGCTTTAAACTGGAAGGGAGTTGATGTAGGCTGACATAGGGTGGAAATTCTTCATGATGAGGGTGGTGAGGCACTCGCCCAGGTTGCCCAGAGAAGTGGTGGCTGCCCCATCCCTGGAGGTGTTCAAGGCCAGGCTGGATGGGCCTTGAGCAGCCTGATCTACTGGGACGTGTCCCTGCTCATGGTAGGGAGTTGGAACTAGATGATATTTAAGGTCCCTTCCAACTCAAACCATTCTATGGTTCTAGGTTTACTGGCAGTGTGTTTCCATCCTCTGAGTGACAGGTGCTCAGAGCAATGATGGGTTCAACAATGTGCTGATGAGTGTTCCGATGTGGGTGGTGAGGCTCTGGATTTCCCCATGCTTTTTACTGGAGAGGTGCCAATCTCTAACCTGTTAGTTTTCCTGTTTCTCATGAATAGCTGCAGGTTGTGCAAGTGATTATTCTCAAACTTCTTATGAACTCAGTGTCAAGGACAATGTAAACATAGATAGAGAAGTACAAAGAAAACGTATACAAACCAGGCTTTTCATCCCACTTCAAATCTCTTCTTCCAGCAAAGACTGGCAAAGGAGGGAACAAAGGGTTTTAAACCTTTCCAGCAGTGTTGTAACATTTTCATATTTTCTGTGTGGTAACATATTTAAGATGTAAAAAGGAACAGGAGAAGTCTCCTTTGGAGGAGGGTGGTGAAACACTGGAGCGTGTTGCCTAGGGAGGTGGTGGAGGCCCCATCCTTGGAATCATTCAATGCCAGATTGGATGGGGCTCTGAGCAGCCTGATTGAACTGAAGATATCCCTGCTCCTGCAGGGAGGTTGGACTGGATGACCTGTAAACGTCCCTTCCAACCCAAACCATCCTATGACTCTGTGATTCTGTTTTTCTCTTTGGCGCATCGTGTGTCATGTTGCTGCCTTTGTGGAGCTTTTCTGACACCATGAAAAGCCAGACTTGGAGGGCTCTCATGGTGCGTAGGAAAGGAGTGCCACAAGTCCTGTTGTCCAGTACCGCCCCATGGTTCAGAAGAGGAGCTGAGGTCACTCCATGCTGGTAGACATGGGTGGGCTTTTACTTGGACACTGCTGCTGATGGTGGCGGTTGCTCTACAGCTCTGCCTTATTTCCCACCCCGACAAGGGAGGCTTTGGTGCTATGCAAAGCAGTCTGATTGCTAGGACTGAACATATAGCGCTTGAGAGCCCTGTACACATCAGAGGTGATTAAGCCACCCTTCCCAGGAGCTGGGGAAGTGGAAAATGCTGTGATTACCAAGCTGATATCCTGGGATTTCTAGAGACAATCAACTTGAATGATTCTCCTCTGGCCGATTACACCAGATGTGCAGGACACCTTTAATAAACTGCAAAACAATTGAGATGATTTGATAGCAAACCTGAAGAGTATGGATAAGTAATTTAAGAATCAAGAAAATACGGTCTTTGGAAGTCATCTATTCCAACAGGTGGACTAATGGTGTCGCTGATAGCTGTACTGACCTTGTGCTCCAAAACAAACCTGGCAGGCCTAACTGGCCCTGTGCATTGCACTCCAGTTAAGGTGTAAACTTAAATCTGGTGCTTGGACTTCCATTCTCCTCCTTGATTTGTCCAGTGAATGAAATGGTGGTGCCAATGGGGTGAGGGATGTGAAGGCACAGGCTGCTGCCAGGGTCTGTTGGGTGGCTGGAGGAGTTAGGCAATGCAGGGCAGGTGCTCAGTGTGGTGAGATAGATGGAGAAATCTGCTTAATTCATACCCTATGTGCTAATGAGTGCCATCATTGCACTCACTGCAAACTAAACCTGTCAGGTTAGCTCTGGGGACGTGGACCCGAGGGAATGTCAGGAAGATGTTCCAGGGGAGGGTTAGGGTGGACATTGGGAAAAGGTTCTTCACTCAGAGGGTGATGGAACACTGGAACAGCTCCCAGGGAAACAGTCACAGCCTGACAATATTCCAAATGCATTTGGCCAATCCCCTCAGACCCACAGTGTGAATGTTGGAGTGTCCTGTGTAGGGACAGGAGTTGGACTTGATGAGCCTGGTGGGCTCCTTCCAGTTCAGAGCGTTCGATGATTCTAAGATAATGTATGGGAGAAGTTTCTTCTGCTGTGCTGGTGAAGGGCTTTGCATCTAACTTTGATTTGTCACTCTCTCATAAACTTGCTCCAAACCATTTCCATTGATGTCATGTACTCATTTGAACGTTACTACTACTTTTATGTTTAAAAGGGGAGCAGCCAAGCAGAGCAGGCGTTCTAATAAATGCTGACACCAAGCCAAGTGTTGGACTGTCCAAATCAGTCAGAACAGAGAAACACATTAAATAAATTAAATTTCATGAAAGCTTAATACAAGGGACAATTAGTGGGGGACAAGATCATTATTAAATGGCAACTACATCTTCCAAATACAAGTGAACGTTGACATTGGGGTGATCAGGCCGGAGGCTGTGGGTCAGATGTGGTGTAATTAATTTATTCCAAATTGAGAATTCAGATGGCAGGTTTTTAGAAATGCTGTAATTATAAAAGCATGGCTTACAAGACCATTTGCAGGAAACCACTACTTTTATGTGATATCCTTTCTTTGGTCACATTGAGCCACTCAGTCTGGTGTAAGATGCTTCCCTATGTGACCTCCCTGAGGAAGGTGTTCTCCTTCTACTTGGATATTTTCTGATCTTGTGGGATTCCATGTTTAAGAATCACAGAATAAAATCATAGAAGATTTTGGGTTGGAAGGGACCTTAAAAGCCACCCTATTTCCCCCCCTGCCATGGGCAGGGACACCTCCTGCTGGATCAGGGGCTCCAAGCCTCATCCAGCCTGGCCTTGAACACCTGCAAGGATGGGGCAGCCACCCAGGGCAACCTGGGACAGGGCCTTTGTGCATGAAAGCCCTTCAGACAGTCCAATTAGAGGCTCTTTGCTCTTGATGGGCTTGAATAGAGATATTGAACAGAAATACTTGTTTAGTGCTGGTGGACAGTTAGGTTTTTCCTGTGTGAATCCTTTCAGATGTCTGGGGAGCAGCAGGAAGCTGCTACTGGGTTCAAGTAGCTTATTATTATCTGCACTTGAGAGCTGTATTTCATTTCTATGCCCAAGAGCAGGCAAAGCACTGTGTACTTTGTTTCTGCTGCTGAATATAAAGATGGGAGGCAGGCTGCGAGTTTCTCCACACGTGTTGTGTTATTACTGCGAGAAGAGATGGGAGGCAGTTCAGGAATGGAGGTGAAATGGGTTATGTGCTTTTCCAGAACAGTCATTCCTGGGACTTCTGGTTGCTTTGTTAAAGAAGTTTGGGTTTTTTCAGTATGAATGCCCCTTTCAGCTCTTCCTTTCAAAGCAAGGGCTTTGCTCGTGACAACTAGCAGTAAAACAGCACCATAGAGTCATAGAATCACTGTGTTGGGAAAAACCTCTGAGATCATCAAGTCCAACCGCACCTGCCCACTACTATATCAGAGCTGCAGAGATCCTCACACAAAGGTCAAAATGCCCAATGACTTGTGTAAAGTATTAGTTAATATTGCCACTAAACCATATCCTGAAGTACCTCGTCTAGCCATCTTCTAAATACTTCAAGAGATGGGGACTCCACAACTTTCCTGGGCAGCCTCTGCCAGGGCCTTCCAGTGAAAAGTATTTTCCTAATGTCCAATCTGAATGTTCCCTGGAGCACCTTGAGGCTGTTGCTCCTTGTCCTATCACTTGTCACTTGGGAGAAGTGACCAACGCTCACCTCTCTACAAACCTTCTTTTAGGTGGTTATAGCAGTGATAAGGTCTCCCCTCAGCTTCCTCTTCTCCAGGCTAAACAACCCCAGCTCCCTCAGGTGTTCCTTGTAAGATTTGTTCTCCAGCCCGTTCACCAGCTTTGTTGCTCTTCTCTGGACTCGCTCCAGAGCCTCAACATCCTTCTTGTGGTGAGGGGCCCAGAACTGAACACAGGACTCGAGGTGCGGTCTCACCAGTGCCGAGTACAGGGGCAGAATCACTTCCCTGGACCTGCTGGTCACGCTGTTTCTGATCCAGGCCAAGATGCTGTTTGCCTCTTGGCCACTGCTGGCTCATGTTCAGTTGCTGTCAACCAACACCCCCAGGTCCTTCTCCTCCAGGCAGCTTTCCAGACACTCTTCCCCAAGCCTGGAGGTGCTCGGGGTTGTTGTATCCCAAATGCAGGACCTGGCATTTGGACCAGTGGCAAATGTGTTGGCTTCCCATTTTTGTGTCTTATTGTTTCTGTTTGCAGGCTGACTTTGTAATATATCCTGGAAAAGCAGTAGATCAGACATGGCTGATTAAATAAAAAAATATTACAATATTACCTAATATCCTGTTCATGGCAGCGATCAAAAGCTGAATAAGGCAAGCAGGTAGAGATGTGCCCTCAAAATACTATCACAGACTTCAGGAATTTTCTTCTTGAACATTTCTTGGCCTAAGACTTATGTCTTCATGTTTAATGACTACTTAAGCCATCTCTTTAGTTTTAACCTTGCCCGGAGTGAGTGCAGAGATGACACAGTTGTAGCTCTCCACAGCTGGCATCCTGGGAATATAGAATCACTACAGTTTGAAAAGACCTCTAAGCTCATCCAGTCCAACCCCACTGTGCCTACTAAACTGTTCCCAAAGTGCTACACCTCCAAGGTCTTTTCCAGCCTAGTGATTCAATGATCTACATGTTTCTTGAATCCCTCCAGGGATGGAGACTCCCCCACTGCCCTGGGCAGCCTCTTCCGATGCTTCACCACTCTTTTAGTAAAGAAATTTTTTCTAATATACAATCTAAACCTTTCTTGCGCAACTTGAGGCCATTTCCTCTCATCCTAACACTTGTTACTTGAGAGAAGAGACCAACACCACCTCAGTACAACCTCCTCCTCGGGAGCTGCAGAGAGCAATAAGGTTTCCCCTCAGCCTTATTTTCTCCAGACTTAACAGCCTTCAACAGGTCCTTCAACTGCTCCTCTAATTCTTGGGCACATTGTCCTGTGTACAAGTTCCCTTCTAAGGAGGGGAAGACACTTCTGACAGTATCCAAAACTCATTATGCAGGAGGGTAAAGGGCCATTCCACAACCCACTGATCCACTGGTAGTAGTCTGAATGTCCTACCTGGCTTCGTATGAAGACCCAGCATGATGTTGTAAGGGTCCTCATTGAGACAAGGATCTGAAAGACACTGTTAGAGGCTTATGGGTTGTTTTAACAACCAAAGTCTTCTATGATATTCCTTATGCACTGGTTGCCACGGGAGAGAATTGGCCATAAAGACAACTTGGTTTTAGCTTCTGATTAGTTTGATTTTTGGAAGTTGTTTCTCTTCAATTACCCTTCTGGGAAATTCTACATTAAAAAGCAAATTGTTTCTTTAGAGTCTGAAGTTAAGAAGCTCTTCAGGTGCTTTTTGGTAGAGATAATCTCTCTTTCTCATGCACACTCACTAGATTATAGAGTAAATTGTCATTTTTCATATGGCAAGGTTTAACTGATACAACACAGCTCGGGAAGGGACAACATGCAGAAAAGTGTGCAGGAGGTGCCTCTCTGCAGGGTTCCCGTGATCATAGAAACATAGAATGGTTTGGAGTGGAAGGTACCTTAAAGCCCATCCAGTTCCCTCTCCCCGTGGGAGCTGCAAGTGCGCTGCCTCTGCTGTGTACTACAGCAAAAAACTTTGTTAACGTATTTAGAGAGGTAATTAGTTATATGAGGGAATTCATTGAGTCATAGAGTGGCTTGGGTTGGAAGGGACCTTAAAGCCCATCCAGTCCCACACCTCCCACTGGATCAGGAGCTCCAAGCCCCATCCAACCTGGCCTTGAACACCTCCAGGGATGGGGCAGCCACAGCTTCTCTGGGCAACCTGGGCCAGGGCCTCCCCACCCTCACCGCAAAACATTTCTTCCTAAGATCTCATCTCAATCTCCCCTCTTTCAGCTGAAAACCATTCCCCCATCCTATCCCTGCCCTCCCTAATCAGGAGTCCCTCCTCCTCTCTCCTGGAGCCCCTTTCAGTACTGGAAGCTGCTTTAAGGTCTCCTCGAGCCTTCTCTTCTCCAGACTGCACAATCCCAACTCTCTCATCCTGTCCTCAGAGCAGAAGTGCTCCAGCCCTCAGATCACCTTCATGGTATGATGGAGCAGTGCTTTCCTATGTCCTTTGCACGAGGCCTGTTGGAGGCTGATCCTAAGCACCAGGCAGGCCAAATCTACGATCTAAAATGAGCAGGGATAAAAATCTTCCCACCCTGAGAGTTCCTGTACAGCACAAGAAATGTTTTAGAAATGTTTTATAGTAGTTTTAAAGAACTGCTTTGGTTCCTTTCTGTGCACATCACTGCCTCTTAAAGCCAGTTGCCTTAATTGCAACAAGTCCAAGTCTGCAGGATTGAGAGGATATTAAAACTAATAAATATAAAACTTCTCTCTATATCTTCCTTTATATATGTATGGAGCTGGGCCTATGGGCAAGTCAGTTAACCTCTCTGCCTCATTTTCCTCATCCATAAAATGAGACTAATAATCATTTACATCACAAGAATATTCTGAGAATTAATGTGCTTTGAAGGTGAGAACTAGGCTATGAATAGTGATCATAGTGAAAGAGAAGGGAGACAAAAAAAGCAAACCTTCCTCAAACAAAGATTTGTTTATGAAATCTCTTTTAATGGAAGTGCTGGCATGAGTTTCTGTTCAATGGGCTTTGGAAATTTAGGACTGGAGAGAAAGTTTCTAAAGGAGTCATTCACTTAGTTTGCACTTGCCTTGATTTACTCCCTGTGTTTTATGCTTCCAGCACTGTCGTATATCTTTGCATGGGATTGGTTTCTATGCTCTAAGTATTTTTTGAAAGCAAAAGCTAAGGGGTCTGAGCATTAGGATGTGCACAGAAGGAGATTTCCGAGGGTTTCACTGAGCTGAGCCTTTATTCTGAAGTGGGCAGAGTGATCACATCCCTGTAAAGTGGAGCCAGCAAGGTTTGTGCACGTACTGCCCAGCTCCACCTCCTCATCCCCAGTCTCCTGATTGTGTCATTGCTTTAATTCCCCACCTGTGGAAATTTCTAAGTTTTTAGGAGTCTTTATGACTTTCTCAGAAATCTTTGTTGGAAATAATGATGTAGTGATTTTTGTTGTGACATGATGAACCAGAGGTGGTTTAGATTGGATACCAGGAAAAATTTCTTGACTGAAAGAGTGAGGAAGCCCTGGCAGAGTCTGCCCAGGGCAGTGGTGGGGTCTCCATCCCTGGAGGGGATCAAAAAATGTGTCGAAGTTGCACTTCAGGACATGGTTAAGCAGACCCGGTAGGGTTGGACTTAATTAGACTGGATGAGCTTAGAGGTCTTTTCCAACCTTAACGGCCCCATGATTCTATGATCATAGAGTCATAGAATTATAGAATAGTTTGGATTGGAAGAGACCTTAAAGATCATGTAGTTCCAACCCCTCTGCCATGAGCAGGGCCACGTCCCACTAGATCAGGCTGCTCAAGCCCCATCCAACCTGGCCTTGAACAGCTCCAGGGATGGGGCAGCCACAACTTCTCTGGGCAACCTGTTCCAGGGCCTCCCCACTCTCATGGTGAAGAAATTCTTTGTAATGTCTAGCCTAAATCTGCTCCTTTCCCGTTTATACCCACTGTATCTTAAAGATATTTCGGTTTTCAGTATTAAGCGACATAATATTGTTAGACATACAGGGGACAGGTGAAAGTACAAAACATGAGGAGAAGGTGCTGTCCTGCCTGGAGGTTTCTTGCTTGTGCCATTTCCAGTTCACCATGGGAGGAGTTACAGGCAGAACAGATGTCTTCAGAGAACTTAATTCTTCTGTCTTTCTGAATACTACTTTTAGAAATGCAGGCACAATTAGGTTAAGAGCACTGAACAAATGTCTCTCAAAGAAAGAAAAAAGGGTGACTCATGCTATTTATTCTCCTACAGCATAAGTTTGTATCCCTCTCTCTGATAGTGATGTCAAAAATATGAATCATTTCTGCATTAGCAAAAGGCAAACTTGGGCACTGCTGGCTGTACACTTAGAGTCATGCCAGAACAAATCATTATCACAGGATTGCCTTTGTGGTCTTGTAAAAGTTATACTGACGAATTCATAGAATCACGGAATAGTTTGGGGAAGGACCTCAAAGCCCACCCAGTTCCACCCCCTGCCATGGGCAGGGACACCTCCCACTGGATCAGGGGCTCCAAGCCCCATCCAGCCGGGTCTTGAAAACCTCCAGGGATGGGGCAGCCACTACTGCTCTGGACAACCTGGGCCAAGGCCTCCCCACCCTCACAGGAAAACATTTCTTCCCAAGATATCATCTCAGTCTCCCCTCTTTCAGTTTAATTCTAAGTGTTCCTCCAGATTTTACATGAATATTGTTCACAATTAAAATGTGGTTTCCCGGTTTTGTAAACAGGAAAAAGACATAATAATATTATCATTAATGTTTTGGGATTGTGTCTGCTGTGTTAGAGCTTCGTGGTTGGCATTGGACAGCAGAGCCGAGGGTGAAAGCCTCTGAAAAACCTGTCAAGGGGGTTACATAGTGTGCAAGTGCAGCTGTGCTTTTAAGAGTGCTTTACACTTTTATGCCACCTTTGCTCTTCAAAGATGATCTTGGAGCTTTACAAGCCTTGAAAAGGCTCTCGGCATTCCTGCTGAGGCAGCACAATGCCCTTGGGCAGCTGGATTAACAGAGACACAAAGCAAGGTTATGATTTTCAGAAGTGCTGAGCCTCCACAAGTCTCTTGGACCCCATGTGGGCTCGCAGACAATCAGGTCCAAATGACTTGTTTAGGACAGACCCTGAATTTCTGTAAGGGCTGGAAATAGAAATTCAGGGATCCTGACCTCTATTCTTGATATTAAACCCATAGCCACATTTATTCTCATTACATGTAGTAAAATGACCTTCAGCTTGAGAGAAGTGAAGCATCAGCAATGTCTGTTCATAACTAGAATGGTTTGCTGGAGATGGCCATTAAAAGAGAGTTTTGAAGAGCAAACGAGGCAGTCTTGATCTGCCCCATGCTGCTAGCGTGGACTGGAAGGTGCGTGGCAAACACTGTGGGGCCACAACAAGCACAGTCCCATGGGCTTCCTGGGGGATGCTCAATCTCTTTTGGGGAGAAGATGGAAAAGAAGCCTCTCTGAGCAGCAAGTCAGCCCCCAAGCGGGTGTTTCAGACACCATGGTATGCAGCGTTGCTCCTAATGAAGATATCAGTCCATCCACGCTGTAAAGAGGCACATTATATGCTTCATTAGGATACAATATCAGGATGGGGAACCGTACTGACAACAATATGGTCCGAGCATCTGCGCTGTAGCTAGAAAATGGCTGATGGTGGGCATGGACCACTTAAGTCTGCAAATAATTCTGGTCAGGAACTAGAAATAACGAACTAAACTTCACTAGCTTTATACTGGGAAAGGCACAGCTGTTTGTGGTATGTGTTACCCGTGGGCATTTGATTCCTCTACTGGCTGATGCTTTATGGAGGTTCCAGGTGGCAGCGGGAAATCATAGAATCACTAGGTTGGAAATGACCTTTGAGATCATCAAGTCCAGCTGTACCTGTCCACTACTAAATCCTATCCCTAAGCACTTCATCCACCCATCTTTTAAACCCCTCCAGGGACGTGGACTCCACCACCTTCCTGGGCAGCCTCTGCCAGGGCTTCACCCTTTCAGTGAAGAAATTTTTCCTTATGTCCAATCTGAACCTCCCCTGATGCAGCTTGAGGCCATTCCCTCTTGTCTTATCACTTGTCACTTGGGGAAAGACAGAATTGTAGAATGCTTTGGGTGGGAAAGGACCTCAAAGCCCATCCAGTTCCATCTCCATGCAGACAGGGACACCTTGCACTGGATCAGGTTGCTCCAAGCCTCAAAGGGATGGCTTTTTTTTTTGTTTAAAGCTGAAATGTCATCCTGTTTTCTGTTTTCCAAATGTTCCCTGTGAAGAAAAAAAGTAAGGAAAAAATGCCCATGCCATCAGCCCGTGCAAAACCCTGATAATCTTTTGATTGGCTTTGGCAGTCCATACTGAGATGATTGCTTACATGCCTGTTCCTTCATTTCAGCCTTAGGTGTAAATGGATCTCAGCGAGGTGGTTGCAATGTAGTTTGCTTGGTGTTTTGGGAGTCCCACAGCTAATATCAAGGGGATTGCCATTATCCTGCCTGGAGGGGTTAATGCTGCCAGCAGGAGGAGGACAGAGATTTTGCACCATCTCCAAGGGGAGGAGAACTGACAGCCTGTAATATTTGAACTGCTGGAAGGAGGAGGGAGAACTAGTGAATCATAGAATCCCTAGATTGGAAAAGACCTTTGAGATCATGAGGTCCAACCGTACCTACCCACTGCTAAATCAGAGCTTCAGAGATCCTCACACAAAGGTCAAAATGCCCAATCACTTGTGGAAAGTATTGGTTAGTATGGTTTTTGAATAGCAGGAAAACATTGCAAAACCCTGGTCCCTTCATATTATTAAGTGAGAAGCTATTTTCCTGGCAATGTCACTTGTCCAAAAAGGGATAAATCAGAGGTACAATTATTGTGATAACACTCAGGATCTGAAATGGATTTAGTAAAGCATTACTGAAAGAGAAAGAAATGAAAGGTGCAAATTAAATCTCCATAATGATGAGGGATTTGCATGATACCAAATGCTAAGATACACTATTAGCTGATAAATAACCCTTGCACTGGTTACCTCCGGGAGCCACACTTGTATTTTATGATAATTATTTCTTGTCTTGGGGCATTTACTGAGGAAAAAGCACAAAGTTAACAATACATTTTTATAATTAAACTTCAAGATGAATTGAGACTTTGTAGACATAAATCTTTTCATTTGTGCCAAGCTGTAGCATTTTGTTAGCGCAATATCAACTAATTTATGGAAATATTGCCAATTATGGACAGTTTCACACAAATGAAACAAACAATGCTGACAATAATGGACCAAGTAGCGTGTTTTGATACTCCATGGATGTGACTATGTTATTAATGAAGACAACTTCAGTTCGTTTAAGGAAATGCCGGAGCTGTTTTTAATGAGAAAAAGCTCCCATGAAATACAAATGAATGCTGAGGGATTAATATGCTTATCACAATCATGGTCCCCATGGAAAGTGTGCTTGATCTAGATCCTCTGTCTTTAGATGCTCTTGGGCACGAGAGTGGGAGAGCATAAGCAGAGGCTGCCACCCTTCTACATGCTTTAGAAGTTGATTTTTAAACTCCACATCACCACAGCCCCCTAATTCACTCTGAGATTGCCCTTCATAATCTATAATTGCTCCTTGTATAGCATGGAAGTTTGGAGGGGCATCAGTGTCCCCTAACTGGTAGACTGGAATAAAACCATGTATACCTACTGGAAAAGACTTTTGGTTTCTGACAACAAACCATTCACCAAAAAATAACGTATCTATTAATTTCCCAAACAAAAGCAACGAAGATAATTTGATAGATATATCAAATGGTGAAGGGGCTGGAGACCAAGTCTTACGAGGAGCGATTGAGAGAGCTGGGGTTGTTTAGCCTGGAGAAGAGGAGGCTGAGGGGAGACCTCATTGCTCTCTACAACTACCTGAAAGGAGGTTGTGGAGAAGAGGGAGCTGGCCTCTTCTCCCAAGTGACAGGGGACAGGACAAGAGGGAATGGCCTCAAGCTCTGCCAGGGGAGATTCAGGCTTGAGATAAGGAAAAAATTTTTCACAGAAAGGGTTGTTAGGCATTGGAACAGTCTGCCCAGGGAGGTGATTGACTCGCCTTCCCTGGAGGTGTTTAAGGCACAGGTGGATGAGGTGCTTAGGGGCATGGTTTAGTGTTTGATAGGAATGGTTGGACTCAATGATCTGGTGGGTCTCTTCCAACCTAGTGATTCTATGATTCTAAATGTATCAGCCCGTGACATATGCGACTGGCTGGTTGGGTTTTGCCAAAGCTGAGGAACTCAACTGGGATAACCAGGTTGATGTAGTACAACTCAGCCTTAATGATGAATGTGATGACTTGTTCAAAACAGAGAGGTTAGGTTTGAGGGGATTTGTATCGATCAGGAAAGATCAGAACCAGAAGGAGGGTTCATTTTTTTTCCTGCTCAAAAAGAAGCAGCTGGCTATAAATAGATTCTGTGGTTTAAAGAAATAAAAGGGAGTTGAATCTTTTGATTAACTTTAAATCCTGACGAATGGAGAAGTGCTCACAGTGTAGCCAAGCCAAGAAAGACATTTTTTCTGTTGCTCGGTATTTGGAGGAAGTGGGATTCAGGAAAAGGATGGTTACTGCTGCTGCAGGGGAGCAAAAGCCAAACTGCTGCTTCTCAGCCTGCTCACAGGGGTCCCTGTTGGCTTGAATTCTCTTTGAGCTTTAGGATCATAGAGTCATGGAATGGTTTATGTTGGAAGGGACCTTAAAGCCCATACAGTTCCAACCCCCTGCCAGGGGCAGGGACACCTCCCACTGGATCAGACCGCCCATGGCCCCATCCAATGTGGCCTTGAACACCTCCAGGGATGGGGCAGACGCAACTTTCCTGGGCAACCTGGGCCAGGGCCTCACCACTCTCATACTGAAGAAATTCTTCCTTATGTCCAGTCTAAATCTGCCCCTCTTTAGTGTATACCCGTACCCAATGACCCACCAGATCGTTGTGTCCAACCATTCCTATCAAACACTAAACCACGTCCCTTAGCACCTCGTCCACCCGTGCCTTAAACATCTCCAGGGAAGGTGAATCAATCACTTCCCTGGGCAGCCTGTACCAGTGCCCAATGACCCTTTCTGTGAAAAATATTTTCCTAATGTGTAGCCTAAATCTCCCCTGGCGGAGCTTGTGGCCATTCCCTCTCGTTCTGTCCCCTGTCACTTGGGAGAAGAGCCCAGCTCCCTCCTCTCCACAACCTCCCCTCAGGTAGTTGTAGAGAGCAATGAGATCTCCCCTCAGCCTCCTCTTCTCCAGGCTAAACAACCCCAGCTCTCTCAGTCGCTCCTCATAAGGCCTGTTCTCCAGCCCCTTCACCAGCTTTGTTGCTCTTCTCTGGACTTGCTCCAGAGCCTCAACATCCTTCTTGTGGTGAGGGGCCCAGAACTGAACACAGTACTCGAGGTGCGGTCTCACCAGTGCCGAGTACAGAGGGAGAATAACCTCCCTGGATCTGGTGGTCACGCCATTTCTGATACAGGGCAAGATGCCATTGGCCTTCTTGGCCACCTGGGCCCCTGCTGGCTCATGTTCAGTCGCTGTCAACCAACACTCCCAGGTCCCTCTCCTCCTGGCAGCTTTCTAGACAGACTTCTCCTAGTTTGTACCTCTGCTTAGGGTTGTTGTGCCCCAAGTGCAGGACCCGGCATTTGGCCGTGTAAAACCTCCTGCTATTGGATTCTGCCCAGGGGTCCAGCCTGTTCAGCTTAGTGTCATCTGCAAACTTGCTAAGGGAGCACTCGATGCCTTCATGCAGGTCATTGATAAAGACATTGAACAGGGCTGGACCCAGCACTGAGCCCTGGGGAACCCCACTTGTAACTGGCCTCCAGATGGATTTAACACCATTTCCCACCACTCTCTGTGTCATAGAAGGTGATCAGGTTAGTTTGGCAAGACCTGCCTTTTGTAAACCCGTGACTGGGCCTGATAACCCGGTTCTCTTGCATGTGCTTCATGATAGCACTCAAGATCACCTGTTCCATGACTTTCCCTGGCACTGAGGTCAGACTGACAGGCCTGTAGTTCCCTGGATCCTTCCTGCGACCCTTCTTGTAGATGTCACAACAAGCCTTTGTGAACAGTCCCTCTCCAGCTTTCTTGTAGCGACTTCAGATACTGGAGGGTCTCTATAGGAGGATCTCCTCTGAGCCTTCTCTTTTCCAGGCTGAACAACCCCAACTCTCTCAGCCTGTCCTTGCATCGGAGGTGTCCCGGCCCTTGGATCATCTTTGTGGCCTCCTCTGGACCCGTTTCAACAGCTCCATCTCCTTCTTATGGTGAGGATTCCAGGGCTGCACACAGTACTCCAGATGAGGTCTCACAGGAGAGGAATAGAGGGGCAGAATCCCTTCCCTCACCCTGCTGGCTACGCTGCTTTGGATTCAGCCCATTATACAGTTGGTCTTCTTAGCTGCGAGAGCACTTTGCCAGCTCATGGCGAGCTTCTCATCGACCAGCCACGGTTTGCTCTTCATGGGCTTTCCTTCTGCTCCTGGAGTCTGTTTGGTATTGCTGGTTGCTCTGTCTCTGGCCCTGTGAGTCCCTCCTTGGATTATTCATTAACAGGTATAATTATTTCAATATACCCAGGTAGCCGTTACGAGGAAAGCAGGAGCAGAGTGAACCATTTCCATGGTTTTCTGGATTTGTTACTGTTCCCTTGGCACAGCAAAGGAGACGCTGTCTGGACTGGTGCAGTGAAGGTGTGTGAACATCCTGGAGTGGGTGGGTTTGGTGCACCCCTGTGGCTCCACATGGACCCAGGGACTGATCTTTAGTGCTTTCATTCAGCAGCAGCGATTTGTCCTAGTGCACAAAATGTGTCTGGCAGAACCGTGGGCTGCAGACTTGCCCACCGCACAAAGACAGCCCCAGCTCCCTTTGTATCAGTGGCAAAGAAAAGGGTTTGTTTGGGTTCTGATTCACCTGATCCGCTCTGGATGTCTGCTCCAGGCGGAGACAGACCATATGCTGGAAGGGACTTGTTCCTCCCACGCTGCTGGAGTCTCGCTGCCCGACTCAGCTGCTGGTGCCCACACGGTAGCTGTCTCCATCTGGCTGAAGGGATCCCATGGAGACTCTCACTCCTTTGGAAAACAAGCTGCGTCCGGATTTTAGATACATGGGGACTGTTTAGCATTGATTGTGTGTTGTCTGGTGCGGAGGTCCAGCTTAACAGCAGATTGCAACATATGGTTTTATTAAAAAATAAAGTCTGTTTAGAGCTTAAAGGCAATAAATATCTGTTTGTTGGATTGAGTTTAATAGTCATAGAATCCCTAGGTTGGAAAAGACCTTTGAGATCATTGAGTTCAACTGTCCATGTCCATGACTAAACCAGATCCCTGAGCACTTTATCTGCCCATCTAGTAAACCCCTCCAGGGATGGGGCTCCACCACTTCCCTGGGCAGCCTCTGCCAGTGCTGAGAACCCTTTCCATGAAGATGATTTTCATAATGTCTAGTCTGATATCAGCACAAAGGAGACTTCATGTAATACAATGAAAATGATACCATAATTAAATATAATCGCAGGGAAGTCTCATTCCTACAGGGTTTAGGTAGGGTCTCAATCCTCTGGGAGTGATTCAGTCTCGGTAGTCAATGGAGGCTTAGGTAATACCTGATTTTTTGGGTGCCTGAAACACGTCAGGTTTCTCTTTCGGGACTGCTCCGTTGGGATAAAGGATGTGTTTTGTGTGGCTGAAATCAAGGCTCAGGTTGGCCAAAAGAAAAATGAAAACCTCAACAAGAAACATCTAAAAGCGATTCCCACACAGCCTTACAGGGATGGTGTGGGATGCTGTGATCACCAGGGGATGAGGGATCTCATTCAGTAGTGGACACGTATGGTTGAACCTGATGATCTCAAACATCTTTTCCAACCTAAGGATTCTGTGATCCTTCCCTGGCACCCTGTGCTGGTCTGGCATGGGGAGACCACGATGGCCCCTTCATTAACAGAGAGCCCAGGGTGTCACAGGGTTTCTGCACAGCCTTTAACAATAAACAAAAAGGAAAAATGGGAAAAAACAAAGCTTCTTTAAGCTCTGTGGCATCTTTCTACAATGGGGATGGGGACTGTGCAGCAGGGGAGCAAAGGGCAATTCTATAACAGATTGTCTGAGAGTTTGTGTATCTGGAGGTAGAGAAGGGGACCGGTTGGAGAAGAGAAATGCCGAGATGACAGCTGGTTAGGGCTTTTGAAAGAGGATCTCAAAATATGCCCAGTGTCCTTAGCAGGCGGCACGGAGCCATAAACACAAAGTGAGCGGCTGGCAGAGTCCCTGCTGTGATTTAGCTCAGCAAAACCCAGCCAAAAAGAGGGGAAAAAACAAAAGGCATTGCAAGGAGCTCAGGAAGTCCAGCAGAATTTGGAATGGAAGGAAGATGGCGATGCAGCAAATCCTGTGGCGAGCAAAACAATTAAATGCCGCTTACAGCAATGTGAAAATAGTGTTTCATTTAGCAAAGACCGGCTGTATAATACCCGCTACAGCTCAAGGTAGTTCTGCTGCTTGGGGTTGCTTCACAATCATCTTACTTGTTCTTGTCTGAGAGTTTTAATTAACCTTTTGTTCCCTGATCCCACATCCACCCTTCATCCATAGCTGTGCTCGTACAGAGTTATGATCCTGATTAGCAGCGCAAAGCAGGACTGGGAAGGGAGAGGTTTCTACTTAGTCTTTGTCTCCACACAGTGAACTCCTTTGCTAGCTCTCTATTGTTTGCCGTAACATTAAGTTGTTTCTCTTTAATTTAAGGAACGAAGATAAGAACCTCTCCGTGCAAATTTGAAAAGTCTCATTAACAGAAAGCTTTAGTAAAGTAATACATGATCTATGGAATAAAAATAATCATTTCATTCCAATGAGTGGCGTGACAAGACAGTGCAATGGGGATCCTCTGCTATCTTGTATTTTAAATTACTCTCTTCCAACACCATAGAACTCTTGCTCCTCAGTTTGTGAATTTAAATTGCAGATGGTTAATGCTCAGCAATAGCTCCCAAAGCATTCCGGCTGCTACACCCGGAGAACGTGTGTGGCTGTGGACACTAAGCATGGCCAAGGTGTGCTGGTGCATAAACTGCGAGGGGCAAGACCTTGGGCTGAGTCTCGGGTACCACAGCTTGTGAATTCAAGGGGAATATAAAAATCCGGTTAAGCAGTTTGCAGTGTTAGATTTACAAAGTGAAAGTGAAGGTATGAACAAAGCCATGAGGCTGGATGTGCTTAACAGTAACAAATAACAATGGGTTTTGTGCTAATGTAGCTTTTTTCCCTCTGAGTTCAAGGTGCCGTCACTCTGTAACTCTCAGGAACAGGAGGCAAACAGATCCTCTGGGTTTTTAACAGATAGTTTGTGAATGATTCATGCTCTGGTCTTATGGCTCAGGGATTCTTTTACCTTTTCCCCCCTGCCTTCTCTTAGGCACATCTTTGATCCCTTAGAAATCTGTCCCCTGGACACTACATCAGCTTCGTTATCTGGAAGGTAGCTCTGTGGTTTGCTTTCCTTGGAAAATGAAATGCTCTTGAATAATGAAATTCCTTCATTTGCCTGCTGTAACTGCAGCCTCATTACTTCGAAGAGCCTTGGCTTTGTAGCCACCTCCCCAGTTTATTTGGAGTAACATTCAGTTTTGGTTACAAATTGCTCCTCCTAATCACAAACCTGCTCCCAGTATTGTGACGAAGGTGATATAATTACTGCTTCACAGGCAATACCTGACCAAGCTGAGGTTTTACCAGTAACTCTCGGCATACAATAAAATAAAAGTATTTTCCTGATGAAACCTGCTTCCCTGTGCCGCAAGCACAAAGGCTGGAGCACCAAAGAACTGCTTGGATAATTTCCCTTCTTCTGTTCCTCTGCACCAAGCTAATGTGAATGTGGAGAGCTCACTTGCAGGCTAGAAGAACCAGTTCAAGGGTCCAGATGGGTCAGGAGAGTTGGGAAAGGCAGGACCTATAAAAGGGTTTGTTTGGCGATAAGCAAGGTGGGAACTGATGTCTAAGTGGGACCAAGCGATGCAGGAGAGATTGCTGTGATTGCTTCCATATATTTGCCTGCAGAGAGGAGAAAGACACCCCCCCTTCCACTCTTCCCCTCCTCACCCTGTAATAATCAGAGTTATTTTCTGCTGAGGTTTAGTCAGAGCCTCCTATGAGCAGTCTTTCCACTTGGACACTCTGTCATGCAGAAATGTTTGTCCATCTCTTATGCCTTCAGTAAGTTTTGTTTGGTTTTTAGTCCAATGTTTTCTGTTCTGCACTGCTGAGTACAGAGCATCCCTTTTGGGTCCTTCCTTCTTGGTATTTGAACTCTAGGACAAGATCCAGGAGACAAGAGACTGGGGGTACCAGGAGCTCCTAATCATAAGCATCCCGATCCTGATGGGAAAGTGTCATAGCAAGAGCACAACCATTTCTTCTAACAGTGCTGCTTCCGCTGCTGCTTTCAACCTGCTTTGTGGCAATTTCCACTACCTTCAGAAAAAAAACTGTTTTTTGATCTGTTTTTACTTATTTCTGTTGAAGAAAGAGGCTATGAACTCGCATTCACAAATTTTGCATTGAGGCCATATCTTTCTGCAGATCTGCTATGTGATTTGTGGCACTTCTGACTTCCAGGCTTCCGCATTTGAGGAGTTACTGCTCTTCTAAGTTGTCCACAGCCCCAAACACTGATTTCCACTGTTTTCCCCTCAATCTGCAACTTTGAGCCTTGCTGTTCAGTCAGGAGCTGCCTCACCTTGTGAGTGGATGAGGAAGGAGCTTTCAGCTCCTTGTACCGAAGCATTTAGTGACCTCCACAAGCCCTGGAGACAGGATTACCTTCTGTACATCCCATGCACAACCCAGGCAAGTGTGTGAGATGGAGCCAAGCTTGGTTTGGTCCATCCTGCATGCAGAGAAGCTTAGGGAAGGAACATGGTGGTGGAGCAATTTCATTCCATCTGCATGGAGTGCTAGGAACATAGGGATACCTTCACCCCCAAGTGACAACGAGGCAGGACCATGGGCACCAGTGTCTCTTGGCCACTGATCCTCGCACTGCTCACCCCTGGCTCCCCACCTCTGCATGGGCAACCACCCAGCCTGTGCCTTGGGGCTGTAGAAGTCCTGGTGGCAATAATCTACCCTCTTGTTCACACTGATGCTCTGAGCACGCTGTCAACACAACCACAGCATCCTCGGTATTTCCCAAGTGCTTTGGTTCACAGGAACGACCAAAGGAAGCTTTATAAAAACCACTCTCCTCCGTCCTGTCCCATCCCACGTGTGCAGTCAGTGCCTGTAAAATTGTGCTGCTTCAGAAACATTTTTTATCCTGCAAACCCATTTGCTTCACTTGCTTTTTGGCTCCCAGAGAGCTTTAGTGCAGCATTCCCAGCCTGCTTCCACTTGGGTGGCTGAGCAAATCCACAGCCTGCAGAGCTATTCCTAATTCTATTCATTTCTTTATTTCTATTAAAAAAATGTATTTATTCTGTTGGGGGATGTCATCATTTTTCCGTGTTCGCTCTGGCATTTTGTCCATTACCTCCGGAGTTTGCCCACAGGGAAAGAATTAAGCAGCTGAGACTCCTGTAAAAACCAAACAAACTTTGAATCAGATAAATGAGGATTCTGTGCTGCACATCGTCCCTGCTCTCGTAATGTACTCTCCCAATTTATTCAGTTCCAGCTCCGTCCTTAAAGGAGACCACCTACTTAATTCCAATCCTCTGGGGGAGTTCTCAGCCTGATGAGCAGGGCAGAAGGATTAATGAAGAGTAATGGCTGGGAAGGCAAACCAGGAGCAGTGGATGATGGGGCTAAGGCTCACAATTATGTTCCTTTTAGATGTAACAGCTGTGGCTGCTATTTTCACACATTTTCAGTGTTTTCCACAGCTCAGGAGAGCTGAAATGCCTTTCTGGACATAAAGGGGCAGGACCCACAGGTGGGGTCAGCCCTCTTCTCTGCAGAGATGCAGTTCTGCACAAAGCCTCCAGTTCTGAGCATGTCACAAGTCTCCCCTAAATAGTTTTTGATCAGAGATTTTTGTCTTGTTTGCTCATCAAGCCTTTCTTAATCTGCAAACGCCTCTCAGTCCTCCTGGCTATTCCAGAAATAACCTTGTCCTTATGCATCTCCTCATCAGCACTGCTGGTGGCCCTGGTCCTGGCGTCCTCTTCAGAGCTGCAGGGCATGTGGCAGACTGGAAATGGGACGTGATGGTCCATCCCCAAACTCTGGGTTGCAGCAGCTTCACCAAACCTCAGCCATCCCAAGACCCTGAGTGTGAGCAGAACTCCTAACCCAAACTGTCACCACTGGTCCTGCTTGTTTCCAGATCTGAGTTTTATTCCACTTAGTTGGGTGATAGCAGCTTGGTAGTATGCGGCTCAGCACTGCTATGTGGAGAGCACATCCTTGCTGTCGGATGCACATTTTCCTGAAGAATCTTCTGCACTAAAATGGCCTGGATAGCAGGAAAATTCAGTGATCCTAATGATAGAATAGTTTGGGTAGGAAGGGAAGATCATCTCAATCCAAGACCCCTGCCATGGGCAGGGACACCTCCCAGTGGATCAGGTTGTTCCTGGTCCAACCTGGCCTTGAACACCTCCAGGGATGGGGCAGCCACCAGTGCTCTGGGCAACCTGGGCCAGGGCCTCCCTAGCCTCACAGCAAAACATTTCTTCCTAAGCACTGGCCCAGGCTGCCCAGAGCAGTTGTGGCTGCCCCATCCCTGGAGGTGTTCAAGGCCAGGTTGGATGGGGCTCGGAGCAACCTGATCCAGTGGGAAGTGTCCCTGCCCATGGCAGGAAGTGGAACTGGATGGACTTTGGGGTCCCTCCTAACCCAACCAATTCTATGATTCTAAGATCTCATCTCAACCTCTCCTCTTTCAGCTTAAAACCATTCCCCATTTCCCTGCCCTGGCACTCCCTGACCAAGGACTTCTCCAGCTTTCCTGGAACCCCTTTCTATACCAGAAACTGTGATACAGTGCGTTGCATTAAAAACCTGGATTTCCAAACACGCTTTCATCAGTGGGAGGAAAGTCCAGGAGAGCACCAGGCCTGTGGTGGTCAGTGAGGGGAGCTGAGTCAGCGTTCCTGGTCGCTCGAGGAGGGCTGGGCTGGAGCTTTTCTGATGCTGTGGTTTTAAATTCATATTCCAAGCGAGTGCCTAAGGGCGTCATCAGTCTGTTTTATTTCAAAGTTGTTATTTTAACTCTTAAGGGATGCTGTGCGTTATGTAAAAGTCAAAATGATAAAGGCAAGGCAAAAAGCAGAATGAAATGAAACTACAAATTGTGACCTACAGGAAATGTTCTGCCCTCATCAAAAGCCGAGGCACAAGGACAATACCGAACTGTGTGTGGAGTATTTCAATTCACGGCAAACTTGAGATTCTGACTTAGAATACCAATTTGAGTGGAAACTTAATGCTAGATTATTTGACTTTCTCAAAGTGGGAGAAACAATTTCAGCTCTAGTTCTGCGTATTTTTGTGTACTGGACCTATAGCCCAATTTTTAGCAATCTGTTCATGTTGATGTCTATCTCCTCTCTGCAAATTGCTTGTCAGAGTGCAGAGAGACTTAAAACGATCACAGAAACCACTGGCCCAGGTTGCCCATAGCAGTGGTGGCTGCCCCGTCCCTGGAGATGTTCGAGGCCAGGCTGGGTGGGGCTTGGAGCAACTGGATCCAGTGGGAGGTGTCCCTGCCCATGGCAGGAGGTTGGAACTGAATGGGCTTTGAGGTCCCTTCCAACCCAAACCGTTCTAGGATTCTAAATAATCTCCTGGGTGCTTTGATCATGTATAGGCACAAACCTTGGCTGCTGAGCTCTTGCAGCCCAGCTCCGATTTCAGTGTCATTGTAAATGAGAGTGTAGTGAGGTTAATTATGCTTGAGGATAAAAATTCATCGATACTTGGGAGCACTTCTTGCTATGCATGTCAAAGTCTTACAAGCACCCAGATGCAGGCACAGAGAGGGATGGTGGTAAGAAGAGTCTATTGCTTATGAGCTGCATTGATGGGGAGGTGAGATAACGTTTTGCTTCTCTGCAGAACGAATCCAGAGGAGGCTACAAGGATGATCTGAGGGCTGGAGCATCTCCCATGTGAGGACAGGCTGAGAGAGTTGGGGTTCTTCAGCCCGGAGAAGAGAAGGCTTCAAGGAGACCTTATAGCGACCTTCCAGTACCTGAAGGGGCTACAAGAAATCTGGGGAGGGACTGCATCTGCTGGAGAAGTAATTTCTGGGTCAAGGGAGAGAGCAGTTTGGCTTGGTTCTCCCCTCCCAGAAGATCTCATGTAGTCCTCCTTTACCTTGTATTTTTGTTAGCCCTTGCCCAAAGCCATCCTTCCATGGGTAAGATTTCTTCCAGTGTCATCCTTCATTTATTTTTATCCCAGGCTCTTTTCTGTGGGATTAGTATTCTGCTTTTTCTGCTCAGTGCTCTCCAACATCATGTCCAATCAACTAAACTTAAAAAAAAAATATCACCTTGTTAGGTACCCAAGTGGAGGGCAGTTTAAGTTTTGGCTTTTCTAAGACAAGAAGGAAAGCATCACTGAATTTTTCTGGCATTTGGAAAGCAAGATTTGCTTGAATTGCCTAGACCTTGTGCTTAATCTTATGTTTGGTCTTAAGGAAAGCCTAAATTTTAGATTATATTGACAAAATTTTCTATAAATACCCTCTTTTGTGCACAGGTTTCACGTGGCAATATTCATGTAAAAAGATTTACGTGCTGAGAAACAAACGATTGCAAGTTGGATTTTTGTTTTGAATTTTCCTTTCATTTCTTGAATGAGCTGTAATCAACTTAATTAGTTATGACTGATCATGTGCATAGAAACATAGAATCATGAAATGGTTTGGGTTGGAAGGGACCTCAAAGCCCATCCAGTCCCTCCCGCTGCCATGGGCAGGGACACCTCCCACTGGATGAGGTTGCTCCAAGCCCCATCCAGCCTGACCTTGAACACCTCCAGGGATGGGGCAGCCACCGCTTCTCTGGGCAACCTGGGCCAGGGCCTCCCCACCCTCACAGCAAAACATTTCTTCCTAAGATCTCACCTCAATCTGCTGTAACTGAGAGACTGAAGAGCCAATGAAAGAAGGTCATGAATAGCAGGAAAAGAAAACTGAAGAACAGATACCTGTAACACTCTCCCTTTGTACCTAGGCCACTTAATTTTCTCTTCCAATTGAACAGATTTTAATTTCTAGGAAGTCTTAGTGATATCTTGAATCTTGGTCAAATTATCATTATGTTGATTTAATAGCTTCACAAAAAAAACTTAGCTCCATCACAGAGAGAAACCAATCATTTCTAATGGAAACCTTTAAACAATTCTTTCTTTTAAACAATTCTTTAACCAAACCTTTAAACAATTCGCTCGAAAGTGACACTGTAATATACAGCATTGAGTCTAATTTTCATTAATATCTGCCTGTGTAAAGGCATCTTTTTATGGAGTAGGAGATTCACTTTTTAATATACATGAAAACTGAAGACATTTGGAGAAACGAGGAGCCAGTGACAATGCACTTTCACTTGAGGAGAGATGAAATAGCCTTAAAGTGATCCTGACCCGGGTTTGGACAATGATGTGCTGGGATGGCTCCTCCAGATCTGGCAGTGTTAGCAGTTTGGCAGTGTGTGATGGGTGCAAGGTCTGTCAATTTGGATTAAGGAAGATTGAGAAGCCAAAGGCTTGTTCCGGCTCCGTTTCTCAAAGAGACATTTTGGGTCTGTACAAGATGAAACCTTGACGGATAGGGAGTTATGAGCTGCTGTCTGGGTGGCTCCAGAGCCTTGCAAGACCTTATCACTGTCTACAACTGTGTGAAAGGAGGTTGTGGTGAGATAGGTGCTGGTCTCTTCTCCTAAGTGACAGGTGACAGGATGAGAGGTTGTGTCAGGGGAGGTTTAGACTAGGAAAAATGTCTTCAATGACAATGTTCTCAGGCCCTGGAATGTGTTGCCCAGGGAGGTGATGTAGTCTCCACCCCTGGTGGTGTTTAAAGACGAGTAGATGAGATGTTAAGGGATCTGGTTTAGTGGTGGACAGATGTGGCTGAACTCAGTCTCAAAGTTCTTTTCCAACTGAATGATACAAGTTGGTTAAATACAACTGCATGGTGGTGGTCCCCTGCCTGTGAAGGGCAGCCTGGCACCCCCAGTGCATCACATACACGAGCAATTAAGTTCACACAATTATTTAGATTACTGAGTGTTGACCCACCTGGGCACTTATGGGCTTCCTGTTACTTAAACAAAATACCAGTGATGCTGTACCTGCCCACAGGTAACTCAGCTTCATAAGTGAAAGGTGGTGGCTTGATAAGATAAGATTGGTCCAGCAGACCAGATCCTAAATTATCATAGAATCATAGAATCACTAGGTTGGAAAAGACCCACTGGATCATTGAGTCCAACCATAACCCATTATGAGGTGGGTGCTCCCTTCTCCCAAAGACCAAATGCTTTTCACAGAGCTTTGATCTTGGACACCAAGTTTGGCATCTTCAGCCTCGGGTCATTAAGGTTGGAAAAGACCTTTAAGATCATGCAGTCCCACCACCAGCCCTACCCCACCGTGCCTACCAACCTACTAAGACTATACACCTTGGTGCCTCCATCTGCCTCCCAAATCCCTTGGCACTTTCTGTTGGCAAAAACCAGGGTAGCATGATCCCATTAATTAATTCCTCAGTTTGCTTTATCATTCCTTGCAGGGCAGCATCTGAAAATGCATCTCACTTATCCATCATCCTTCAAGGAAAACATTCCTATTGTGGCTGAGCAACTGTTACAGCTTTATAAATTGCACAGCTTGTTTGGAGCACTGGTTACTGTAATGATTTTATTTGATGTGATGATATCAATATAAGATGTGATATTTCTTGTGTTGAAACACATTCATCATTAAGGAGCATGTGGTAGACAGCAACTCTGATCCTCAGACTGCACAAGGGTTGCAGTGGCAACTCCTGTTTTGCAAAGTATGTGATAAGTATTTGCTATAAACACCCAGATTTGTTTCATCATGGTAAAAAATATCTGAAAATTTACAAAAATTTACAAACTATACAAGATATAGACATTATAATTGATGATATAGACAGCGAGATTGAGTGGACGCTCAGCAAGTTTGCAGGTGACTGTGTCCATTTCTGGAATCCCAAATGTAAGAAGGAGATGGAACTGTTAGAACAGGTCCAAAGGAGGCCACGGAGATGATCTGGGGACTGGAGCGCCTCTGCTCTGAGGCCAGGCTGAGAGAAGTGGAGTTGTTCAGTCTGGAGAGGAGAAGGCTGCAGGGAGACCCTTAGAGCAGCTTCTAGTGCTGAAGTGGGCTGCAGGAAAGCTGGAGAGGGGGTCTTGGTCAGGGAGCGCAGGGATAGGGTGAGGGGGAATGGCTTTATATTGGAAGAGGAAAGATTGAGGTGAGACATTAGGAAGAAATGCTTCATGCTGAGGGCTGGGAGGCCCTGGCCCAGGTTGCCCAGGGAGGTCTTGGCTGCCCCATCCCTGGAGGTGTTCAAGGTCAGGCTGGGTGGGGCTTGGAGTGACCTGATCCAGTGGGAGGTGTCCCTGCCCATGGCAGGGGGCTTAGAACTGGATGGGCTTTAATGTCCCTTCCAACCCAAGCCATTCTATGATTCTGTGATTAAGAATAATTTAGTTTAGATGAACCTTTCCCTACCTTTCTTTCTTTCCCTCCTTCTTGGAAAGATTTAAAACCCAAAGAACCTTCTGGCTAACAGTTGCTGCTGTTTCAGGTTCGAATTTCCTCTGAAAATATTTCATGTTTTGTCTTTACAATATGTACTTTTCAGAAAAAAAAATTCCTCCATTAAAATTTGAATTGCAGTCCTGAGTACAATTTACTTTGCATATTTGGCATACGCTACACTCTGTTTTACATACCTGATGCCTGGGCTGTTTCTCTGCTTTGAGGGAATTGGATGAGGATGTGTAGAGAAAGGGATTATTCCTCATTTTCCAACTGTAGCATTTTTATACATTCTGTCCAAGCATCCAGCTTTTGATGCAGCTGCAGATGAGAATTTCGGTGGGATAGACAGATTTCAATTAATTCTTGTGTTTCAAATCCTTCCTATGAAGTTCATAAACCTGGGAGCAGAGTTGGAGGTGTTGAGTTTCATGACACACTTAGTTATTTTCTTTAAAGTATTTAAGTAATATCCTGTTTTTTTAAACAACCGAGTCTGTAAGTCAGTACAGAGGAACACCAGGTAGCATATTTTCTTTACTTTCCCAATGTGCAATGTGTAATAAATAAAAAAAATAAACCCACCTTTGGATTATTTTACCTCAATCAAGAAAGCAATCCCATAAAGTTGATGTGTGAAGCCAGGTATTGCACAACTCCTGGCTTCATAAAGACCTTGGTACTTAGTAAGGCGGAATGAGAAAATAAAGCAGCACTTTTGAAGCTGAAATAATCCGATTTTGGAAGAATCTTTTTGTTTAATAGCCCATATCCTTTCATTAAGCATAATTCCATCACTCAGTTTCTGCTGTCAATGAAATTATTCCGTGTGGTGTCTGGAGTTCAGTTGGAGTAAAGCAGAGAGCAAAGCATATATGTCCTGGCTGTCCCATCCCTGGAGGTGTTCAAGGCCAAGTTGGATGGGGCTTGGAGCCCCTGATCCAGTGGGAGGTGTCCCTACCCATTGCAGGGGTTTGGAACTAGATGATCATTCATGTCCCTTCCAACCCAAACTGTTCTATGATTCTCATTACAGAAGCCTCTCTTTCATTATCCTGTTTTCAGGGGCAAGATTTTGAGTTAGATGACTTTGATCTTGATTGTGACCCAGAATGACTCTTCCTGCGGTAGGTAATCCCACCAGCCGTGGTGGCAGTGGATGAGACTGTGTGAATGGAGGGAGAGTGAACTGTTTAGAAAGTAATTATTCTTTATTGGTACACCAGTGGCACTGGGGCACGTGCACCTGCGAGACATTGTGATTCAAAAGCACTATATTTTTTCATTGTGTATTGAAGTTTAGACTGAGAGGCAAAGAAGAGAAGTAGGAAAGGGAGCAAACCTACTTCAACATTTGGTGCTAGTGTATAACTCCCTTTCCATAAAGAAAGCTTGTAGACATCCAAGTCTTTACACTATTTTCCCTGGTGCTTTGTTGTTTGTGCTCCTGGCTAGGACATGGTGAGGTTTCTGCTGCTGGTACTCATGCCTCATTCTTGAAGACCTGGGAAGCTCAGAAGGGCTGTGATTTAACACCTGCATGCAGTTGTGCCCCTCTCCATTGAACAGAGCTTTGTTCTAATGAGTCCGAGAAACTGGTTAAATCAGCAACTCAGGGGGTCCCTGAGGATTTCCTTTTGCATTGAAGCTGTCAGGCTTTTGTTTATTGCTTCCCCAGTAAGTTTTGTCCACGAGCTGCCACCACCTCTCCCTGTGCAGCGGAGCTGATGCTGCTTTGCCGCAAGCCTGTTTTACACCCAGCCTGATCCCCCAGCTCTCCTGCCCCACCCTTGGGCTTGGTGACCCTGGTGATTTTCATGGTGTGGAAGAACCAGCTTCTTTGCAAGCCCTCAGGGCCACTGCTAGGGTTTAGGTTTAATCGTGTGCATTAGTGCTTAATAACAGCTCCTTCCCTTGGGTCCAGACCTTTAAATCTCATTTATTGTGTTGCTACTCATTGCCCATGGCAGGGAGGGTGGAATTAGATGATCTTTAAGGTCTCTTCAAACCTAAACCATTCTGTGATCCTATGACAACAGCTCGATGTCCAGATGGAGATCTGTGACAAGTGGTGTCGCTCAAGGGTCTGCACTGAAACCAGTGCTGTTTAATATCTTCATCAGTGATAGACACAGTGATATGGAGAGCACCCTCAGCAAGTTTGTAGATGACACCAAGCTGAGTGGTGCAGTTGCCACACAGGAAGGATGGGATGTCACCCAGAAGGACCTGGACAAGTTGGAGAAATGGGGCTGTGTGAACCTCATGAAGTTCAACAGGGCCAAGTGCAAGGTCCTTCACCTTGATTGGGGCAATATGCAGTTTCAAAATAGGTTGGGGGATGACATGATTGAGAGCAGCCCTGAGGAGAAGGACTTGGAGTGCTGGGGGGTGAGAAGCTCATATGAGCTGGCAATGTGCGCTCGCAGCCCAGAAACCAACCATGTCCTGGGCTGCATCCAAAGCAGCACGGCCAGCAGGGTGAGGGAGGGGATTCTGCCCCTCTGCTCTGCTCTGGCGAGATCCTACCTGGAGCCATGTGTCCAGGTCTGGAATCCTGAACATAAGAAGGAGATGGAGCTGTTGGAACAGCGGCAGAGGAGGCCATGAAGATGATCCAAGGGCTGGAGCACCTCTGCTAAGAGTCCAGGCTAATAGAGTTGGGGTTGTTTAGCATAGAGAAGAGAAGGCTCCAGTGAGACCTTAGAGCAACTTCCAGCACTGAAAGGGACTCTGGGAAAGCTGGGGAAGGGCTTTTTCTAAGGGCCTGGAGTGACAGGATGAGGGGGAATGGCTTTAAATTGGAAAGGGGAGGATTTAGATTAGACTTTAGGATGAAATTCTTCACAATGAGGATGGGGAGGCCCTGGCCCAGGTTGCCCTGAGAAGCAGTGGCTGCCCCTGGAGGTGTTCAAGGCCAGGCTGGATGGGGCTTGGAGCAACCAGATCCAGTGGGAGGTGTCCCTTTCCATGGCAGGGGTTGGAACTGGATGGGTTTTGAGGACCCTTCCAACCCAAACCATTCTGTGATTTTATGCTTCTGTGATTCTGTGCTTGGGATTTGTGTGTTCTGGGTGGAGAGGAGGCACCGCTATCTCTGTGCAAAATAAAAGGCTTTAGCCCTGTAACAGGAAGGTGAAAGTCTTCTTATCTGCCTGCGTTCTTCTCATTTTACTCTAATGTCTGGAGAAGGAACACCCTTTTTGGTGTGTTTTGTCCAGCACATAGCTTATTCTCCAATCCCAGTTCTCTAGGGGTGCAAAGCATTTCTGCTGGAAGCATGAAGAGCAGTGGTAGCCTGAGAAAAGCAAGGAATATCTTTAACGAATTCTGAAAGCCTTGGTCTGGATTTCACACACATGAAAGCACCTGTGGTTCAGACTCCCTGGAGCTCCAAGGAGCACATAAATACAATGTGATGCAGAGGAGCTCAAAATGTGCCAGGAAACAGCTGAGCAATGCAGTTCAGATGCTTCTCTTTGGAAAGGAGTTTTTCTTAATGAGTAAGGAGCAAAGCAGAACCTTCAGCAGGAGAAACGAGTCACTAAATGTTAACATTTGTTTGTAAATCCCTACGTAAGGGCTAGTGAATAATTGTGTAAAGATAATTTGTGCTGTAGAAACCACTTCTTTATTTGTATTTTAATTTGTTTAGACAGGCTGTTTCTTTACAGTTATTCGCAAACCCAGCCTTGGCTGCGTAGGTGCAGGTGGGAAGTATTGATTTTAGTGCAGAGAATGTAAACATGTTGTGGTAACAAATAAACTGTTAATTTGGGCAAATGGGATGGAATCTGGTTGTGTTTATCCTGGTGACTCAGCTGTGCAGTCAGAGGCAGCAGGACAGGTGTGGGATGGGGATCCACCATGAGAGCACGTGTTTAGTGCAGGGTTTGTTGCTCATTTCTGGGGAATTCTGAGCTGGCAGATGTAGATTACTAGATGCATGTAGAGAAAAAAGCATTCCTCAAGGTATTTATAGAGCAGTGGTGGCTGCCCCATCCCTGGAGGTGTTCAGGGCCGGGCTGGATGGGGCTTGGAGCAAACTGATCAGTGGGAGGTGTCCCTGCCCGTGGTGGGGGGTGAAACTGGATGGGTCTTGAGGTCCCTTCCAATCTAAACCATTCCATGATTCTATGATATTTTGACCCTCCTATTTTATTATTCACTGCCTTTTGCATCTCTGCTGCCAGTCCAGCTGTGCAGGGCAGATGTGCCTGTGGTTTCTGGGAGGAAAACCATTTGCATTTGTGGGGCCAGGAGAAGTCAGCAGCAGCTGGTGGTGTGTGGGGTTCTGCAGTCAGTGTTCAGGAGTGGCCCCAGCTCTGCATTCTTTCTCGACTCCAGGGAAAGCGCCTGCTGCTTCCTCACTCAGCCAGAATAGCAATGACCTGCCATTAACCTCTTACTAGCTAACGATTTATTGGAGATACTGCAGAGGAGAACACCGTTTTCTGCCTCCTGTACTGCTGATAGCCAAGTGCTGCCTGAGCTGATGCAAGGAGGGGAAACAGGGGGAGGTTTTGAACCTTTATTTGAGGAACTCAACCTGTCTCAGTAGAGATAGAAGGCGAGTGGTAGAAGTGCACCTGAGCTTTCCTTTTGATAACGATAAAACTGTTGAGGAATCAGCTGAAGGTTTGACGCATTGTGTAAATGACAGGGGTTGTGGTAGAGAGGTAGGAGATGGGGCTGCAGAGAAGCTGCTTGGAGCATAGGGATGCCTCCAGGGAAGTCCAGACCATAAGCCAGAAGGCAGGACTGGGCACAGGCTCACCTAGGGAGCAGAATAAGCAAGGTGTGGGTGCCCAAGCAGAGGGTGCTTGCGTTAGGAGTCCCAGTGAGGCTGGTCAGGGCCATGAAGCACCAACAGTGCCCTCAAGTTAATAGAGATGTGGATAATTGAGTTAGGGGAACAGATATACTCCTTGAAACTACTCTGCTGGTAGACCTCTCCCAGCCCTTTACTGATGCTGTGCACTGGAACAACACTTCCCAAAGGAGGGTGGATAGACATAAATGTGGCAAGAAACAAGAAAATTCCTTTGTTGAGTAGGTCGTGCGCTTTTTTCACCAAAGCCAAACCCCAAGATCGCCAGGGGAGGCTGATCACCCAGATTACCCTCCAACCTCCTGCTCTGTCTCAGCACGTGTGGCCTTGTGAGCTTATTGACACTTGCTGCCTCTCCCTGCTGTTGGCAGCCTGATTTCCCTCTTGCCAGCACCTCGTGTTTTAACTCCTGTCTGTGTTTTCTTTCAAGTCCTTGTGAAGCTCATTGTGCTTTTCTTTGGACTCTGAAGTCTTAGCCTGAGAATTTGCCACTTAAACCAGCTTCGCCTCTTCAGCCCTCATGCTGTTTTAGGCACCCATTCAATACTGTGAAGCAGTTTGCCTCGAGCTTGAACATGCTGTATGAAATAGAAAAGGTTGTTGAGTTTCTAGACCACTGGAAATTGTGGCAATTACTGCTGAAAAATAACGTAATTGGAGCTACTTCATCGTTTTCTGCTGCTTGACTTTCAGGGAGGAAATCTTTCATGAAAGGAGAGATAGCGTTAAGACAGCGCACGGCTTCCCTTGTGCTTGGAGCATGGCTACTCGAGGGACACCAGAAACACCCGTGCAGTAAATATCGTGGAGGGTGTTCCTTCCCCCTTGTTGTTCCTAGGAGCAGATGTTTGGTCCGGTCTTGGAAGGGAAGGAGAAAAGGAGGCTCAAGGGAGACCATATCACTCTATACAACTGCCTGAAAAGAAGTTGTAAAGAGGTGGGTGCTGGGCTCTTTGCTCAAGTGGCAGGTGACAGGATGAGAGGGAATGGTTTCACACTGCACCAGGGTAGATTCCGATTGGACATCAGGAAAAAATTCTTCACTGAAAAGGTTCTTGAGCACTGGCAGAGGCTGTCCAAGGAGGTGGTGGAGTCCCCATCCCTAGAGGGGTTTAAAAGACAGGTGGGTAAGGTGCTTAGAGATCTGGTTTAGTAGAGGACAGGTATGGTTCAACTTGATAATTGCAAAGGTCTTTTCTAAACTAGGGATTCTATGATTCGAGGTTTGGGAGGTTTCTGAATTTGAGATATGTTACTCATTCCATTGGAGCTGTTGGATTAGCCGAATTAGTTGGGATGTGAGGAACATGGTTCTCCATTTGAAGCCAGCTTCCCTTTTGTCTTCATCTCTGAAGTTATTTTACCTTGCATTGATTCAAATTAAACAAGAATCTTGCTGTCTATCGATTTTGTCAGTGGTGCTTTTTTCCCCCCTCCTGAAGTCATCTTTAAAGACTTTACTTTTATTAAACTAAATGCTGCCAGTTAACTAAAGTCTTTGTTTTTATAGACTCAAGAGAACAAGATCTAACATAAATTAATCATGACTTAATTGACTGAACTAATTCAAGTTCTCTCCAGTCCACTGCACTGCAATATTCCTGTCTTCCCAATGCAGTAACTGAAGGCTAAATGGTACATTGCTTTAACAGCATAAACTTTTTATATCTTTAACACAACATTTTTACTGTGGACAAAAGTTTTAATTTCCTAGGGATTAAGTCCACAAAACATTTTCACAGTTAGGAAGGCTGAAGTGAACACCCCTTTTTGTAATGCATATTAGAGCTGACTTCAATTTCTTCCTATTATCTGTCTGCATGGGCTAAATTATTTATTTGGTATTACTCTTTCAAGCATTAATTCAATTTACAACAGTATTCTCTCACCCTACAGAGCATAAAACGAAATGCAATGAATTGCTAATGCCGCCGATGTCAAGAATACGATTCATTTAGCAAAGCTGGCTAAATCATTAACCTGAGTGGCTTTCCCCAGTACGGTGACACTGTCAGGAACCAGTGAACCTAGCACGTGGCTTTTGGGTTCAGCCCACGCAGCACGTCTGGGGACAAACCCACCAGTAGTGTCCCACTTGGTGGGGCAGAGGTAGAGTTCGGGTCTGCCTTGTGGGAGAACTTGGAAAATTAAGAAGGGCTTAGGCTGGGATGCTGCTGCCATGGCCTTTTGAGGCCATCAACCACCAGCTTCAAGTTGACACCCTGGAAACTTCATCGCTTCTGGGGTGGCACCAGGAATCTGGGCACACACAGGTTCCTCTCAGGGAGTTCACGGCCGACCCATGCAGAGATGGGTTTGAAGGACTGTTTATTCAAGAATGCATTTGAATAGCAAATCCATGCAGGCTGCTTGGGTGCTGAAAGAGTTAAATTAATCAAATAGGCTGTTTCCTGCCTGTTTTATTTCTGCAGCTCTGTGTATTTCAGCTCTGGGTTTCCCAGCACTGATTCTTTTCATGTAGCAGAGCATTAAATATATCCCAGGCAACCTTGGGTGCTGCTCTCGCTTCCCTCAGGAGCTTGTTCCTTAATCCAAGAGATCTCTGTCAGGAAGAGGAATTTCCCTCCTATCAGCCTAAATTTTCATGGCTTTATTTCACACCAGTTTGCTTAGTTTTTCCCCTTAGAATCATCCATGATGACTTCAACGCCTGGGACAGTTCAGAGAGTTATCACTTTATCCCATCCCAGTGTGATTCTCATCTTTCCAATGAAAAAAGTGCCTTTTTTTCTTAGTAGAATTATTTCTCCAACAAAAAGCAGCATTTGAGGTGAGACTTTGTATGTTCTCTCATCTCACTGACAGGCTGAGGGAGTTGGGCTTGTTCAGCCTGGAGAAGAGAAGGCTCCAGGGAGAGCTTATAGCGACCTTCCAGCACCTGAAGGGGCTACAAGAAAGCTGGGGAGGGACTGTTCACAAAGGCCTGGAGTGATAGGATGAAGGAAAATGGGTATAAACTGGAGAGGGGCAAGCTTAGACTGGACATGAGGAGGAATTTCTTTAGCACTGTGAGACCCTGGCCCAGGTTGCCTAGGGGAGTTGATTCTGCCCCATCCCTGGAGGTGTTCGAGGTCAGGCTGGATGGGGCTCTGGGCAGCCTGATCCAGTGGGAGGTGTCCCTGTCCATGGCAGGGGAGTTGGAACTGGATGATCTTTAAGATCCCTTCCAACCTAAACTATTCTATGGTTCTGTGATCTCACACCTTTCTGGTGGCTTCCCCACAGCCTGTAGTCAATGCAGTGTTAATATCTGGTGGTTTGCAAGAGCCCAGTAATACGATGAGCTTTTGAGAAGAGGTTTGGAGAAAGGAATACCCAATTTTACCATTTTTAGTAACACTTTGTAAGAAGCTGCTGCAAGAGGTGTTTCCATCCCTAGTGCCAGGTGATTTAAGGCAGATGAACAAAGGGTTCTGCATTGGGTTTTTGGCTGCTAGTGGAGGAGCTTGCAGATCTTAGAACCACAGCTGAGACTGCCATGGGGACCATCCTGCTTGCTTCCTCTCTTGATTGCTGGTGACCCGCATGATCCCTTGGGGATGGCCAGAAGTTATACAGTATACAGCTATACAATTTTTAAACCCCGCCAGGGATGGAGACTCCACCACTGCTCTGGGCAGCCTCTGCCAGGGCCTCTCCACTCTTTCAGTAACTATATTTTTCCTAATATGGTTATTAACCTAAACCTCCCCTGGTGCAACTTGAGGTCATTTCCTCTCATCCTATCCTTTGTTACTTGGGAGAAGTGACCAACACCCACCTCATAGCAACCTCCTTTCCAGGAGCTGTAGGCAGTCTTCCCTCAGCCTTCTTTTCTCCAGGCTAAGCAATCCCAGGTCCCTTAGCTGCTCCTCATGAGACTTGTTCTCCAGACCATTCACCAGCTTCATCACTCTCTGGACATGCTCTAGCAGCTCAATGTCAGTCTTGTACTGAGGGGCTGACATCTACTGATATCCCTTCTGGCTAAAACCCATGCAACGTAATCTTGTTTTAGCTTTTCCTCACTCTTTAATCCCTATTTTCCTTTTTTTTTTTTTTTTTTTTTTTTACGGTGATGGCGTGAAACAACTTGCAGAGTCCTTTAAGCTTGGTAGAGAGAGTTCCACCTATAAATAAACAGAGGATCGCAACCTGAAGGCTTTTCTCCTCATAGCAGGCTGACTTTATCAGCTTCAGTTTCAGAAGTCAGAGAAGCTGCTGCTGCTTACACCAGCATAAAACTGACCTTTAAGAAGGGATTAATATTCTGTATCTCCTTGGAGTAGAAAAAGGGAGACACTCATCCTGCTTAACCCAATGGACAGTTGTGTGTCGCTCCTGTGTGCTCTTGTCATCATTCCCTGCAGGGACACCTCCCACTGGATCAGGTTGCTCCAAACCTCATCCGACCTGGCCTTGAACACCTCCAGGCATGGGGCAGCCACCACTGCTCTGGGCAACCTGGGCCAGTGCTTCACCCCCATCACAAGAAAGTGTTTCTTCCTAACATCTAATCTCAATGTCCCCTCTTTCTTGGTGAAGAAAGTCAAAAGGGATAAATCCCACCATGTATTTTACAAAGAAACTCCTCCAATTTCAGCAGAATTACACCTCTATAACTGTGCTAAGGGTCTAAACCAAGAGATTTTCGTTTCTTGAAGCCCACCCAGGCTCTGAGCTCCTAGACATGGGGGAGCCAAAGTGTATATGTTCCTTGCACTCAAGAACTCAGCAAGTGCCACCTTTATAATTGCTTGAGCAGGATCTGTAGAGCAATCCTGCACCTGACAACTCTCACCCTGACAAGTTTGTCTCTCCTCCTCCCTCACCGTGATACAAAGACTCTGCCGTACTTCTCACGTACAGTTTAAGTGTAATTTGATGAAATACCTAGTACCAACAAACGCAAAATTTCTGCAGTAAATATATGTAGTGTTCTCCGTAATGAAAGTGTCATCATAAGGTATAATTCATTATAGGCTCGTCATTTTGCTTTTATGTCTCAGATCATTAATTGCTGATAGAGGTTACAACACAAAATTAGGTGATAAAATCACATTTTGAAGCCTGCCCTTCTTTCCTTTGAGGGCTAAGGAATTTACATCTGCAAAAGCAAAGCAGCATCCAGATATCTCAGAGCAGATGTAAACTATCAGCATCGTACTTCAATGCAGCTGCATGTAATGAAAACCTGAAATTGAATTTTGACTTAATAAAGTAGATTGTTTTTAATTGAATGTTCTTTTTTTTGTTTCCTTGACTGGGAACATTCCCACTCTTTAATTATGTTTCATTTAAGAGAAGAACAAATAAAATCAATTTATTCTCTGACAGTGAAAAGGGAACATGCCGTGTTTCTCAGCAGTTTGAAAAGCAGCACCTTGAGCAAATCTATTAAAACAACGTGCTTAAAGCAAGCAGTCATTTTTAATTAGAAGAGCAACTCTGTAAACAGCTAATATGTCAAGGCATCATAAATATTCTTACTCCAGGCTGTGTATTTTTGTGAGGGCTGACATGTAATGTGGGCTGAGGTGTGAGGAGAGAAAGCTGTTCACAAAGGAGACCCTTTTGGATACAGCTGTGTCTTTATTTAATGCTGGGCAGATGCCTGACGGGGATCACAGGATGGTTTGGGTTGGAAGGGACCTCAAAGTCCATCCAGTTAAGATACATGACATTGTCTTAAATACTGAAATCCTCCTAAGTTCTTCAAAATTTCCTCTCTTCAGGGCGTGTTGAGCAGAGTATTTGTAGTTGGGATTTTTAATCTCACTGGTAACGTTTGGAACAGAAACACAAATCATAGAATGGTTTGGGTTGGAAGGGACCTTAAAGCCCATCCACTGCCAACCCCTTGCCACGGGCAGGGACACCTCCCACCGGATCAGGTTGCTCCAAGCCCCATCCAGCCTGGCCTTGAACACCTTCAGGGATGGGGCAGCTGCCACTGCTCTGGGCAACCTGGGCCAGGGTCCCACCACTCTCATTGTGAAGAAATTCCTCCTTAAGTCTAGTCTAAATCTGCCCCTCTCCAGTTTATACCCATTGTCCCTCATCCTGTCACTGAAAGCCTTTGTAAACAGTCTTTCCCCGGCTTATTCGTACTTTCAGGTACTGGAAGGTCGCTGTAAGGTCTTCTTGGAGCCTTCTCTTCTCTAGAGCAGATGTTCTTCAGGCCACCCAGCCTCTGCTTTAATGAACATGTCCTTCAGAACAGAATTAACAGCTGATGAGATGGGATTTTGTTGCTTCGGTCCAAAGATAATTAAGCATTTATTGACATGCCAGAGCAAACACAAGAGGAGGTGATGGGGTTTGAATTATTGCGACTGAGCTGGTTGTGGAGCAAAGCCTTCTGCAGAGCAGGTGGGGTAAGGATTAAATGAAACAGATGTGTTTACACACGTGCGGGCAGCAAACCTTTATGACGATACTTTACAAGAATAGCTTTGTTGTGTTTTCTAAGATAGGTCTGATCCCAGTTACTAACTGGGAAGGATGCTTGCGCTGCTTTCACCTCTGCATTCCAGTTATACTCGTGTATCAGGCTTGCTCATGGTTGAAAGTTTCATGACAGCCCTGCATCCAGGTCTGCAGTCCTCAGCACAGGAAGGACATGGAGGTGTTGGAGAGAGTCCAGAGGAGGCCATGGAGATGATTCAAGGGCTGGAGCACCTCTGCTATGAGGCCAGGCTAAGAGACTTGGGGTTGTTCAGCCTGGAGAAGAGAAGGCTCCAGGGAGATCTTAGAGCAGCTTCCAGTGCTGAAAGGGGCTCTGGGAAAGCTGGAGAGGGGCTTTTTATCAGGGAGTGCACGGATAGGATGAGGTGGAACAGTTTTCAGCTGGAAGAGGGGAGACTGAGATGAGATCTTAGGAAGAATTGTTTGTCTGTGAGGGTGGCAGGACCCTGGCCCACGTTGCCCAGAGCAGTGGTGGCTGCCCCATCCCTGGAGGTGTTCAAGGCCAGGTTGGATGGGGCTTGGAGCAACCTGATCCAGTGGGAGATGTTCCTGTCCATGGCAGGGGGTTCGCACTGGATGGGCTTTGAGGTCCCTTCCAACCCAAACCATTCTGTGATTCTATATTCCTTGAAAGTTTCTTGAAAAAAAAACAGAATGCTTTTTTTCCCTGTAATTATAATTTCAATGAAAACTTGTAAATCTTCAACTACAAAGAGATAAAATTACTTAAAACAAGGAAGAATAATACGTCGCTACCCTCTAGAAAAGGAGAAATGCCAGTGTTCTGTGAAGGCCACAGAAGGCAATTTCAGTTTCCCAACTGCAAACTACTGGCACATCTTTGGTTTGTATCAAGACAAAGGTTAACTCTAATAGGGATTGGAAAAAGCGTAATGAACTGTGGAGGATAAAGTGTGGTGTCATGTAGATACACTGCACATCCCCAGCACGCTTGGATCCAATTTCCCCAGCGCTTGTAAAGTGTTTGGGCTCTACCAGACCAGTGCCAGGTCACTGGATTTCTGCATTTAGTTTACACTGTGGCTGGTGTCAGCAGGGTCTTTTCATTGATTTTTAAGTGGTTTGGGGGATTCTTTGTCTCCAGCTGTGGAAATAACTAATTCTTCTCTAATCCAGGGAAAAACTGGGTCAAATGGAACACTTAATTTAGCTGAGACCAGGCAGTTTCCTTCTTATTTCTACTCTTTTCCTAAAGACCTAAACCAATAAAAAGCAACTGAGGAAAATATGTTTAAAATAATAAAAGAAAGCTCAAACTTATTTCAAAATATAAGAAACTGCAAAGTTCTTTCATTCGAGAAATGAGAAAATGAAAAATTTTCACTTGCCTGGATTATTATTGCTTTTTTCTTTTGCCCTTTCGTCCCAGGCAGAACTTTCAGAGGGGCCAAAGTGCATTTGCAAAACATGTTGATGGATCTGAACCTGCAGTTTTTACTGTGAAAGAAGTGGTGACCAAAAAAATTATCTGGGTTTCCTATGGCTACAAAGGAAACTATCCTTGCCCCAGTCGTACAGGTACTGCCAGGGGAACTGAGCGCATCCGTCTTTCATAGCATCATGGAATCATTGAATGTTGTGGGTTGGACAGGAACTCAAAGCCCAACCCATTCCACCTCCTGCCATGGGCAGGGACACCTCCCATGGGATCAGGGGCTCCATGCCCCATCCAGCCTGGCCTTGAACACCTCCAGAGATGGGGCAGCCACCACTGCTCTGGGCAACCTGGGCCAGGGCCTCAGTGCCCTCACAGCAAAGCATTTCTTCCCTAAGATCTCATCTTGATCTCCCCTCTTTCAGCTGAAAACTATTCCCCCTTGTCCCATCCCTGCCCTCCCTGATCAAAAGCCCCTCCCCAGCTTTCTTGGAGCCCCTTTCAGTGCTGGAAGCTGCTCTAAGGTCTTCCCTGGAGCCTTCTCTTCTCCAGCCTGAACAAACCAACTCTCTCAGCCTGTCCTTGTACAAGAATTGCCTCAGCCCTTGGATTATCTCTGTGGTGTCCTCTGGACCCGTCCCATCAGATCCATGTCCTTGCTATGACCTTTCTTAGAAATGAGTAACTTCAGTAATAAACTCCATTGCAGGAGATGTTTTCAGTCGTGTGTTTCATGTGGATCCGTACCCCTCGGGAGCCTCAAGGTTCTTTCCCCAGGGATGAATCTGGGATGGGGGACATTGCTGTTGTCTCCTCCTGGAACTCATGCAGAAGAGGTAGTCCCTATTTCAGCTCTGTTTGCAAGAAGAGGTGCACAAAACCCCAAACCCCCCTAATTATGTTTGGAATAGCTGCAGGGGAATATCTTATACATGAGTTCTTGCAATATCAAAAGGCAGCTTTCTTAGAATATCAGAAAGTAGCAGCCCAAATCTGTTTAAGTATGGAGCACCTGATGAATACGCTATGTCTGCAGAAAGGAAGCCTCTGTCAGATGCCTCTCAGAGCAGCCGCAAGCAGCCACCATCACAAACAGATTTTCAACCACTGCACTTCATCTTTTCCCTCATTTTCTCCATCTGATCTTATCAGAGTGAGCCTGTGACTGCTGTAGGTGTTGAAAATGAAGGAAGCAACATTAGTTTCATCCTTGGCTGAACCTTCCACAACTGTCACCAAGCTCACGTTCCTGATGAGCTCTCCAGAGCCAGCAGCACAGAGATGGGGACATTGGCACCCCAGTGGACAGCAAATCCCACTTTAGACAGCAATCACAGGATGAGGTGTCTCACTTGGTCTCCTTTCCCACTCTGTTTTCCTTGGAAAATATACAGAATGAGAGCCTATGTTGCTTTTTAGGGGCTACTTCTGCACTTGTGTTGATGGCGACAGGCAGCTCGTAAGTCAAGTTGTAACCCAGGACTTTCCATACCACGGCACTGGCAGAGGCTGCCCAGGGTGGTGGTGGAGTCCCCATCCCTGGAGGGGTTTAAAAGATGAGGAGATGATATGCTCAGAGATCTGGTTTAGTTGGACTTGATAGTCCAACTGATGATCTTAAAGGTCTTCTCCAACCAAGCAATTCTATGATTGCCTTAATCAAACTAGTGACATATTTGTTTTATTTATGTACAAAAGTCCTATGGATGCCAGCTGCTTTCCATTGTGGAACCTGACAGAAGGACCTTGCACTGGTGTGTGGGATGTTAGAAATAATCCTGGCAATGGGAAGAGGCTGGTATAGATGTCTAGTCTGGTCCCATATACTTAAAATACCTCTGGTGATGAATACTCCATAGCTTTACTCATGGAAACTGTGTTAAGGGACTTTGTTTACAGCTACTGTTTGAAAGTATTTAGACTCAAAGATTTAGATTAGACATTAGGAAGAAATTCTTCACGATGAGAGTGTTGAAACAATACAAACTCTTCAGGCAGGATAGGAAGGGAACGAGAGGAGGTGGGGTAGTCCTCTTTGTAAGGGAGGACTTGGACACCATTGAGATGGATTGTGGCGATGAGGAGATTACTGTCTGTGGGTTAAAATCAGAGGAGCCCATAAGAAGGTAGATGTTGTGATGGGAGTCTGTTACAGACCACCCAGCCAAGGAGAAGCAGCTGATGAGCTCTTCTATAAACAGATGGGGTTAATCTCTAGATCAATGCCTCTCATTCTTGTGGGAGACTTCAATCTTCCTGATATCTGCTGGAAGTACGATAGAGCAGAAAGGCAGCAGTCTAGGAGGTCCCTGGAGTGTGTGGAAGTCAACTTCCTTGCACAGCTGGTGAATGAACCAACTAGGGAAAGTGCCTCCTGGACCTGCTGTTTGTGAACAGAGAAGGCCTTGTGGGGGATGTGGCAGTAGGAGGACGCCTAGGACGGGAGGGTCGGGAGGCTCTGCAAAGGGACTTGAACAGGCTGGACCCCTGGGCAGAGACCAACGGCATGAGGTTTAACACGGCCAAATGCCGGGTCCTGCACTTGGGGCACAACAACCCTGAACAGCTACAGACTAGGAGAAGCCTGGCTGGAAAGCTGCCTGGAGGACAAGGACCTGGGGGTGTTGGTTGACAGCGACTGAACATGAGCCAGCAGTGGCCCAGGTGGCCAATGGCATCTTGGCTTGTATCAGAAATGGTGTGACCAGCAGGTCCAGGGAGGTTATTCTCCCTCTGTACTTGGCACTGGTGAGACCGCACCTCGAATCCTGTGTTCAGTTCTGGGCCCCTCACCACAAGAAGGATGTTGAGGCTCTGGAGCGAGTCCAGAGAAGAGCAACGAAGCTGGTGAAGGGGCTGGAGAACAGGCCTTATGAGGAGCGGCTGAGAGAGCTGGGGGTGTTTAGCCTGGAGAAGAGGAGGCTGAGGGGAGACCTCATTGCTCTCTACAACTACCTGAAGGGAGGTTGTAGAGAGGAGGGAGCTGGTCTCTTCTCCCAAGTGACAGGGGACAGGATGAGAGGGAATGGCCCTCAAGCTCCTCCAGGGGAGATTCAGGCTTGAGATAAGGAAAAAATTCTTCAATGAGAGGGTGGTTAGGCATTGGAACGGTCTGCCAAGGGAGGTGGTTGACTCACTTTCCCTGGAGATGTTTAAGGCACGGGTGGACGACGTGTTAAGGGGCATGGTTTAGTGTTTGATAGGAATGGTTGGGCTCAATGATCTGGTGGGTCTCTTCCAACCTGGTTTTTCTGTGATTCTGTGCAACACTGTCCCAGGTTGCCCAGAGCAGTGGTGGCTGCCCCATGCCTGAAGCTGTTCAAGGCCAGGTTGGATGGGGCTTGGAGCAACCTGATCCAGTGGGAGGTGTCCCTGCCCCTGGCAGGGGGGTGGGACTGGATGTGCCTTGAGGTCCTTTCCAACCCAAACCATTTCATGATTCTTTCTATGAAAGACTGTCTTATTTTGCCTTCTCATCCTCAAACCTCATTCACTTCTTATTGAATCTTGGATGAAATACGTCTCACCTAAAAAAACCCTAAATCATTTTTTTTTGTCATAAAGAAGTTGTTCTTGACTTATTTGCAATTTGAACTCTCTGATGAGTTTGACCTGAGTTCAAAATAGCTTCAGTTTCGCCGAAACTTGACGCCTTGGTAAATTTACTGTTCACAAAAGAGAAACTTTAGTATTAAATTCATTGACTCACTTCAGTGTCAGGAATCTGCTGGCTTAAATTCTGAATAAATTCAGGAGGAGAAAATCCCATCAGTACTCTGGAGCCCAAAGTAAACACCGAAAGAAAATAAGGATTATCCTACATTTATATAATATAATCAAGTTCAAATTTACCTAGGTGTACAGTAATATAATTGGGGAATTGGGTGAATCCCACAGCCAATGGCATCTTTTAGAGATAACCAGTCTTTTTAGAAATGAAATTAAGGGGCAGAAAGCCTAGTTTTGCTAATTAAAGCTAAAAAAATGAATAAGGAATAATTGAATTTAAAAAATAGCCCACTGTATAAAAAACATGAACTTGAATAGCTCTAAAATATGTCTGATCCTTGTTCCCTGCTTGTGTTTAATATCCTTAAAAGTGTGGCTGTGGCTTGCATTCCTGCTCCATGGCTGGGGCGGAGCGTGGGTAAAATTCAAGGGATGGTGGGCAGAGAGGTGCAAAATGCAACTCGTGCATTCACAGACAGGAATACTCATACATTCTGCTAACATCTTCCCGGAGGCCTTTTGGAAAGCTTTTATTGGTGCATGAGGCTTTGAGTAACCTGATCCAGTGGGAGGTGTCCCTGCCCAGGGCAGGAGGTGGAACTGGATGGGCTTTGAAGTCCCTTCCAGCACAAATCATTCTATGATTCTATGATTATGGTTGAAAACATAGCCGGTAGGGGGGTGATGAGTTATTCCCAGTGGTCTCGGTGCTGAGGAAGGATGATTTATTCAGGATTGCTCAGCACTGACATCAACTTCAGCATGCAGATGGAAGGAGCCATGATCCTACAGGGGGACCTAAATCAATAGGGGTGCCCACAGAAACGATTGCTGCTGGGTGTAAATCAGTGACCGCTGGGTAAGGGAGTGTGAAATACAGCAGTTAGGTTGCCACACACAGTATTTCTACTCTCAAAACCTCATTTATGAGCAAAGAGGATGCACGCATTACATGTAAAGACCAGGTTAATTTTAATAGTTACAGAAATCTTAACAGTCTAATAGAAGAATCATCACTATTAGCCCAGATGTATTTTTTACAGAAAGGCAAAGAATACATCTATGCAGAAAACCTTTTAATATTAGTAGTCATAGAATCACAGAATATCCTGAGTTGGAAGGGACCCACAAGGCTCATTGAGTCCAGCTTGTGTCCCTGCACAGGGCAACCCAACATTCACCCCATGGGGCTAAGGGCATTGGCTAAATGCTTCTGGAATAACACAGTTAGTACCCACTTACTTTGTAGTTTGTCCCCCTTTTCCTGCCATTATGTTCCTCCGGGTGCTTCAGGTGGGAGGTTCACCCTGGGGGTGTCACAGTGCGTGTCAGCATCCATTGTCCTTCACTGGGATGGAGTATCCATGATGATGACTTCTCCTCCTTCACCACTTGGAGTCATTCCTGTGTGTTTTTCAACACGCTTTTTTACCTTTTTCTCTTCTTCACAGAATCACAGAATCACAGAATAACCAGGTTGGAAGAGACCCACCGGATCATCGAGTCCAACCATTCCCACCAATCCCTAAATCATGCTCCTAAGCACCTCATCCACCCTCACCTTAAACACCTCCAGGGACGATGACTCAACCACCTCCCTGGGCAGACCATTCCAATGCCTAAACACCCTCTGCGTGAAGAACTTTTTCCTAATCTCAAGCCTAAATCTCCCCCGGCGGAGCTTGAGGCCGTTGCCTCTCGTCCTGTCCCCTGTCACTTGGGAGAAGAGGCCAGCTCCCTCCTCTCCACAACCTCCCTTCAGATAGCTGTAGAGAGTAATAAGGTCTCCCCTCAGCCTCCTCTTCTCCAGGCTGAACACCCCCAGCTCTCTCAGCTGCTCCTCATAAGGCCTGTTCTCCAGCCCCTTCACCAGCTTTGTTGCTCTTCTCTGGACTCGCTCCAGAGCCTCAACATCCTTCTTGTGGTGAGGGGCCCAGAACTGAACACAGTACTCGAGGTGCGGTCTCACCAGTGCCGAGTACAGGGGGAGAAAAACCTCCCTGGACCTGCTGGTCACGCCGTTTCTGATCCAAGCCAAGATGCCACTGGCCTTCTTGGCCACCTGGGCCACTGCTGGCTCATGTTCAGTCACTGTCAACCAACACCCCCAGGTCCTTCTCCTCTTGGCAGCTTTCCAGCCAGGTTTCTCCTAGTTTGTCCCTCTGCTTAGGGTTGTTGTGCCCCAAGTGCAGGACCCGGCATTTGGCCTTGTTAAACCTCATGCCGCTGGTCTCAGCCCAGGGGTCCAGCCTGTTCAAGTCCCTTTGCAGAGCCTCCCTACCCTCCAGCAGATCGACACTTCAGGTCTGCATCCCGATTTACTCTATGTTTAATTCTATTTAAGAGTGTCTGAAATGCAGAAAACAGAGATGCTGGTCTCTTGGTTACCCCAGAAACAAGTTTTGTCCACCTTTAGCTCTGCATTTCTTCAATGGTCAGTGGGCGAGCTGTGTCGAAGTATGAGGTGCCCCATGTCAGCTTGTGCCCATCTCTGGTGCCTATGTCCCTGCATCCCTACTTCTCAAAGCCTCTGCTCTTGTAACAGGTCTGCATTTCTCTGCTTTTGAGTGTGTTTGTGATAAATACCTCGTTCTGCCCAGAAGAACCGCTCATTGCTGCTGTCTGTGTAAAACTATGGTTGCACTATACAAAGAAAAACAAAAGTAAACCAAATCAGCTGCAGACAGCTAGTCAATTCGAAAAGCTGCTGTCACGGCTAAACTAAGTAAGAGAGAGCTGCAGGCAGGTCAGGAGAAATTCAGGCAGAGCAAAGCTGAGGCCGTGCAAAGTTAGGGCAAAGCTGATGGCCTCTAGTGAGCGATGACAATACCCTGTCGCAGGGCTACATGGGATGCCTGCTGTTCTCTGTATGTAGCAATGGTGCAAACTTTCTGCTGGTGGAGCCAATGCTTGGCCAAGTCACAATGTCAGCGCACAGGATTCAGAGAAAGATACATGAAATAGGTGAAATGGAGGGCTAAACCACCTCATTTAGGGGACAGTGGTTGTTGTCAGGATACTGTCCTTGATGCTTGTTTTGTTAACTCACAAGTATGAAAGTGTCATGGCCAGTTTTGTTGCTGGCTTGTAGCATTGACTGCAGGAGAGACTCCATATCCAACTTCTTCAGTTTCCTCAAAGATATAAGGTACAACTGAATGATGGTAGACTCCACGTCGAGGAGGTTTAGATTGAATATTAGGAAAAACGTCTTTACTGAAAGAGTGGTGAAGCACTGGAAGAGTCTGCCCAGGGCAATGGTAGAGTCTGTCACTGGAAGGGTTTGTGTAGCCATCGTGCTTTGGGACATGGTTTAGTAGACATGGTGATGTTGGGCTGATGGTTAGGCTGGATGGTCTTAAGGGTCATTTCCAACCTATGATTCTATGAGTCTATGATTCTAGTTTGCTTTGGAATCAAAAGATACTCTAAAAACCATTTTTTCTGCTGCTTTTTGAAGCAGCTTTCCCACCAGACTTAGATTTTTCCTTTCAAGCTCTGTTATTTTCCTTGCCTACAAAATGTGATACCATGGTCTTCTCCTTCTTGGGCAGGGAGAGCAGAAATGAAGCTGAATTTCCATTTCTACTCCATTCTGTACCGAATGAGAAGGAGCCAAACAGTGCATTTTTTTCCTAATCCCAACCTTCTAAGACACTGAGATGTAAGAAGAAGTTTGCAAGTTGGTACTGAAGTGCTTTAATTTGCTTTTTTACCACAGAGTCATAGAATGGCTTGGTTGGAAAAGACCTTTGAGATCATCGAGTCCAACCATACCTGAGACCCCTGGAGATCTGGAAGTGATGATGGTCACGCCAGGTAAGTGATGGAATAAGTGGCTTCTGCGAACATGGGACAGGAACCACACAAGTCTTGGCTCCTTTGATTTAACAGAACAAAGGACAATCATCCAGAGCACAGCATTTAATGGACAGAAGGCGGCTGTGCTATAGCCATACGATTGATTTTTCAGGCTCTCCCATGTGTGAGGACCTCATTTCTGCTTGTATGCGGGACTGCATTGGAGCAGAAAACTCAACGCTACACTCAGGAGTTTAGGAAGCTACTTTTGAAAATTGGACATCTGGCGTTGATGAGGTTGTTAGTGCTATTTGCGAGCGGAACACATTGCTTTTCCCAAGGGTGGCAATGCATTGTGATTCTTCTGTTCATTAAACAGAATATTTTCCCAGTTTAATATCATAATAGTCATAATTGCTCTGCTCGTAAGGACCAAGGTTTGCTAAATTCAAATCATGCAATGGATGCAAAACCCACATAAGAGTATTTTATCACTGATACTATAAAGACTTCCCTGTAGCAAACATATTTTCATGCTCTGAAAACAGCTTCAGAAGATTAACAGAAAACATCATAAAAATACTCCTTAAATTAAAGATTGCATTGATTTTAGTGGTTTACCCTTCCCCCATTCCAGCAATAAAGACACGATGATGTTTACATGGTTTCCAAACTATAAAGCACTTGTTTTTCATTATTTCTCCTATCTCATAATGTAGAGTTGTGTTTATCTATAACTCAATACATTTCAACAAAAGGCCTGACATTTAAGTGAGTGCTGATAGGAAAAAAAGAAAAACCACAGGAGGTGGTTTATAAACAAAGTAATGGGATTACTGCAAGAAAATTAATTGGAAATCATAGAATCATGGAATGGTTTGGTTTGGGTTGGAAGGGACCTCAAAGCCCATCCAGTTCCACCCCCTGCCATGGGCAGGGACACCTCCCACTGGATCAGGTTGCTCCAAGCCCCATCCAGCCTGGCCTTCAACACCTCCAGGGATGGGGCAGCCACCACTGCTCTGAGCGTTTATCAGCTACTCAATTATTATCAACTTTGCATATATAATTCTTTAGACATAAACCAATGACTGTGACTGGGACTAAGTCTGGATGCAGCTACATCTAGAGTCCTCTTGGAGGAGTTTAGAAAGCAAGGGGGTCCATTTTGAACCTTGTAACTCAATGGGTGGGCATCCCTTGCCCTTTTGCACCTCCCTTCTCTCTATGAATCATTCTAACTCGATTTCCACTCAATTTTCCTTTGCATGTTTCTTCCACGCAGTAATTAATAGAGTGAGCCTTGTCATTAAACTTATTGACCCTTGGTAAACCACCGTTAGGCTTCATTAAATTCCATGGAATTTATTGAACTCTGTCAAATTATCATTCTACCTCAATATATGAAATAAATTGTCATTCTACCTCAATAAAACATATTGCTGCTTCTCTCTTTTGAGTGAAGTGCATTCCATTCATCCATGACAGCCACTTCCCTGCATCCCAGTCCCATCCCTTGGCTGCTGGGAGGTCTATGGGGCCAAAGCCACCATTCTCGTGTTTTGCCTTAGTATCTTCCTGATTGACTTGTCCCACTGGGGCAAGAAAAATTTGAGGACAATTAATTACAGCAGAGAATAATTACAGCATTAGTATACTTGAATGAACCAGGGACTTCTCATGCATTTCTCTTGCTGGTAGACAGGAACATGATATTATGGGTTGTCAGTGCTCTGGAGTTTTAAGGTATGTATGGGAAATAGTCTGCAGGACACTGTCCTCTGTAGAATCATGGAATGGTTTGTGTTGGAAGGGACCTCAAAGCCCCTACAGTTCCCCCCGCCTACGGTGGGCAGGGTCACCTCCCACTGATCAGGTTGTTCCAATCTCCATCCAACCTGGCCTTGAACCCCTCCAGGGATGGGGCAGCCACTACTGCTCTGGGAAACCTGGGCCAGCGCCTCCCCACGCTCACAGCAAAACATTTCTTCCTAAGATCTCATATCAATCTCCCCTCTTTCATCTTCAGACTGTTCCCCCTGTCCCATCCCTGCCCTCCCTGATTAAGAGCCCCTCCCCAGCTTTCCTGGAGCCCCTCTCAGTACTGGAAGCTGCTGGACAGTGGAGTAGAGGGGAAGAATCCCCTCTCTCACCCTGCTGATCACGCAGGTCATATTTCTTTTTATGCAACCCAGGACACATTTGGTTTCTGGTCTGCAGGCACACATTGTCAGCTCATGTTGATCTTCTCATCCAGCAGCACCCCCAAGTCTTTCTCCTCAGGGCTGCTCTCAATCCATGAGTTTTGGTGGCTTGAAAATTGTAGGTAGTAAAAAAACCCTGGTCTCTGATCTTCATGTATGACATGTTGCCCCTGTTTTGCCCCTATGGGACAACTCCCCCCTGCAGTTAACAGCAATATATGCACCTGCACTCTGCTGCTGAGCACCCTGTGCTGAGCACCACTGCTGGAGAACCTCTCTGGCTTTATTTACTGGATTATTGCTGTGCTCAGACACCCATTTCATTAACAGATGGCAGAGAAACTATTTAACTGTCTCCTGTGCTCTGAGCGTTAGCGGTTTTAATTGCATTTAGGTGGTTTAATGTATTAAAAGTTATGATTTTAATGTAAAGAGCGATGCCCGTAGAAGGAATGGCTGGTGTTTTCTTGTACCTGCTTTGAGTCAGCATGGGGAGGCTGCTGCAGAGACAGAAGTGCTGGAGAAGAGGGAATTTGTGCTGTTCCTGCAGAAACAATGTTGGTTCAGTGCTGTAGCGCAGCAGGTGCTCACTCCCTGCCCAGCCTGCCAGGGTGTGGGATCACTGCTGGCTTAGAAATCTCATAGATTTTCCCTCTCCCTGATTAAAGACATGATGCCGGTAGATTGCATGGGCAGACTCACCTTTTCCAGCAAGGATGTGCCCGTCTCAGTAGGATTGCAGCGGACCTTTGTTCAGGTATCGCTCATGGTCTGTGATTTGTGGGAGACCCATGGGATCGGAGAAGCATGCCAGGGGCTGAGGCTGAGGCTGCCAAACTCTGCCAAGTCTTGGCTTCGTCATCTCCTGAGGGGAAAAATTTCCCCCCTGTCTTCCATGTCATTTGATCTAAACATTTTTTCACCTGCTCTGAGATTTCCCAGCAAGCTAATTTAACTCAGAGGAGTTAGCTGGGTCCAGAGGACAAACCCCACCCTCTTCTTCCAAAGGGAAACCCCTGCCTGAACACGAAAGCGGGTAGAGTGTGCAGAAGTGGCACCATCTGTTAATTAGCCCTGGAAACCCTCTGGTCTTTTATAGAATCATGGAGTCATAGAATTCCTAGGTTGGAAAAATACCTTTGAGATCATCAAGTCCAACCATAGCTGTCTACTACTAAATCCTATCCCTAATCACTTCATATACCTGTCTTACAAACCCTCCAGGGATGGGGACTCCGCAACCTCCCTGGCCAGCCTGTTCCAGTGCCCAATGACCCTTTTCGTGAAAATTGTTTTCCTTCTTGGAGTGACGGGCCCAAAACTGACCCCAGGATTTGAGGTGCAGCCTCACCATTGCTGAGTCCAGTGCTTATGTCGTATGCTCATCGCTCCCTGGGAGACGGAGAAGGATCGAAGAACTGACCTTGCTTCTTCTCTGCAGTTTTTACACTCTCAAGTAATTTAAAGGGTGAAGAAAAGGTCCCTTAACTGTTCCAGCTCTTAACAATTACTCATTGTATGAGCTGTACCTCCCCAAGACAGCTTGCCTAACAAATGAATCCGTGGCACTGATATTGGGTTCTTTGGAAAATTACTAAAGATTTTCAATTATACATGCTCCTTTCCCTAAGTTTAAAATGATACGTGCATGCATTACGGACTTAAATTAATATTTGAGCTATTAATTGGAGATTGCACTTGGCAGCAAGTTATTTTTTGTGGTGCAGTGCTCATGTACCTAGAGATAATATGATGACTGCATTTATAGCAGCTTATAAATAAATAAAAATAAATGTAATTCTTCAAGAACTACTCATATTGAGCTATCAAAATGAATCAACTTGATTGCAGGGACTTTTGTGCTCTGACCTTGCCTTTTCTTTCCTGAAAGAGTGGTGAAGTCCTGGCAGAGGTTGCCCAGGGCAGTGGTGAAGTCACCATTCTTGGAGGGGTTCAAAAAGCGTGTAGACATGGCACGTGAGGACATGGTTTGGTAGGTGCGGTGAGGTTGGGCTGATGTTTGGGCTTGATCTTAGAGGTCTTTTCCAGCATTAATCATTCTGGGATGCCATGGTTTTGCTTGGTGCCTCTCCATGCCATCCCTCTGGAGGAATATCTCCAGTGTTTTTAAGGCGTCCAACACACGAGCAGCATTACAGCTTTTTTAGTGTCCCATTTTTGTGCTGTGAACAAAGGTTGGTGAACTTCATTCCTTTCTCATGTTTGTGCATTATCGAGGAGCAAGCTGCTCTTATTATGCCTTCACAAATACCTGCCAGGAGCACAAACCTGTATTGATGAGGGCTGTTAACTGTATTCACCATTAATTAGGTGAAGACTCTACTAATTGGCAAAGCATTGTTTCAAAGGTTTATCAGATAATCTGAGCTCTGTAGGTAGGGAAATCTTCTTTCACTTGTGAATCATTAGTAGACATTTAGGAAGAAGTGTTTTCCTGTGAGAAATTGCCATTTAAACAAAACCAACCGTGTCCCCTAGACAAGAAAACGCTCTGGGGAGACCTTGGAGCAGCTTCCAGGACTGAAGGGCTCTGGGAATGCTGTGAAGGGGCTCTTGATCAGGGGGGGCAGGGAGAGGACAAGGCGGAATGGTTTTCAGCTGAAAGAGGGGAAATTGAGATGAGATCTTGGAAAGAAATGTTTTGCTGTGATGGTGGGGAAGCCCTGATCCAGGTTGCCCAGAGCAGGGGTGGCTGCCCCATCCCTGGAGGTGTTCAAGGCCAGGCTGGATGGGGCTTGGAGCCTCTGATCCAGTGGGAGGTGTCCCTGACCATGGCAGGGGGTGGAACTGGATGGGCTTTGAGGTGCCCTCCAACTTAAACCATTCTATGATTCTACAGTTGCGTAAGTCTTGCCTGGCTGTGGAGCTGGTATTTTCTGTTTGGAAGGAGCAGGGTGGAAGGAGCCTGGCAAAGCTCTTTCCATGCTTGTCTAAATTAGTTATCAGTTATGCAACCAGGATACGTACATGAAAGAGGGAAAATATCAACTCACAGGAGTAATTTAATTAGCAAGTGAAATCATTCCCATGTGTCAGCTGTGTTTTAGGAAGACAAAAACTCTTGCTGAACTGTTTTCTGGGGCTGCTTGTGTCACTCATAAAGGCTGCTGAAACCCAAGAAGGCCATTGGAATCTTTCATATGGTGCCTTTCTGTCCTGGTCCCCATGAAGTGCTCTCAGACTTGGCGTGATTTTGATCCATCAGTCCAAACAGCTCTTGCAGCAGCTGATTTATAAGCAAGCAGAGATAACTCTGGGGCTGTCAGAAGATACAAGTGGCTGCTTTTATTAATCAAAACTGTTAACAGCAGTTTTCTCCAACATCTCCTCAAACAAAATCCGCTTCAGCCCCCTCTGGTCATGGAAAGGAGCTCTTTTCTTAAATGGAAAGGGGAGGAGCTCAGTTTAAAGCAGTGCAGGTGGTGATACCATATGCTGCACACTAAACGTTTTCACTGCAGAGAAGGGAGGTGTGTGTGTTTCGAACCTCTAGGTTTTTCTACTTCTCCTCATTTCTGTATTAATTATTCAAGCCACTATGAAACATGATATACCTAGAGAAATCAAAGCACCATTGCAGGGAGCAAAATGAATCAAAGCTCACTTCAGAGCAGGACAGGTGAGACTTCAGGAAGAGCCAGTGTACATAAACCAAACTCCTGCTTCTTGGCCCTTTTCATCTGGCCAGATGGACCTTGTGGCTCTCCTGCTCAGCACAAGCACAACTGGTGGTTTGAATGCTCCTGTGTGCAGCTGAACTGTGTTTAGTTTTAGGCCCCTTACTGCAAGGAAGACATTGAGGTCCTGGAGTGCATCCAGAGAAGAGAACGCAGCCGGTGAAGGGGATGGAGAACAAGTCTTACGAGGAGAGACTGAGGGAACTGGGGTTGTTCAGCCTGAAGAGAAGAAGGCTGAGAGAAGACCTCATCACTCTCTAAAACTGCCTGAAAGGAGATTGTGGTGAGGTGGAGGCTTGTCTCTTCTCTCAAGTGACATGTGATAGGATGAGAGGGGATGGCCTCAAGCTGCGCCAGGGGAGGTTCAGATTGAACATTAGGACAAACTTTGCTTGAAAGGGTTCTCAAGCACTGGCACAGGCTGCCAGGGAGGTGGTGGAGTCACCATTCCTGGAGGTGTTTAAAAGATGGGTAGATGAGGTACTTGGGGATATGGTTTAATAGTGGACAGCTATGGTTGGACTTGATCTAAAAGTCCTTTCCAACTTATGGATTCTATGATTCTATATGTGCATGTGCGCTCTTGGAGAAGGAATTGGAGATAGGAATTCTGTTGGCGGTGGAGACATGGGACACCAGCGCCCAGAGGATGGGTAAATAGCTCTATGTCTCAATACTTTCTCTACAGGGGGGCAGCAATTTGTATGACCAAGACACAGGACCATACACTGGGTTTGGTGAAGTCCTCATACCTGGTGGTAGACCAATATTCTGCTGACATGTCTCTGCTTTCTCTTGTACAGAAAAATCCCAGTTGAGCTACTGAGATGCAAAACAGCAGTAGGGAGTTATTTTGGGGTCAACATCACTGTGTTTTCCTCGAATCCAGATATTTAGCCATCCTGCGGAGGAGCTTTTAACAACTTGTCTGTGAACCACCCTGCAAGTTCCCTTCTTGTCTCTTTTCTGCAATGTTCGTGTGCTTGAGGGTGCTTGTCCACGTGAAGATGCTGGTAAAGGGTCTATAAGGGCAGGCTTGTTGGCTCTGCTAGGGCTAAACAAAAAGAAAAGGTTATAAATTACTGTTTGCCATTTTTAACTTTGATCTCATATTTAAGTGGTTTGAGATTTGGAGTCCATTCAGTAGTTGAGATGTTGCCTAGTTACCATTTTTGATATCACAGAGAAAGAATAAATAAAATGACATTTTAATATTAAATGCTATGGCTTGAGAATTGCAGATATGCTCCCTGCGTATCAGCCAGCCAAGGCAGAAATCGTTTTTTGAAGAAGCTCAGATTCTTCCCAGGAGACTTTGAAAACTGCCCTTTTTAATTTGACATGTATTCTTTCTTTTCTTTCTTTCTTTCTTTCTTTCTTTCTTTCTTTCTTTCTTTCTTTCTTTCTTTCTTTCTTTCTTTCTTTCTTTCTTTCTTTCTTTCTTTCTTTCTTTCTTTCTTTCTTTCTTTCTTTCTTTCTTTCTTTCTTTCTTTCTTTCTTCCTATCTATCGATCTATCTATCTACCTACCTACCTACCTACCTACGTACCTATCTACCTATCTATCTACCTATCTATCTATCTATCTATGTATTTATTTATTACAACAGTTACTGCCTTGCATTTGCTCTGCAGTAGGGAATGGAGACTGGGTGTTGTTGGAAAGGCCCATGAACCCCAAACATAAATTCTTTCTAAAGGCACACTATCGTGGGCTTAGGGAAGTCCAGCAGTGTGGTAGCCACCACCCTAGCTGTTCCTCACTGTTGTGGAGTGCAGTGTGGTTTGCAGTGCTCTGTTTTGAACCACCATATGACCTGGGAAGGGATTGTGCTGCTGGACTCGGCACTGGTAAAAGCTGCTGCTCAAATCCTGGGTTCAGTTTCGGGCCCCTCACTCCAAGAAGGACAATGAGAGGCTGGAGAGGGTCCAAAGAAGGGAACAGAGCTGGGGAAGGGACTAGAGAATAAGGGTTATGAGGAGCCACTGAGGGACCTGGGGTTGCTTAGCCTGGAGAAAAGGAGGCTGAAGGGAGACCTTAATACTGTCTAAGACTGCCTGAAAGGATGTTTTGGTAAGGTGGGTGCTGGTCTTTTCTCCAGGTGAGAGGACAAGAGGAAATGCCTTCAAGTTGCACGTTCAGATTGGACATTAGGAAAAACATCTTCACAGAAAGGATTCTCAGGCCCTGGCAGAGGCTGCCCAGGGAGGTGGTGGGGTCCCCACCCCTTAAAAGATGGGCTTAAAAGATGGTTAGATGAGGTTCTCAGGGATCTGGTAGAGATGTACGGATGGGCTTGATGATCTCGAAGGTCTTTTCCAACCTAGTGATCCTATACTATGATTTTATAAACTCATCACACTCATTGCAATGTATTACAGACTTCCCCAAGACCTACCTTTGGAGAGTAAACTGTGGTTCAGTGATGACAATTTATGGGCCATGCTTTCTTTTGAGTTTGCTGACCCTATTCCATCTTCAGTGCCATGTAATATAAGAATTAGGCATTCTTGCTCCCCAAACCTGATATTTGTGCAGAAGGGCACGCAGTTTTGAGAAGTCTTTCATTCTGCAGCAGCTGTCTAATCAGCAAAAAGGTGAACATCAATGCGGGCACATTGGAAATTTCTTGGGGTACTGCCTGATGGTTGAGAATCTTTAACAATTACATATATAGCACATCTAGAATGCAGGAGATGCCACACACTATCCCTCAATCAGCCCATTATGAACTCTACTGAAAGCGTTGGAGAGGCAGAATATGAGGCAAAGAATCATAGAATCATAGAATGGTTTGTGTTTGAAGGGACCTCAAAGCCTATCCAGTTCCACTCCCTGCCCTGGGCAGGGGCACCTCCCTCTGGATCAGGCTTCCCTATGCCCCATCCAACCTGGCCTTGAACACCTCCAGGGATGGGGCAGCCACCACTGCTCTGGGCAAACTAGGCCAGGGCTTCCCCATCCTCATTGTGAAGAATTTCTTCCTAATGTCTAATCTAAATATGCCCCCTTCCAATATAAAGCCATTCCCCCTCATCCTATCAGTCCACGCCCTTGTAAAGAGCCCCTCTCCAGCTTTCCTGTAGCCCCTTTCATTACTGGAAGCTGTTCTAAGGTCTCCCTGGACACTTCTCCAGGCTGAACAACCCCAACTCTCTCAGCCTGTCCTCCTAGCAGAGGTGCTCCAGCCCTTGGATCATCTTTGTGGCCTCCTCTGGTCTCATTCCAACAGTTCTGTATCCTTCTTCTGTTGAGGATTTTAGTACTGACTTTCTGCCTGTTGCATGCCACTCCATCTGCTAACCATTTTGATGGGCTGAAGAAGACATCTTCTCTGCTCGCGTATTTTGTCTCGACTTCCCTCTGTCATTGCCTCCTCTGTAGAGAACCCGCTGGTGCTAATTTTTAGTGACATTAACAATAAGCAGGAGGAGAAACTTCTTCTCTCAGAACTATTTTGTCTTATAATTTCCCTTTCTTTGGTCTCCTCCAGTAAAGATGTTTGGGTTTTTTACTGAATTTGTTCTGGTAACCAAGGGTATTTTGACTTTCCTGTGAAAATCAAGTTTCCCAGTGGTGGCTGCCCCATCCCTGGAGGTGTTCAAGGCCAGGTTGGATGGGGCATGAAGCAACCTGATCCAGTGGCAGGTGTCCCTGCCTGTGGCAGGGGGTGGAGCTGGATGGGCTTTGAGGTTTCTCCAAACCCATTCCATGGTTCTATAAATCCTGAAGTCCATTTGTGTAAGAAAATGCAGCAAGAAATGCAGAAAAAGAGATTAATTACAGAGTTCAGCAAGTATTTCGTAATCAAGAATTATAAACTCAGGGAAGTTTCAGCTGGTATTTATATTCAAGAGAAATCTATGAACTGGTAAGAAACACATAGCTCAGGAATCTGAAGTGCCTTTCAAATGATTAGCAGTGAGATATAGAGACACTGAAACACTTGAACAGTACGGCTGTTGCATGCTGTCATCATATCACTTAATATCTGGCAGGAGGAAGCACTACATCAGATGCTGAAGATAACACTAATTCACCAAAGGCTTTCGATTGATTTTAATTCCTGCAGCAACATAAAGTGATGAGAAAGCTCCATCACAGCCAGGCGGTACCAGTGAATCTTCCCCTAAACATTAACAGCAATATATAAATATCTGTATGTATAAATATCTATAAGACATAGAGATTTTAAAAGCTTGCAGTGCATGTTTTCCAGCAACTAGAAATATAGCGTAGAAGTATTTTTCTGGGTTTTTTGGTAATGAATCAAAATATTGATTGGTTTCTGGTACAAGGAAATTTTCAGGCAAAATTCTCTGTGGTTCTGGAGTTGTGGGTGAAGGCATGGATTCATCATTTAAGAGTAAAATTCTTCCCAGGACACTGAGTTGCTGGAGCACGTCTCAAGGAGGGCAATGGAGGTGCGGAAGGGTCTGGAGCCCAGGGGCTCTGGGATTGGCTGAGGGAGCTGGAGCTGTTTAATCTGGAGAAAAGGAGGCTGAGGGGAGATCTCATCGTGCTCTGCAGCTCCCAGTAAGGAGATTGTGGTGAGGTGGGTGTTTATCTCTTCTCCCAAGTAATAAGAGATAGGACAAGGGGAAATGGCCTGAAGTTGCACCAGGGGAGGTTTAGATACGGCATTAGGAAAAATGTCTCTAGTGACAGAGTGGTGAAGCCCTGGCACTGCCCAGGGCAGTGGTGGAGTCTCCATCCCTGTAGGGGTTCAAAAAGCATGTAGATGTGGTACTTCAGGACATGGTGAGGTTGGGCTGACGGCTGGACTGGATGAACTTAGAGCTCTTTTCTAACCTGAGTGATTCTATGATGCTATAGTATGAGCTACTCAGGGTACCAATAATTGTTTGGGGTTAGGATGGACATTAGAACAAATGCTAGTTTATCAATCTAGAGGAAATCAACAGTTCAGCTGCCCCCACAAAACCTTTTTTTCCTTCCTCATGGAGGCACCATGGATCATTTCAAATGCCTGGAAATCTCTATTCCCAATTTGCCTATCAGCTGATTGTCTACACCTGATATTTCATCAGTGAGAGATCAGTGTCAGCAGAGGGGCAACCCCCCCCACCCCATGGCTTTAGGAGGTAAGTCAGAGCTGTACCATGAGCTTGGTTTTTCACCAGCTGAAGCGAACATGTGCCCTCCTAGCCCAGAAGAATCCAAGTTCCCCACTGAAAAGCTGCTGCAACTGATTTTAAGATATTTGTGAAATAAATGTGAGTTTTGTCCTCTTTGTGGACAAGCTGCAACAACACAGAGTTAAAAGCCAGAGAGCTGCTTTAGTTCTTTCTCTGCATTGCGAATCTCATCCTGTCTCCTCCTGAGAAGGTGTCCCCTGGCATTTCTCTCTGAGCACTCGCTCTCTTTCTCTTTCTAGTTCTTTCTAGTTCAGAGATAAACACTTTTATTTGATACTCCTGAGCTGAAGCCAGTAGGAGAAATGTGTTCTTGTGAAGCAAGATTCCTAGTTAAATTGGCACCAGTAGCACAGGCAGCACTCTGTGTCTCTGTGGACAGCAGAGCTGCACATCCTGAGGGAACAGGGATTGTTTAGCCTGGAGAAGAGGAGGCTGAGGAGAGAACTCATTGCTCTCTGCAGCTCCCAGAAAGGAGGTTGTGGTGAGGTGGGTGCTGGTTTCTTCTCCCAGATGACAAGTGATGGGATGAAAGGAAATGTCCTCAAGCTGCACCAGGGGAGGTTTAGACTGGATATTAGGGAAAAATTTCTTTAGTGAAAGAGTGGTGAAGCCCTGGCAGAGGCTGCCCAGGGCAGTGGTGGAGTCTCCATCTCTGGAGGGGTTCAGAAACCATGTAGATATGGCACTTCAGGACATGGTTTAGTAGGGACAATGGGCCTGAGGTGATGGTTGGGTTGGATGAGCTTAGGGGTCTTTTCCAACCTTAATGATTGTAAGATTCTATGATCCTTAGTTATGAGCAGATAAATCAAAATAAAGTATGATTTCAAAATGGGTAAGATAATTTTGATTTAAGATGAAATGAAATCTCAAAGTGCTATTGCGGGAGGCAGTTGAGCTGCACGTGAACTGTATGTATCTGGGAAATGTTTAAGCCAAGGCAGTTGGAACAAGTTACCCAAGATGCTATCAAGTGTGGATGTATTCTGACATCATTTTTTTTACTTTGATTTTTTTCTTTTTATGAAATTGCCACCCTCTAAGTAGTTACATCTCATCAACGGATGAACATTTGCTGTATTTCAATTTGAGCGACCAGATAGTGTTTTCTGAGCTGTTCTTTAGGGAATTGCATTTTCTTGATTTACTTTGTTGTTGCTCAGATCACTTGAACAGGAGTGAACTCGTCCTTCTCTGTTTTAAGCAGCCAAAGCCCAGTCATTTTGCTGAAGATGAGGCTTTAACTCTGCAGTTTTCCCAAACATATTTTGCAGCAGAATTATAAGTTATTAAAACCCAAGCTTTTACTCTGAACACTAAACCAAATTCAGCTCAGGTAGCAAAAGTTGTCTTCCCTACAGTAAAAGACCCTTTTGAAGATCTAGTTAATGGAAGCCACATCCTTCAAGCTTAGCTGGCTAGCAAGATCTGCCAGTTTATCCGGCAGTTTGGGAAATTAATCCGTAAAACTTAATTGGCTTTATATATTTACATTCCAAACTCTAGTTTATCTGACGGGTCGCCCACGCTTCTCTTTGATGATCCTCATCATGAATAAAGATGCCTTCAACTGAGTTTCGAAAAGAACCTGCTAAGTGTTGAGGATCTTGCAAGCCTCCAGGTAAGGCGACCTACATATCAAAGACTTGTCTCCTAAGCTGGGTTGTTCATAAATACGATGTGCAAAGAGTAAATAGTTGATTTCTTTTTCCTTCCTTCCCTCCTCCTCCTTCCTCCATCCCTTGGCTGTAAGAAAAAGCTATTCCTGTTCTGCCTGTTCGCACTTTGCCTCCAAAGCACACAGCCTGAGCTCAGAAAATCAACAAATAACGCGGCTTGTTGGTTCCTGTCCAAATGCCCGTGCTGTCCAACTCTGATAGTGATTATGTTTATCAGGCAAACTGCACCTGCTGTGACACCAGCCATTCACATCTTATAAGAAGATGCTCAGTGGCTTATAAGGATAATATAGTGCCTGTCGCAAGCCAAGAAATCAATTTTCCAAGCCTCGGCGGACACCCAGGCCACAGGTCCTTCCTGGAATGTAACTCAGATTGAATTATTACTTTAATTCCACCTGGCAAAAATGATGTTAATGCAGAAGATGAGTAGGGAGAAAATAAATAGTGACTGCAGTAAAAAATGCATATGGATGAAAGAGAATGCACCGTAAATGTGTTAACGTCTTCTACATAGCATCACATAAAATCAGGAGGCAGCTTTTAACACAATAGGCAGGACATTAGACATGGGATTCCTGTATTGTGAAGGGCACCTGCACCCCTGATTCCCGGCAAGTTATGATGAACGTCACCCCGAAGCTTTTTCTGGAACTGCACTCTTTATCAGTCGTGCTCTGTTTTGATTAAGAGGTTAGAGCAGGCCACCACACCTCTCAAAAATGAGTTTGCTTCCTCTGGATACCACTCCCTCAGTTCTTTGATTTCTGGGGATATCCTAGCAACAGGCTTGGTGCAAGATTATGTTTTCAGGGAAGCCACATGCATTGCCTTGTGCCTCAAAATTAAGTTGCCATATGTAGTTTTGATATAACGGCTGCAGAAGGTTTCCTAAGATGCTAGAATCATAGGATGGTTTGGCTTGGAAGGGATCTTTACAGGTCATCAAATCCAACCCACCTGCAGTGAGCAGAGACATCTTCAACATTAAGTTCCTCATAGCCCCATCCAACCTGACCTTGAATGTTTCCAGGGATGGAACATCTAACACCTCTCTGGGCTACCTGTGCCAAGGCCTCACCACCTTAGCGTAAAAAAATTCTTCTAAATATTAATCTATACCTCTCCTCTTTTAGTTTAAACCATTACCTCTCGTAAAAGGTGATGGTCCTCAACACAGCAGAGTCTTGTGATGTCTTGTGATGTTTCGGCAGTTCAAGTAAGGAAGACATTTTTAGGTTTTATTTTGTTGCTTTTTTTCGTTTATGCCCTCCCCAGCCATGGTAAGATGGTTGAGCGTGAGCAACGTCAGCAGCACCAGGAAGAGTTGGTAGGCTAATGGCCCTTCCACGCTGTGCCGACTGTCTCTGGAGGACTGGTCCATGGTGAGCAATTCAGGGTAGTTTTTAATAGTGAGAAGCACACTGAAGAATGACTGAGGAGAACAGCTTACAATCCACCATGAGTTTATGCAGGGAATCATAGAATTGCTAGATTGGAAAAGGCCTTTGAGATCAGCAAGTCCAATGGTTCCTATCCAATACTGAACCATATCCCTACGTGCTTCATCTATCCATCTTTTAAAATCCTCAAGGGATGAGGACTCCACCGCTTCCCTGGGCAGCCTCTGACAGGGCCTGAGAACCCTTTTAGTGAAGAAATTTTTCACTTTGTCCAATCTGAACCTTCCCTGGAGCAGTTTGAGGACGTTTTTTCTCGTCCTATCACCTGTCGTTCAGGGTGAAGAGACCAGCACCCACCTCACCACAACCTCCTTTCAGGCAGTTGTAGACAGTGATGAGGTCTCACTTCAGCTTCCTTTTCTCAAGGCTAAACAGCCCCAGGTCCCTCAGCCACTCCTGAAAAGACTTGTTTTCCAGCCCCTTCCCCAGCTTCATTCCCTTCTCTGGATGAGCTCCAGCCCCTCAATGTCCTTCTTTGAGCGAGGGGCCCAGAACTGAAACCAGGATTTGAGGAGTGGCCTCAGCAGAGCTGAGTACGGTGGCACATTCCCTCCCTTGATCCAGTTGGCCGCGCTGTTTCTGATACAAGCCAAGATACCACTGGCCTTCTTGGCCACCTAGGCCACTGCTGGTTCGTGTTCACCTGCTGTAAATCAACACCCCCACGTCCTTCTCCTCCAGACAGCTTTCCAGTCGCTCTTCCCCAAGCCTGGAGGTGCATGGGGTTGTTGTTGAAAAGTGCGCAGAGGAAGCTGGTGGATATCTTCATCAACCACTGAACGATGACAAGCGGAGGCAATTATTTTAGTTTTCACTTTGGTTAAAGCAACACTGTAGAAGAGCTGACCAGAACCAATGACTTAGTGGACAGGAACTGGTGAAATGAAGTAGGAGGCAAAGCAAATAGAAGTTTGTTTTTAGTTTTAAGAGCAGACTTTGAGAAAAGAAGGGAAGCAGTGAAATTATCTGGAAGAAAGAGTGAAGTGGGGCTGCAATGGGTTCAGTGTGGAGGAGACGTAGGGCTTTGGAAGTTGAAGGTACAAAAACTACTTAACATTTATGTCACAAGGAAAAGCTTTTTTGCAGCAAGTGGGAATTGCCATCTTGGAAAGACTGTTAGGAGTAAGTAAAGAGGTTCAAGGGCAGTAAAGGGAACTGCCCAGCGATAAAAACCAGATATAGAGGATCAGAGAGAGATCATGACTTGAAAGGAGACCTTGTTCAACTCAAGCTCAATTAAACTTGTGAGAGAGACTGGGTAGGCAGGTGAATCACCAATTATACATCTGGCACCAAGGACCTTCATGATTTTTCTCAAATCAGGATTGGTGCGGTATAGCTGGAGAAGAGCCAACAGAGGACTCGAGTCCTTTTATTTATAAAAGGGAAAAAGTGATGTGGGTGGTTGTAGCCGACTTGGTCTTATCTTGGTACTCTACAAGGTAGTGGCATCAGGGGAAATAAAAACAGGGGTAAAACCCACTGTGATGGATGGCAAAAGGCAGACTGTGCTAGACTAACCTATTATCTTCCCGCAGTAAGATAACTGAAGTGATATCTCACTTGATGGGAAATGTGGGAGAAATGACATTAGAGAGGAAAATACGTTGTTAGGAGAGCCAGTGTGATGGGTGGTGGTGTCAAGCCACTGGCTGCAAATAAAAAGAAAAGGACTGAGACAATGAACATTTTTTATCATATTCAGATCCTACTGTAGGCAGGATAATCCCATTCTTCCAAATATTTAGGTTTCCAACAGAAGAAAATAAAATAAGCTTTGTTTTCTGTAGCCTCACATTTCCCCCGAGAAGAACTCTGTACTACTCATTCCATCAACCAGGCACTTGTGCTGCTCACGGCTGGGAACACAGGAGCAGGGTATGAACTGTGGGCAAGAATAAAGCTTGTTTGGTACAGGAAGGTAGGGGTGGTGTTAGGAACACATGATCCAGCTTGCAGGAAAGCAAAGGAAACACAAAACCCAGGACTGGAAAGTCAAGGAGACAGAAGGAGCCCAAGTCTCTCCATCCCTTTGCCTTTTGCTGTGAGCAGGACAGGGAACTGGAACAAGTAGTTGGGCAAGGATTCCTGAGAAAAGCAATGCGTGAATTGACAAAACTGGGACTTTGGGCTGTCTGGAGAACTTAAGAGAGTTTTAGTTGAACTTGCTCCACTTCTCTTTGCTGCTATTGTGCTAATAACACTGCTCATCAGGTCTCTTTTCTTGCCATGTATCAGGTATTCAGAGCCTCACATGCGCACTCTTGCTGGGTCACTGCTGGAAAGAGATGTGCCCCATTCCTGGAAACATTCAGGGTCAAGCTGGATGGGGCTCTGAGTAACCTGATCTAGCTGAACATCTCCTGGCTCACTGCAAGGGGATTGGACTGGATGACCTGTAAAAGGTCCCTTCCGACCCAAACCATTCTATGATTCTATGATTGTAAGTAATAAGAAGGACAACCAAGTTACTGAGTTTAGAGGCAGAAACTAGGTGCGCAGGCAGGAGAATGTGGGGAATAAGGTTTATTAGTGTCACCTGGTGAAACTGAGGTGAATCCAGATTGATCAGCATGTTTTCTACAAATAGAATAACCCTATCTCAGGGCCCTGTCTCAAAAGAGGGACACATTGCTCTCAGCGTTTTTCATAGAAACCCAGAATGGGTTGGGTTGGAAGGGACCTCAAAGCCCATCCAGTTCCACCCCCTGCCATGGGCAGGAAAACCTCCCACTGGATGAGGTTACTCCAAGCCCCATCCAGCCTGGCCTTGAACCCCTCCAGGGATGGGGCAGCCACCACTGCTCTGGGCAGCCTGGGCCAGGGCCTCCTCACCCTCACAGGAAAACTTTTCTTCCTAAGATCTCATCTCAATTTCCTCTCTTTCACCTGAAAACCACCCAGCTGAAAACTCACCCTGTTCTTGCACTCCCTGATCAAGAGCTCTTCCCCAGCTTTCCTGGATCCGCTTTCAGTCCTGGAAGCTGCTCTAAGTTCTCCCTGGAGCCTTCTCTTATCTAGGGGACACGGTTGGTTTTGTTTAAATGACAATTCCTCCTGTTTTTCCTAAGGAAACTGGCTACATGGCAAACAAATCTTGCCAGCACTGCTCTGCTTCACAATGGCCTCATCTCTTTGACATGAGGCTGAAGTTTTATCCCTCATGTTTGTTGTACTTTATGTAGTGAGATGCTTGCTAAAGGACAACCCATCCTAATAACAATTAAAACTAAAACTAAAACCAACTAAAACTTAGCCATTTCCCTTCTGCTAGGCAGAATTACCCCTCACCACACAGAGGTAAAAATCAAACCCCAGATCAGAAAACCACTGGATTTCAGAATTCAAACCATTCCTAGGCAGCATTCCTTCTTCCTTTTGGGAGCTGGAAACATAATACACCTCTGGCATCCTTTTAGTACAGTTTCCCTGCTGGTTATGTTTTAGACTAACCTATTTTAGGGCTGACGAGGTAGTAGATGATGTACTTTTACAGCAATGGCCAATGTCTTGCTAAGTGCTGGCTGGGTGCATCACTGCTGGCATCTCTGGGTTGCCCCAACAGTGTTGTAGCTGTTGGTGCTGCCGACTCTTCAAAACGGGACGGCTGCGCTCTGCAGCAGCCCAATTCCTTATTCATCCCCTCCACCCACTGCAACTGGGGGATTAGGAGCTATTTTAAGCCTAACAAATTAAAGGGACGTGCACAAGATTTTGTGGTGACTGCTATCCTAGGGCTTGCCTGATCCCAGCAAAAATGGTTTTGACTTTCCAGCAGGTTGTTGTGAGAGGAAAGGAAGGTATTGGCCCATGTATACGGCAGTAGAGAGTATTTGCAGCATCCTTGATGCCATTTAAAAAATCATCAGAATACAAGCAAAACTTGCCATGTTTTATCACTCATCTCCCAGCAACCTTCTCTAGGAGGTGGCATTGGTAGCACAGAGCAGCAGAGAGCAAAGTCAGGGAGTTCACAGGAGAGAGGTTGCCCAGCACCTTGGAAAGATGGATTTGCCCCCAGAGAACTACTGCCTGGGGAAAACCTCTGCTTTTGCTGCCCCTCCCATAGAAATGCCTCATGTCAACCCTCCTTAATCGCCTCAGGCAAAATGAATCAGGTTAACAGGACCTGCTGCTTAAAGGCTGGCTGCAAGCCCTCATAGCTTTGCAGAAGTGGGTTTAGAAGAGCTCAGGCAGGTAGCTTCTGGAGCAGCTCTGGTGGAACCATCATCTGCAGGGTCAGGAACAGAGCTGCTTGCTGGCAGAGGAAGGTGCAGGGTTGGGGGCGAGGAGGCAACCTGCATCATAAATTAGGGGTTTTTTTGTCTTTTTCCAGTCATGGAATGGTTTGGGCTGGAAGGGACCTTGAACCCCATCCAATTCCAACCATCTGCCATGGGTAGGGATGCCTCCTACTAGATCAGGTTGCCCAAAGCCCCATCCGACCTGGTCTTGAGCACCTCCAGGGATGGGGCAGCCACCATTTCTCTGGGCAACCTGGGCCAAGGTCTCCTCACCATCACAGAAAAAGCCCTCCTCTGGTGCCTGTCTCTTGTTGGCTGGATATTTTCTGCTGCATTGAGGACTTGAGTATAAAATGGTAGTGCAGTGATTAATTATTTCTCCACAGGTAACTTGCAAAACTGCGTTTTTTTTTTTTTTTTTAGGCAGATGTACAGAGCTGGGTACAGGCAGCATCCCAAAAGAGGTTGTTGGTGTTTTAGAAGCAGTTTTTGTGCAAACTCTACAATGGGCAAACAGTCCCATCTCCAATGTTGCTACGTTTCTACCTAAGCCTTTTGCTTTCGTGGTCTTGGTAGCCAATACAGCTGTGAATGTCCACCCTATTACTTTACAAGCTCCTGCTTTTACCTGCAACGTGACCACTTACTCATTTAAATTCTAGATTACCTTCAGAACAGAGACAACCCTGGTGCATCTCATTTGCTCAGTCCTGGCTCTGACAGTTCTGTGATCCCTCATTAAAATCCTTAAATGTGATTTCGGTTAGAAATTTGCTGTAGCGGTTTGTTAAATTATCTTTCCTTTAAGGCCTGCTGTGTTGCAGCCCTCTAAAGTGACCTGGCCACCTGATTATTCCTTTACACAAGAAATCCTTTGGGAATTAAGTAGCTTCAGGCCATAAGCAGCAGAGAGAAATTTAGCATCGCCAGGCGGGGTACAGTTTCCAGCAGGACCGGAACATAATTTCCCAGCAGCGAGCTGCAAACCAATCAAAGGAACTGCATAAAATCACTAGCCCCTGGGTATCCTACTTAAAGGATCCCTAGATATGCTTTATTTTCCTTAAATCTCTAATTCCTGCCACCATGGGATGGAGTTTGCTGGGCTCTGGGGCAGCTCTTTCTCTGAATTTGGTAGTTTATTATATTCAGCCGTTGCTTGCTTGGAGCCCACCCCAATATCATGAGCAGTACAAGCAGCTGCTGATATGCAGCCAGCACTGGGTGCCTAGTGCTTAAAACCCTGTTCTGATCCCAGTTTTCTGGATTTGTCAAGCTGATATTTGATTTTTGGCCCTGAAAAGGCCAGTAATGGTGAACAGTGACCTGACCAACCTTCTTTCCTTAAAGACTGCCTGGTGCAGCAGGATGGGGATGATGCCTGAAGAGTTTCCTGAAAAAAATGGGGTCTGCACACTCTTTCCTTGCATTGCAATGGCCTTGCTGTGAGCGATAGCTTGCTGAAATGATAGATAATAATTGGGCTGATAATTGGACTTGATGATCTTGGAGGTGTTTTCCAATTTTAATAGTTCTGTAAGTGCTTTTGCTTTAAGTGTGTGTGTCACAAATGATGTAGATCATAATTTATCCGAGTGTTGGTTTTTTGGGGGACCGAGTCAGCAACTCATCTCAAATGTGGGCAATAAGCTTAGGGAACCAAAGTCCTAATGAATTTTGAATTCTCTGTGCCGTGAAATCAGCCAATATTTTGTTAGGATGGGGAAACCTGGGCTGGAGTGCAGTGCTGTTTAATCAATAGTGAACTGAGTGTGGTGATTAATGCTCAGAAGGTGGACATTTTCTTAATATTAGAGCTTGAAATAAATCCAGCTCACTCTAGAAAAAAGAACTCTTCTCAATTTTATTTTATTATTTTCCTCACCTAGAAATACTTTCCTGGTGAAATCTCTACCCCTTCTTAATCAAAACCCTAACGAATACATTTACCACTGTACTCCCTTACACTCAAGGAAAGCAGAAGCAAAGTAGTCAGAATTTCTGCCTCCTATTCTCTTTAACTTTCTAATTATATATTTTACGTTCAAACTGCTAAATGACATTGCACTAAGGAAGTTTTATTCATAATTGATCTTGGTTTACCTGCCTAAAAAAGACAGTTTTGGTTATAATTACTTTGAAAACTGGCCATTGATTGGCTTGCACCCATTCAGGGAGAGACCTTGCACCAGGTAACAGTGAAGCCTGCCTCTTCTCTTCCTCCACTTTTGGGTTAATACACTTCAAGGATCAGAAATGGCAAATTCATAACTAGCATTTGTGCTTCCCTGAGGGACAGAGACTGCAGTGTTCAAGGGAGATGATTTTGGCTTGAGATGTAATGGGACTGGAATGCCTAATTCCTCTGAAAAGTCCTTGCTTGTGCATGTAGATTGGACTTGGTGGAAAGAGACTGGTTGTCATGGGCTCTGCCCTGAGTTCTTGGTGAGGAACCCATTTAAGATCGTGTGAAGTTGGTACCTGTCCCTTTAGCAGAACAGTCACTTGCCTTCGTTGCTCATCAGGATTCTGTGATAATGATCTGCTGACTCCATTGCTGTTCCACCTTCTGCTGTTCCCATTCCTTGGCTCACTGTGCACCTCTACACTTTATAATACTTGCTTCCTTCTCATCCCCAGGCTTTTGCCCAAGCCCTGTTCTCTGCTCCTTTCCCTGCTTCTTGGCTTTTTCCTTGGCTTTGTATCATCTGGTGCATCTCACGTGGATGATTATTTCCCAGTTCTATCCTTTGCCATCTTTTCCCAGCCCCTTCGTGCAGATGATGGTGTAGGTCTTGTTATGGTGGTGCTTGTACTCAACCAAAGCTATTGTTGACCCCTGCTGTGACCAGTAGCTTTGAGATGGTGTCCCTGCCCATGATGAGGGGTTGGAACTAGATAAGCTTTAAGGTCCCTACCAACCCAAACCATTCCATGATTGTACAGATCACTTGGGTGGAGAGGCATATGAATGCCTTTATTTCACCTCTTGCACAGCTTGTTGAGCAGATAGCCGGGATGAGTTGCCAACACAAACTTCTGGATGTGACTGCAGTATCTGGCTGTATAAAGCTCTCTTTGCAGCAGGGAGTTGTGTGGCAGATTCTCCCTGTGCTGCCAATATTGTCTTGGGGAGAAACTTGACACTGAAAAGCTTCCCTTCCTTTGGCTGGCTTCCGCTGTCCCGTCTCGCTGCGCTCTCGGAGGTGGATGAAAGTGATTAAAATTCTGATTACTCATATGAACAATGTGGAAAAGAACAGCGTTAGAATTAAAATTCAGAGAGAAATTGAATCCCATAACAGAGTCTGCATCTATATTCAAGATATGCTAATATGTTCTTCCATGAGATCTCAGAATTCAATCAGGAAATCGCCTAACAATAAAAGCCTATAAATATATACAGAAGGCAAGCAGGAAAGCCAGTTGATGCCATTGATAGAGTCTCGGCACTGATCTAGGCGAACCTCATTGATAGCTTTGTTGCTAAAGATTTTTAGACATTAATCCAGTGCAAATGTTTGTGCCTGGTTTCCTTTTGTTAGCTCTGTCTTGGTGTTGGCACAAGGAATGAAAACGGTCTCTGAGTTTTGTGTTGATGGGTTTTTTCCTATTCCCTCCACTCTGGCATGATCGAAGCTCTGCAGAGGGAACTGGACAGTCTGGATCCATGGGTGGAGACCAATGGGATGAGGTTCAAGGTCCTGCACTTGGGTCACAACAACCCTGAGCAGCTCCAGGCTTGGGGAAGAGCAACTGGAAAGCTGCCTGGAGAAGAAGGACCTAGGGGTGTTGGTGGAGAGCTGGCTGAAGATGAGCCAGCAGTGGCCCAGCTGGCCAAGAAGGCCAATGGCATCTTGGCCTGGATCAGAAACAGTATGGCCAGTGGGAGCAGGGAAGGGATTGTGCTCCTGGACTTGGCACTGCTGAGGGCACATCTCTAATCCTGGGTTCAGTTTTTGGCCTCTCGCTCCAAGAAGCACATGGAGTGTGTCCAGAAAAGGGAACAGAGCTGGGGAAGGGACTGGAGAGCAAGGGTTATGAGAGGCAGCTGAGGGACCTGGGGTTGTTTAACCTGGAGAAGAGGAGGCTGAGGGGAGACCTTATTTATCGCTGCCTACACCTGCCTGGAAGGAAGTTGTAGTGAGGTGGGTGTTGGTCTCTTCACCCAGGTAACAGGGGATACGATGAGAGGCAGTGGCTTCAAGTTGCACCTGGGCAGGGTTAGGCTGGCTGTTATGGAAAAACTCCTTCGTGGAAAGGGTTCTTGGGCCCCAGCAGAGGTTGCCCAGGGAAGTGGTAGAGTCTCTGTCCCTGGAGGTGTTAAAAAGACCAGCAGATGAGGTGCTTGGGAATCTGGTTTAGTAGTGGACAGGTATAGCTGGGCTTGATCTCAAAGGTCTTTTTCAACCAAATGATTCTATGATCTCAAATTTCTGGAGAAATGCACCAATATAACGAAGTAGTAGGTTTCTAATTCAGTTTATTATGTAACTGTTAACAGAAATACAAGTTATTAAAGGCAGTTCAGCCTGGTTAAGAAAAGCAAAAACCAATTCAAATACAACTCCAGTTCTTGTGTTTGGTAACATCACTTGGCTTATTGATATGCATGACAGGAGCTTGTTCATTATTTCTTGCTGCAGAGCCATGGTGTGTTTGGTGTGGATAAAGGAGCAAAAGCTCATAGCGCAACAGCTTGTGGCAGTGCTGGAATGCATGAGAGTGACTGGGGCTTGGTTCCTCGCGCAACAGTCTGAGTTCAGGTATTCCATTCATCGAACCATAGAATAGTTTGAGTTGGAAGGGACCTTAAAGACCATCTAGTTCCAACCCCCAGTATCTGTGGGCAACTAAGCCTCTTGTGCATATTAAGTACGGGTGTGTATTGAAGTGTCAGGACCTGTGTCATTAGAAAGGTCTTGGCCGTTGAATGGCAGCCTCTTGTTTAATCTTGCGGGCAGCTTTGTCCGAAGAATCTGTTAGTAGCAAAGAAAAGCTGTGCATGGCAGGATACAGGGATTAATTGGCTGGTCCTATGGGAGATGGCAAAGGGTTGTTTTTTTTGGTTTTTGCAGAGCTAAAGTATCTCCAGAAGATTTTTCTAAAGTGAAATATGTCAGGTAATTGCCTTATGCAATATGCAAAGCACCTGATTGCTAACAATCCAACCATTGTTCTGAGACCTGACATCTCAGGGCTGCTGCACCTAATCTGCAGGAAGGGCTGTGAGGAGAGGGACTGCTGGGTCACTGCTGAACTGGTTGAGATCTGGCGATGGTCCATCAGATTTGTGAGTTGAGTTGAATAACTGAATTATTCAGAGGGGCTGCTCTCTGCTACAGTGTGGTGAGGGATTGCGGCTCAGACTGCGGTGCTGCAGGTAGGTGCAGTGAATCACCTCCCAGCATGTGACAGCGTGCTGTGTTTTAGGAACTGGAATCTTTGTGGAAAGATTGCTGTTTCTGCTTCAGATGTTTGCCAAACATCTCGTGGTGCCCAGGGGGGACTCTGACCACAATACAAATTTCCCTGGGGTTTGAACACTCTTGTGTTATGTTGAGCAAAAGTGGTTTGCAAGTTGTACTTGCACATCTGTTGCAATCTTGTCATACCTATTACTTCTCATACCTGCTTTTTAAACACAATCAGTTTCCTTTGATGGCTATGTGACATGACTGGGCTTTTCCCAGAATTGCTGAGCAACTTTTCATGTGAAATCATAGAACTGCAGAATGGTTTGAGTTGGAATGGGCCTTAACTCTTCCAGTTCCACCCCCTGCCATGGGCAGGGACACCTCCCACTGGATCAGGTTGCTCCAAGCCCCATCCAACCTGGCCTTAAACACCTCTAGGGATGGGGCAGCCACCCCTGCTCTGGGCAGCCTGAGCCAGGGCCTCCCCACCCTCACAGCAAAAACTTTCTTCCTCAAATCTCATCTCAATCTCCCCTCTTCCAGCTGAAAACTGTTCCCCCCTCATCCTATCCCTGTACTCCCTGAACAAGAGCCCCTCTCCAGCTTTCCTGGAGCCCCTTACAGTATTGGAAGCTACTCTGAGGTCTCCCTGGAGCTTTCTCTTCTCCAGGCTGGACAACCTAAACTCTCAGCCTGTCCTTGCATTGGTGGTTCTCTTGGTTTGTGTAAGAACTATCACTTTTTGGCATTCATTTTCTGGAAAATCTGAGAAGTGATCTCTCTGACAACCCAGGTAAAATTTCTAGCCCTCACCCATAATTAAAGGTCATCCAGATTTGATCTTCTTTAAAGGCTGAAATCCGTTGTGCTGCATGTTCACACTGAAATGATTTAATATGAAGGTTTTGTGCTCATGGTTTTTGCTGATGTCGCTTGTTATTTCCCAGTGCTTTCCTGTAATCAGAAGTGTGACCAGTGACAGTAAAAGAGGTTTCAGCTCTTTATGTGCTACTTGGTCTAACACCTCAAAAGCACAGGGAAACCTTACAGTGAAAGTCTGTTCCTCTGCTGTTGGCCTGATTCCTCTCCACATATCAACTTATCTGTCAAACTCCAGGAAGCTTTCTCGTCTCTAGAAACTTGTGTGGCCTAACATTGCCTGATTTTATGTCCTTTGCCACGAAACTTAGGCAGTAGAGGTTTTTTTTTTTTTTTTCCCTTTAATACAGGCATCGATAGTAGGAGTGGGTCATGTCTTAAATCCTGATGGGCCACTTATTTCTAATGACTGCTGTGCCTGTGGAAAAGGAAATGGAAGACATACATCTGGATACTCCTAAATCCTGTGTGTTGTCCTATTTATAAAAGTCCTTCTGAGCTTAAATGGCACAGAAGGACAATAATATTCCAATATAAAAAAATGCAATGTATCCTGACTAGTTGGAGTGACACCTGGGGAGTTCTAAGTCTGAAGTGTTTGCGTTGTGAGGGAATGTAAAGCCTGTGTGGTCAGATGCTCTGGAGGCTGCTTTTGTGAATTAAATTATAAATACAATTCCTTTAGTACTTGAGGGCTTAAAATAGTGTTGCTGCTAGTGTTCATTTAGGCAATAGATGTGAAATGTGTAACCTTCATTGCTGCAGGCATAGGGGAGTGAGGAAAAAATGTACTGTCATGCTTCCAGGTCAAGGAGAGACCTTGCGGCTGGTAGAAGCTACCCAGCTGAGAGAGATAGCCTGTATCTGATGCACTATGGTTGACTCTCATACCCCAAACACAAGATGTCTGGAAGCCTCTTGTATTTAATTTTGAACTTCAAATATCTCCTTTGAAATAGCACATAAACAAAATAGCAGGGTGAGGGAGGAGATTCTGCCCCTCCAATGGAGTCGCTCCGGAGGGAGGAGGCTTCTCCATCCTCTACACAGTAGTCTGGAGGAGGCTCTTCAGTCCTATGTTTTGATACCTGGTTTTGCGTAAGGTATTAAAGAGCATTTAGATCTTTTAAAATCAATATATCCAACCTTAGCTTCTTAATTCTTTGAAGAATTGCGAAGATATTTGAAGCGTTTCATGGAATGAGATTTTCCCCTTTACTTTGTTCAATCTGGATAAAGAAATCATCTTCATTTAAAATTTAGGCAATCATCCTAATTCGTGTATTAGACTGAGGTTTCCTCATAAAATGAATTGAGTTATGTATTTGGGAAGTTACATGAAGTCTCACACTCTTTACGGTGCTATTTCTCTCCTCTTTGTGTAGTATCAAGTTTTGTATTTAAATTTGTGGTCCTTCCCCATGATCCAAGGACGCTCATGGTTCCAAATTTAATATACTTGGGAGCAGAGGTGTTTTGATCTATGTGATATTTCTTTCTACACCTCCTTCTATGTTTTCTTAAAGCCTATAGAGTCTAGTAGTTTCTTCTGCACTGGAGTGGGAAATCAACTGTAGAGTTCAGTGTGCGTGGCAGTGGTTTTTTGTCTATTTTGGGGCACCCATGTCTCCTGGCAGATCAAACATGGATGTGCACTTGCTGGAGCAAGGTATGTTCTTTGAACCTGTTCTACTCAAAGTATCCATCTTGGAAAACCATCGGGTAATAGGTTAGAAAACAATACAGAGATCTGGATTTAAGTATGTTGTTGGGCTGCAATTTTAATCAGTTAGTAATTTTTGCGCTTAATTTTGGGGAACAATTCAGCTCCTGCAACAATCAACAGTGTAGTGCTCCAGATTGCTTTAACATGTTTTTCCTGGAATGAGGGAGGATGCACCCGCAGTTTATACTCCTCGGGTAACACCAGAATAGGTCTTTACTGCAATCAGGCGAGAACACCGAAGCAAAGATGCCTGAACTACCTAATCAAAGCCCCATTATAATCTCAGAATTAATGAGATAACATGTGCTTCAATTAATACTGGGCATTTTGTAGAAATCTTGTGTTTTATTATTTTAGCAACAATTTATAGCAAATGATTATTGGCAGGGGTGGTAACAAAAGTGCTGGGATGTTCAGAACTTGTTCAGAGGTGGATTTAGGCACAGCTGGAATCTGGATGTTTTATTAAATATCTATTAATGCATTATTTCCCCCACATCTACAAGTAGTTATGTTTTAAAAGATGAAAGGGTTGGTATTCTTGACTCATCTAAGTTTGCTCTTTCAATTTAATACTTCCATGCAGGCTGAGAATATATATTTCTCTGAGCACTGAGTTTACTTAAGTATATATGTAAACACCTTTGTGAGTGTGAGACACGCACACTCCAATGCCTATTTGCATAGCTAAATGGAGGAGTTGGAGCTTAGAGATACTGCAAATGTTCTTGTATCTACATTGAACAGAGGCATTAGTTTCTGTTTCTAAAAAAGAAATGGTCTATCTCAAGTAGAGTAAACAAATCTGCTGTGTATTTTCTTTTACAGAAATAATCAAGGCTCACTTTGGAAAACCCTTACTATGTGTGAGCCAGTAGTGGAGCTGATACTCAAAGACATTTCCATTTCACATAGATATTTTTTGTTGTTATTGTGTTCCTAACTTGCTTTCTGCAATCTGGCACATGTGGATGTATGTGTATTTGCTTCAGTGCAGGAGCATCTGCTCAGAATGCATTTTAGAGCAAGACCTCAATTTGTTCTCCATGTAGAGTGCCAGCAGCAAGACTTGCTCAATACCTGAAACCTGGCACTTGAGTTTTCAGAGAACTTCGGGCCCTTCTCAGCTTCCTCATTAGGGGAGGAGAAGGTGGCACTGATCTCCTGTCTGGTGACTGATGGTAGAAGTGGAGGGAATAGCAGGAAGATGTGCCAGAGGAGGGTTAGGTTGGACGTTAGAAGGTTCTTCCCCACCAGAAGGTGGTGGAGCACTGGAACAGCTCCCCAGGGAAGCAGCCACAGCCTGACAATATTCCAGAAGTGTTTGGCCAAGTCCCTCAGACCCACAGTGTGAATGTTGGGATGCCCTGTACAGGCGCAGGAATTGGACTTGATGTTCCTCGTAAGGCCCTTCCAACTTGGGACGTTCCAAGGTTCTTGTGCACATCAAACTTCCCTGACAGAAATCAAGAGCCAGTTGTCCAGCTGCCTTTGTGAATCTTCATACAGTCTTTGGCGATTGTGATGTTTTGGTAGCTAAGTACAAATTGCAAGTTGAGACTTCTCAGTAGGTAAAAAGCAAAGTACATGAGTTGGAGTCAATGGAATCTGAAGAAACATGGAATCTGTGAAGCCTTTGACAGATGTAGTCTGAGTCTTATCTGTTGAAGCCAGAAATACACTTCATTTGAAGAGAAACTTCCCTTTCCCCTTTCTCTAATCTGCTTTTGCTGTAAGTTGCTCTTTCCAGCAACTAAGCTGAAAACTGAGCCATTTGTCTGCACTGAAATATGATGATTTAAATGCCTATATGCAACAGATTTTTGTGCTGAACCTTTATATGGAAGAGGTGTCTAAATATAGTCCAGTATTAGCAATCAAAGACTAAATGAAAGACAGTTTCTTCTAGGTTTTATCTTTCTTGGTTGACATAAGCCTCTCCCTACTGTAAATCCCTTCTCAGTTTTAGGGCTGTGGAGCTGGTATTTAGTCGTTCTGCTCACTGGTTAGCATAAAGGGAATTTGGGGATTAGCCTTGGCTTCTGATTTTCGTAGCAGGGGTTGCTTGCTTTTAATGTGGTGTGGATGCAACTTCAAGAAAGTCTAAGTGCCACTATAGGACTCTTTTTTTTTTTTTCCCTGAAATTAATCTTTCCATCCAGATAAAACTGTATCATTGCTTCCTCTTCAGCACTGTTATAGAAAAATAAGTATATTCACAGAAAGGTTTGAGTCAGAAGGGACCTTGAAGCCCATCCAGCTCCAAGCCCCCTGCCAAGGGCAGAGTCACCTCCCACTGGATCAGGTTGCTCAGAGCCCCAGTATGTGATCACTGTTGTATTTCTGGGGCATGAAAATAAAAGGCATCCCAACACTGGCAGTATCACTTGTCAAAATCATAAATTCAGTTTGCTAGATGCCAACATTCAAAGCTATTTCTTATTTCTGCAAATTATAAGATTGATTCATTCTTACAAAGCCTCTGTTTTTAGTAGCATCATTCAGGACTTTTTGGTTTGCCTTTTGCCAAGGCTTTTAACTTCTTTTGAGGGGCAGAAGTTTTCATGGAATCCTAAGACTGGGAAAGACCTCTAAGTTCATCCAGTCCAACTTCCAGCCCTACATCACCATGACCATGTCTCTAAGGGCCATGTCTTCATGTATTTTGAATCCCTCCAGGGATGGTGACTCCACCACTGCCCTGGGCAGCCTCTGCCAGTGCTTCACTATTATTTCTGTGAAGAAATTCTTCCTGATATCAAATCTAAAACTCCCCTGGCACAACATGAGGCTGTTTCCTCTCCTCCTATTGCTTCTGACTTGGAATCATGGAATAATTTGCATTGGAAGAGACCTTAAAGATCATCCAGTTTCAACCTCCCTGCCATGGGCAGGGACACCTCCCAGTGGATCAGGCTCCCCAGGGCCCCATCCAACCTGGCCTTGAATACTTCCAGGGTTGGGGCAGTTACCTCTTCCCTGGGCAACCTGATCCAGGGTCTCGCCACTCATTGTGAAGAAATTCCTCCTTATCCAGTCTAAATCTTCCCCTCTCCCATTTATACCCATTGCCCCTTGTCCTATCACCACCAGCATTCGTGAATAGTCCTTCCCCAGCTTTCTTGTAGCCCTTTCAGGTACTGGAAAGTCGCTATAAGGTCTCCTTGGAGCTTTCTTTTCCTCAGGCTGAACAACCCCAACTCTCTCGGCCTCTCTCAGCTGGTCTCTTGAGAGAAGAGACCAGCACCCACTTCACCACAACCTCCTCTTGGGTAGTTGTAGAGAGTGAGAAGGTCTCCCCTCAGCCTCTTCTCTGGACTAAACAGCCCCAGATTCCTTTGCTGCTCCTCAGAAGACTTGTTCTCCAGCCCCTTCAACAGACTCGTTGCCCTCTTTGGATGTGCTCTAGTGTATATATTTGGTGTATTTCTGGCAAACCACTTGCTACTCTATTTTTATAGAGTTTGAAAATTTGGAATTGTGTATTGGGCCATTCCTCCTTGGGAAGATCAGAGTGGATTTGTGTTTTGTTTTTTTGGTTTGGTTTTTTTTTTTTTTAACCCTTTAACCTGAGTTCAGGTGATTCTGCAGGAATTAAAATGCACACAAGCAGCATTCTGTAAAGTCAGGGTTGCCCTCCCACCCAAGCAGTCTCCTTATTGAAATTCATCCTTCAAGAGAAGTGATGGTTTGACTGATGTTATGATACAACACTTAGTAGCAAGAAATCATTTTTTTGAAAGATCATTGAAAATTTGGCAGAAAAAGGTGAGAAGATCCCCAGAATGGCCTTGGGGCTGTGGGAAATGCATTCTAAAAGAGACCTTGGGAACACAACCTGTGTAGTCCATCAAAAAATAAGGATATTAAGGCGATTTGATCTGTCTAAGTGACTCCCTGGTGAGAATATATTGGCTCCTAAAGTCATCGTAATCGAGTAAAAAGGAGAAAAAGAACAAATAGTAGGGAGCTAGAGCAATAAAAATTTGAACACAAATTAGACAATTTTTTTTTAGACTGTTTTGGCTAACTGCTAGTGTTGGCTTCTATTGAGGTCTTTCTAGCACTAAGAAAAAAGATCTGTTTTTGAAGTGTACTTTATCTGAAATGTAATTATTCTTCAGTCACATGGAATCTGTTTGGCTCTGTGTAACAGCAGCTGGATGAAGGACAATATACGGGATTTTGTCGGAGGATTTGATTGTTTGTGAGTAAAGTTATGCAATTTATTGAAGGAGTTGCGCTTACGCTAGGTCATACCTAAAATGTAAATCTCACTTCCCATGACAGGCTGAGGGACACAAATTCCATGAGAAGAGGGGAAATAAAATAACCTGGAATCATAGAATGGTTTGGGTTGGAAGGGACCACAAAGCCCAGCCAGTCCCACCTCCTGCCATGGGCAGGGACACCTCCCACTGGATCAGGAGCTCTATATCCCATCCAGCCTGGCCTTGAACCCTTCCAGGGATGGGGCAGCCACCACTGCTCTGGGCAACCTGGGCTAAGCTTGTCTCCCTGGGATCTCATCTCAATCTCTCCTCTTTCAGCTGAAAACCAGTTTCTCCTGCCCTCCCTGCTCAGGAGCCCCTCCCCAGCTTTCCTGGAGCCCCTTTCAGTGCTGGAAGCTGCTCTAAGGTCTCCCTGGAACCTTCTCTTCTCCAGGCTGCACAACCCCAACTCTCTCAGCCTGTCCTCAGACCAAGGGTGCTTTAGCTCTCAGGTGTTCTGTGACCTCCTCTGGACTTGCTTTAACTTCTCCTATCATGGAAGTGTGTGTTTTGAACTGACTAGTGCTGGGTAACGAAGAATCAACTGTGATGTAATTTTCTAGGTGTGAGAGATACTGGGAACTTATTTGATGGACAAAATGTTGAAATACAGAAGCTGATGAGTTTCTTCTTGCCTGTGCTTTGGCCTTAGGAAAGAGATCTGCTTTCAATGAGAGCTTTATTATCTCGAATTGCTTTCCAGGAGACAGAGGCATAATGCGAGTTAACATCTCTTTTACCAGCACGCTACAGCTTTGTGTGTGTGCAGTAGCTTCTGCATCCTGGAAGCTGCCTGCCTGCCCCTGCACTGGAATTGTTCATTAAATCTGCTCTTAGCACACAGCAGACACCATGGCAAGATGTTATTAAGAATGTGATGTGCTCTTTGTTAGAATCATTCTTTTGGAAGAGATTGTTTTGCTACACTCAGCCTTTAGAGAAACCTTCAAACCCCAATGAAGTCTTAGTAAAATTGAAGTGAAATAGCAAGCACTTCTTGCTTTCTTATTCTTGGTGTCAAGATGTGTAAAACCCCTTAGAAAAAGATGGTTCTTGAGGGGAAAAGCTGAAGTTTTGTCTTCTAGGTCACACTACCCTCTGTTGTTCAATAAGCTGATTTGGTGGGAGTGTCCAGCTTGGTGGATACTCTTGCCTGTGATGGTGATCATGAAGCAGAAGAGGATGCACAGCTGATGGAAACATGCCTTGGGTAGGACTGCAGCTCTGTGGTGGAGTCTGGGAGATCTTTACTCTTGGGTTAAGCCCATTGTTAATAACAAAGTACTTCACAGGTGGCAAGGGTTTGGAGAAAATAATTAACTATAATTCTGCTAGTGAATTCACAGACTAAAGACCCAACTATCTAATCTGAACTCTGAAAATTCTGGGCTTAGTGACCTCTCTCTAAATTAACTGCAATAAAACCAAACCTGTCTTGATCACATCTCATGTCTTCCCTTATTTAATAGTGCTCTGGCTCCTCTCTAAAGCAAGTTTTCCTAATTTGAATAATTCTGTAATCATCCTAATGACTCTTTTCTAAGCCCCCTGGTTATTCAGTAGCTTCCTGCTGTTCCATCTGTGCCTGCTGCAGGGAATAGAATCATAGAATCACCAGGTTGGAAAAGACCCACTGGATCATCGAGTCCAACCAATAGTTGCTCTCTGTTCCAGACTTCTACCAGCACTCTCCTCTTTGACCTTTAGGAGGCCATGACTAGAGAGGTGAGAGGACTTGTTGCTTTAGTGGGGTTCTCGTCGTCTTTTCAGAATGCCATGCTGGCTCCTTATGGTGGAGTCATGTTATTCATAGGATTGTTAAGGTTGGGAAAGACCTCTAAAATCAAGTCCAACATCAACACAATAGGGTTATGCCCACCAAACCATTTATTGAAGTCCCACATCTACATGTTGTTTGATCCCCCCTCCAGGGATGGAGACTCCACCAGTGCCCTGGGCAGGCTCTTCATGTGCTTCACCACTCTTTCAGTAAGGACATTTTTCCTAATATTCAATCTGAACCTTCCTGTGGTACAACTTGGAGGCATTTCCTCTGGTCCAAAGTCCTTCGTTTGTATTTGCATGGCTCTCTGCTGAAGAGCTGTGGTGTTACCTCCGTCCCTTAGTAACCAGGTTGGCATGAAGCTGTTGTACACCTGCCCTGTGGTGTAGACATACGGGAAACTGCCTAAAACCCCCACGGACCTGCTCCTGAGCATCAGCCTGGTGGCAGCTTGCCTCTGGTCATCTCCCTTCTCATTGCTCTGGGACTTGATGAGAACCAACATGAGCAGGTCCAGGGAGCTCCCATGAAAGCAAAATATCTGCCCAATAAAAGAGCCTTTGGTAGGGACCCTAAATCTCTTCCTTTTTCCTGAGTTTTAGGGTGCTTCAGGGGTGATATTACCACCTTAGGGTTACTCCTGCTCTCCGTCTCTGTAGCCAGAATGACTTCACAAAGTCTCGCTTGGTGCTGTCGGCCTGTGTTGGCAGAGGTTGCAGCCCACCAAATGCAGAGCTGTGTGGAAAAAAAAAAGATGAATTAATATGACTTGAGGAATTGTGAAACTGTAGGATTAGAGGTTAGAGCCTGCATGGCTGGGAGTGGGAGATAGGCACATTACCCTGCCATTTTAGGAAGGAAATCATGGGTCTTCAATAAAGTGATGAATGTTATTCCCAGGTGCCTACTCCATTTTCTTCATCTCTGTTATTTTCTCTTGAGTCCTGGTGTTTCAGTGTTTGTTCTTTTTGGTAACTGAAATGTAAATGATAGCAATTTTGTTTGTATCAAGCTACATTTTGCATCTGTGCAAAGCACAAGGCAGGTTTATCTGTACATTTATTGGGTGCAATCAAACGGATTTTTCTAAAGGACTGGGAGCTGATGTCCTTCAAGCTTGTCTGTTAACTTGCTCACCAGCAATAAATGTCTCTTGGAGATGGCTAGTTTTAAACTTATAGAAATTCCAGTACCTTTGGCAGGGAAGCCCAGCAGTGACTGGTGCAGCACAGCGCAGCATATGGCATTGAAATGCTGCTCGTAGAAATTAAGAGATGATAGAATGGTGGAATGGTTTGAGTGGGAAGGGAAATTAAAGCCCATCCAGTTCCAGCCCCTGCCATGGAGAGAGACACTTCCCACTGGATCAGGCAGCTCAAAGTCCCATGAAACCTGGCCCTGTAAATCTCTAGGGAGAGAGTGGCCACCACATGTCTGGACAACCTGGGCCAGGGCCTTCCCACGCTCGTTGTAAAGAATTTCTCCCTGATGTCTAATCTGGATCTTCCCCCTTCCTGATTAAAGCCATTTCCCCTCGTCATCTCACTCCAGACCCTTGAAAAAAGCCCCAGCTTTCCTGGAGCCCCTTTCAGTACTGGAAGCTGCTCTGAGGTCTCCCTGCAGCCTTCTCTTCTCCAGGCTGAACAACCCCAACTCTCTGTCTGCCCTCAGAACAGAGGTGCTCTAGCCCTTGGATCATCTTTGTAGCCTCCTCTGCATCCATTCCAACAGTTTTATCTCCTTCTTCTGCTGAGGATTCTAGAACTGGACACAAGACTCCAGGTGGGGTCAGAGATGCATTGCTAGCTATGGGCTCTTCTTCCTGCAGGCATCATCCCATGGTGTTCTTTGTATTTATTTCTGAGCAGGATGTATACTTTGCTTTTGAGGAATGCAAGTATGGGGAAAAAGGTGACATCTGCAGATGAACCTTTCATTAAAATGGAGCAACCTATTCAACCCTTTATTTTCTCCGAGAACATTTTTCAGCCTGGCCCTACTTGCAACTCTCGTGAAACTGGAGGTAGGCAATTTGATTTGGTGGTGATTTGAATACTGGCAGAATGAGGTTCGCCTTGCCAGTCCACACAGCAGTTGTTCCCTGGAATTAAACATTTTTCTTTTGATACTGTAAGTAAAAAGCTTCCTTTAATAGTTAAGTGCTTCATACTGTTAACAAAGCAGAAGTGCTTTATTTTCACTCTCTCTCTGTTCCCCCAGTGTTGAAGTCTTCTTCCTTGTGCTGGTTTTACAGATGTGTGTGTCCTTTGACTCCAAGAATGATATATCTTAAGTAATTAAAATAGAATTAGAGCCTACTAATATTAAATCCTAATGCACTACAGCATCAATACCTCATCGTCCAGCCTGCCCTCAATTTGCTTGCCTATAAATCCTTATACTGGCAAAAAATATCCTTGTGTTGAGACCCTTGAATAATAAATTCACTTTTTTAAGAAGGAATGTGCAAATGGTAGAGGTTTTACATAGGTGAGTTTATTAATACAGGTAGTAAGAACCTCCTAGTTAAATAACAGGGTGGGGAGGCTCTGGCCCAGGTTGCCCAGAGCAGTGGCGGCTGCCCCGTCCCTGGAGGGGTTCAAGGCCAGGTTGGATGGGACTTTGATCAACCTGATCCAGTGGGAGGTGTCCCTGCCCGTGGCAGGGGTGGAACTGGATGGGCTTTGAGGTCTCTTCCAACCCAAAACATTCTATGATTTTGATAGTTAGACTGCCTTGGACTGTAATCCTTTCTTTTTGCTATTGTAACTGATAAATGAGTGATGGATGCATCATGTTAATTCGTATCTCCTGTCCCACGAAAGTTGATAACAGATCCAGCCTCTTGTCTTTGCAGCTGAGTAAGCTATGTTGTCTCTAATTATATTTCTGGGCAAATGAAAGAAACTGCCTTTTTAGAGGGAAATGTCTCAAGAAACGTGTACCTTGCATGTGTGCAAAGCTGCAGTAACATGCTTGTTAGCCTAAAGCTTTCCACAGGAATTTAGCAGATAACAACACTTTCACTGTAACAGCTGTGTCAAACTGTCAGGAAAAACTGATTTGTTGAAACTGAAGCTTCATGAAGAGATGTTTTTTGGTTTTTTTGGTGCTGCAGAACAAGTCTTATGAGGAGCATCTGAGGGAGCTGGGTGTGTTTAGCTTGGAGAAGAGGAGGCTGAGGGGAAACCTCATCGCTATCTACAACTGCCAGAAAGGTAGGAAGGTGGATGCTGGTTGATTTGTCCAGGTGATAGAATGACAGGAAAATCAACCAGCACCCTGCTTCAAGCTGTGCCAGGGAGGTTCAGATTGGGCATTAGGAAAAACCTCTTCATAGAGAGGGTTATTGAGCTCTGTCAGGGGCTGCCTAGGGAGGTGGTAGAGTCCCCATCCCTGGAGGCATTTAAAATCATAGAACCAAAACTTCATCTGCTCCTGTTGCACTGTTGTACAAGTCCTGCTATGCTCTCTCATGCATTAATTATCTTAGGTTTTGATGTATTGCTGAAAATCACTTTCTAGTTATTCATTTGTTGGCTCATATGACAAGTTCTCCATTATTTTCCTTAGGGTTGGCATCAAGTACCTTAGTCTGCAGCTCCTAGACCCCCATTTACCCCTGCTGGTGGAGAGATGTGAGCACCTTTCTGGTCACTTGAACTCCACTGGTGCATTGAGATGTGTTAAAAACATACAGTAACGTCTTGTGAATGGTTTGTAATTCTGCCAAGTGACCGAAACATCAGGAAGGCTTCACCAGGAGCAAATATGGGTTGTTTCTCCTGCTTGGCATAGAGGAAAACACAGTGCTGGCTGCTTGGTTTGCTACTTGAGGATCTCAGCTTGCCCCAAGCCCTACTTTGCTTGGAGTTTGCCACTTAAAACAGGATTTTCATGTGATGCTTCCTGAGGGAAAGTTATATTTCTTTGTTCTCATCCCTCTGTGGTTTCTAGTTCCTTTTGAATAACCATCTGTGATGGATGGTGCAACAAAAGAAGTCTCGTTAAATCCTTAAAAATTAATGTGCAAGCAGTTTTCCAGCAGAGGGCAAAAAGAAATATGATAGGCAAGGTATTAAAACAAATGACCAGCAATTACACATTTGCTTGTTATTCTCTGCAATCATGAATCCAGAGGATATGAACATGCTTTTAGATGGAGTATCTGGTCCAGAAAACATCTTCCAAATCCCTCCCGATTACGGGTTGTGATGGTGACTGATGATTCTGAATGGAAATGCCAATTTTTGCATGTCTGTGACTTGTTGTTCAGGCTCTCTGCTATAACCTTGTGAGATTTAGTGCTTCTTTATCTTTTTTGCCTTATTTATTCTCCCATGCAGTTTTGATTACTGCGAGGTTACCATGGGCTTCAGAGAGAAAATGTGAACTGTTGTTTCTAAAGTAAACACTGCCAGCCGCCTATGTGCATGCAGTTCTTGCTTACCTGCAGGGAGCTATTTATTCAGTTCATGTATTTGCTTATTTATTAGTTTCACAAAACCTGAGAGGCTTTTGACCCAGTGATAAAATGTCCAATTTACCAGTGTATCAACATGTGTTAAAATGCATAGGGAAAAAATAGAAAGAGCAGGTTTTGGGGCTAATTAAATATTGCCTTTCTCTTGTTCTTGGTTATGGATTGCATGTGTGCTGAGCTTGGAACTAACCCGTGTGCTTCCCTGCAGTGGGTGCAGTTAAAACTATCCCAAAGGAAGGGAATCCATGGGTCTAGTGGGCATTGCTGTCTGTCCTGGAAGGATTTTGGTGTCCTGCAGTTTGGACACAACAACCCTGTGCAGCTCCAGGCTTGGGGAAGAGTAGCTGGAAAGCTGCCTAGAGGAGAAGGACCTGGGGGTGTTGGTTGAGAGCAGCTGAACATGAGCCAGCAGTGGCCCAGGTGGCCAAGAAGGCCAATGGCATCTTGGCTTGGATCCGAAACTGTGTGACCAGCAGGTCCAGGGAGGTTATTCTCCCCCTGTACTCGGCACTGGTGAGACCGCACCTCGAATCCTGTGTTCAGTTCTGGGCCCCTCACCACAAGAAGGATGTTGAGGCTCTGGAGCGAGTCCAGAGAAGAGCAACGAAGCTGGTGAAGGGGCTGGAGAACAGGCCTTATGAGGAGCAGCTGAGAGAGCTGGGGGTGTTTAGCCTGGAGAAGAGGAGGCTGAGGGGAGACCTCATTGCTCTCTACAACTACCTGAAAGGAGGTTGTAGGGAGGCGGGTGCTGGGCTCTTCTGCCGAGTGACAGGGGACAGGACGAGAGGGAATGGCCTCTAGCTCTGCCAGGGGAGGTTTAGGCTGGAAATTAGGAAAAAATTTTTCACATAAAGGGTCATGGGGCACTGGAACAGGCTGCCCAGGGAGGTGGTTGATTCACCTTCCCTGGAGATGTTTAAGGGACGGGCGGATGAGGTGCCGAGGGGCATGGTTTAGTGTTTGATAGGAATGGTTGGACTCGATGATCCAGTGGGTCTCTTCCAATCTGGTTATTCTGTGATTCTTTGATTGAGGGGCTGGAGAATAGGGGTTCTGAGAAGTGGATGAGGAACCTGGGGCTGTTTAGACTGTAGAAGAGGAGACTGAGGGGGGACCTTATCCCTGTCTAAAGTTGCCTGAAGGAGGTTGTTAGAAGGTGAGTGTTGGTCTCTTTGCCCAAGTGACAGATGATAGGATGAGAGGAGATGGCCTCAAGCTGTGCCAGGGCAGGTTGAGATTGGACATTAAGAAAAACTTCTTCAATCAAGCGGTATCAGAGCCTGCCCAGGGAGGTGGTGGAGTCCCAGTCCCCGGAGGGGCTTAAAGGGTGGATGGATGGATAGATTGAAGTGCTTAGGGATCTGGTTTTGTAGCATACAGGGATGGTTGGACTTGATGATCTCAAAGGTCTTTTCAAAGTCAGAGATTCTATGATTCTTGTGGAAGGTGATCATAGAATCATAGAATAACCAGGTTGGAAGAGACCCACTGGATCATCTCACCATACAGAAAAAGCAGAAGTATTGATGAGAACGTAGGCAGGGCCTGCACAAGGGTTTGAATTCCAAGTTGCCTATAAATGTAATTGCAATTCTCTAAAGCAGTTGGAGCTCTTTATTTGCTCAGCCTTTGTCAGCTGGCATTTAGCAATACTGCTAAAATGCAGTGCTGCAGGGATGTGGTGCCCATGCTTGGTGCATTATCAATCTAAACATGCTGAAATGACATGTCTTTATTTGAGGCTGGCTCTGCAGTCTCTCCCAATGAAGTAATCACAGCTCTTCTAATACAGTCATTTGATGCTGCGATATTATTTCTACAAGTGCAAGAAGGCAATACTTCAAGAAAAAAATACAAAACGCGTGCCGTTCCCTCGTGTTCAGACTACATGAAGGTATATCTGCTACTTAATTTATTGAGTACTCAAGGGCACCTGGCAGGATAGATGTTCCAGTCCCAGCCCATCTGAAATAACAAGCTAGGAGAAGTCTGTGCTACTGATATGAAGTGTCAGGAAAGAAGAAAAGCCTGCAGGAAAGAGCATTACTGAATGTAGGCAACGTGCCAGAGTTTAACCCTGCGGAGAGTCTTCATTTGATTTTTAATCAACCATTCCTGCAGCGAGTTACGAAGGGGGATTTCAAAGGAGACTGAGCCCTGATGCTCGTACTGGACAAGAGAGCAGGGCTGCTATCAAACAGAATCTGTGTGCGCACCTTGGGGGCGAAAGCAAAATGTACCATCAGCACCATCCTCTTGAGCATGCAGAGGCCAAGAAATTAAAGCAGGAGGAGGCACCACTCTGGAGCTCAAAGCCCACTGTTTTGCATGAATGCAAAACTAACCTGTACAAGGGAAAAATATGTGCTTAGTTCTACTGACAGAAAATCAGGTAGGTGTGAGCTCCAAGTCAGGCTGAGTTCCTTGAAGATGAGCTCCTCAGTGGAAACATGGAAAGGCGCATAAGGCAAAGAGAGATGGAGTCAACAGGCTGGAGCTCCAACAAGAGCTTGTCTCATAGAATCATAGAATCATTTGATTATAAAAGACCTCTGAAATCATAAAGTCCAACCATACCTGTCCACTACTAAATCAAATCCCTGAACACCTCATCTGCTCATCTTTTAAACCCCTCCAGGGATGGGGACTCCACCACCTCCCTGGGCAGCCTCTGCCAGTGCCTCCTTTTCAAGCTGCCAAAACACCAAGAAGCTTTGAGGTGAAATGACAGCTTGCAGGTGACAGATGAATGATATCCAGAGTCTGATCTGTTTGCTGCGCTGTAATGGTCACAGGAGAAGGGGAACACTTACAAGTGGTGCAGCAAAAGCCAAGGATGTATAAGGAGATGGGGTATTTTCACACAGTTGACTAACTCATAGATGCTTTCTCAGGGGTGCATTAAGACTTAACCACCAGTGGCAAAGGGCAATACATTTCCTGTTCAGTGATGGGTTACAGGTCCTGATTTAGATTTTAGGTGCAATAGCAGAGTTAGAACTGATGGGAAGACAGCCTTGAGGTGCTCTTGCTTTGAGTGGTGAAACCAGATGAAACTAAAGCAGCAAAGTATCTGGCTCCTCACTCTTGAAAGGTGATGATGGGGTAGAGGATTTGTACCACTGCATCGTATCAGGAACCTTTTGGTTTTGCTGTTTGCTCTCAAGGTGTTGATGTTGGGTTTCATACCCAGCAATAAAAGCAGCTGCCGCTCATCCCAGCTATGCCCACAGTGTGGTTTGAGAGCGGTATCAAGTGACTGTTTTGGGAATGGGGGCAACTTGGGTGCATGTGAGGTGTGTCTCTACATTTGACATCCTCAAGTGTTATAAGCAGAGCTTTGTCAGCTTTGGCCCTAATCCTCTAGCCTAATCCCGGTGACGAACAGTCTGAAATTGCCCCTGGACTCATTTCTTGGTCTTCTACATCATTCTTTCCTCATTGCTTCTTTCTTTTAGCCTCAGCTCCAGGCACCCCAGCTTTGTTATATGAAACACAAACCCTTCTTGGAACATCTCCTCTTTTCAGGATAAGTGCTTCAGAACAGGTAGATGTGAACTTAAATCATGATGGATTTGATGACATGTTGTAGTATTATCTTATTCTCCTGAATTTTATTTCCACATCAGTATTTCTTTTGGTTTCTCTCTTATCATCTTTCATGCTGATAGGGGTAAAAAAGGTGGCAAGGGACTTGGACCCTGAATATGTCCAAGTATTATTGGTTGCTCCATGCTGAATTCAAAATCAAATGTGCAAATTTTGACTTTCCCTTGGTAGACTGGAATTGGGCACTGAGAAGAAAGTCAAGAAATTTTGTTTTCCAAGGAAAACAAAACCAAGTAAAAGCTCAGCTGTTTAAGAACATCATTGGTACTCAGCAACTGACCAGGTTTTGTGACCTTCAAGACAATGGCTGCCTGAACTTCAAGATCAAGTGTTGAGAAGGAAACATCATGAAACTAGTCGTGGCCGTTCTCTTGTTTGTGCATTTAAGTTCACTTCTGTACCAAAAAGCCACTGCATTCCCAGAAAAGACTTTGTCGGTGGTTGTTTATTCTCCTATGATGAGTATGTGTGGAAGCACGCAGTGTGTGGCAGATCTCACTAAGCTCCCTGGGGGCTCATTTAGGATGTGTCAGACAAAGAGATTCACAGCTGGGGTTTACATTGAACAGGAAAGTCCCAGTTTGGCATAAAAAGAATTCTTCCCTTTTTTTTCCTCCTCAAAGAGAAGCACAAGCCAGATCTCTTCTCCTCCTGCCTTTCCCCCTCTGGTGCTTCTGTTTCCTTTCACCTCCCGGATCAGATGTTGCATCTCCTTGGGTGGTCAGTGGTCTAAGAAATGACAATATTGGTGAAGAATGGTTAACAAGAAATCAGAAAGTGATCTGATGCGCAAAGAAGAATGGCAGAAATTTGTTCTCCCATGTACCAGCAGGCAACTGCTGAGGTAGGCAGTAAAGAGTTGGTGACGCTACGTGATGGATACGCTGGGGATGAAGCAGTTTGGCTTCCAAGTGGGATGGCTAAAAGGCTACTGGAAAAAGGACAGGAATGCGAGCTGGCTTTGCTGCAAGGTGGAGTGCGCAGGTCTTGCTTCAGGCACCCAAGAGCACGTTAATGGGTAACCAGCAGCATAAGAGTTGTTCTTTCCCTGCTTGAAAGGGGAGCAGGGAGACTGAATATGGGAGGGGAAGTGAATCAATCTGACTGCAGCAGAGCTCTGGAATAATTAATGAATAATGTGCATTGACCTGCTTAGAGGGTTGTTTACTGCATGAATGCATGGATTTAGTTTAATAGGGAGCTGTAGGGGGAAACCCCTGAACAATTGGGAAGGGGAAATAATGACGGAGAAAATTCCTGTCCTCATTAAAACTTGAGGCTTGTTAAGAAACAATGTCAAGATGAAGAAATTTGCAGGCAGAGGTAACTCGAGAAGAGAGGAGGATATTGCATAAAAGATTGGAGGCAGTAAATTCTGGCATCCTTTTTTCCACTGTGGGATCTCCTGATGGAACCACTGGCACACAGCACCTTGTGCCGGAGGGGACTCGCAGACTGGGACCTTGCAGTGTGTTTGCAGAAGTCTCTTAAATGTTCATCTGATCTACAAATATCTTGACAGATGTTTGGATGAGGTTTCCTCATGAAACTGGCTGAGGCTAGTCCTCTGGGATGGCTGGATTTGCAAAAATTTTTGGGAAAATCTGGATGCCCAGAATCATAGAATCATTGGCTTAGAAAAGACCTTTGAGATCATCCAGTCCAACCATACCTGTCTACTACTAAACCAGATTCCTCAGCACCTCATCCCACCCGTCTTTTAAACCTCTCCAGGGATGGGGACTCCACCACCTCCCTGGGCAGCCTCTGCCAGGACCTGAGAACCGTTTCAGTGAAGGAGGTTTTCCTGATGTCCAATCTGAACCTCCTGTGGTGTGCAGCTAGAGGCCATTTCCTCTCATTCTCCTACTTGTTACTGGGGAAAGGAGACCAGCACTCACCTCCCTCGCTACAGCTTCCTTTCAGGCAGTTTCAGAGAATGATGAGGTCTCCCCTCAGCCTCCTTTTCTCCAGGCTAAACAGCCCCAGGTCCCTCAGCTCCCTCTTATAACCCTTGTTCTCCAGCCACATCTCCAGCTCCATTCCTTTCTCTGGACACACTCCAGGAACTCGATGTCCTTGTAGTGAGGGGACCAAATCTGAAAGTTTTAAGAGAAATTTCAGCTCGGAAGGTAGAGAGGCGCCTTCCACCTCCTGGAAGGATGTTTAAAAAGGATGGGAAAGGGTCAAATATTTAGCTGAGCCTGGGAAGGAACCTTCTTTGACTTGAACTCTTTCTTAGTGGAAGAGGAGGAGTAAGAAAATAAGAGTAAATAAGAGATTCAGACATGAAAATTCTGATACTGTGGGAGTAGCTTATGCAGCAGGGAACTATAGGGACATAATTATCTCAGACGCGTAATTAATGAGATGGGAGGGTCTGTGCAGCCTGCAGCTGTCTTTGTAGAGGAAGGAAAGGCTTGGCAGAAGGGAAGGGGATGCTCCTTGGAGGGAAGGGGAATTACTGTGCAGTTGCATGGCTTTTGTGTAGGTAGAGCCTGTGGTTATTTTGCGTGGTGGGTGGGAATTAGGAGGCCTGTGAAGAGTAAGTTGTTTGGGAAAGCTTTGTGGGCAAATCCTGCATGTTAAAATGGAAATCCTAGAATGAATAATCAAATACCTTGAGTTGGAAGGGACCCACAAGGCTCATGGAGTCCAACTCCTGTCCCTGCACAGGACACTCCAACATTCACACCGTGGGGCTGAGGGTGTTGGCCAAATGCTTCTGGAATATTGTCAGGCTGTGACTGCTGTCCTAGGGGGCTGTTCCAGCGCTCCACCACCCTCTGGGGGAAGAACCTTCTCCTGATGTCCAAGTTGCTGTGTAAGGGCTGGTGGGCTGGAGGCAGGGCTGGTGGCTGGGAGTGCTGGGGCAGCACTGGAAGGACTGGGGAATGCTGCCTGGGAAGTAGGGGTCAGTGGCTTAAGCTCAGGTGATTTCTGACTCTACTTGTGTGCCAGCTCAAATACGTCCAGCCCATAACAGACAGTTTGGAGCATTGCAACAGCTCCTTCTGCCCTCAGAAATCTGCATGACTTGTTTTTCTGTAGCTAAACCTCTTGCTGCCATCACCTAATGCTTCTCTTCAGATCTGTCCCCTTCTTTTTTTTTGTGGAGCCATTAATGAATAATTTGCCATAGCATAAAGAGCTGCAGGCTTTTTGGGTCTCTCTAATGGTGTGGTGCTGTTCAAAGCAAAGGGTCGTTGTTTGTGTTGGTTGTGATGATTATGGTCTTTATACTTGAGTGCCTTTCTGGTGAACCTTTGTGATTAAAGTGAAAATCATTAACTGGGGCTTTGCAAGGCTGTTCCAGGATTTCGGAAGCTGTGACTGTACTGGGGAGGCAAAAAGAAAAAAAATGCTCTAGTTTATCTTTCCTGTTGCACTAACAGACTTCCAGAAACACAGATGTGTAAACCAGGCAGTGCAGAGCTATTACAGCTCTCGGTGAGAGTAGGCAGAGGTGCGATAAAGTTAGAATCATAGAATGGTTTAGGTTGGAAGGGACCTTAAAGATTATCTAGTTCCACCTCCTGCCATTGGCAGGGACACCTCCCACTGGATCAGGTTGCTCCAAGCCCCATCAAACCTGGCCTGGAACACCTCCAGGGATGGGGCAGCCACCACTGCTCTGGGCAACCTGGGCCAGTGTCTCACCACCCTAATGGTGAAAAGCTTCTTCCTTGTGTCTAGTCTAAATCTGCCCCTCTCCAGCTTACAGCCAGTACCCCTCGTCCTATCACTCCAAGCCTTTGCGAACAGTCCCTCCCCATCTTTCTTGTAGCCCCTTCAGGTACTGGAGGGTTGCTGTAAGGTCTCCTCAGAGCCTTCTCTTTTCCAGGCTGAACAACCCCAGCTTTCTCAGCCTATCCTTGTATGGGAGGTGCTCCAACCCTTGGATCATCTTTGTAGCCACCTCTGGACCCAGTCCTGTTAGGGAACCCCCTTAAGCTTTAACAAGTCATTGTGTGTCAGCAGAGCCAAAGCTGCTGCGTGTATGTGAATGTTAAACTTGCAACAGAGAGGAAATTTCTCATGGCATAAACTGCAATGAGCAAGAAATTACCTATGTGAAATTACCTGGCTTTCTTGTGCTCCAAGAAGTTGCATGTGGATGACTTTAACAGCTCAGGTACTTGTTGGCAGCTCGCTGAGCTGTGATAATTTGACAATACCCCCATTTTAGGCTGAAAGAAGGGAGATTGAGATGGGATCTTAGGAAGCGATGTTTTCCTGTGATTGTGAGGAAGCCCTGGCCCAGGTTGCCCAGGGAAGTGGTGGCTGCCCCATCCCTGGAGGTGTTCAAGGCCAAGTTGGATGGGGCTCGGAGCAACCTGATCCAGTGGGAGGTGTCCTTGTCCATGGCAGGGGGTGGAACTGGATGGGCTTTGAGGTCCCTTCCAACCCAAACCATTCAGTAATTCTGTGATGGTGTTTTGTCCCTCTGAAATAAAGAGCTTTGAAGTGCAACAAGGATTCCAGTGAATATAGAGGTAGACAAACCACTTTGGGCTTGCAGGGCTTTAGAGCGAAGCAATGTATAAGAATTGTCTCGATTCGATACAACTTGAGGACCATCGGAACTTTTGAGGTGCTCCTGCTGGGTGAGTGCTGCCCTTGTGATTTGTGTGGGCAGTTTGAGTATGGGACATGGACTTGAGTGGCAGTGTCCTTGTGCACCTATTAATGGGCCTAGGGTCCTCCAGTGATTGGGAGAATTCAGAGCCATCTGAAGTGACTCTCCATGCCTCTGCAGGAGGTGGCCTCTCTCCTGGTGTCTCCACTGAGCACCTTGCCCACATACTAACACCCCCAGCCTCTCTGGCCCCTCTTTGCCTTTTCTCTTTCGAGTGGTGAAATGATATGGTAATTGTCCCGGTGTTTGAAAGGCTGAAGTACAGATGATGTTGTTGCTATGAAATCAGGTTGTTGATGGAAAAAGGGGTGCATGGTGTCTGCATGTTGTGACTAAGGCTGGTAATAGTGTGTGATTATTTCTGCAACATCAACAGAAGTGCTTAATGAAAGAGCCTGCAAAATGACTGTTTAAATGCTTGGTGGAAGGATACAGCTGTGAAAATATAGTAACTTTGGAAGGGGCGTTGAGGGAGGCACCAGTATCACAGAATCATAGAATAGTTTGGGTTGGAAGGGACCTTAAAGCCCCTCTAGTTCCAACCCCCCTGCCATGGGCAGGGACACCTTCCACTGCACCAGGTTGCTCCAAGCCCCATCCAACCTGACCTTGAACACCTCCAGGGATGGGGCAGCCACAGCTTCCCCGGGCCAGGGCCTCACCACTCCAATTATGAAGAAATTCCTCCTTATGCCTAGTCTAAATCTCCCTCTCTCCAGTTTATACCCATTACCCCTTGTCCTATCACTCTAAGCCTTTGTGAACAGTCCCTCCCCAGCTTTCTTGTAGCCCCTTCAGGTATTGGAGGGTTGCTATAAGATCTCCTCAGAGCCTTCTCTTCCTCAGGCTGAACAACCCCAACTCTCTCAGCCTGTCCTACTAAGGGAGGTGCTGTAGCTCTCTGATGATCTTTGTAGCCCTTGTCTGTTCCCATTCCAGCAGTTTCATATCCATGACAGCGTTGAAATGAAAAGCATTGCAATGGAAATATGGATGTTGCCAACGTGGACAGGAGGGAAAATTTGTTTCTCTGATGTTGTGTGGAAGGAATGGTATTGTTTCCATTTCTCTTGGCCCTTGGCACATGCTTTGTCTGTTCCCTGCTCGCCCCTACAAGCCCATGCAAGTACTCCAGTGTCTCCTCAAGCGCTGGTTGATGGGGCTTGGCAGGGCCATCACTGAGTTGGCAGCTCTGAGCATTTGCTTAACGTAGACAAGGCAGCCAGGCTGACATACGTCACATCCAGCTGTGGGAGTTCTCAGTTTGAGGCATTTTTGTATATCCTGCCATTTGGGACCTTGGGCACCCAGTCTGGAAAGGTGTAGAAAACTGTCAGTCTAAGCAGTGCAGGCATCCTATCTAGCTCATGGCATACAGGCTCTTTGTTACGCTGAAGGTGGGCTTAAAGCCAGGAGATGCAGTGTTGGAACTCTGTGATCCTGAGTTTGGTAGCATTTTAGGAGTCTCATTACTGAGAATCATGGAATAGTTTGGGTTGGAATGAACTTCAAAGCCTATCCAGTTCCAACCTGCTGCCATGGGCAGGGACACTAGACCAGGTCTCTCCTTGTCAAGTTTCCCGTGTCTTCGCACTGCTTGCTTTGATGGGAGCACCTTTAAAGCTCCACTCCTGGCCCTGCTCTGGGATGTATGATTGCTCCATCCATGTTGGCTCCTGTCTTATCACTTTGCATAGAATCATCAAGTTGGAAAAGACCTCTGAGATAAGAGTCCAACCGTACCTATCTGTCACTAAACCATATCCTGAGTGACCTTGTCTACCCATCTTTTAAACTCCTCTAGGGATGGGGACTCCACCAATCTCCCTGGGCAGCCTCTGCCAGGGCCTGATGACCCTTTCAGTGAAAATTTTTTTCCTAATGTACATTCTGAACCTGCCCCGGTGCAACTTGAGGCCATTCCCTCTCGTCTTAAGCTAAACTTGTCCTGGGATGTTAAACTACGGCTTAATTCCCATCAACGTTAGCTTCAGCACAAGTAGATCATTCAAACACAGTGTAGAAAACACCTTTGTCTGCAGAAGCATTTTAAGGGGCTTGCAAAAAGCTGAAGAAATGTGCTTTCTTTCCTCAAAATTCCAATTGTTTTAAATAAGACTGCTGGTTCCCTTCCAACCCAAACCATTCTATGATCCTGCATTTCTCCAGATGGTGCAGATTTACATCCCTGCACACCTATGTACAAAAAAAGCAATTGTATGCCCAAATCAGACAATAAAAAGTCCAAATTGCCTGGCTGTCCTGCTGGTGCTTTGTCAGGGCATATTTAATTACAAGAAATCTAGATGTAAATGTAATTTTTTTTTTCCCCCTTACGAAACCTGTGTGCAAATCCAGTCCCAGAGTCCTGGGCTGTGAGCAGCCAAGGAGAAGGTACAAAGCAAAGTCTGGTTCAGTCAGAATTATGTGCATTCCATAAAGATGCAGGTGCCTTCCCCCTCCCTTTTAGTAGGAATGATGTTGCTGGCACTGATCATATGTGCTCCATTCCTCAAGCTGTAGAAGAAGAAACTCAGAACTTCACGCAATGAATTGCCCACTCAGATTGCCAGCTGGCAGTGTGTGTTTAAGGCAGGGGCTGTGCTGAAAGCAGTTATTCCCTGAATTTTTGAGGGTAAATGGAATTGGATTCCTGTCAATGTCTTCCAGCTGCTACTTCCAGTTAGTAGTTTCTTCAGACACATGAGGATTCCAGTTTCTGCTTTGTCTCTTCCCAGTGCTTGTCATAGGACACAAATGATTCCCTTTCTGGTCTTAAGAATAATTAAACCACCGTTAAATTGATTTATAAAGAAAAAAACAGGGCTTTGGGCAGGTGCCCAAGGAGCTCACGTTCATGTACAAGATCACAAGCAGCGTGGCCAGCAGGGCAAGGGAGGAGATTCACCCCATCCACTCCACTCCCGGTCCACCCTACCTGAAGTCCTGTGTCTGATTCTGGAATCCTTAACATAAGAATGCGATGGAATTGTTGGAACAGGTCCAGAGGAGGTCACAGAGATGATCTGAGGGCTGGAGCCCCTCTGCTCTGAGGACAAGCTAGGAGAGCTGGGATTGCTCAGCCTGGAGAAGAGAAGGCTGTGGGAAGACTTTAGAGCAGCTTCCAGTGCTGAAAGGAGCTCCAGGAAAGCTGAGGAGGGACTTTTTCCAAGGGTTTGGAGTGAGAGGACTAGGGGGAATGGCTTTAAGTTGGAAGGGGGGAATTTTGGATTAGACATTAGGAAGAAATGTTTTCCTGTGAGGGGGGCAAGGCTCTGGCCCAGGTTGCCCTGAGCAGTGGTGGTTGCCCCATCCTTGGAGGGGATCAAGGCCAGGTTGGATGGGGCTTGGAGCAACCTGATCCAGTGGGAGGTGTCCCTGCCCATGACAGGGAGGGACTGGATGGGCTTTAAAGTCTCTTCCACCCAAATCATTCCATGATTCTATGTACATAAATGCTGGAGAAGGACATTTGAGCCTGAAGAGGTCATGCAAGGGCAGAGAAGCAGAACCACGACCTAGAAGTGAGCTCACGGAGCTGTAGCAGAGGCAGAACAATTGGTTGATATGGGCAAGAAGCAGGGATGGTCAGCGTTGCGAAGAAAAATGCTTTTTTCATATAGCATTGTGTTCTTTCCCCTTTTCATCTGCTTGCCTCTTCCTTTTGCTGCTGCGTTTTTACTCCAGCTCTGCATACTCTTACAGCTCTGCGTTCCTTGTTTTTCTGTATTATTGAAGGAATTGTCCAGCACAAAGAGCTGCCGGCACTTGAGCAAACGGCCTCAAAGGACCAGCATTTGAATTCTGGGCACAAAGAAGCCATTACTTGGCTGCTCTGTCCATTTGTCATTATATGAAATGCACCTTGACTCATCTGTAAGAGCTACAAAAAAGCCATCTGGTCATATTAGTCTTTCTCTTTCCTATATAGGACTGGAGTTGTATGTCTTTATTATAGTCTTTTAGGAGAATCACAGTATAAATGCTTGAAGCAGGTGAAAAAACTATGGGTGTATCTTCCTTTGTAATTTCCCGTGGAGTGGTTTAATTCGTAGAATCACAGGCTGGATTGGGTTAGAAAGGACCTTAAAGCCCATCCACTTACAACCCCACCCGCCCCTGCCCTGCTGTGGGCAGGAACACCTCCCATTGGATCAGGTGGCTCTAAGTGTCTTCCAGCCTGGCCTTGAACCCCTCCAGGGAGGGGGCAGCCACCACTGCTCTGGACAACCTGGGCCAGGGCTTTCCCACCCTCACAGCAAAACATTTCTTCTTAAGATCTCATCTCAGTTTCCCCTCTTTCAGCTTAAAACCATTCCCCATAGTTCTCTCCCTGCCCTCCCTGACCAAGCTTTCCTGGGGCCCCTTTCAGTCCTGGAAGCGGCTCTAAGGTCTCCTCAGAGCCTTCTCTTCTCCAGGCCGAACAACCCAAACTCTCTCAACCTGTCCTCCTATATGCTCCAGCCCTTGGATCTTCTCTGTGGCCTTCTCTGGACCCGTTCCAATAGTTCCATCTCTTTCTTTTGTTGGGGATTCCAGAACTGGACACAGGGCCCCTGGTGGAATCTCATGGGAACACTGTGGAGAGGTAGAATTCCCTCCCCCACCCTGCTGGTTCCCCTGCTTTGGATGCATCTCAGGTCACGGTGGGTTTCTGGGCTCTGAGCACACATTGCCAGAGGTGGAAAATCAAGGAAGTGGAAAAATGTTGATAAAATAACCACCTCGTGTTGCTCATCTCGGGCAAATTTGAACCTCCCTGCGTCTTGAAGCCCATGAGATGAGAGTCTGGCATGGTGTATGTGCAGTATGAGGGAAAGGGGGAATTGCAGACTTGCAGAGACTGTTCCAATTTGACAAGTTTACATTAAGCCATGCATCTATGCCTTTTCCAACATAACGTAGCCATAAGGGGCTGCCCCATGGAGGGGCAGTAGCTGAGAGCCCGTACGTGGAAAGTCCCAAGGCTTTGCTGGTTTGAGCAGTCAGAAGGTGGGTTTTCCTGCTTTTTCTGTGGTACCTCAGTATTCATGCATTTGCTGTCACACACTGTGTTTTACAACTTAGAAGTGAGCTTGCTGAATAAAGCAAGATCCATATTGCCCGTGTTAACAGCTACCGAGCCGAACTCGTTATGAATTTCTATGAAATATTTATTGCTGCTTTTCGTTTTTTCCAAACGTCTTGTGGTCTTTTGCCAGCACTCAAGGAACACAAAAGCTTTCATTGTACATAACTTGTGAAAAATCTTTTTGCATTTATGATAAGCAGGTACATCTGCTGGCAGGCTTGGGGGTGGAGAGGAGGTGTCCGCATACAGCTGCACAAACACCCATTAAATGGGAAGATTGCGATTATCTTGCGTGTTGATTTGTGTGAGAATCCTTCGATAGGGTACAAACGACTCCGTAAAAAGACTTAGTGAGTCACAATAACTGTGTAATGTGTCACTTAGCACTCTAGCAACATTTGGTAATTTATTTTATATCTTTTTTTTTTCTTGCCTAGGTATGCTGCAGAGTATTGTAAAACAGGAATAAAACCTTTCCAGGTCCATTGTATTTTTTGCTGTTTTGTAAACTGCTGCGCTGTTTCTTCCACTTCTTGTATATTTTCTGTGAATGATTTACATCCTCTAAGAATGCTTTGTTGGTAGAACTTGGTTACTGAAGGGGCTGGTTAAACCTTTTAACCTGTTGCCAAGGGGACCCTAAGGCTGTAGTTTTACAATCATGGAATGGTTTGGGTTGAAGGGACCTTAAAGCCCATCCAGATCCAACCCCTGCCATGGGCACGGACACCTCCCACTCAAATCGGTTGGTCTAAGCCCCATCCAACCTGGCTTGGGCAACCTGGACCAGGGTCTCCCCACCCTCACAGGAAAACATTTTTCCTAAGATCTCATCTCAATCTTCCCTATTTCAGCTTCAAACCATTCCTTCTAGTGTTATCCCTGCACTCTGTGATCAAGAGCCCCTCCTCAGCTTTCCTGGAGCCCCTTTCAGTCCTGGAAGCTGCTCTAAGGTCTCCCTGCAGCCTTCTCTTGTCCAGGCTGAGCAACCCCCACTCTCTCAGCCTGTCCTCATAGCAGAGGTGCTCCATCCCTCAGATAATCTCCGTGGCCTCCTTTGGACTTGCTCCAATAGGTCCATGTTCTCTCTGTGCTGAGAGCTCCAGAACTGGTCACAGGGCTCCAGGTGTTGTGTCACTTGGAGTAGTAGTGGTAATAAAATATGCTTGTAAGAGTTCTTTGGCTTTGAAGTTGATTGAGCCAGGTTGGCCATATTACCAAGCGTTTTTATCCTACAACATAGGGTGGATACAAACAGATCTTTAAAAATCATCCTGGGAGCCAAGGCTGGAAATTGTTTGAATGACTGGTAAACCGTCAGGACAAAACCATAAAGTCATGGTGGGGTTGGGTGATTACGTGATGTTGTTTCTGCTAATGGTGCAAAGGACTGTCCTTCTGGAAAGAGCTCTTGGGTGCTTTCCTAATCCATCTGTGCTGCTTCTCTTGGAGAGGATCTGTGTTGTTTGCTGTTTGATACATTTGCCGTACAACAAACAGGAACAGATTCACATCTCATGTACATCTTTACTGAGAGAACGCTGCCCCTCCTGGTCCCAGTAATGAACTGAAGTGGTTCCCCACTGATGGGAAGGAGGATTTGATTGTTGTAACCCACATACTCACAGTGCAGTAATTGCTCTTTTTGCATCAAAATGAGCAAAACTAGGGAAAATGAGTATAAATGAGCCAGCAGGACCAAGGAAGTGATTGTGCTCCTGTACTTGGCATTGGTGAGGATGCATCTCAAATCCTGGGGTCAGTTTGGGGCTCCAAGAAAAGTGTTGAGGGGCTGAAGAACATGTGTTATGAGAGGCAGGTGAGGAACTTGGGGTTATTTAGCCTGGACAAGATGAGCCTGAGGGAGACCTCATCACTGTGTTACAGCTGCCTGAAAGGAGTATGTAGTGAGGTGGGTGCTGGTCTCTTCTCCCAAGTGACAGGTGATAAGATGAGAGGGAATAGCCTCAAGCTGCACCATGGGAGGTTTAGATTGGATATCAGGAAAAATTTCTTTAGGCTGGGCATTAGGAAAATATTTTTCACAGAAGGGGTCATTGGGCACTGGCAGAGGCTGCCCAGGGAGGGGGTTGAGTCACCTTCCCTGGAGGTGTTTAAGGGGCAGGTGGACGAGGTGCTGAGGGACATGGTTTAGTGTTTGATAGGAATGGTTGGACTCGATGATCTGGTGGGTTTCTTCCAACCTGGTTATTCTATGATTCTTCACTGAAGGGTTCTCAGGCCCTGGCAGAGGCTGCCCAGAGGAGTGGTGGAGTCCCCATCCCTGGAGATGTCTAAGAAATGAGTAGATAAAGTGCTTAGGGATATGTTTTAATAGTGGACAGGTACTGTTGGGCTTGATGATCTCAATGGTCTTTTCCAGCCTAGGGATTCTATGGTTTTATCTATATTTTCCAAACTTGTTGACAATAAGGGCTTAATGCAGGAAGGGGCACAGTAATGGGTGAAGTTGCTCTAAGGTATCGCTGAACTTGGTGGGGCATTACAGGCAAGTGCTCAGATATCTCCTCTGCATCTGCTGTGGGGCAGCTGAGATGGTTTTAGCTCAGAGAGGAACACTGTACATGGGGACCGTGGCCTCTGAGGTCTGACAGTTTTGGCTGTGTGCTTCACATGCTGATTGATGAAGGCCTTGTGTATTATTTAACAATGTATTTTTAATATACAGTTGTATAAATTGCGTTTATATAGACGCAATTATATACATACATATAATGTTTTTCTCTAATATTCTGTATGAGATTCCCAGTGGTTTAATTCTCTATGTTATTAAATCTATGAGAGGAACTGACTTATCTCCTGCTCTTCAGGGCAAAAGCAGCTAAACGGTAAGAAATTGAGAAGTATCTCTCTAAGAAAAAATGTGACCTCGTATCTTGATTCAAAACTTTTTGGCTGGATTATTACCTGAGATGGGAGAGGAACAACTTGATTGTGACTCTGAAATACACTCATTATAACACAGTAATCAGCCGCGTGTCACTCAGTGGATGACACTTGTGGATGTCATAAAGCCATTATCTGGACTGCTATTTTCTTCCTTCTCTTTCCTACTCATGCCTAATTTGAGGGATTTCAGCTTTGAAGACTTAAGTGGGGAGCTGACTTTTCTAGCGTGCTCTGTGTAGCACCAGTTTTCTCTCTCTGGCAAATAATAATTTGAGATAGTACTTTTTCCTGAGTCACCAATTTTTGGATCTTGGAACACAGACCTCAATGAATTTGGGCTAGGCTACCAGCATTTATGTGAGTTTGTCTTTAACAACATCTCGTGTAGAGATGGAGGTTAAATCATAGAATCGTAGAATGTCCTGAGCTGGAAGGGACCTACAAGGTTCATCGAATCCAGCTCCTGTTCCTGCACTCTACAACCTCAGCTTTCACACCATGTGGCTGAGGGTGTTGGCCAAACGCTTCTGGAAGCATGTCAGGCTGTAACTGCTTCCCTGGGAGCTGTTCCAGTGCTCCACCACCCTCTGGGAGAAGACTCTATTCCTGATGTCCAACCTAACCCTCCCCTGGCACAGCTTCCTGCCATCCCTTTGGGTCAGTTACGCCAGGGCAGGTTTAGATTGGATATCAGCAAAAATATCTTCACTGACAGAGTGGTGAAGCCCTGGCAGAGGCTACCCAAGGCAGTGGTAGAGTCTCCGTCTCTGGAGGGGTTCAAAAATTATGTGGCTGGGGCACTTGGGGACATGGTTTAAGAGGCACTGTGGTGTTGGTCCAATGGACTGGGTGAGCTTAGAGGTCTTTTCCAACTTTACTGAATCTATGACTATTATTTAACTTTATGCTCTAAAGTCTAAAAGCTGTGATTGTGGCTATGGGGAAAAGCATAGAAGTTTTTTTCTCCCCTGGGCTCTGCTGAACCAAAGACCTCAGAAGATTGCTAGAAGGCTGGAAGCACCTCTGTAACACTGCCTTGGTTTGCTTCTCACCTGCCTGCACTTCTTTAGTACTTTGCCTTGCTGAAAAGCTTCCTATTCTCTAAACTTACTGCATAATAAAAGAAAACATTTTGTAAAATGCTTTTCTGAATTTCCAAAGCTTTTATCTTGCACTCAGGCGAGCTGTGAAACTCATTCAGATGAGTGGAAACCGTGAAAGCAGGCATAATGCGTGCCAATAAAAAATAGGACACACTTCAAAGAAGAAGGGAATTTACCTTCAGGCTCCAGGGGAATTCCACTGCAGGTTGGAAGATCACTAGATACTTCAAGTTTCCTTCACCAAAAAGCATCTACACAAATGATTTAGTAGCTGATAGGAGTGGTTGCACTAGATGATCCAAGAGGTCTTTTCCAGCCTGACGATTCTATGAAATGCTCAGCAACCTTCAATGCTTATTGTTGTATGGGGCAATGAGATCGCAGAGATGATTAATGACTTCATCTTCGGTCCCTTAGGGGTGTCAAGGTCCTTCATGTCAGTGGCAGCACCTGCTTTCACCCTGTCTCCAGGTGCCAGACAAGCTGTTCCCAGACAAGTGCAACCACCTCAAGGCTGCCAGGTCTGGCACCATCTGCTGGAAATATTGCTCTGATGCGAAAGGAGAGTGAGTTCTATGGCAGTTTTCCTGCCTTGGTGCTCCTTAATTTCCAAATCAGCAGGCAGGGCCATGTAATCCTCCCAGCAAGGGGAAAAGAAAGGCCGGAGCAAATCAACTTTTCCAGCATTAGTAGAATAGATCTGATTTCTTAGAATCATAGAATCACTAGGTTGGAAAAGACCCACCAGATCGAGTCCGACGATTCCTATCAAACACTAAACCATGCCATGGCATTTGAAAGCTTGCAGTATGCATTTAATATCAATTTGAGAGCTTGGCTGGAGGCAAAACCTGATTGGACTCATGTTTCACAGTTAAACAAACTATTAAATAACCTGCTGAATACGTGAAAGGGAGCAAGTGCTGATTTTTCACTATTGGTTTGTTTGAGAATGTCTAGACCAAACACAACCCCTCTTGCAGTTCATTTTGGTGACCCATTAGTCAATGGCAGTGGCTACCTGTGGCCAAGTGTCTGACGTCTCCTCCCTTTTTTGGGTCTGGGCTATGACTAGTTCGGTACCCAGGAAGTCGCTGTCAAAGAGCTTTTGTAGAAATCATGTTTGCATTTTCTTTTGTTCGCAGTAACTTGATACTGTTTATTTGGGAAGTTCCAACTGCAATTAGAGGCTGGAGGGAGAATAGATGAGAGCAACCCTAAGGAGAAGGACTTGGGACGCTGGGGAATGAGAAGCTCAACATGGGTTGACAATGTACGCTCGCAGCCTAGAAACCAACTGTGTCCTGGGCTGCATCCAAAGCACCTTGGCCACCAGGGAGGGAGGGGATTCTGCCCCTCTGCTCTGCTCTGGGGAGAGCCCACCTGGAGTCCTGTATTCAGTTCATGAATCCTCGGCACAGGGAGGACGTGGAGCTGTTTGAGCAAGTCCAAAGGAGGCCACAAAGATGATTCAAGGACTGGAGCACCTCTGTTTTGAGACCAGGCTGAGGGAGTGGTGATTGTTCAGCCTGGAGAAGAGAATGCTCCAAGGAGACCCTAGAGCGACATCCAGCACTAAAAGGGGCTCCAGGAAAGCTGGGGAGGAATTCTTGATCACAGCAGGGATAGGATGAGGGGGAGTGGCTTTAATCTGAGAGCGGGGAGATTGAGATGAGATTTTGGGAAGAAATATTTTGCTGTGAGGATGGGGAGGCCCTGGCCCAGGTTGCCCAGAGCAGTGGTGGCTGCCCCATCCCTGGAGGTGTTAAAGACCACACTGTATGGCACGTGGAGCAACCTGATCCAGTGAGAGGTGTCCCTGCCCATGGCAGGGGGTGGAACTGGATGGGCTTTAAAGCCTCATCCAAGTCAAACCACTCCATGATTCTGTGATTTGCAAAAAAAAAAAACATGACAAGAGTTGAAGGGGATGTTTTTGGTCATGGACAGACAAATTATCTGATCTGTAGCTATTGAAAGCTTATAATATGCTGAAATGAAAACCAGCAAGTTCCCAGCTGCCAACAGCAGTAATCTGGAGGAGGTTCAGGGCTGTGACCTGCTGTTACTGTTGCATGAGGTGCTAGGAGGCGTGTAGATGAAAATCCCACTCAAATATTTCTGAATTCTGTTTACTCAATAAAGAGCGGAAAGGGTCCTAGTGGTAACATGGATGAAATAGCGATGGTTGCTTTGGTGTACAGTTCCATTTCTAAGCCTTGCTTTAGAGAGCTTTAAGAAAAATTATACTTCTAAGTGGAGGTCTGTCTTTGGGGCATCTTTTCCCCCAAGTTCTTAGTCAATCCTGTCTTAGTGAAGCATTGCTAAAGATAAAACACTTTACAGAGGAGCATAGATTTCCATTTAGGAGCTGGTGGGTAGGTAATCTTCACTAAAGCTTTCTGAAGCCGATGGGGGTGTTTAAGCCAGTTACAAGAAGCTACATACGGAGTTGTCTTGAAACAGACAAATCAATAGCCATTAAGAGTCCTAAAACTGAAGGAAATCCCTCTACTCCCCTCTATTTACCTGGACTGGCTCCTCTCCTCTGGGTAGGATCTTCTCTGGTTCTGGAAGGGCAACACACCATGGTATGAGTTGGGAGGCTTAGAGACCACAAGAGGTTTTGGGGGCTATCTGTGATCCTTCAGTGGCTGTAAACGCAGCAGACAATGCAGCTGCTCCTCTGTCACAAAAAGCTGAGCTATGGACAGCAAGCACAGCGTTTTCTGATGCATTGAAGCCTTTGAGCTTCTGAATCTTTTCTCAATTCCCTGAGTCCAAGGTGCAGTTTGTGAAATACTTGGCAGGCACAAGAGTTACCCGCATGGATTTGCCTAGAGGAAAGATGGGGATGGGCTCTTGGTCAGAGAATGCAGGGATAGGGTGATGGGGAATGGTTTAAAGCTGAAAGAGGGGAAGCTGAGATGAGATCTTAGGAAGAAATGTTTTGCTGTGAGGGTGGGGAGGCCCTGGCCCAGGTTGCCCAGAGCAGTGGTGGCTGCCCCATCCCTGGAGGCGTTCAAGGTCAGGTTGGATGGGCTCCAAGCGGGAGGTGTCCCTGCCCATGGCAGGGGGGTGGAACTGGATGGGCTTTGGGATCCCTTCCAACACAAACGATCCCTGAGACCCATGTATTGTCTGAGTGAGGCTTGACAATTTCATCTCACTGTAGATGTGAGGACAGCAGAACCTGAAAGGTTTAATCCCCTTCACGCTGTGTTGTTGTTTCCTTTCCTTTCTGCTGGCCTTGTGTGAGTAATCTGGGTGAGCTGTGATAAAAACTACCGTTTGAGAATGAGAGGAGACGTGTATTTGCTCAGATCAGCTGCATTATATTGTCTGTTCTCCCCACAACTCCCTGAACGGATGAAACCTAAAAGGCTGCCATGCTTGGATAGGTTTGAAATTAGCTGCTGTTATGCTTTTCTCCTGCTTAACTTCTGTGTGAATTTATCTCAGCAACCTCTCTGCTCTCTGAACGTGAAGTCCATTTAATCCATATGCAGCACATTTTCTAATCAGCTCGCTCTCTCTCCTTTTTTTTTTTGGCAGGGAATTCTAGAGCTTCCTTAAATTTAGCATTCATGTTATTTATTTCATTTTCTGGGGCGCTGAGTTAATTTCATCCGAATGTCTCAGGAGTCAAAATCCTGTTTAAAATAAATTCAAAGAACTCTCCTACTTTTATGTCTTTCAGGTCACTTTTCAAATGTAATTAATTCTTAAAGAGTTCTTAACTTAAGAGCCAATAAAGAAGTCATCATCCTTTCTTTTTAGTTACTGTTGGAATAGTACCTCTTGTCTGTCTGAGACTCTTAAGAACATAGCTACAGCTCTGCCAGGTAGCTGATATCCCAGCTTAATATTTTCACTTAAATTACTTAAATGACTTCAATAGTGAGTACTGACATCAAATGACCTTGCTGGATTGTACAAACCCATCTTTTCTAGTTAGATGAGGGGGATCATGGAATAGTTTGGGTTGGAAGGGACCTCAAAGCCCACCCAGTCCCACCCCCTGCCATAGGCAGGGACACCTCCCACTGGATCAGGTTGCTCCAAGCCCCATCCAACCAGGCCTTGAACACCTCTAGTGCTCTGGGCAAACTCACCCAGGGCCTCATCACCCTCATGTGGTCCTACAAGAGCAGCTTGGTGCCAATTTACAGCAGGTAGATTGCTGAAGAGATAGCAGTGCCATAGCAGGTGGAGAGGGGCTGCTCATAGGCAGAACTTCCTCTCCAAGCATCCGCAGGAAGAAGGGTTCATCAGTGTTGATGTTGCCCTGATTGCTGCCTTTGCTGCAGCCAGAATTTCCAGAGTTAATCCAGGTAAAAGGCTCAATAGAGAAAACAAAGTGGCGTTTCCTTGTATTCCCAGCTTCTGAGTTATATCACCTGCTGCCATCACCACTGTTTGGATTACAGGATAATTCATAAATGAAACGACTGACTGTAACTGGAGTGTTCTGAATCACAATGTGTGGACTGTCCTCGTTATGGCATCTCCATCGATGGCCTCGTTGACCTGTGGGCATTTTTCTTTGCAATTATCAATGCTGCCTGGTTTTATCAGTCATGCAGTGCTGAATAAATGACATTGGATGGTGCCGATTTAGGCAGGAAAGCAGTAACATGGTAGTTTCGGGTCTTGACTTGCAGTGCCTGGCATTCCTTCTTTGCCAAGGGCAGGATTGTGCTGCTGTTCTCCTTGGTTGGCTTGATGGGAGACCAGTCTGCAGGAGACATCACCAGAGAAGGGTCTTTCCCAGCTCAGCTGAGGAGCAGGCTATGGAAGAGGGAGGTGGTGCTCCCTCTCTCTCTCCCTTTCTTTTTAATGAGCCTGCAATAAAATGTGTGAAATAAATAGCCTGTGTTTAATTGATATTTTGCTGAGATCCAGACCAAACAGGAGTCATCAAAAATCTGTGCAAATTCAGCTCTCATCTTTCACTCCGACAAACAAAGCATCTGGAGTGAGATAGGGAATGATGTCATCTGTCCTCTTCCGAAATTAATTATACAGGACGCTTTTTCTCTAGTAGAGTAAGACTTTAATTATACCATGTGGAGTCATAACGCTTCCCCATTTCCACGGATTTTTGCAGAATTGAATTCTGCAGGAAGAAACGAGACTTGGAGCTCAGAGCAGAAGTTTCAGGCAATGCAATGTCACACTCATCCGCTGCCTGGAAGAGAGGTCCTTTCTTTTTCTTTCAAAGCAGGAACTTCGATAGTACAAGTGCAGGTGATTGAGCATCCCAGTAAGTGGTACAAAGGGAAAACTAACATCACTCTAAGAGCCATTCCACCATCTCCCACTCTTGTAGATCTTATGTTGAAGTAAATGCCCACAGAACCTAAAGTCAAAGAAACATTACTTGTGTCAGGTGACTTAACGCTCCTGAGAGCCAGAACCTGAGTTCTGGTGAAGAGAAGGCTCCTAGGTGACCTTATAGTGACATTTCAGTACCTGAAGGGGCTACAAGAAAGCTGGGGTGGGACTGTTTACAAAGGCTTGTAGTGATAGAATGAAGGGCAATGGGTATAAACTGGAGAGGGGCAGATTTAGACTAGATGTAAGGATGAAACTCTTCACAGTGAAGGTGGGGAGGCCCTGGCCCAGGTTGTCCAGGTAAGTGGTGGCTGGAAGTGTTAAAGGCCAGGTTGGATGGAGCCTTGGGCAGCCTGATCCAGTGGGAGGTGTCCCTGCCAGTGGCAGGAAGGTTGGAACTAGATGATATTTAAGGTCCTTTCCAACCCAAATTATCCTATGATTCTATCCAATGATAAATTACCGTTATTTCAATACCTGTGTTTTTTTTAAACTCAATAACCTCAGTTCTCCAACAACACTGCAGGCAGGCTGAATAATTCAGTTCCATCTTTCTTTTAATGTTGGAAGCCTTTTGAAATGGACTGATTCTTATCTTATGCTGTAGTCATTAAGGTGTCATTTAAAACCCACACAGCCTTTATGACAGCTTTATGCCTCTCAAAGGATTAAACTATGAAGAAAGATAAATGCGTTCCTTAAGTTTTTAGCAATAAATTACATATCAAAGGAAAGTAGCAGGCTGGCATCTTTTAGACTAAACCCGTTCATTAGCCTATATTTGGGTGAGGCTCATTTTGGGTCATAATTATATTTGCAAAACAAGGATCTGAGTTGCTGGTAGAGACTTGACTCTTCTTCCTTTTTCACTTTGTTACATAGCTCAAGCCAACAGCATCACAATAAAATGAAAAGGAGATCATGGAAGTGTTTCCCTCCCCAGGATTCTGTGTATTTTGGAGTTTTAGTTTCTTATTTTTGTCTCTCCTTATGTCCTCTCATCAACTGGAGCTGAGCAATCTTTGTTATTGGTGAAATGGGAAGTATCAGAGTCAGGAGTTCAATCAACACTTATTACCCATCAGGGAATGGAGATGTCTCTTCGTAATAAATGTTAGGGCTAGTAGTAAACATCTCCATATTGAGCCTTCATTTGTGATCCCACGGACGCCTCAAAAGCACTTCTGTGTTAACAGGATGGTGTAGTTATTGATGTAATAATGGGGTTCAAAGTCCTCAGCAGGTTCACTTTGCTGTTTGCTCTTCTGTAGAACTAATCCTGAGTGCATCTACCACTTCATCCAGGGCTGAACTCAGCTGCAGCCTTTCACGTAAATGATTCCACAACAAAGTTCCTCCTGCATTACAGGCTGGAGGAAAATAACCTGCAATTAGAATTGTCTGGAAAATGCCATTTGTTGCTTCAGTTCAGTTCTTTTGTGGAAAATGTTGAAAGCTTTTGTTTTCTTGTACATTTTCCTGTGGGTAGGGTAAGGTTTTGTGACAAGGAACTCAAACGAAAGAGAGCAGTAACAATCTCACCATTCACTGCCTGGCTGGGTTTAAACAAAACAAGACCCTTCAGCTCTTCTGCTGTGTTTGCTGCAGGACTGCCTTCTGCGTGCATCACTGGAGGAGGTGAAAGCCAGCTTATTATTACTTTCTTTTAGCTCAACCGAGGAGGTGTTACTGATAAGAGAAACCAAAACCTGGTTTGTTTCCTGCCTTGAAAATAAAATGTAAAAGAAAGACAGGCTTAAACTGGAAAAGTTTATCTTCTCCCTGTGGTGGGGCTTTTGGCTTTTCCTGTACATGTCACTGTACAGCTGCCTGACAGGCAGTAGAGAGGTCAGTGTTGGTCTCTTCTCCTGAGTGACAAGTGATAGGATGAGAGGAAATGGCCTCAAGTTAATCCAGGGCAGGTTCAGGTTGGACATCAGGATAGATTTCTTAACTGAAAGGTTTCTCGGGCCCTGGCAGAGGCTGCCCAGGGAGATGGTGGAGTCCCCATCCCTGGAGGGGTTTAAAAGACGGGCAGATGAGGTGCTGAGAGATCTGGTTTAGTAGTGGGCATAGAATCACAGAAAGTCCTGAACTGGAAGGAACCCACAAGGATCATCAGGTCCAACTCCTGTCCCAGGATAGAAATCAATCCATGAAGAGAGGTGAGCTCTGGACCAGCCCTAGAGTTGGCAGCTCCAGCTGCTGAGCACAGCCTCATCTTCTTGAGGGACAGAGGGAGAGAGGAGTAGGGTCTTCTATGATTTGGGACAACTCTCCTTTTCTTTTGAAGGCCAGGAGAAAGTAAGGACTGTCTGGGTGAGTTGAGCAACAATCACTTGCCTTCATGCACAATAAAATATAGAGAGCTATTTTTGTAAGCCTCGCACCTATTCACTCCTGATTGCTCTCAAATTATAAATGAGAGTTATCAAAATAATTTTTCCTTGAGGTTAATAGACGAATAAGATGATTTAATGTTGACACGTATTTCTCCAGTATTAATTCTGCAGGGCGCTAAACAAGCTGTCCTCTTCCACAGGATAGCTTTAAGGATAATCTAGACCCATCGATGCCCTTGGAAAACCCAGCATTAGCCTGTCTCAGTTTGATTCTTCATGAAAGCATTGTGTTCCTGAAATATTTAAGTTATTTAAATAAGCGCAGGGACACATTCCTACTCAGTGTCCTACTTAGTGCAGCATTAGTGGATTGGTCACCTCATGCTGCATGAATAATGGAAATACAGATTCAGCAATGTTTACAAGAATAAAAGCAAGAGCATTAAGTTCTGCTGTTTGTCCCTGCTGGTATTTGTGAGTGCTCCTGCAGCCACTGGGTGTTCTTGGTGATGCTTTTGAGCCCTGCACGTTGAAAATGTATTTTTTCAGAATGGAAGTATGTTTTTAGCTGTGTTTGGAGAGTCATTTTTCTAGTTAAAAATGTCAGAAGTGATGCAGCTAGGGAGCTGGGCTAATTCCACGTGCCTTGGCAGCTGGCTGTGCTTCAGAACCGGTGAAAGAAGTTGTCTAGAAACATAACATTGGCTGCAAGTCCTCTGCTTGGCAAACACCTCAGGCTCCATTCTGGGTCCATGGGGAGCAGGCTGAATTAGCAGCAGCCCAAGGAGAGGTGATGCACTAGGGGAGGACCTGTCTGTAAAGCTCCCACTCAAATTGAGCTGTTGAGTTCTCAGTGTCGCTCTTTTTTGGAGCAAGTGAAGCCGGGTCTAGGTAAGGTGGTACAGTCTTAAGTGAAACTTTGACTATTGGTGCAGAAATCCCAGAAGTACTTTGGAGATAATTACTACTGCTCTTTTCTCCTTAGTTCTTGACAAACTTAATAGAACTGGGCTTTTGCCTAGAAACCAGAAAACTTAATCCCTTTTTCATCATAATTTAGAACCATAGAATCATAAAATGGCCTCAGTTGCAAGGGACCTTAAAGCCTATCCAGTTCCACACCTCCCACTGGATCAGGGGCTCCAAGCCCCATCCAACCTGGCCTTGAACACCTCCAGGGACTGGACATCCAGCACTGCTCTTGGCAACCTGGGCCAGGGCCTCCCCACCCTCACAGGAAAACATTTCTCCATAAGATTTTATCTAAATATCCCCTCTTTCAGCTTAAAGCCTCTCCCCCTCATCCTGTTCCTGCACTCCATGATCAAGTGCCCAGAAATAGCCCTGTGTGATGAGGAACAAAGCTGCTGATCATGGATGACACTAGGGTTGTTTTTTCCACGAAGTCAATGATTTCTAGATCTCGTTTATATATAGGTATCTGAAGCCAGTTGTAGTCCTCCTACAAGAGAATTATAAATCACACCCCAAACTAGATCTGAGCCTTGGGAGCTATTGTGGTTTAACCTGAACCAGGAATTAAGAACCATTGATAGACAGGGGAGAAAATCTGAAGACTAAAATTGAGACAGCCCGTGGGTTGAGATAAAGACAGTCCAATAAGTAAGGCAAAAGCTACACATACAAGCAAAGCGAACCAAGCAATTAATTCACTGCTTCCAATTGGAAGGCAGATGTTCAGCCATCTCCAAGACAGCAGGGCTTCATCATGCATAACAGTTAGTTAGGAAGACAAGAGCCATCACTCTGAACATCCCTCCTTCCTTCTTCTTCCCTCAGTTTTAAACGCTGAACATGAGGTGATATGGTATGGAATATCTCTTTATTCAGTTGGGGTTAGCATTCCCAGCTGTGCCCTCTCCCATCTTCTTTGTAATGAGTAATTAAGCACTTCAAAAGGTGGCTTAAAAACTAAACTGAATACTCTCCCTGGATGGATTTGCTTTATAATGGAGAAATCTTGTATTTGTTGCTTAACACATGAAAATATCCACAAGTGCATCCACTTTGCTAACAAGCTGACAGCTTCCACGTCCCTGGAAGTGCAAAACTGAATCATTTGAGACATTGCTGTGCTGAAGTCTGCTCCAAAGCCTTGTTAATTAAAAACCAAACCTGGAAATAGCTTCAGCTGTTTGTTTTTTTTTTTTTTCCCACTTTCAAAACCCCTCTTTGAGGGCGGGGAGGCCCTGGCCCAGGTTGCCCAGCTGTGGCTGCCCCATCCCTGGAGGTGTTCCAGCCAGGTTGGATGGGCTTGGAGCAACCTGATCTAGTGGGAGGTGTCCCTGCTCATAGCAGTGGGTGGGATGGGCTTTAAGGTTCCTTGTGACCAAAACCATTCCATGATTCTATGTTCAGTTCTAAATTCCTCTGAACACAAACAGTCACTTGGAACGAGAAGCTGAAGTAGCTGCCCTTGGCGCATCCAGTTGTGTGTCTTGCTATGGTAAAAAGAATAAAAGTGAAGAAATGGGGATTGAGAAGAGGAACCCTTGCTGTAGTTGGGTGTTGGAAGGTTTCTTAACTGCCAAATATACTTCTGTTTTTAATGTTGTGCAGTGTTTACTTACAACAGAACCTTCTTTCATGTCTGCATCCGATACCGCTGCCACCGGGGTATGAAATGGCAGCACATTTAAAGCAAGTGAAGCAGTGCTTTGATGTAACTCCAGCTGTGCAAGTGGAGACTTACGTGAAGTGCTGCTGTTCAGCTCCTGGCTGCTGTAGGAGATGACTGCACACTTCTCAATTCTTGCCTGTTGGCTGACAGAAGGAGCAGAGCAGAATTAGCTGTGCTGGATCACAGGGCTAACAAGTCCTAATTTCTGCGCAGTTAAGCATGCAATGAACTAAAGTGAAACAGGGTCATAGAAAGGAATTTGGTGTCTCTTTGTGGCTTCATGCGTGACAACAACCTAAGCTACTCAAACAATTACAGAAATAAAATTAGATCAGCTCTGGGTGAACCTTTTCCAGCCCTGTTTCTGACAGCTGTAAATTGTTTACTTTTTTTTTTTTTTCAGATTAGAATGTTTCAGAATTAAAATGCATGAGCAGCTTGGGAAAGAAGAGCTGTTTTATTACTGTAAAGCAATTGCTTTTCCTGTGAGGGATGACCAGGGTGATGCACAGATGAAGCTGGTGAGGCCAGTGGGAAACTGAAGCCGCCGTTGTCTAGCAGCTCCTGGGTACCAACTGGTGTGAAGGAAGATTCAGCGTCTGATGGGTAAGTGAAAAGATGTTACTACTGGTCTGGATAAGCCCGAAGGTGATTCTTGTATTTGCTACCAGAATAATCAACTCTTCTACTGTTTCAATGTTAATTTGTTCATGATGGGACTGGCTATGGTTCTGCGAGGTGTCCTAAAATGTGACAATTGTGATTGCTGTTATTCTGGTGACCAAGCATCAGTGGTTGTGTTGGAGGACAGATAAGAGATTGTGAAGTAACTCGTCTGTTCTGTGACTTCTGCAAAAAAGTTTCATTCCAAGCCATGCTCTCTGATTCTGGCTTGAGCTTTTGTGGCTCGCAAACTTGTGTCTTTTTGGTGGTGCTTGTGGTGGGCCTGGATGTTGAGATTCATGAAAAGGAACTGTTTTTTTGTCACTCTTTGGTCTATAGTCTGCCTGATGGGGATGTACAAGCATCAGTGGCTGTGCCAAGGGGTCTCTGCAGTGGCTGCAAAGCAAACAGAGGTGAAGGCAGGGCAGACGTGGTGCTGAGCACAGCTGAGCACAGCCCAGCGGCTCTGTCCACGTGCAGAGATGTCAGCTGGAGCTGTGGGGTCTGGGCTCATTGCACTGATTCCTGTGGCAAGCAGGGAACAGCAAACATTGGTGTGGGATCCCTGAGGGAAGCTGGAGTCAGCAGCACAGGGCACACCAAAGGTAATATCTGCTACCTTGAATTAGAACAGTTGGTCTGACTGTGTCCAGATGCGAAAATTTGGATTGACTCGGCTCTGGCCAATGTGTGACCACACAACATCAACTACTCTGACACTGCTGTGCCAGACAACAGCCTTGGTGGCAGCACTTGGTCTCCTTGAATATGTTTTCTGTGATAATTAATCATGCTTATAAAACATAATTGCCCTTTGGACTATGCTTCAGTCATGCTTCCCTTTTTGCATGATTTTTTTTTCTCCATATCTAATTAATTTTGTGCAGGACATTCCTGGATTAATCTGACAAACACAATAACCTGGATAGGGAAGAGTTGCTCTCCTTAGATGATTTAGTGGTGTTATGGTCAGCAACAAATTACCTTTTCTCCTCTGATCAATGTCTGCCCGCAGCTCTTGTCAAGTTTCCTAAAGGGCAATGATTCTGATTTATCTCATATTTTAAAATCTATAGCAAAACCCAGACCCAGATACAACACCATGGGAAAGGCTTGAGCCAAGAGGCACAACCCCCTAAATGCAGGACAGGGGGTCCAGGTACCAGTGCTCCCTAAACTTTATCATTAGTGCTCCCTCGCATCCTTTGCTCTTGGGATGCAAGCACAGTCCCATCTGCATGCTCAGAGCTCAGGTGAATGGGCTCTGCTGCAAATTGTGGTTAAAAACTAAACTGTGCCATAAACTGGCAGAGAAAAAAGTAGATTAAATAGTGAGGCATGGAGGATGGGTAGCAACGGGGACCCCAAAAGTACTGGAGGGAGCTTGACCGGGAGAGGAGACAGTGAGAAGAGTGATAGACCACTGAGCCTGCTGGAGGCAAAAATAATCAGGGTAAAGCTTAGAAGAACAAGAAACTCAGAGGGTCAACCAGCTTGACACAGACAAGAGGACCGAGAAAGGAATTTTCACCCATGGGGATTGCATCCCCTCACCTCATTCCAGAGGAATCTGAATTGTCCCGCTGCCCAGCAGGCTGCAGGTCCTGTGGTCATCATAGAATCACAGATTAATTTATATTCGAAAATAACTTTAAGATGATCAAGTAAAATCCTAAACCTAGCACTACTAAATCCACACTAAATCATGTCCCTAAGTGCCACATCCACATCTCTCTTAAATATCTCCAGGGATGGAGACTCCACCACCTCCCTGGGCAGCCTCTTCAGGTGCTTGACAACCCTTTCAGAGAAGTAATAGTGTCCAGTCTAAACCTCCCCTGGTGCAGATTGAGGCCATTGCCTCTTGTCTTGTTGCTTGTTACCTGGGAGAAGAGACCAACATCCACTTCACTGCAACCTCCTTTCAGGTAGAGAGAGATGAGGTCTCCCCTCAGCCTTCTCTTCTCCAGGCTAACCAGCCCCAGGCCCCTCCGCTGATCCTCGGCCCTGAGAGGCTGTTGAGAAGTTTGCTGATGGGGCCCTTTTCTTGTCACTGCGTACCTCCATCAAGTTTTCTTTCCCGCCAGACTTTGTGCTCAAGTGCCTGCCTTGCTTGAGCTTCCCCTCCTTTTCATGCTTACTGTATGTCATAGACTCACAGAATGGTTTCAGTTGGAAGGGTTGTCAAAGCCCATACAGTTCCACCACCTGCCACGGGCAGGGACACCTCCCACTGGACCAGGGGCTCCAAGTCCCATCAAACGTGGCCTTGAACACCTCCAGGGATGGGGCAGCCACCCCTGCTCTGGGCAACCTGGGCCAGGGCCTCCCCATGTTCAAAGGAAAACATTTTTTCCGAAGATCTCATCTCAATCTCCCCTCTTTCAGCTGAAAACCGTTCCCCCCTTGTCCTATCTCTGCACTCCCTGATCAAGAGCCCCTCCCCTGCTTTCCTGGAGCCCCTTTCAGTCCTGGAAGCTGCTTTAAGTCTCCTCGGATCCTTCTCTTCTCCATGCTTAACAACCCCCTAATGTTTGTTGCCTCAAATCTGGAGACCCTACAAGGTGCAAAGCGAGGGGTGTCATCACCTGATGGTACATGCAGAGAAAGCTTTTTTTCTTTTAAATCCCTCCAACATGCTGTTCTGTGATTACAGGAGAGCACGCAGAGCGCCTGTAACACAACTTGCTGACAAAATGGTTCCTGGTTAGGTATTTAAGAGGGTTTGCTGCTGAAATAATGCACAACCACAGCATATGGCAATTAGAGATAAGCAAACAGTTGAAATAAAATCTCTTAAATTATACCACACTGTGCACAAGGAAATGTGAGGCACATAAACAAATAAGCTTTCTTTCCTTGTTGCAGACAGGGTGTTAGCAGGTGTGTCTCTCCCTTGTCTCGTTCATTAGATCATCATTAATTTACACCTGCATTTGGTGAATTACAGCAAAACACAGGCTTACAGAACACCCTGCTTATTTTTTTTTTGCCATGCTTACAAGAAGGAAATGTTACCAAACAAAGTGAATTCCCTTGGAAAATTAGGAAATGATTGTCTTCTTCCTCTATAAGGATTTTGTCAACGTAGATAAAAGTCTTATTTTTTTAGTGCATTTGTGTGCTTGAAAGTAACTTGGAGACATCTTGCCTTGCTTAGGCTCACTCTTCTTTTCTCGCTGACTGGATTTCATAGAGTCACAGAATGGTTTGGGTTGCAAGAGACCTTAAAACCCATCCAGTCCCACCACCTGCCATGGGCAGGGACACCTCCCACTGCACCAGGTTGCTCTAAGCCCCATCCGAGCTGGCCTGGAACACCTCCAGGGATGGGGCAGCCACCACTGCTCTGGGCCCCACCCTCACAGCAAAACATTTCTCCCTAAGATCTCATCTTAATCTCCCCTCTTTCAGCTGAAAACCATGCCCCCTCATCCTGTCCCTGCACTCCCTGATCAAGAGCCCCTCTCCAGCTTTCCTGGAGTCCCTTTCAGTCCTGGAAGCTGCTCTAAATTCTCCTTGGAACCTTCTCGTCTCTGGGCTGAACCCCAGCTCTCTCAGCCTGTCCTCCTGTGCGAGGTGCTCCAGCCCTCAGATCACCTTTATTGTCCTCCTCTGGACTCACTCCAGCAGGTCCATGTCTTTCTGAGCAGAACTGTCTTCCTCTCCATTCAAAGCTATAGGCGTGTCCCTCTGCTCCTGTGCTCCTGGAGTTTGCAGGAAAGTTGGTCCATGCTATTCGGAAGGTCAGCCCAGTTCATCCAGTTACTTCTCCTTGCCTGCATCTTTAGCTCTGAAGGATTGAGGAAGATGGAGTGGAAACCAGCAGCTCTTCCTGCAAAGACTAATAGCTCTAGCAGCAGAGATCCATCACATCTTCCCGACTGCCTTGGTTTACAGTGCAGTCCCCATCTGCTGCATGTAAAAAAGGCCGTGTCAGCCATAAAATATTGGAAGTCTGACTCAGGCGCAAAGATCCCTGACAATTTAATAAGAATTCCTCGTGCTGCTTCACAAGCTCTTTCACGGCTTTGACACGATGCCTCAGGCAGGATGGATTACATGTGCTCTCAGACAGTTTCCAAGAGGGAATTGCACTGCCCGATACGTATGAGTCAGCTAAGCATCTCACTTCATCATCGTGCACTGATGCCTTTCGTTCTGTAAACTAAGGCTCACCTTACACTCCCTGACCCCTTCTCTCACCATGAGACCAGACAGAGTATGTTACTATTGCCTCCTGGAACAGCTGACACAATCCTTAATGGGACATCGGGTTTAATAAATGCAGCTACATTGCTCACGTAGAGATGCTTTGTATCCTTCCTATAATCACATGGAGTCAACAGGAATGAACATAACCTTTTATATACTTATTTTCCTGAGATCTGTGAGTATACCCCAAATAAATCTTTGAAGAAGGCTTCATTTTTCTTTTGCCTCATCAATACTCAGCTTTCAGGGAGCTAATATGTCTGTTTATTTTCCTCCTCATCTTGCAGGGTATTTGCAGTGCACGGCACCACGAATGAGAACTCGCTAGGAAAAGGATGCTGTTATTTCCTCTCATCTCAGCCTATGAGTTTTGAAATGAACTGATGTAGAGTTTAATAAATATTCAGTTAAAAAGGAAGGAAAGTCTTTTTCTGCAAAGCTTCAGCTTTTGAGTGGAGGAAAAGAAAGAAAAAGAAAGAAATCTAAGATCTCTCTGATTTCTAGGGTAGGTTTGTTAAAAGAAGAGCTGGGATGAATGTACCTGGATTGAAACACCAGGCTGATATCTTTGATCAGTATCTCAAGACAGTTTCTTAAGTCACATGTGGCAGCGAATTTCCTGTCAGAACCCCACCTCAGTTCCTTGACAGTGTTTGAAGGGGAAATAAGTCTGAGACGGGATGATAAATAGATGCATAACACCGAGACCAAAGGGGAATGTGTCAGGGCAGGTAAAACACAGGTATAGCACACAAATGCCATCTTAAGATCTACCAGGACATGGGCTTTAAAAGTTTCCTGGTATTTATTAGAGAGATCTCCTCACTGCTGTCATCCAATTACTGCTCTTGGCCAAAAGGTGCAAGGCAGCTTCTGCTGTTCTCTGAAAAAAGTAAAAGGTAGCTGAACAGTAAAAGAATCCCAATTTTCTGAGTTTCCCCCATGTCTCTGAACAAGAAAAGAGAATCTATCCTGGCCTGAAAAATCCCAGATTTGGAGAGATGTGGTCTAGGGATTAAAAGGGCACTTGAGAGAGGAGTAGATTAAGTGGTGAGGCATGTGGTTGTTCAAACCAACAGCCTTTCCTGTTCATGGTGTCCTGAATGATGACTTCTGGGCTGTTATGTCTCAACCTCCCACCCTGCAAGTGGAAAAGGGGGTGGGAGGTTCATTAAAATGTGATATGGGCACAGAAGAGTATGGAGAGAGACCAAGTCAATGCCCTCACTAGTCAAAGACAACACTGGTTTCTACCAGCTGAAGACTTGGCTCCCAAATCACATTCTCTGAAGCATGCAGAGGATGAAGGTACTCGAGAAAGACTAGGTCATTATTATACATTTCTGCATGATAAGCACCAGTATGTGACGTGAATAGCTGACACACGGCTGCTGCAGGGTGATCCTGGGGTGGTCACATCTAAACTGCTTCTATAGATGTGGAGATTGCTTTTATAGATGTGGAGATCATAGAGTCATAAATGGTTTGGGTTGGAAGTGACCTTGAAGATCATCCAGTTCCAATCCTCCTGCCATGGGCAGGGACACCTTCCACTGGATCAGACTGTCCAAAGTTCCATCCAGCCTGGCCTTCAACATCTCCAGGGATGAGGCAGCCACCACTGCTCTGGGCAACCTGAGCCAGGACCTCTCCACCCTCATTGTGAAGAATTTCTTCCTGATGTCTAATCTAAATCTTCCCCCTTCCAATTTAAAGCCATTCCACCTTGTCCTGTCACACCAGGCCCTTGTAAAACACCCCTCCCCAGCTTTTCTGGAGCCCCTTTCAGTACTGAAAGCTGCTCTAAGTTCTCCCTGGAGCCTTCTCTTCTCCAGGCTGAACAACCCCAGCACTCTCAGCCTGTCCTCAGAGCAGAGGTGCTCCAGTTCTTTCTTAGATCATCTCCGTGGCCTCTTCTGGACTTGTTAAAACAGTTCCACATCCTTCTTAGGCTGAGGATTCCAGAACTGGGCACAGGGCTCCAGGTGGGTTCTCACCAGAGCAGAAGGGCAGAATCTCCTCTCTCACCATTTTGCACTTGTTTCTAGATAGCCCAGCCTATCTATTGAGATGGTTGTCTCAATAAAGAAATCTTGTGATGATTCAAATCTGCCCTAGAGGATGGGGCCAGAGGAGCAGAGCTGTTACACATACTTCTCCATCTTCCTAATTTCTTTGAGTCCATTTCTGTGCAAATAATTGAAGGCAGTGGCAGGTTTATTGCCTTTGGGATTAGTTGCCAGCAAGCCTTGAGATGAGAGTTTATATAGGGAGTGCTGTGATTCCTCCCTCCTTGTACTCTGTAGCTCTTCGCTGCAAGTTTTGGTAGAACAATCAATGCCTACTCATGGAGTTTGGCATCTCCTGCAGCAATAGATCAGTTTGTCCTGTCCATCTAGATTGATTTTAAGCTTACTGAGTCTCGCTTAGGGAGAGTCATCTGCTTTCTGAGTCATCTGTTGCCTCCAGTGAGGTTATTATAGAGCCATAGTATAAACTCAACCATTTGGAAAGAGCCATCAGTGCTGTTTTAATAATGACAAAGCTCCTGGTTAAAAATAAGCCTTTGATCTTTGGAAGGCTTGAAAATGAGCAGAACTCAGCTGAGGTTCAGTTCAGATGATCTGCAAGTGTTTGCGCACAGCACTGTGCCCTTTGGGACTGAGGGGCCGCAGTTGTTAAAAACCCTGTGCACCTCGCCAATAACTTAATTAAATTAAAATCACTATCAACAGTGATTTGAAACAAGAATGGTCAAAAATTAGAAATGCTTCGAGTTCTGGCTGAAAGGTGCTTTGACAGAGGTCTCAGAGAAGAAGGTAAAGAAAGCCAGAAATATTATTCATGAATGTTCACTTGGCTTTTGAATTCGAGTTTGCTTTGATTGCTGGTTCATAGACCTGAGTGGCGATGATCTGTCAAAAAATTATATTTCATCTCTGGTCCAGGGAACTTTTCTCAGGGACTGTTTGGTGTCTCGTTAGCAGTTTATTAATTATTGGATTATACTTGGAAAACAGCTTGTGAAACAGTACTGTGAGTACTCAGAAGTGCTGTGGAGATGCAGGTGGTTCATTTGGGTAAGAAGGATGGTGGTTGTCAAGCGGAAATCTTTTGGAGGAAGACGAGCTTCTCTCCAGCTGGTGGCTAACAGGCCAGGCTTTGGCCATGGATGATGCAAACCGCATCCTAACAGGTGAAGAAGGTGACGTTGGATCTTTGAGTCTAGCTGGGAGGAAGGGCGTGGAGATGAAAGAAGGCTCTTGGGAGACCTTAGAGCAGCCTTCCAGTACCTGAAGGGGGCTTACAATAAAGCTGGGGAGGGGTGTTTTACAAGGGCCTGGAGTGATAGGACAAGGAGGAATGCCTTTAAATTGGAAGGGGAAAGATTTAGATTAGACATTAGGAAGAAATTCTTCACAATGAGGGTGGAAAGGCACTTGCACAGGTGCAAGAAGTGGTGCTGCCCTATCCCTGGAGGTGTTCAAGGCCAGGTTGGATGTATCTTGGAGCAACCTGATCCAGTGTGAGGTGTCCCTGCCCATGGCAGGGGGTTGGACTGGATGGCTTCTAAAGGTTCTTTGCAACCCAGAGCATTCTATGATTCTATGAAATCTCTTAGGTACAGCAGTTCCTTGCTCAAATGGCAAACCACGGGGTCTCAAACTGCCTTGATTGGTTTAAGGAAACTGATTTAACCGCAGAAAAAACTTGTAAATTATGTATGAAATGAGTAAGGTCTGTTGTGTAAAAGCAGTGCAGCTATAACATAACTTTCATGTGTTGTGGTTGTTCCTCTTGTTTTTAGCTTTATTCATAGAATCATGGAATGGTTTGGGTTGGAAGGGACCTCAAAGCCCATCCATTTCCAGCCCCTGCCATGGGTAGGGACACCTCCCACTGGATCAGATTGCTCTAACCCCATCTCTGGGCAACCTGGGCCAGGGCCTCCTTACCTTCCTTTTCATCGTTTGAGAGATTCTGAGCGGACAATCTGACACATAATTTTTTCTCTCTGTACTCTGAGAAACTGGAGAACACCAGCATTGTCCTGTGAACTCATGCAGACAGACCTCCTGCTGCAGCTCAGCAGAAGGAGCTGTGAGTCTGGGCACTGCTTTTCTTGCCATAAATCCTGCTCACTGATTCAGGCCTCTGGGAATGAAGAACCTACATTTTGTGTGTTTCCGTATGGCTCTGCCCTTGAGTACGTCGTCAGGCAGACATTTGCCCTTTGAAGGGGCTGCCCATCACGCTCACCTTTGATGTGAGGTGGTCGAGCAGACTTCAGCAGATCCCAAAGTACAGGCGCTTGGCAATTACAGTTGTCCGTTGGCTGTGACTTGGGTTGCCAAGGTGATGGATTTCAAAAGGCCAAATCTGTGCTCAGTTTTCAAAGGCTGAGTTGTTTCTTTTGATCTGCAAACCAGGGGGAAAGACAGATCCAGGACTGCTGGCTTTTTTGTTCTGTTTTGTTTTGTTTCTGCAGTACAAACCTGAAAGATCTTGGCAGCTGGATTCATTGGGTTAAAAACTCAGGCTAAGTCTTGGGAGCGAGTCAAGTTGCTGAAATCACTATCGAACCACTAAAGTATTTTTGCAAACTGGCATCTAAATACCGATCCTGTGAATCTTTGATATCCTGTAATTCTCAGGCAGAGTGATGCAACTGGGTTGACTTTTAAAGGCTTTACTGTGCTGTGGTGGTATCCATGGGCATCCAGGATGCTGCTTGCAAAAGCTGTTGGATACATACAGCAGTTGTTGATCAGGAGAGCTCGTTGGAGGCACTCAATTTGCAGAGGGAGATTAGAACCAGTGTGAGAAAACGTGCAGTTACTGTATTTCAAACCTGAATAAGAACCTGGCACAAGAAATCACTTGTCCATTCCTCATTTTTAATCATGCTGGGGTTGGATTAGGCTCACAGCTTTTTCCTTGGCCTTTTTGTTGACTCCTTAAGTTAATGCTTTTTATCCTCGGCTCAGGAGGAAGATACCCTGACTCAGCTGTTCAGATCCCAAAGACCAGGGAAGAACCTTGCACAACGCAGTGCAGTTAACTTAATCCTATCTTCCACAAATGCTGCTTTCGTGGTTGAGGGAATACAGAGGCAGAAACACATAGTGCTCAGCTTTTGCAGCTATCTATGTCAAACATATTTCACTCACAAAACAAAATAAGTGACGTTCAGAACTAGGGAAAATAATTTTGTATTTGTACCTTGCTCTTTAACAGTCCCTCTACCTGGGCATTCTTGGTCATTCCTCATTTGCCAGGCTGAGAGAAATCCAAACATTCATTTTATCAACTTGTCCCCAACATAGGAAGGAGATGGAGCTGTTGGAATGGGAAAGCTAGGGAGGGGCTCTTGTTAAGGGAGTGCAGGGATAGGATGAGGGGGAATGGTTTTAAGCTAAGAGAGGGGAGATTGAGATGAGATTTTAGGAAGAATTTTATTCCTGTGAGGGTGGGGAGGTTCTGGCCCAGGTTGCCCAGAGCAGCGGTGGCTGCCCCATCCCTGGAGGTGTTCAAGGCCAGGTTGGATGGGGCTTGGAGCCCCTGATCCAGTGGGAGGCGTCCCTGCCCATGGCACGGGGTGGAACTGGATTGGCTTTGAGGTCCCTTCCAACCCAAATAGTTCTGTGATATATTAGGTGAATATCTCAGGGCTCTGGGAGAAAACAGGCATTGTTATAAAATTTCTCTTCCTCTGCAGAAATTTGGTCTGCAAAGACTTCAGGCGAGTATTTGGCTCATATTAAAGGTTCATCTGACTGAAACTATCATCCCAGTTGCTTATTTTCAACACAGAGTATTGCTAGGTACCTATAGCTCTTACCACTAACTGATATCTGTGGCCTGAAACATAGGATTAAGGTTTTGCAGATTAACAAACTGTTACTTGTACATCTCCCATCTGTGTCCCCACGCTGTGGTAAATTGCAGGAATTCATCTTTCTCTGGTCTGCAGTGAAAAAAAGTTAAACGCCTTTAGTTTGCATACTTGCAGACTAAGCTCATGTAACTGCACAGCTCCTGCGGCAAGGATGGTGGATGAGAATTAAGATGCAATGCTCCAATATTCTAAATAAATGTGTCTTTGTCTCCCAGCCTGAGGCATGAGGAAATGCCAGCAATGCACTGATTAATCTCCATCCATTTGGGTCAGAGCTTGCTAATGCTTAACCTGTTGGAAAAACCCTTCCCATTGTCTTGGCTGACCATTGCCTGCTGTGCCTACCTGATGTAATTGTATGGGTTTTGGTGACGCTAGCCTTCTGCATCCGCACTCTGTGTGTCAGAAGATGTCAGTGTTGGTTCTAACTGCTGGTTTTCTGGCACAGGTAACACTTGCTGCTCATGTACTTCTTTTGCTGTGAGCTGCCACTGCACAGGCAGGATAAAAGCACTTTATACCTGTGCTTTCCTCTTGTCTGTGGTTTTGTGTGATCTGCCTTGTGCTGGTGGCCCTGTGCGCTGCTGACCTCACGCTGTTTCTGTGCTTATGAAGCCTTCGTGGTGAACACACCATAGCTGAGCTGCCAGTGATTGCCTGTAGTTCCTTCCCCCTGGAATTTGCGTTTCAGTGCTCTCTGCAGATTGGCTAGTGCTGAGACTTCCACACAGATGCGGGGGTGTGAATCGCAAAAACACTGAATGGATTTCGTGGGAAAAGACCTTTCACAGAATGACAGAATAACCAGATTTGAAGAGACCCACTGGATCATCGAGTCCAACCATTCCTATCAATCACTAAACCATGTCCCTCAGCACCTCGTCTGCCTGTCCCTTAGACACCTCCAGGGAAGGTGAATCAACCACCTCCCTGGGCAGCCTCTGCCAGGGCCCAGTGACCCTTTCTGTGAAATTTTTTTTCCTAATGTCCAGCTTAAACCTCCCCTGGTGGAGCTTGAGGCCATTCCCTCTCGTCCTGTCCCCTGTCACTGGGGAGAAGAGCCCAGCACCCTCCTCTCTACAACCTCCCTTCAGGTAGCTGTAGAGAGCAATGAGGTCTCCCCTCAGCCTCCTCTTCTCCAGGCTAAACACCCCCAGCTCTCTCAGCCGTTCCTCATAAGGCCTGTTCTCCAGCCCCTTCACCAGCTTCGTTGCTCTTCTCTGGACTCGCTCCAGAGCCTCAACATCCTTCTTGTGGTGAAGGGCCCAGAACTGAACACAGGACTCGAGGTGCGGTCTCACCAGTGCCGAGTACAGAGGGAGAAGAACCTCCCTGGACCTGCTGGTCACGCTGTTTCTGATCCAAGCGAGGATGCCATTGGCCTTCTTGGCCACCTGGGCCACTGCTGGCTCATGTTCAGTCGGTTGTCAACCAACACCCCCAGGTCCTTCTCCTCCTGGCAGCTTTCCAGCCAGGTCTCTCCTAGTCTGTACCTCTGCTTAGGGTTGTTGTGCCCCAAGTGCAGGACCCAGCATTTGGCCTTGTTAAACCTCATGCCGCTGGTCTCAGCCCAGCAGTCCAGCCTGTTCAGGTCCCTTTGGAGCCTCCTGACCCTACAGCAGATCCACACTTCCACCCAGCTTGGTGTCATCTGCAAACTTGCTAAGGGAGGACTCAATGCCTTCATGCAGGTCATTGATAAAGACATTAAACAGGGCTGGACCCAGGACTGAGCCCTGGGGAACCCCACTTGTAACTGGCCTCCAGCTGGATTTAACTCCATTTCCCACCACTCTCTGGGCCCGGCCATCCAACCAGTTTTCCACCCAGGAGAGTGTGCGCCTGTCCAGGCCAGAGCCTGACAGTTTCCTAAGCAGATGCTGTGAAGAACTGTGTCAAACATCATCAAATCTAACCATCGATCCAGCCTTGCTAAGTACTCCACCAGACCATGTCCCCCAGTACATCATCTACTTGTCTTTTAAACCCCTCCAGGGATGGGGACTCCACCACCTCCCTGAGCCACCTCTGCCAAGGCCTGAGAACCCTTTCAATGAAGAAATTCCTCCTGATATCCAACCTAAATCTCCCTTGGTGCATCATGAGGCCATTTTGCCTTGTCCTGTCATGAGCTACCGGGGAGAAGAGACCAACATCCACCTTGCTGCAACTTCTTTTAAGTTGTTTTAGAGAGTGGCAAGTTCTTATTTTTCACAGAATCATAGAATCAGAGAATGGTTTGAGACAGAAGGGACCTCAAAGCCCATCCAGTTCCAGCCCCCTACAATGAGTAGTGCTACTGAATGCTACTGAATTAGGTTGCTCCAAGCTCCATCCAACCCAGCCTTCAACACCTCCAGGGTTTTTTTCAGGGCTTTAACTAGAGCTGCTGTGGGCAGCACTGACTCTTGTTGTTTCTCAGTGTAAGACTGTTTTTAAAGTTCAGTTTTGCAGTTTGTGTTCAAGTATTCACTGTCTTACATAAAGAGCAAGATATCCTTTCTTCTGCCTAAACTGTGGCTACTTTTAATGTTTTCTGAAATGTTCTGCTGCTGAGAGTGTTTAGTTTATCTACTCCCCAAAATAGCAAGACCAGTCAGAATTCCCACCCCTCTTCTCTGCTTTGAAGATCTGATCTTTGAGAAGGATGTGGGTCACCTACAGAGAAATGACCAGAGGGATCTGTTTCCTGTGTTACTCCTAGAAATCATAGAATCACGGAATGGTTTGGATTGGAAAGGGCCTTAAAGCCCATGCAGTTCCATCCCCTGTCACGGGCAGGGACACCTCCCACTGGATCAGGTTACTCCAAGCCCCATCCAGCCTGGCCTTGAACCCCTCCAGGGATGGGGCAGCCACCACTGCTCTGGGCAACCTGGGCCAGGGCCTCCCCACTCTCATCATGAAGAATTTCTTCCTAATGTCTAATGTAAGTCTTCCCCCTTCCAATTTAAAGCCACTCTCCCCTGCCCTATCACTCCATGTCCTTGTAAAAAGCCTTTCCTGGAGCCTTCTCTTCTCCAGGCTGAACAACCCCAACCCTCTCATCCTGTCCTCATAACAGAGGTGCTTCAGCCCTTGGATCAATTTTGTGGCCTCTTCTGGGCCCATTCCAACAGTTCCATCTCCTTCTTACATTGGGAATAAACTAATAAAATGAGTGTTTTGATCTGATGATGGGAACCTGCTGCCACTTTCAGGGGAGGTTTACAGAGCAGAGGCAAGGTTATGGCTGATCTTTTCAGATGTATTGTTGGTACCTGCTGGTAACCCTTTGGAGTCATCCCATGAAGGGTGTTTGTACAGTGCAGAACTGAGCAGCCGGATCTTGATGTTTGAGGATTTTCCCCCACGTTGAGGTGGCATTTTGTAGCCTTACTGAGAAACAGTGAATATTAGTCCGTGAGGAATGCCATGGTAACCTGGCAGCATTGCTTCCTATATCTGAGCTAACTTGAGAGGGACAGCTTGAATACCCCTCCACAACTTTACCAAGCATCTTGGAGACACATTCTTTGTGGTCTTGTGCAGTAAAAGAAGAGGCTGGGGGTCCAATTAAATCATATCTCTGTGTCCTTCTTTGCCAAACTTTATGTTTAAAGTTTTTCCACTTTAGCTTCTTGTTCTCGGGGGACTGTATTAGCAGAAAGGCTGGAATTTGTACCAGCTCTGCAGGCAGCTATTTGATCTTCACTGCCTTTTTTTGTTTCATCTTCAGAAATGCAGAGTGCTGGCCTGGGCATTAGGATTCTCTGTAATTCTGGGAGCTTTTTGTATTTAGTTTTCCAGAGCCCTTTGTGGCATGGCTAATTCTCCTGTGATGTGGAAAAAGTGGAGCAGGCAATATCCTTTGATTTAAACATCATGAGGTAGTCCTAATTGCTTAGGAAATGATTGAGAGCAGCCCTACAGAGAAAGACTCGGCGGTGCTGGGGGATGAGGAGCTCAACATGAGCTGATGATCACAGAATCACTAGGTTGGAAAAGACCCCCAGGATCATTGAGTCCAACCATTCCTACCAATCACTAAACCATGCCCATCAGCACCTTGTCCACCAGTCTTTTAAATACCTCGAGGGATGGTGACTCAACCACCTCCCTGGGCAGCCTGTTCCAGTGCCCAATGGCCCTTTCTGTGAAAAAATTTTTTCTGATGTCCAGCCTGAATCTCCCCATGTGGAGTTTGAGGCCATTCCCCCTTCTCCTGTTGCCTGTCACTTGGGAGAAGAGCCCAGAAACCAACCGTGTCCTAGGCTGCATCCAAAGCAGTGGGACCAGCAGGGCGAGGGAGGGGATTCTACCCCTCTGCTGTGTCCTGTCCAGTTCTGGAGCCTTCAGGGAGGACATGGAGCTGTTGGAACAAGTCCAGAGGAGGCCACGGAGATTATCTGAGGGCTGGATCACCTCTGCTCTGAGGACAGGCTGAGAGAGTTAGTCTCCGAGGAGACCAGTGCAGCTTCAAGTACTGAAAGGAGCTCCAGGAAACCTGGGGAGGGGCTCTTGATCAGGGAGTGCAGGGATAGGATTAGGGGAATGGTTTTAGGCTTAATGAGGGGAGATGGAGATGAAATTTTAGGAAGAAATGTTTTGCTGTGAGTTTGAGAAGTCCCTGGCCCAGGTTGCCCAGAGCAGTGGTGGCTGCCCCATCCCTAGAGGTGTTCAAGGCCAGACTGCAGGAGGCTTTGGGCAGTGGGAGGTGTCCCTTCCCATGGCAAAGGAGTTGGAACTGGATGGGCTTTCGTGTCCCTTCCAACTGAAACTATTCTATGATTCTATGAGAACCCTTACTGTTTTGCAAGCTATATTCCCGGGGATTTACTGTCTATTGGAAAGGTGGTGCTATGCAGAAAGACTTTTATGGATATCTGCTGTTATTGGTGGTTCCTTAGTTTTCGTTATACTTCTTAATGTCTACTTTGTGAAGGGTTTTTCTTCTAGTGGAGGAGATGGAAATATTGTACTTGCTCTCCTCCACCAGGTAGCTAACTGGTTCTTTTCTTGAGATGGTTATCTGAGATTCTGACCAAAATAATTGAATGCCTGTCATATCTCAAAAATAAAGGAATGATTGTTTGTCCTGCTAAGAATGATGTAGGCCAAGCTTTATCCAGGACCTTGGTAGACAGGGAAGAGGATGAAAGTAGTGGTGAGTACCAGAGCCTGCAGTGTGTGCTTGTGATGGCAGATGAGGTGAAGCTGAGTGACAGGCAATAGCTGCCATCCTCAGGGCTTTATTGTGGTCAACTGAAATAGGGCACTTCATCTGCAGCTGACCTTGTCCTTGCTTTGTTATCTGGAAAGCTGCAGTTGACTATAAGAGATTTTCTTGCTGCAATATCATGGTAACTAACCATTTCCTTTGTGTCCTTTCAATCCTGGGACATTTCCCCTCTGGAGCATTGTGTTACGACAGACTCACCTGCTGGTTCATTCCTCTCTATTGACACATCCTCTAACAGCCCATGACATGACTGGCAGTTGAACCTTTTGTTGCCTTATTTATTGTGAAAGGTTCCTAACTTGAGTGAAATGTATTTAGAGAGTAAGACATTTGGCCTGGAGTTTAACCTTTGGAGTGCTAGGAGCAGGGGAATTTGACTTTAGACATTGAACAGACCCGCAGGACTGTCAAGGAGAGAGCTCCGTGTGCACCAGGGTCAGGAGCTGAGGTAGAGGGCAGGGTTTGCTACAAGTGGTTCAAACATCTTTGTAATTGCAGATACGGTGGAAGTGCTGCATGTTGCTGAACGTGAGCCAGCAGGGGCCCAAGTGGCCAACAGCATCTTAGCCTCTATCAGAAGCAGCGTGGCCAACAGGAGCAGGGAAGGGATTGTGATTGTGCCCCTGAACTCGGTGCTGGTGAGGTTGGACCTTCAATTCTATGTTCAGTTTTGTCCCTCACTCCAAGAAGGACATTGAGGGTCTGGAGTGTGTCTAGAGAAGGGAACAGAGCTGGGGAGGGAGCTGGAGAACAAGGGTTACGAGAGGCAGCTGAGGGACCTGGGGTTGTTTAGCCTGGAGAAGAGGAAGCTGAGGGGAGACCTCATTGCTCTCTACAGCTCCATGAATGGAGGTTGTGGTGAGGTGAGTGTTGGTCTCTTCTCCCAAGTGACAGGGGACAAGATGAGAGGGAATGGCCTCAAGTTGCACCAGGGCAGCCTCAAATTGGACAACAGGAAATATTTCTTCACTGAAAGGTTCCCAGGCCCTGGCAGAGGCTTCCTAGGATGGAAGTGGAGTCCCCATCCCTGGAGGGGTTTAAAAGACAGGAAGATGAGGATTAGTTGTGGACAGGTACAGTTGGACTTGGCAGTCTCAAAGGTCTTTACCAAGGTCTATGATTTGCTCAGGGCTTTGTACAACTCATATTTGCATGTGGAGTTTGTCTGGAGCCTAAGGTTTCAAACCCCTTTGAAGGATTGTCTCCATCAGCAGCCTGTGTTCTGTGGCTTAGACAAGATGGAAGATTTGCTTTTCAGTATTTTGCTCCCCTCTTATTTTGGCCATTCCCCATCTGAAAGATGCACACTGTTAGGAGCACAGCGAGGGAAGTGTCCGCAGAACAATTTACAGGCAGTTGAAGTCAGGAGGTTTGAAACAAATGTGCCATTGAAATGAAACACTGCACAGCCAATGCACAAAATGCTTTTTCTGATGAGATCTTCCATGGGGGAACTGCTGAAGGCAGCAGAAATTCCCCTGTGGGACAGGGGAATCAATTTAACGCTTTCATTGTAGAGTGGGTTGGACTTGGGTTGCAGCAAGGCATCTCTGCTGGTGGGCATGGGGGAGAGTGTTTATCTGCAGGAGAAACTGCTTTTCCCAACATCTGGTTGCAAACTGAGGGAATCTCTTGTTTTATCTTGGGGAGGGTGACCAGAACCTCCCTTCTGGCTGAGTTATTGACTTCATCTGTGGCAGCGGGATGCTGGTTAGCTGGGAGCCCCTGCGTGCCTACTGGCTCATCAAGGACAGAGTGTGGGGAGAAGTGGGAAGCCCTGTGCATGCCCATCACCGACCTCTTCTATGCCCCCTCATTCCCCTTCCAATACCAGAATCCATGAAGTTTGTCCAAAGGTACAGAAACCCCAATCTGCAAATATATTCTGTTTCTTGCAATGCAGTGCTTCTCAAAGTGTTCGAATGCCTCTCCAGACAGAACATAGCTGATGCCTCCTCTCCAATTTGGAAAGAGCCAGATAATCCAATTTTTCACCCTCCTGGTCTGCAAACTCTCAATAAAATGTTTAGACAATCCCTCGTTTTCCTCCAGTGGCTCCTCTGTATGTGAGGAGGAGTGACCTTCTCTAAAGAGTGATGCTGAACTGGGCTTACAGTACAGGCACACCTTAGATGAAAAAGAAAAAACAAATCTAGTGGGAAAAGAGGTTGACACATCAAACTGGATCATCTATGATTTGCACCTTGAATACTGTGTTCAGCTTGGGGCCCTTCACTACAAGAAGGACATCATGTTGCTGGAGTGTGAAGGGTCTGGAGAACGAGTGATAGGAGAGATTGAGGGAGCTGGGATTGTTTAGCCTGGTGAAGAGGAGGCTAGAGGGAGTCCTTATTACTCTCTACAGCTACCTGAAAGGAGGCTGTTGTGAGGTGGGTGTTGGTTTCTTCTCCCAAGTGACAGGCTAGGATGAAAGGGAATGGCCTCAAGTAGTGCCAGGGGAGGTTCAGATTGGATATCAGGAAAAATTTCCTTAGAGAAAGAGTGGTGAAGCTCTGGCGGAGGCTGCCCAGGGAAGTGGTGGAGTATGCAACCCTGGAGGTGTTCAAAAAACATGTTGACATGGTACTTTGAGATATGGCTTAGTAGGCACAGTGGGGTTGTCTGATGAATAGACTGTATGGTCTTAGTCTGACCTTAATGATTCCATGATATAATGATTCTACGTGTAGTCTTCATTTCTTGTTGTTTTGAGGAGCAAGATGAAGAAACAGGACTGACATTGATTCCAGGAAAGGAGTTTCTCCAAGTCCCTTCCAGCGCTGTTTCCCTATGGTGCCATAGTCTATCAGGGCTACTAATATCTGGGGTGGTGTGAGCAGAGGGCTGAAGGCAGCATCACTGAGCTGCACTGACTCCTTTGGCAGAGATCGAGAGGAGAAAGGATTCTACAGGGAGGTGCAAAACATTCTGTGACCTTCAGGTCTAAGAGGACAACAGGTTTTCCCTCTGCTCATCCACAAAAGAGGTGCAACCTTGTTGGGTTGTCCCTGATGCTATCAGAGTGAAGCGTGCTTTTAACTTTCCTGCTATCATATGTATTTTATGTAATTTTGTTGAATTCTCTCAGGGCTGGGTAGAGATTATAATGTAATAAAAACCTTTGCCATTTTTTTGTCACCTTCCACTGTTTAAGGCTTTCTTGAGTAACAGTATTTAATGGAAGAGGCTTTCTTTCCTTGGAGAACACAATGTATTTAGAACAACTCAAAGTATTCTTTTTTTTTTTTTTTTCTTCCCCTCATCTGTCTTTTAAGTACCTTCAGGCCAAGTGGTCTTTGCCACAAGAACATGCTGACACCACAGCAGTCTTAGTCCAAGTGTGAGAGTAAGCAAATTCAATTGCACTTGCTTTTTTTGCACCTTCTTGAGCAGAAGTAGGAGGCTTTTTATGGCAGCGTCACCACAAAAACAAAGGAAAAGAAGTTCTTTGAAAAAAATCAGCTTGATCAGCTTGTTCTTTCTTCTGCGTATGATGAAAGAGAAATTGTTATTTTGGAGACACGGAGCATATTATTTTCACAAGGCTAGAATGATTCAGGGAGGCAGGTCTTTCCTGAGGGATGGTTGATGTCTAGAAATCCTATGAGTATGGCTTAATACATGAGCTGATGGCTCTTTTGAGCGTCACGGAATCATCATAGAATGGTTTGGGTTGGGAAGGACCTTAAAACACATCCAGTTCCACCCCCTGCCATGGGCAGGGACACCTCCCACTGCACCAGGTTGCTCCAAGCCCTGTCCAACCTGGCCTTGAACACCTCCAGGGATGGGGCAGCCACCACTGCTCTAGGCAGCCTGGGAAAATATTTATTCCTCAAAGGAAAATATTTCTTCCTAAGATCTCATCTCAATCTCCCCTCTTGCAGCTGAAAACCATTCCCCCTTGCTCTCTCCCTGTACTCCCTGATCAGGAGCCCCTTCCCAGCTTTCCTGGAGCCCCTTTCAGTACTGGAAGCTGCTTTAAGGTCTCATTGGAGCCTTCTCCTCTCCAGGCTGAACAACCCCAACTCCCTCAGCTTGTCCTTATAGCAGAGGTGCTAAAGCCATTGGATCATCTTCGTGGCCCCCTCTGGACTCTCTCCAACAGATCCGTCTCCTTCCTGTGCTGAGGACTCCAGAACTGAATACAGGTCTCCAGGTGGGGTCCCACCAGAGCAGAGCAGAGGGGCAGAAACATCTCTCTCACCCTGCTGGTCCCACTGCTTTGAATGGTTAAAGAGACAATCATAGCAGCAGGGGTGAATTGGAAACTGCTCTTCAGACTTGGATCTTTGCATTCAAATGTTTTTGTTTTCCTCATCTTCAGCATTTTCTTCTAGGGTTATTCCCCATGAACTTAAAATACCACCACCACCTCCACTCTTTCTTCAGCGATTGCAGTTGCCTTCTGTCTTTTAGGGAAACACTGGAAAGAGAAGAGGCAGCTGCCAGTATCATTGTCATGGTCTGTAGTTATTTCTGGTCTGATTGCATCCTTATTAAAGACAGTGTGTGCAAAACAGGCAAGAAGATTTAAGTCAAACTTGTGGAATCATAGAATGGTTTGGAAGTTGTAGCTCCCATCCTATATTACATACTGAGACCTATTTTTCATCCTATGAGCCTCCAAACATTTTTTGCATCTCTTCAAGTTAAAAGAAACTGCTTATCAAGATCCTGAGGGACTAGCAGCAATATCTTCGTCAGACATCTGAGATATGAGAAAGGCATGGCAGCTCTGTTTATGAGCATGCTTGAAATGACTCATGTAGAAGCAATAAGGAAACAGTAGGGAAAAATTCTCAATATAATTTGGGTTGATTCAGTTTCTCAGTATATTATAGGCATCCCAGTGATATGAAGCTGGAAGTGATGTGGGAGTTGCGTGCTTAGGCATCAGAGTCTCTGTGTTCCAGGCAGGGGTGAGAACAGCATATGGGCACTGCAACATTTAAGAACAAAAAACCAGACTGAAATCAAATGAGTGATACCTTTTTTTTTTTTCATTTGGGAGGTCACTGTTGCTTTTCTTCGTCTCCAGCTGGACATTGCCTTGGGTTTCAGAAAAAAACAAATTGTTACCCAGATGTGAAGTTCAACAAGGCCAAGGGCAAAGTCCTGCATCTGAGTCAGGGCAATCCAAACACAATTACAGGCTAGGTGGAGAATGGATTGAGAGAAGTCCTGAAGGGAAGAACTTGGGGGAGTGAGAAGCTCAACACGAGCTGGCAAAATGCGTTTGCAGTCCAGGAACCAACTGTGTCCTGGGCTGCATCCAAAGCAGTGGGACCAGCAGGGCGAATTAGGGGGTTCTGCCTCTCTGCTCTGCTCTGGTGAGACACTACCTGGATCTGTGTGTTCAGTTCTGAAATCTCCAGTGTAAGAAGGAGATAGAACCGTTGGAATGGATCCAGAGGAGACAATAAAGATGATCTGAGAGTTGGAGCACCTCTGCTGTGAGGATAGGCTGAGAGAGTTGGGGTTGTTCATCTTGGAGAAGTGAAGGCTCCAAGGAGATCGTATAGTGACTTTCCAGTACCTGAAAGGAGCTCCAGGAAAGCTGGGGAGGGGCTCTTGTTCAGGGAGTGCATGGATAGGATGAGGGGGAATGATTTAAGCTGAGAGAGGGGAAATTGAGATGAGGTCTTAGGAAGAAATGTTTTGCTGTGAGGGTGGGGAGGCCCTGGCCCAGATTGCCCAGGGAAGCTGTGGCTGCCCCATCCCTGGAGGTGTTCAAGGCCAGGCTGGATGGGGCTTGGAGCAACCTGATCCAGTGGGAGGTGTCCCTGACCATGGCAGGAGGTGGGACTGGATGGGCTTTGGAGTCCCTTCCAACTCAAACCATTCAGTGATTCTATGGTTCTACAGCTATGGGGCCTCAGATTGTGCCATACTTTTACCTGCAGTAATTCCTGGTGGCTTATTAAAAAATATTATTTGCTCTCTTTTACATGCACAGACAGGAATGAAAAAGTAGCACTCATTTTGGGGAGATCGTAGTACATTTTTCCTAAGCCAGTCCTGGATTTTATGTTTTCTCATGTGTTTTATTTCTCTCTCTTGAGTTACTGTACTTTCTGTTAAGGCATTCTCATTTTGTACATCGATTCTAAAGAAAATCTCCCTGAAAGGTGCAGGAAAACTGTATAGGTTTCCAGAGACAGAACTATAATTTAGGAACGTATCTTGCATCCTTGGGCAACAGGAGAAATGCAGATAGTCTTTGTTACGGTTCCTGTGAATAAGGAGAAACCAGTGTACAATTACACTCTAAGTACTTCTCCCTTGTAGTATGGAGAGAATCCAAAATATATTAAAGAAAAAGAAAAAAACCCAAAGGTAATAAAGAGAAAGAAAGATGAAATCTGGCTCTACGTTTACTCTCTCTTCTTTATCACTCATGGTACCTAACCTGTGTAGTAGTTTTCTAATCTGGGATATGTAGCCACATGGTTTGACTAAATGGACATAATCATAAAATTGTGGAATGGTTTGGGTTGGAAGGGGCCTTAAAGCCAATCCATTTCCACCCTCTGCCATGGGCAGGGACACCTCCCACTAGATCAGGTTGCTCCAAGCCCCATCCAACCTGGTCTTGGACACCCCTAAAAATAAATTTGAATTGTATCTGGATCACTTCCCTTTGCTTTCATGACCTAAGAGGTTGCTAATTGAGAACTGCACCTCAAAAAGCCCTTCTAGATAGAGTGGTAATCTTTCCTTCAGGAGGGCTCCTTCTCCAGCCAGAGCTCTGTTCTGTCTTCTTGGGCTGGTCCATTTGGGGCAGGAGGGGAGTAGAATTTAGTATTACCTTGATTAATTTTCTTCTGTACTTTGGGAGTTATTGGGAATGACTGGGACTTCAGAAAGCCTGGAACAGCCTGCCCAGGGGGGTGGTGGAGTCACCATTCCCAGAGGGGATTAAAAGATGGATAGATAAGGTACTTAAGGATATAGTTTTGTGGCAGATGGGTATGATGGGTCTCAATGATCTCAGAAGTCTTTTCCAACCTGGTGATTCTATGATTCTATGAAATGGGTTGCTGCTTCTAGAAACCATTCCTGAACATGGTCTGGACGTCACTATAAGCATGCTGCAGAATTTACAATACGAACACCAATCTGCAGCCATAAATCAGTGCAGTTAAGTCTGGTCTCACCAGTTCAGGGCAGGCTGGGAGCTGCATTTACATTCCCTGTGACTGAGGTCTACAAACCCCCTAACTCAGGTCAGTTTGTCCTGATCACTCAATTCTGACACTCTATTCCTCTCTTGTGAGACCTCATCTGGAGTCCTGTGTGCAGTTCTGGAATCCTGAATGTAAGAAGGATATGGAGCAGTTGGAACTGGTCAGAGGAGGCTACAAAGACGGTCAGAGGGCTGAAGCACCTCCCATATGAGAACAGGCTGAGAGAGTTTGGGGTTGTTTAACTTGGAGAAGAGAAGGCTCTGTGGAGACTTTATAGCAACTTTCCAGGACTTGAAGGGGCTACAAGAAAGCTGGTAAGGGGCTGTTTACAAAGGGTTGTAGTAATAGGATGAGTGTCAATGGATATAAACTGGAGAGGGACAGATTTAGACTGGATATAAGGAGGAATTTCTTCACCATGAGAATGGTAAGACACTGACCCAGGTTGCCCAGGGAAGCTGTGGTTGCCCCATCCCTGGAGGTGTTCAGGCCAAGTTGGATGGGCCTTGGAGCAGCCTGATCCAGTGGGGGGTGTCCCTGCTCATGGCAGGGGGTGGAACTGGATGCTTTCTAAGGTCCCTTCTGATCCGAACTATTCTGTGATACTGAGAATCTTCTGCAGCCAACTTGGCTTGCTTGCTTCCTTCCTTCCTTCCTCCCCTCTTTCCTCTTTCCTTCCCTTTTTCCTTCCCTCCTTCCCCTCTGCTGTCGTGGGGAGCCTGCACTGCAGGCTGTGGACTCAAGCACATTTTTTTGTGCTTGCTTCCTAGCTTTTTCTGCTACCTCAGCACTGACTTGATCAATACTGTGCTGAGCCTGTGATTCCCCACAATGTGCCATCATCGAGTGAGTAAAAGCAGCAACGGCTCAGGAAAAAAGGCCAGACAAGGCAGGCTTTTCAAACAGAGCTCATACGCTCATGTAGCTCATATTTGACATTGCTTCCCAGATGGAGTCAAAGAGAAAAATTATCATTATTATTTCCTTTCATAAAATTCTGGCAATCTTGTATTTGTCTGTATGAAGTCATAGAAGAGTTTGGGTTGGAAGGGACCTTAAAGATCATCCAGTTCCAACTCCCCTGCCATGGGCAGGGATGAAATTCAGGCCAACATGTCCTGTGCTTCACCCAAAGCAGCGTGGCCAGCAGGGTGAGGGAGAGGATTCTCCCTCTCTACTCTGCTCTCATGAGACCCCACCTTGAGTCGTGTGTCCAGTTCTGGAGTCCTCAGCACAGGAAGGACATGGAGCTGTTGGAGTGAGTCCAGAGGAGACAATGGAGGTCATGCAAGGGTTGAAGCACCTCACATGCAAGGGCAGACTGAGAGAGCTGGGGTTGTTCAGCCTGGAGAAGAGAATGCTCTGAGGAGACTTAGAGCAGCTTCCAGTACTGAAAGGATCTCCAGGAAAGCTAGGGACCAACATTTTTGCAAGGCTTGCTGTGGCGGAAAAGGGACTAGTGGTTTTAAACTCAGAGAGGGGAGATTTTGATGAGATTTAATGAAGACTTTTTTATTACAATGAGGATGGGGAGGCCCTGGCCCACATTGCCCAGGGAAGCGGTGGTTTCCCCATCCCTGGAGGTGTTCAAGGCTATGATGGATGGAGCTTTGAGATCCCTGATCCACTGGGAGGTGTCCCTGCCCATGACAGTTGTTGGGACAGGATGGGCTTTCAGGTCCCTTCCAACCCAAACCATTCCACAATTCTCTGACAGAATGTGGAAGCGTTAGGCATTTGGAATCATAGTGATGGACTTGTGGGATCCTGCACACAATGCAGTAGGGATAGATGAAATCATCATTAAAGACATCTCCCTCTTGTCTAAACACGCACCTAATAAAGAGTGAGCAAATAATGAATTTCCATTGTTAGTAGCAATGCTTTGAGTCTAATTTCTATCTCTTTCACCTTGAAAGATTCAACACAACAAATAAAACCTATGCTTTTGAGTAATGCTATTTTTGGATGCTTTTTTTTTTGTGATTGTAATGGTTTTTAAGAAACAATTTGAGAAAGTAAACCCAGGTTTGGGAGTTTATTATTCTCTACCTCAAGCAATGTTTCCATTTAATGGTTATGTCCAATAAATTCTAGGCAATGCTTCCAATTAATAACGATGTCCAAACTCCCACATTACCCTGCCACAGGGGGTGTAGTAATATACGGGCAAATTACTTCAATTCTTCCCAGTTCCCATTAGCATATTAAACTACAATTATAATATTCTCATATTTCAAACATTCTGAAGTTTTTACCGTGTACCTTTGGAATCCCTTTCCATGATGTCTGCAAAAATGGAACTCATCTGCATAACGCTATATTTGCTTTGAAGAGAGCTGAATCTGCTATTAAGGAATGAATATTTTACAGTCTGCATTAGGAAAAGACAGCTTTAACTGAGCAGGATTTAAAAGAAAAAAGACTTCTTTTCCAAAACTGGCTGATCTGATCTATGTTTCTTTGTTAATAAGACAAAAAAAATTAGATTTCTTTATACTAATAGGTAGAAATAATTAATTTCAAGGCAGTATTGTTGGGAAGAGGGGGCTGTAGTGTTGGTGTTGTGTTGATGGTGGGACTTGATGGTCTTGAAAGTCTTTTCCAACCTTAACCATTCCATGATTCTATACTCCAAAATTCCCAGTGTTCCATTGTCTTGCTATAAAATGTTGAAAACCCATTCTTCAAATTAATCTGTCAATTAAGGAAGCAGAATGCAGGCTAGCAAAAAAATACATCCAGTAGCAGAGAGTAAAGATTCATCTGCCTAATATCCACATCTCCATCAGCGACCATAAATGAGTGCCCAGGGGAGGACACAAAAATTAAACCTGATTATTTAAATTAATATTTTTCAACCCAAAGCTCTTCCTGTCTCCAGCTCTTTTGTGTTCAAATGGTTTCTGTCTTTGTCAACTCTATGCGAGATTAAAGAAGACTCTGTGTGAGGTGATTTTTTCTCCTTTCTTAAAATAATGGAAAAATCCAGGGAAATCATAGAAAGGCTTGGGTTGGAAGGGACCTCAAAGCCCATCCAGTTCCAACCCCTGCCATGGTCAGGGACACCTCCCACTGGATCAGGTTGCTCCAAGCCCCATTCAATCTGTCCAGCTGTGGTAGTTAGATGAGGATTGTCCTTTTCCCTCATACAGATCTAAAAGAACTCTAAGCTCCAGAAGCACAGAGGAACCCTGTGCACTAGGTGCCTACACAACACTTTGCCTTGAGAGGAACAGCAACAGGAATGCAGCGAGGAAAAAGTGAGACAGTGGCTCTGTTGCAATGACAGTCTGCTGGCCACATCTTCTGGAGAAATATCACAGGCAAGGACCTAAAGAAAGGGTTAAGAATAGCAAACTCATTCTCATCATGGCAAAAGGATTACAGAGAATCTGCGATGTTCTATACTGAGGGATTTGTGGTTTAATCCATTTTGTAGTAATCCTCCCCCAAAACAGTAAGAAAAGTATTAATAAATAATAATTGGAAAGGTAAGCTCTGAGCTTGCAATATGTCCAAGGGAGCAAAGTAATTTTTCCTTCTGTCTCGGGGTTGTCACACTGAGAAAAGACTGGTGGGACATCAGGGATTTAAGGACCGTGGAGCACCTGGCGACATTGAGTTGGCTGAAGAAATATGTTAACAATCTCTAGGATTTAAGGATTTTACTGGTTCAGTAATGGGACTAACTTGTTAGCGTGGAAAGTCTTTGCTATGTGGTTGCAAAAACCAGAAAAGTAGCAGGGTACAAAAAGGCTGACAGAGAGACCTTCACAGCCAACCTCACACAACATCTGAAATCAATGACGTAGCTTGGATGGGAGCCCTAGGTAGCATTTCTTAAAAAGAAGTAGAAAGGATTACGGAGAACAAGACAAAGGCTGAGGTGAGCAAAATTCTCTGAAGAACACCAGAAAGTAACTTTATTCTTGGAGGGGATAAGGTGTGAGTGTGTCTGTGAGGGCTGGTCCAAGAGGCATGGTCTGAAAACACAATTATCTGTCCTTGATGTCTGAGCACAAGAAGCTCAATGCAGCTGAAAGGTAAGAAATGCTGAGAGTGAATAAAGGACTCATGTGGAGGTTCTACTGAGCCTGAGGAACCGCCAAATGATGCGACTAAAGCCCGAATCAGCATTACCAGGCATGTGCTTTGCTGGATAATTAAAATAGCTAGAGTTCTTACAATGACAGGGTGAAGGGGAATCCCCTTTCATGGCATTTAAAACAATGTTCATCATCTAGGATTAGCATAAAACTTATTGTCAGTTGCAGATTATTCCACCTGTCTATTAGCGGTTCTTCATGTGACTCCTTTAAAAGTCTCCTCTGCGGGTAACTGCTAGAAGTCAGTCATTTGGCTCTGTTCCAATCTGGGAATTTCTGTAGTCCTGACTGCAAATTATTCTTGGTCAGGATAATTGAACTGGATCCTCAGTGGATGTAAATGATCCCTGCTCTGTTGGAATTGCTATTGCATGGTTTGTGCACAGCCAGCATTTCTGGTATTGTGCATGGTGATGTTGAACATGCCACAAGTACGTTGGGTTATCTGCTCCTCTGGATATTTCCCTGAATTATTAAGTTAAACAGGTTAGCAGGAGGATTTGTAAAATGTTAATTTAATTGTACTTCAGCTACGTTGATTAATTGTGCCTTGCTTCAGGAGCAAAACACGCTCGTCTGGTTGGTGCAGCAGAAATGAAGGCTGAGGGAGATATGTGACAATGTAATCATGTAGTTTGATGTCTACTTGCTTGCTAATTTTATTAAGATCTGCAGATTGTCTTTATTGGCAGGCTTTATTCCTTTTTTCCCGAACTAGAAAAATCAAAAAACCCTGAAAATTTATTGCTGATACAGGCTCTACAGAGGGATCTGGACAGGCTGGATCTGTGGGCTGAGGCCAGTCGCATGAGGCTCAACAGGACCAAATGCTAGGTCCTGCACATGGGTCACAACAACCCTGTGCAGCTCCAGGCTTGTGGAGGGGGAGCTGGAAAGCTGCTTGGAGGAGAAGGACCTGGAGGTGCTGATTGATAGTCGGCTGAATATAAGCCATCAGTGGCCCAGATGGCCAAGAAGGCCAACAGCGTCCTGGCTTGGATCAGAAATGATGTGGCCAGCGGGAATGGGGAAGGCATTGTGACCTTGCACTCAGTGCTGGTGAGACTGCATCTTGAATCCTGGGTTGACTTTTGGGTCCCTTACTACAAGAAAGACGTTGAGGGGCTGGAGTGTGTCCAGAGAAGGCAACGGAGCTGGGGAAAGGTTTAGAGCACAGGCCTTATGTGAGCTGGCTGTGGGAGCTGGAGTTTAGTCTGGAGGAAAGGAGACTGAGAGGAGACCTTATTGACTTAAAAGGGGTTTTAGTGAGATGGCCATCAATCTCTTCCTGGTAGCCAGTGATGGGACAAGGGGAAATGGCCTCAATCATAGAATCATAGAATAAACAGGTTGGAAGAGACCCACCAGATCTTTGAGTCCAACCATTCCTATCAAACACTAAACCATGTCCCTCAGCACCTCGTCCACCCGTCCCTTAAACACCTCCAGGGAAAGTGACTCAATCACCTCCCTGGGCAGCCTGTTCCAATGACCCTTTCTGTGAAAAATTTTTTTCTAATGTCCAGCCTAAACCTCCCCTGGCAGAGTTTGAAGCCATTCCCTCTCGTCCTGTCCCCTGTCACTTGGGAGAAGAGCCCAGCACCCTCCTCTCTACAACCTCCTTTCAGGTAGTTGTAGAGAGCAATGAGGTCTCCCCTCAGCCTCCTCTTCTCCAGGCTAAACACCCCCAGCTCTCTCAGCCGCTCCTCATAAGGCCTGTTCTCCAGCCCCTTCACCAGCTTTGTTGCTCTTCTCTGGACTCGCTCCAGAGCCTCAACATCCTTCTTGTGGTGAGGGGCCCAGAACTGAACACAGTACTCGAGGTGCGGTCTCACCAGTGCCGAGTACAGAGGGAGAAGAACCTCCTTGGACCTGCTGGTCACGCTGTTTCTGATCCAAGCCAAGATGCCATTGGCCTTTTTGGCCACCTGGGCCCCTGCTGGCTCATGTTCAGTCGCTGTCAACCAACACCCCCAGGTCCCTCTCCTCCAGGCAGCTTTCCAGCCAGGTTTCTCCTAGTCTGTACCTCTGCTCAGGGTTGTTGTGCCTCAAGTGCAGGACCCGGCATTTGGCCTTGTTAAACCTCCTGCCGTTGGTCTCAGCCCAGCAGTCCAGCCTGTTCAGATCCCTTTGCAGAGCCTCCCGACCCTCCAGCAGATCGACATTTCCACCCAGCTTAGCGTCGTCTGCAAACTTGCTAAGGGAGCACTCGATGCCTTCATCCAGGTCATTGATAAAGACATTGAACAGGGCTGGACCCAGCACTGAGCCCTGGGGAACCCCACTTGTAACTGGCCTCCAGCTGGATTTAACACCATTTCCCACCACCCTATGGGCCCGGCCATCCAACCAGTTTTCCAGCCAGTTTTCCACTCAGGAGAGTGTGCGCCTGTCCAGGCCAGAGGTGATAGTTTTGAAAGCAGAATGCTGTGAGAAACTGTGTCAAAGGCTTTACTGAAGTCCAGGAATATACATCCACAACCTTTCCCTCATCCAGCAGCCGAGTCACTTTTTCATAGAAGGCGATCAGGTTAGTTTGGCAAGACCTGCCTTTTGTAAACCCGTGTTGTCTTGGCCTGATCACCTGGTTCTCTTGCATGTGCTTCATGATAGCACTCAAAGATGCCAGGAGAGGTGCAGGTTGGATATTAGGAGGTTTTTCTTTATTGAAAGGGTTGTCAATCAAAGGCAGAGGCTGCCCAGGGAGATGATTGAGTCCCCATCACTGGAGGCATTTAAAAGAAGAGGATATGTCATACCTGGGGATATGGTCTGGTGGTGGACTTAGCAGGGCTGGATTGATGGTTGGACTCAATGATCTTAACAGTCTTTTCCGACTGAAACCATTCTGTGATTTTATAATAAATAGAATTTACTGTTTGAAAAAGAAAGGATTTTTATATATCAGGAATTATATTTTAGATTATTTCTCTTAATCGTATTGTGGTGCTAACAAGTAGAATATTGAAACATCTTTCTTTAAGCCAAGCGTGAAGATGAGTTATTATTGTGCTGTACAAAGACAAATAGATGAACAAATCAAGTATCACAAAAATGCATTTGAAAAGTGTCTAGTATTTTTCTAAATTTCTCACAGATACCTTGGACACAGATTTTAATTGAAATGTAATTGTTCTATCTGAGTTAGAGACCTGAAAAGTGGTCTGGATTTTCAGCTATTTGGCTCAACTCATAGAATCATAGAATAGTTTGGCTGGAAAACACCTTTGATATCTTTGAGTCCAACTGTATCTATCTGCTACTGAACCAAATCCCTGAGCATTTCACTTAGCCATCTTCTGAACCCCTCCAGGGATCCCAAGTTGTATTATTCCTTAGACAGCTCACCATTTAGATGATCCTAGATGTTTTCTTGAGGTGGATTTTAGAAATTAAGATGCCTGTGCTAAAAGGGGGGCAAATGGTAATGAAATTAGTTTTCCCAGCTCTGACTACTGTCAAGGTTGAACTTGGCATCCCTGAATGGAACAGGTTGCCCAGAGAAATCATGGATTCCCCATCCCTGGAGTCGTTCAAGGCCAGGTTGGTTGAGCCTCTGAGCAATCTGAAGGTGTCCCTGCCCACGGGAAGGGATTGGAACTGGATCACTTTGAGTTCCCTTCCTAACCAAACCATTCTCTGAATACACTAATAGGAACTAAACTAAGAAATGCAATTAAGTTACTGAAGTTACATCCTGGTGTTCTACCAACTTGTCTCTCTCTCCGTGACTTGCCCTTAGCTGAGGTCACAGAGATTGTTAAACACTGCAAATTTCCTGGAAAACTGCTTAATCTGAAGCTTTACCTTTAATCAGAAGATTTTTCAGGGTAGGTCGAACTGTCATGGCTTGCAGAAAGGTGTTCGCCTCCATTCTAGCTTTAGGGTTTTTCCAATTATTGTGAGTTTTTCAGGACATGCGGATCAATAAAGGTGATTTGCTGTTGGTGTAAGACCTCTTTATACACAGCTTCCAAAGAACTAACTTTCTCTTAGTGAGAAAATCTTAGGTGACAAAGGATGAGAGTGAGACGTCACTAAGCTGAACGAGCTGCAGCATAGAAGATCTGTAATTGATTTACAAGGCATATGTCTATGAGAATGACCTTTATTTTTCTTTCTTTCTCTTTAAATCCTCAGGCTTTCTTGCTTTTAGCAGTTTCCCAGGGAATGGTGACCCTGGTTGCAAATGGCGTACAGTAAAAATGAATGAAGTATGGCACAGAAAGGTTAGATTGGAGTGTTAAGCATGGCCATCATGAAAGAGAGGAATACGCAATGATAACTCAGTTTTAAGTAGGTTAAGAAGAAGTGAATATCTTCAAGGTTATCTCTTGCCACCTAGAGCACGCTTATGATCCTCAGCCAATGAGTGAAGCAGGAGAAGGTCAGAGGTGGGACAGCCAAGAGGACAAAACTGACCTCTTCTTCCAAATCCTCCCCAGGCCAATCTCTCCATCACTGAGCTGTGATCTGCTGGCAGGGGAAGGAGTGCGATCACAGATGGGGTCTAGGGAAAACATGGGTTATAAAGAGGTCAGGTGGATAAAGGTCCTAAATTGCTTTTTTTGTATGCCACATATCATGACTTTATTGCTGTCTAGAACTGCCTGAAAGGAAGTTTTAGTGAGGTGGGTGCTAGTTTCTTCTCTCAAGTAACAAGTGATAGGATGAGAGAAAATGGCTTCAAGTTGCACTAGGGCAAGTTCAGATTGGGCATCAGGATAAATTTCTTCACTGAGATGGTTCTCAGGAACTGGCAGAGGCTACCTGGGGAGGTGGTGGCATCACCATACCTGGAAGTGTTTAAAAGAAGGGCAGATGAGGTGCTGAGGGGTCTGGTTTATTACTGGACAGGTACGGTTGGGCTCGATGATCTCAAAGTTCTTTTCCAACCAAATGATTCCATGCTTTTATGAATCTATGATTTTATGATTCTGTGATTCGATACACAGCTGTAGCCATACGATGTTTTTTCCTTCCCATTTGTTGCTGGAAGACAGTAAGAAGGCAGACTGCAGAGCAGTAGGACTGCACATGTAGTAGGTATGTGGGACTGAAGGGACACTCAGGGTCATTGAGTTGTGTCTCCTCTACTTGCAGACGAGCTGCTGCTGGGTTTCTAATCCAAAAGGATCCATAAAGCAACCCTTCCAAAAGCTGCCAAACCCTAAAGGCTGCAAAATGCTTTCCAGCGCCCTGGAATGAGCATGACTTTCCAAAGTCCTTTTCCACTTTACTGCCCCACAGTTTCTGCAACATAAGGACGAAGAGCCATGGACACATTCAAATAAATTTTTCTTGAAGGAAACATCACTCCCTCATCATCTGAATATATCTCACGTATTAGGCTGTAAGCTGAGTTGACCAACCCCATTTGATACTCCAAGGCTAATATTTTGGTGAAGTGGAGTTACTCCAAGGCCTTTGTATGACAAATGCACTTGGCTTTTCTTTACATTTCCATTTAGCCCCCCTTATTTATTTGTTTGTTTGTTTGTTTGTTTGTCTAATCCTTGCTATTCAGAGCGTATCTGTACATTTTATTTTACTAATATCAGGGGGGTTGGAAGTGGATGATTTTTAAGGTCCCTTCTGACCCAAACCATTCTTTGATTCTATATTAATGAACACTCATTCATTTAATAGTATTAAAATACTTTTAATATTTTATTTTACATTTAATACTATTAAAAATAAATAGTTTAATTCCCAATTCATTCTTAGAACAGCATAAAAGCTGTTTGGCATAAACTGGCATGATTCCTGACAGTACACATAATTTCTACTCTAATTGTGTGAATTCTGCCTGGTATTCCCTGAAGGGATTGTAATTGCTGTATAGTTTACCTAAAAAAAAATCTCCGGACTCAGCCATGATCAAGTACATCAAATCTTACTGGAAAGACAACTGCCATGAGCTGTAGCCAAACGTTTCCATCTGTGGCCATCAGCAAGTCATTAGATACCATCAATTACGCTGTATTTCTCTCATCTTGTGCAACTGCACAGTGTTTTTCAGCCAGATCAGAATATGAATGTCAGGCAAGTGATTACTGTGTCTTCCAAGGATTGGACTTAAAAAGAAAAGGGCTCCTATCTTCATAATATTTGAGTGCAGCCTACTGCTTATTCACACCAAAGTCACTCCTTTCTGTAACAGTGAAGGTGGGTTTGTCTCCTTATGCCACCTAAGCATGCACCAAAATCTGATTTTGTAGCTTGCTTAATGAACCAGCCCCTCCACCAAGGGGAGAGTCTATTTAATTGTAGTTGGAATCTAGCAAAGTAGCAGGACGTGCAGCAGAGCCCTTGTGGAAAGAGTTCTTTTAGGAAATTTCCATTCCCCCATGGCCATCATGAAGCAGCTCTGCTGTTTGGACACTTATCCACACTAAATTGTCCTGTTATTTAAACATTCCCTGCTTGGGAACGGCACAGCAAATGATAAAATCATAGAATCATAGAATGTCCTGAGTTGGAAGAGAACCACAAGTATCATTAATCCAAATCCTGTCCCTGCACAAGACACCCCGAGATTCTCACTGTGTGTCTGAGGGTGTTGGACAAATGCTTCTGGGATATTGTCAGGCTGTGTTTCCCCAGGAGCTGTTCCAGTGCTCCACCATCCTTTGAGTGAAGAACGTTTTCCTAATGTCCAACCTAACCCTCCCTAGAACATCTTCCTGCCATTCCCTCAGGTCCTGTCATTGGTCACCAGAGAGAGCTCAGCGCCTGCTCCTCCTTTCCTGGTGAAGAAGCTGTAGACCTCAATAGGGTTCCCCCTCAGTCTTTTCTTCTCCAGACCGAACAGACTCGTACGTCTCCCCTCTAAACATTCACCAGTTTTGTGGCCTCCTTTGGGCAGTCTCTAGTAGCTTTAGGTCCTTTTTTATACTTTGTAGTGTTGCCAAGCGGGATACAAACTCTCTCCATCTTCATAAAAACAAGCTAGACACTTATTGTTTTCTTGATATAAATTAGATTTACTGGCATTCAAACTGATCTTTGACAGTATTAGGAGATTATTCTTGACTAATCTACAGTAACGTTTTGTTCGCTGCTCTCAAGAACGTGCTTCCTCTAGTTACAATTTATTCTGCATCATAGATCACTGCAGAATGGTCCCTGGCAACTCCATCTTGTTCAATATGTGTGCAGACAGATTGCATTATCTCTAATGTTTTGAATCAGATTGTGCTACGTATTTAACCTCCAAACAAATTTCCCTATGAGTTTTGAGAGCTTCTTTTTGTTTCTTTTAGCTCAGTTCTGTATCTGGAGAACTCACAGCTGTGTGGCTGCAGTAGCTTGAGTCCGCAGTTTTCCAACCACATCAAGTTTAACAAGGGCAAGCGTTGGGTTTTTCACCTGGGACACGGCAACCCTGCATGTCCACACAGGCAGCTTCCTCACAAGGAGAGGAGGAGGAGCAGGTGCTGAGCTCTTCTCTCTGGTGACCAATGACAGAACCCAAGGGAATGGCAGGAAGATGTGCTGGGAAGGGTTGGACATGAGGAAAAGGTCCTTCTCCCAGAGGGTGGTGGGGTGCTGGAACAGCTCCTCAGGGAAGGAGTCACAGAACCAAGCCTGACAATATTCCAGAAGGGTCATACCCTCAGCCCCATCATGTGAATGTTGGGGTGTCCTGTGTAGGGACAGGAGATGGACTTCATGGTCCCTGTGTATCCCTTCCAACCAAAAGATTCAGGGTGTATTTTAGTATCAGTGGATTTATGGAGGGACTGGATGCTTTAGGTCTTCTGGATTTAATATGGGAAGAGACCTAAACAAAATCTTCCAGCAGTTCAGCAGAATCCTCTGAAAGGGAGCTCAAGGGCTGTAGATTTCCATTGTCTTGCAGAATTGGGAATGGGAGCTTCCACATCTGTTGGCTGGACAACTCAGCCATGGCCAGAAGAACCACCTCAGGCTTCAGTCCTCCAGTACTTGATGCAGTTATAGGAGTCTTTGTGCCCTTGCCTTTTTCTTCTGAGCAGCTCTTGAAAGCCATGAGACACGAAAGTAAATTTGTCTGCGATTTCCTTAGTGTGGCAGAATGTTTTATTTCTGATAGGTAGACTGCTCTTACAAACACAGACAAAAACTGAACTTTTACTCGCTATTGCCTCCAGAAATATGTCAAAGAACATCTGTAGCTACAGTGAGGTAAAATAGGTTTTAACTTCATACATTTCACCAGCTTTAGAACTAATAATTTCTTCTCTTGATGTCAATTGGTAACATTACTTGCCTGAAAAGAAATAATTTCATGCATGGCCATACCAATTAAATCTAATCCTTTTGCTGATCTGGCCAGAAACCTAGAAAATACTCATATGTATAAATGAAAAAATGCATAACTTGAAGCAGAACGTGTCTTAAAACATAAAGAGGCAGGACAGGAGCTTGGCAACGAATCAGGCAAAAGAAGAAACTTTGAGGAAAAGTCAGAGTTTGTGCTTTATCTGCTTTCCATGGGAACCCAATCCATTTTCCAGTGAGATTAATGGGATGCTTTTCTTGCTTTGCTCCACTTTTGAAGGGCAAACAGAAGTAGATTTAAGTAAAACAGTACAGTTCTTGTCCCTGCTTTCCGTTTCCTTCCAGTATTACGATTTTTGTATTAAAGTACTGGGGGGGGGAAACTCCACCATTAATAGTGTTGCTGAGAATACTGTGGCATGCATTGCAGACGAAGGGACAATTCCACCAGAAATAAAGAGAGCTTGTAAGAGCATATATTTTTTCCGGTTTCCTGCAATGTTCTCATTATCAATATTTCAACAGAACACAGTCCTTTAAGATGGGATAAACAAAGTTATCACAGAGAAATGATAGCTTTAATTGTTACAAGAGAGAAACTGGAGAGATTCTGCAAGGGAGTGCTTGATATTCCAGTGCCTTTAAGCCAGGACATTGACTGACTGACTTCTCATCCGAGGGCTGGAGCACCTCCGCTATAAGGACAGGCTGAGAGAGTTGGAGTTGTTCAGCCTGGAGAAAAGAAGGCTCTGGGGAGACCTTAGAGCAGCTTCCAGCACTGAAAGGGGCTCCAGGAAAGCTGGGAAGGGGCTCTGGATCAGGGAGTGCAGGGATAGGATATGGGGGAACAGTTTTGAGCTGAAAGAGGGGACATTGAGATGGCATCTTAGGAAGCAATGTTTTGCTGTGAGGGTGAGGGGGGGGGGTTGGAACTGGATGGGTTTTGAAGTCTCTTCCAGCCCAAACCATTCCATGATTCTAAGACACAACATGACAGCAGCTTAGCACTACAGCTAAGTAAAAAGTTTTTCCGAGCCTGGATGAAGTACATGCTGGTTATATGTAACTATTAAGATGAGAAGTATTTAAATTAGCTGAAATAATGACCTGTGTTTCTGGTGCCTGGTTGCTGCACGGGGCTAATTATAACCTGCCCTTACAATTCTTCTCATTGCCTCAATTGGGTTCATTATTGATGAAGAACCATTATTGCACATCTGAGAAATACTGACCCAGAAGAAAAACATCTGCTGCTCTGTCAGCAGCAGCCTGGATCACACCTGCATCTTTTCCAGTCCTGAGAAACCTCATTTTTCCTTATCTTATGTGTTCAGCTCCAGGTTGGCTCAACATAGCGGAGTCTTTTAGAAAGAAAGTTGACAGAAACTAAGTAGAATGGTGGTACTTGGAAAATGAAAAGCCCAGTTTTAGGGCATTTTGTATTAGTGCTATTGCAAGATCCCTAAAACTTAGTCCTGAAGTGCAGACTTGCAAGGATGTAGCAAAGCCAGAGCCACTGACACCTCATTTCCTTTCCCAGTATATAATGAACCTCTCTGCTATGGCTCTGGTACGATCAATTTTCAACAGTATCACTGTAGGTGTCTTTTTTTTTTGATATCCCTAGATATCAAAGCTCCAATCCTCTTGTCAAGAGGATTAGAGAGTGGGCTACAGGAAAAAGACAGCAGCTTTGATGACTTCCCTCCCATCTCATGTTCGTTATGTCTGGTTTGGATGGTGATCTGGAACAGGGGCTGTGGAAAAACAGAGTGAGGTTGGAGCAGCCTTGTTGGAGAGACTCTAAAATGCTCAAATATTCCAGAGTTCCTCTATGAGTCCCCAGTGTCATTCGTTTTGTGTGGTCTTTAATGAATATTCTGCCTTTGAGAAATAATAGAATCATAGAATCATTTGGGTTGGAAGGGACCTTAAAACCTATGCAGTTCCACTCCCTGCCATGGGCAGGGACACCTCCTACTGGATCAGGTTTCTCCAAGCGCCATCCAGCCTGGCCTTGAACAGGGATGGAGCAGCCACCACTGCTCTGGGCAACCTGGGCCTTCACCCCATTGTGGAGAATTTCTTCCAAATGTGCCATCTAAATCTTCCCCTGTCCAATTTAAAGCCATTTCCACTTGTCCTCTCACTTTCAGTGCTGAAAGCTGCTCTAAGGTCTCCCTGGAGCCTTCTCTCCTCCAGGCTCTTCTCTCCTCCAACTCTCTCAGCCTGTCATAAGGGAATGCTTATGGGAATAAGAGAAAGATCACTTTTAGTGCAATACAGGGATGCAACAAGAGAAAATTTTGCTTTGTGATGGCAGTGACAGGCTTTCTTAGGTCAACTACCTATGTCTTCTTCATGATAAGTAGCATCCTAACCCTCCAGATGATTGAGCATTGTGTTATGAGGTCAGGCATTGGTTAGTATGAAGGAGAGCTACAAAGATCTGCTCCCACACAAACCCTCAAAATGTAGGCTCTCTTTGGGAAAAATAAAGTTCAAGCAAGCATTTGCTCTCCATTTTTAGCATACTTTTTTTTATAACAACAACTTGAGATCCACCTGTAAAAATGCAGCCACTTAATTCACACCTAGATAAATGTTTCTAACTGACTTCAGCATTACTTGTTTGAATACAAAAATGTTGATAAAGCTGCTGTTAGATGTGAAGTGCAGCCCAGTAGAAAGGGAGGCACTGGGAACAAGTACGTGTGCCAGAAGCACATCGAATACTTTCTCTTCTTCTGGCTTGCTGAATTGCAGGCAGACTCCCCCTTCTCATGGCAGTTTAGTATCTATGAATACTAAAGTCATGAGGCTGTCTCAATCAAACAAAGTTGTGTTGAACATCAGTATTTGTGGTTTCAGAGCTCTGGGAGTTCAGCCCACATCGCTTTGCTAGTGGGTGAGCCTGTGCCATCCCAGCTCTGCTATCAGAACTAAATGTGAAGATACCATACCTGGTACCCAATTAGAAGAGATTGACAGTGGTAATGAGACCAAAGAGAAGAGGTTTTTCTCCACAAATTTGTTGAACATAGGAATTAAGGCTTGTGATTCAGGCCCTCAGGTTCGTCAATTTGGTTTAAGAAACAAGAGAGGTGTTTTTTTAAGTAATAATGTTATTTCTCAACACTTTTCTGCTTCTTTAATTTCACTTTTCCAAATTACCCCTTAAACAAAGGCTGGAAACTTTGATGTTTAATGCAAAATTTAAATTAAATCCTAGGCTTTTAGAGCTGTATTTGAAAGAGACAACTGTGAGAGCCAGTAACAGTGACTGAAGGATAACATTTGATCATAGTATTGTTGCTGAGTGTGGTGCAATTGTGTTCCTGATCATAGAATGATAGAATATTTTGGGTTGGAAGGGACCTTAAAGCCCATCCAGTTCCACCCGCTGCCATGGGCAGGGACACCTCCCACTAGATCAGGCTGCCCAAGCCCCATCCAGCCTGGCCTTGAACCCCTGCAGGGATGGGGCAGCCACAACTTCCCTGGGTAACCTGGGCCAGGGTCTCACCACTCTCATCGTGGAGAAATTCCTCCTTGTGTCTAGTCTAAATCTGCCCCTCTCCAGTTTATACTCATTGCTCCACATCCTGTCACTACAAGCCTTTGTGAACAGTCCCTCCCCGCTATTCTCGTAGCCCCTTCAGGTACTGGAAGGTCACTGTAATATCACCTCATAGCCTTCTCTTCTCCAGGCTGAACAAGCCCAACTCTCTGTGTATCGTCATATGGGAGGTGCTCCAGCCCTATGATTGTCTTTGTAGCCTCCTCTGGACTATTCCAACAGCTCCATCTTCTTCTGATCTTGAGGATTCCAGAACTGGACACAATACTCCAGATGAGGTCTCACAAGAGAGGAATAGAGGGGCAGAATCACCCTGCTGGCTGCGTTGCTTTGGATGCAGCCCAGGACACGGTTGGTTTCTGGGCTGCGAGTGCACATTGCTGGCTTATGTTGAGCTTCTCACTCCCCAACTCTCCAAGTCCTTCTCCTCAGGGCTGCTCTCAATCAGATCATCCCCCAGCCTGTACTGAAACCACGATGCCCTCTTTCTCTCAGTGCAACAAACACATTTTTGTTCATTTGGCCTAAGCTTCATTTTACTCATTTCTTCAACAATAAAAACAATAGGAATAATACAAATAAAAATTGTTTTATATAGATGTTCGTGGCCAGACTGGATGAAGGTTTGAGCAACCTGATCCAGTGAGAGGTGTCCCTGCCCAAGGCATGGGGTTGAACTGGATGGGCTTTGAGGTCTCTTCCAGCTCACACCATTGTGTATGAATCTGTGATAATGTAGTGAGGGCTATGCTAGAACTTTTAGGATGATCGCTTCAATGCAAACGACTGTGGAAGTTTAATGCTTTTCAGGCTGCCACTTGACTGCATTCTTCCAAACACGACTACTATAAAGAAAGTGCCTTTTAAGTTCAGTACAAGAGACGTTCTCTTTATTTTCCTGCTGTCTGGATTATCATCTGGGTTTTCAGTTGTCATTTTTAACAAAAAAACACCCCTATTGCAGGGTTTCAAAGACAGACCAAAAGGTTGCTCCTTTTCTGGGACAGGTTTGTTCTTTTTCAAAATGTAGGAAGCAAAGAATGGAGAAAAACTGAGATCAGTTTCAAAGCCTTTTGCTGAAATAATTTGCATTGGCATCAAACCTAATACGTTGTCACTGATCTCAAAGACTTCTAAACGCAACTCCTCTCCTGTCTGCAGTGTCTTAATTAATAACACTGGAACTCTCCGCCTATTAAAAGGAATCCATTTACTTGAAGAAAGAGAATTACAGCCTTGGCATATTTCCCCTGAAAATTAATTTACATTCAGTTCCTGTGCTGCTATGGACTTGGGTAAAACAATTGTACTTTTAAGACTCTGGCAGAAGACAACTTTCAATGGAAATTTCTTTTGCAAACATTTCATTCTGACAGCTTTATTGGTCTATGAATAGCAACTTGAGGCTGAATTTAGTGTATTGATAGATTTTAAGATACTGCGTGAGCAGAGTCCTCTGAAAGTAATTTTGCAAGTCAGTCACAATACCCATTAGTTTACAGATACACCGAAAGTCACTTTTGCCTTCTTTGCAGTTCTTTTCCACCTGTATAAAACACAACTTTGTCACTTCAGACCAAAGTTCAATTGTTCAGGACTTAAAAGACAGTGAGTGCAACATGATGGCTGGATTTTGGTCAAGCCTAGGTGGAGGGAGCATAAAGGAGAGGAACCAAATCCTGGGCTGCATCAGAAGCGTGATGAGCGGGTTGAGGGAGGGGATTCTCCCATACAAGGACAGGCTGAGAGAGTTGAGTTGTTGAGCCTGGAGAAGTGAAGGCTCCACGGAGACCTTAGAGCAGCTTCCAGTGCTGAAAGGGTTACAGGTAAGCTGGGAAAAGGGTCTCGGTCATGGAGTGCAGGGATAGGATGAGGGGGAAAGGTTTTTATGCTGAAAGAGGGGAAGTTGAGGTGAGATCTTAGGAAGAAATGTTTTCCTGGGAGTGAGGAGGCCCTCGTGCACGTTGTCCAGAGCAGTGGTGGCTGCCCCATCCCTGGAGATGTTCAAGGCCAGATTGGATGGGGCTTGGAGCAACATGATCCAGTGGGAGGTGTCCCTGCTCATGGCAGTGAGTTGGAACTGGATGGGCTTTGAGGTCCCTTCCAATCCAAACCATTCCATGATTTTATGAAATTTAGGAAAGAGGAGGAGGAAATGAATGAGAAAACTGATTGAATTCTGCAGCTCTGGATTCTGGGTTCGTTCGTCATGTACTCCTTCTGGTGACTACATATAAAGCACCTCAATTCTACTACCCATTAAAAAAAAAGTTCTGTCCTCCACCCAGTTCTTTATGAAGATTTCCAAGTGGAAGAAAGGTGTTTGCAACCTAGGAGCTAAAAAAGAAAAGCAGACAATTCCTGTTTTCATGCCAAAATGCGTGCTACAGAGGTGTGGTCAACTACAGCATTGTGGCTTTCTGGAGTAACATTAGAAAAAAAAAAATCATTTTCATACAAATTCGCATCAGCACCCTTTGTGTTTGCTGCTGAGCGTGACTATTTCCTTTGATATACTAATAATTTCCTCCTGGCTGATGCTATAAATATGCCTGTTTCGTGAGGTGTTCTGGTTTTTCCATGCATATTTATTGTAAATTAAGTGCTAAATTTCCTTGCATTAGCTCAGAGATGGATTTAAAGAGCAGAAAAATGCAAGGAAGTTTTTGTTTTATGGATTACAGTTTTTATAATATACTTCCTTCAAGGAAGAATGAGCATGCTTTCTTCATTGACATAACCCTTTGAAAGCTAATATTTTTACTAGTGCTCACAGAGTGCAGTAAATTAATTTAAAATACCTTTTAAGGATGTAATAACACAGTGAATAAGAGAAGTCGAGGAGAAAATGTGTAGGGAGAAAATCGAATGAAAATAATCAAAGCTGATCATGCCAGTGAGCTTTCCAACTTTATATAATGATCATCTTGAAGGAGGTAAAAAGGATAATAATAATAATAAAAAAAATCTCATTTACTTCAGCCAGAGACCTACTTCCATTTTTATCCTTAATTATCCTTGGTGGCATTCATTAAATCCTAGCCCAGCCATCTTAAAAAATGCTACTTGTCCTCAATCTGTAATTTTGGCCTTCTCGGCAAAGATTGAAGAGATCTTGACAGCTATGAAGAACAGCTTGTCTGGTGTGAGATGTATCTCCTGCAGGTGAGATGCTGGTAGGATGGAGGGAGGCGGTCCAAGAGCTGGCACAAAATAGATTGATAATTTTGGAAAGCGAACCTTGAGTGAAAGATGTTTGAATGGAATCAGGGCTCATGTTCCAGCTCTATCACAGACTTTCTGCATGATCTCAGTACTAGAAGAAAACTTCTGTGTTATGGGGACATCCCAGTCTCAACAGGTGAGGGAAGGACAAGCTTCTCCACTGTAGTGATGTGGCAATGTGACACATGGAGATGAGTAACAGCCCCATCTGAGCCAAAGGCACTCAAATGCTTGTTTGACTGCTCCACAGCCTTTGCAACATCAGTATTACAATTATATTCTTCTTTTTATCTTCCTTTTGCACCTGTCCTCTTTGCTCTCCAAAGTCTGAGATATGATCCACTGAGCATCTTCCAGAGCTGCAAATGGGCAATTACTGCTCATTGCCCAGCTTAGAAGTCTTCATGCCCTGGATTGGAGTTTGTTGTTGTACAGGTTTTTCCTAACATGTCTTTTCAAAATGACCAAATTTGGTCCTATACCTTGTGGGAAACCCAGGTTCTAAGACTTGTGATGTGGTTTTAGCTTTGACTTGGAGAACAGCTCTGGCTGGGAACCTCATAACTCCACTTGATCCAAAAGTAGTAACTGCGCTTGAACAATAAGGAGGAAACTGTACTCACTCCATAAGAACAAAGCCTTCTGTTCTGATGCTTGATGAGCTTCCCTTCCAAACCTGGAGAATGTAACTCTTGGGCCATGCTCTCTACTCCCAAATCTGCATTCCCTCCCTATGATTCAGTGTGATCATGCAGTCTCCCTGAGCTATTTGCAGAAATAGAATTAGCTGGTTTTACTTTCTGCAATCTTACCCAAAGGTTGCTACTTATGTCTCAGTAGCATCCAACACAGATGTACTGAATGGCTGTCTTCTGCTGTAAACCCATCACTGTTTCATAGAATCACAGAATGCTTTGTGTTGGAAGGGACCTCAAAGCCCATGCAGTTCCAACCCCTGCTATGGGCAGGGACATTTCCCACTGCACCAGGTTGCTCCAAGCCCCATCCAACATGGACTTGAACACCCCCAGGGATGGGGCAGCCACCACTGCTCTGGACAACTTGGGCCAGGGCCTCCCCACCCTCAGCATGAAGAACTTCTTCCAAATGTCTCATCTAAATTTTCGTGCTTCCAATTTAAAGCCATTCCCACTCTTCCTGTCACTCTACGCCTTTGTAAAAAATCCCTCTGTGGCTTTCTTGTAGGCTCCCTTCAGGTACTGGAAGGAACATGGTACGCACTTGTTGCAAAGTTATCATTTGCTTACCTATCTATTTTTTCTTTGATGGTTTCTCTCCTCTTTCCAATCCCGAATCACTTCTTTGAACTGTTCTCATTTTCTCTGGCCACAGGTAACCAAAGCTGGGTACAATATTTTAGGAATAATCACCTTATCATCTTTCATGATGTAAAAAAGTGTAGCAGAATATCAGCCCATGCCAAGTAACCGTGGGTTTTGTAATGTCTGTTATAAAAATCTATCTATATTGCTTCCATACAAATACCTTTCTTTATTCACGGATTTTATAAGCTTATAGAAGAATGAAATCAGATTTGTCTGACATGACTTATTTTTCATGAAACGCCGTTGCCTTGAATTAATTATAACCCTATCTTTTAATCCTTATTGATTTCCATATCAGCTTCCTCATTATTTTGCCTGGGACCAAGGGCAGAATAATCAGTTACTTGTTTCATCACAACCACTTTTTTGAATGTTAACACCACATTTAAGCTTTTCCGGTCTTCTGGAACTTCTTATGTTTTGTCATACTCATTAAGATTTAATTGCAGTGGGGAAGATACTTTTCTCAAGTAACTTTTTTGGGGGATTCTTGACTGAAATGGATAGAGAACAGGCTTGGGATGCTGGGGGATGAGGAGCTCAACTAGAGCTGGCAAAGTGCTCTCACAGTCCAGAATGCCAAATGCATCCAAAGCAATGGGACCAGCAGGGTGAGGAAGGGGTTTCTGTCCCTCTGCTCTGCTCTGCTCTGGTGAGACCCCACCTGGAGACCTGTATTCAGTTCTGGAGTCCTCAGCACAGGAAGGAGACGGATCTGTTGAAGAGAGTTCAGTGGGGGCCACGAAGATGATCCAATGGCTTTAGCACCTCTGCTCTAAGGACAAGCTGAGGGAGTTGGGGTTGTTCAGCCTGGAGAATAGAAGGCTCCAATGAGACCTTAGAGCAGCTTCCAGTACTGAAAGGGGCTCCAGGAAAGCTGGGAAGGAGCTCCTGTTCAAGGAGTACAGGGAGAGAGCAAGGGTGAATGGTTTTCAGCTGCAAGAGGGGAGATTGAGATGAGATCTTAGGAAGAAATATTTTCCTGTGAGGGTGGAAAGGTCCTGGCCCAGGTTGCCCAGAGCAGTGGTGGCTGCCCCATCGCTAGAGGTGTTCAAGGCCAGGTTGGATGGGGCTTGGAGCAACCTGGTGCAGTGGGAGGTGTCCCTGCCCATGGCAGGAGGTGGAACTGGATGTGTTTTAAGGTCCCTCCCAACCCAAACCATTCTCTGATTCTATGATTTTTTTTCTGGATTTGCTTAACATTCCCCTGCTGTCTTTGTCTCTAAGAAAAATGATGTTTATGAATGACCTGGAAGATATTTCAGTAACACTTTTGTATATGAATTCTTTCTTCTGTCCCAAAGCTGATGCCTAGGAACTTCTCACACCACGACAGAACTTTCTGAGTTCCCTGGGGGACGCGAGCCCCTCTTCCACTGTGTGTACTGAGGGAATGACTTCTCTTTCTATATTACAGAGTATGGTGCTGAGGTAGGAGGAGTCTGGGGAAGTAACAGAGAGATGAGGAGCAGCATGAGCTCATGGACCATGAATCAGATGGGCTGTCAGGAAAACATGATCCTCTTCCCACATCACAGCTGAACCTCTCAGGCACCACTGGCAATTCCTTCCATCGCTTTCTTTTCCTTTCCCTTTTGTTTAATGTGGTTGTTCTGTCCATAACAAGGGGGATTGTGTGAGTGGGTGGGGGAATCTCAGATGATTTACTAAATAGTCATTATCTATAATAATACTTTATGGGTTGTTAATTTTAGTGCTTTGTCTCCCTGCATTTGTAGATTTCCAACAGTGACAACTTTCTACCGTATTTAAGTAGGTCATTGCTTTTCTTCTTCTTACTGCATAATTATAGGAGGAACATTAAAATAGATATAAATTTAGGAAAGGTCACATTTTACTTCTACTCTTTGGAATTTGTGCTTTGATAAATTTGCAACTTGTAATGTTTACGTGTCATTGAATATAATAGCGATGACCTACTATTGTAGTTGGAAGTTCATTAGTTCTGGTAGATTAGACAGTATTAATTAACTAAGATTAAACATTCTTTTAAACCATCATAAACCACCTTCTCAGTGTGGCAGCTTATTATAGAACATTTTCTGGTTGTTTGTTAAACCGGACTGAAGTGACAGTGTAATTATATTTGTTCCGTCAAACAGAAAGGTCAATTGACAAGGCTGATGTTTGCTGGTTAATTACAAGTGGATGATTTCATTGATTAAAAATATGAGCTTGTTAAACCTGTGCACAGAGCTAAGAGATATATTGGAACCCAGGGGAGGCAGGAGAGGGTGTGGGAGGAAGAAGATTTGAAGTGTTGTTTCCATATTTGCTCATGCTTTGCTCCAGGGCTGGAGCGCCTCCCATACGGGGACAGGCTGAGAGAGTTGGGGTTGCTCAGCCTGGAGAAGGCCCCGAGGAGATGTTATAGCAACCTTCCAGTACCTGAAGGGGCTACGAGAAAGCTGGGGAGGGACTGTTCACAAAGGCTTGTAGTGATAGGATGAGGGGTAATGGCTATAAACTGGAGAGGGACAGATTTAGGCTAGACAGGAGGAATTTCTTCACGCTGCGAATGGTGAGGCACTGGAACAGGTTGCCCAGAGCAGTGGTGGCTGCCCCATCCCTGGAGGACCAGGATTTTCCACTGAGCTGGGCTGCTGAGGTCACTCCTAGCTGAGAGAACAGATCAAGGATCAAAGGAAAGGGCACAAAAGGTTTATTTTTCTCTCCTCTTCTCCAGAGCTTGCTGAAAATGGCCTTACAGAAACAACCTCACTGATGCTTGTTTGACCTGGAGGACGTCCATGTGATGCGCCCCTGGCTCTTTAACCATCCGTCTGGAGACGCCAGGTTGGAAGGGACAGAGAGTTACTTTGGCAGATGGCAAAGAGGACTTTTATCCCATTTGTTCCTTCTCCTGCACACAGTATTTTGTAGGATAAATGACTTTGCTAATTGAGGGGCAAAGCAGGCAGGATGAACGAACACAGGCGATGAGAAGTGAGCACTGGGGTTCCAATAATTCTTGGCAACCGGAGTAATGAAGATGTTCTTTCTCCCTTCCTAAACCTCAGGTCCTCTCAGGTTAAAGATGCTGCTTAGAGCAAGCACAGTGACTGTTACAAATTCACTTTGAAAACTCAAAAGTCACCATGTGTTTACAAAGTCAGAATGAGCACGCCTTGTGAAGGGCAAGCTAACCATGAAAACGTGAGGCTTATTCCAGGTGGAGAAGGCACGGGGCCACAGAAATGATAGGAATGGTGCCAAGGCATCAGGAACCAAAAGCTCCTGTTAGTAACAGGCTCCAATACTGCATGAGGAAGCAACATAGCAGGTACCTTAAAATCTTCCAGCCTTGGCAGCCAGCATCCCTGTTAGAAAGACCATTTCTCCTCTGGCTTTGAAACTGTAGGACATGACAGTCAAAACTGGAAGACTGTCCTGCCAAAAGCTGCTCTTTAGCTTGTGTTGGGTGCCTGCTAAATTAGACATCACCTTGTAAGAGGTCGAATAAAAAAAGCATCACATTGACTTCTAGCCTTGATCAGCTTTCAAAGGAGAGGGCATTTAAAGAGCTGTTTGTTATAGGAAGGTCCCATATTAAGTCATTAAGAAAGAAAATCAGCGCTGGAATGGATGGAAGGGTATTGGGAACTGACTCTAAGAATTTCTGCCTTCAGTGTGACACGGCTGACCTCAGCCATTTGTGGGTTTGCAGCCCAATAGTGAGGCTCCAGTCTTTCACCTTTGCTTTAGTGGTTCCTGATTAACTATTACACCACCTACAATGACTCTGAGGATACAAGGCCCTGGCAGAGGCTGCCCAGGAAGGTGGTGGAGTCCCCATCCCTGAAGGGGTTTAAAAGATGGGCACATGAGGTACTCAGGGATCATGATAGTAGTGGACAGGTACAATTGGACTCGCTGACCTCAAAGGTCTTTTCCAACAAGTGATTCTGTGATTCTGTTAGTGACACAACCCTGACTACACCATTGGGTTGTGCAGTCCCTGGGCTGCATATTTCTTTGCTTCCCTATAGAGGCTCTCCTTCTACAGAGAGGTTTCCTAATCTATTACTGCCCTCCCAGTTAGGCAGTTCCATTTCATCTCGAGTACCTCACCTCAAATTCATTTCCTATGAAAGCCATTGGGATGAGTAGTGTGTTGCAATAATATCCCCATAACAAGCAGTAAAAGAGGGTACAGGGCTTACAACAGATGTTCATGTCAAGCTCACACTGCCTACAGGACATGTTTTGCTCTTAATGTAGAGGTTTATAGTTCCATTAACTCTAAAGGGAGCCACACAATTAAATGCTCCACAGCTTCTTGGAAATTCACTCCTGGAAGCATCTCACACTCCTTCATCTGGATGGTGACATAAAGATATGGCATCAACATAGTGGGGACATTCTCTGTAGCAGTTTAAGAACCATTCCAGACAGAAGTCAGTGTAAGGACAGGTATGTAAGGATCAAATAGAATCAAAGAATCATAGAATCATTAAGGCTGGAAAAGACGTCTAAGATCACCCAGTCCAACTATCAGCCAAACACCGCCATGCCTGCTAAACCATGTCCCCAGGTGCCACATCTACACAGTTATTGAACACCTCCAGGGATAGGGACTGCAGCAGAAGCCTCTGCCAGTGTTTCACCACTCTTTCAGTAAATAAATTCTTCCTAATACCCAATCTAAACCTCTCCTAGTGCAACTTGAGGCCATTTCCTCTCCTATCACCTGTCACGTTGGAGAAGAGACCAGTGCCCATCTCACCACAACCTTCTTTCAGGCAGTTGTAGACAGTGATGAGGTCTCCCCTCAACCTCCTTTTCTCCAGGCTAAACAGCCCCAGGTCCCTCCACTGCTCTTTGTAAGACTTGTTCTCCAGACCTGTCCCCAGCTCCATTGCCTTCTCTGGATGTGCTCCAGCCCCTCAATGCCCTTCTTGGAGTGAGGGACTAAAACTGAATCCGTGATTTGAGGTGTGGCCTCACCAGCACCTAATACAGGAGCATGATCACTTCCCTGCTCCTGCTGGCCACACCATTTTCAGATCACTACATAGGCACAGCACATAGACTGGATGAAGATCTTGATTGTTTCCCACTGTGGAAGAATATTAGCTGAAGTCCAATGCAAGTCAGGAGAAGCTCACAACTATTGCCAGTAGAGAGGCACTTGGGGACACGTGTGACATTAGCAGTTCATCTACATTCATTTCCTCATGTGAGGTGGTTTTTGCTCTTTTGATGCTGTTATTGAACACTTTTTTTCCCTTTTGATGGTGTCATTGAACCTTTTTCCTCCCCTTTGATGCTGTCATTGAACCACACTAAGAAGTGAGGCAGAGAAGTGAGAGAGAAGAGAAAGACCCACCCCATCCTGGTGACAACTCAGGGACCAAGGAGTTAATGCTCTTTCAGCTCTGCATAGAATCATACAATCCCTAGGTTGAAAAAGACCTTTGAGATCATCAAGTCCAACTGTACCTCTCTGCTACTAATTCGTATCCCTAAACACCTCATATACCTGTCTTTTAGACACCTCCAGGGTTGGAGACTCCACCACCTCCCTGGGCAGCCTCTGCCAGGGCCTGAGAACCCTTTCAGTGAAGAAGATATTCCTAGCATCCAGTCTGAACCTCCCATGGCACAACTTGAAGCCATTCTCTCGCATCCTATCACTTGGGTGAAAGAGGACTACTGCTTTCCACCGGTCTAACATCTTCCCTATGGTAACTAAAAACATGGAAGAGCTCTTTCCTGGGAGACCTTAACCAAGTGCATGGTAAGCGTTTGTGAGACAAGGTCAGGAGAAAACACACAGCAGAACGCAGAGCTATTTCTGCTCTCTGAATCACATTGCAGCGGCATGGGATGCTTTGAGAGAGGTTGCCAGAGGCTGTTACCCAGCTTCTGTGGCTTTATACTTAATGCATCTGAACTGCTTGCAGCTTTTGTGTTCCTCCCACTTGCTGGTGCTGAGGGTCATCTCATATAATGCACGAACACGTTAAAAAATACCTTGATGTAGGAGCTTAGATTTTTTATGAGAAAGACTTGTTGCTGCTGCTGAAGTTTCAGGCAGACTTTTCCGTTGTCGTGTCACTGCCGTAAAATAAAGTGGCACAGGAGAGATTCTATTATACATTAAACGCCCCGGTGAAAGCAATATTTATTGACCCATGTTTTGGGACACTAAAATGCATGAAATAGAGAAGATTTACTGAGTTTACTATACCAGCCTTTCCTTACAGACACTCATTAAAGATACTTCCCTCCCAGGGCATGATTCTTCTGCCACGTCTAAAATTTTCTTTTATTCTTTCTTCTTTTCTAGATCCCAGAATATTTGTCTCTAAACTCCTACAAACCCTAAAATCCTCCAGCTTTTAGGGCTTTCTTGACCAAAGATCTGGGGACTTGGACATCAAAGAGCGTCCGAAACAAGGAGACCTGATCCGGCAGTGCCAGACCTCCCCCTTCCCTTTAGTCACTGGTCTGATGCCATCTCCCAGGGTGGGGGACTTCTGCACAGGTGACAAGTCACAGCTCTCTTAGTTCATATTTTAGCAAGTTCATGGCTCAATAACCCACCTCTAACCCAATGGGGCTGTCACTGTTTTATTGCCCAGCCGTTCTGCAATGTGTGAGACTCGGAGAAAATGTTTGAGGCTACTGTTGTTCTTGAGATTTAAAATTAAAATAAGAGACCATGAGGTGAAAAGGCAAGCTGCAGTGTAAATGTGTTTGTCATCTTGCTGTAGAGATCTCCCTAAATCTTAGAGTCATAGAATGGTTTGGGTCACAAAGGGCCAGGGCCTCCCCACCCTCACAGCAAAACATTTCTTCCTAAGAGCTCATCCAAATTTCCCTTCTTTCAGCTTAAAAACCATTCCCCTTTGTCCTATCCCCGCACTCCCTGATCAAGAGCCCCTCTCCAGCTTTTCTGGAGCCCTTTTCAGCACTGGAAGCTGCTCTAAGTTCTCCCTGGAGCCTTCTCTTCTCCAGGCTGAGCAACCCCAACTCTCTCAGCCTGTCCTTGTACCAGAGGTGTTCCAGCCCTTGGATCATCTCCGTGGCCTCCTCTGGACTCACTGCAACAGCTCCATGTCATTCCTGTGCTAAGGACTCCAGAGCTGAACTGCTGATGAGACCTTAAATCCATTTCCCCTTTTCCTATCTCTGCATTCCATGAGGAAGAGTCCCTCCCAAGCTTTCCTGTAGGGCCTCAACCAGTCCTGTTTTTCTGTAATTCTTTTAACACATCCAGAATAAAATGTCTCATACCTGTAACATTCGCATACTGGGGCTTGATTAGAATTTGTACACCTCTGATATACAGATTTACCTCTGCTTGTACAGACTCATAGGGGAGCTGTCTTGTCTTACTCGGTGTTTCCATGTATTTCAAGCCTGGATGACAGAATTTCTTTTATTTCCTACTCAGTGTTGAATAAAGAATTACATTTGATTAGTCCATGACACCTCTGAACAGCATTTCCCCTCACTCCCTTTGTTCCTTCTGATGCCTTCACTTTGATTTACATAGCAAATGAAAAAGTAATAAATCCCAGCTGCTGCTCATCTGAGATTTGCCATTTGAGCAGCATGACAATTGCATTACTGGAAATCCTGGTCCCCCCACCTCCCTGTTTCAATTTAGGGGCATTCCCAAGGTATCTCCTGCTTTGGTATGGTTAGATCATATTCTCAACGATGTATAAAGATCAAGGTCTGCCTTTCAGTCTTTCCTCAACTAATTAGTCTGGCGTTACTGAACGGGCCTCCCCAGGTATCTGCGAAAACACTAAGATAAGGCAAGTGACGGATGGGGTGACATGACAAAGACATATGCTGGATTTCACCTGCCAACGGGAGAAGAAACAATTTTGTAGTAGAAGAGATGCCTTGGCAAAGAAACGTGGAGTGAGAAGGAGAAAATTCCTCCTTCAGAAATCACTGCAGAGGCTTGTGCGCTGAGCTCATGTGATTGTAATATTTGTGCCTGATTTTCTTCAAGTGCCAGGTTCTGGCATCAAGGGAGCATTGAAGAATTCCAATGTTTCTTTTTCTTTTTTTTTTCTTTTCTTTTTTATTAGTAGGTTTTAATGATGTTTGAGGCTTCTGTAGAACAATGCCTCCCATAGAGGTCTCCTGGACCACTTCCCATATGAGAATAGGCTGAGAGAGTTGGGGTTGTTCAGCTTGAAGAAGAGAAGGCTCCAAGGAGACTGTATAGTGACCGTCCAGTACCTGAAGGGGCTACAAGGAAGCTGGAGAGGGACTGTTTACAAAGGCCTGGAGTGATAGGATGAGGGCCAGTGGGTGTAAATTGGAGAGGGGCAGAATAGACACAAGGAGGAATTTCTTCATGATGAGAGTGGGGAGGCCCTGGAACAGGTTGCCCAGGGAAGCTGTGGCTGCCCCATCCCTGGAGGGGTTCAAGGCCAGGTTGGATGGAGCTTGGGCAGCCTGATCCAGTGGGAGGTGTCCCTGCCCATGGCAGGGGGGTTTGAGCGAGGTGGGCTTTAAGGTCCCTTCCAACCCAAACTATTCTATGATGCTATGATAAGACAGTTTAACTTTGTTTAGTCTTCTAAGGGTGTCTTCTGCTGTGAGATATAATAGGCTGCTTGTCACATGCACTAAATGCTGCAGGACAGAGTTGTCGTATAGAGAAAATGGTAGCCGGAGGGACAAAGTACATGACATTCAATGAAGAGTTCTGAGGGGAGTAGTTTATGAACTTAAGTATTGGAGAAAAATAACTAAATCCATCTCAAGGGGCTTAAGAAAATCAGAAATGCAACAGAAAGATAACCCAACCTTCCCCTGTACTCAGAATTGGTGAGACCACACCTCAAATCCTGGGTTCAGTTTTGGACACCTTGCTCCAAGAAGGACATTGAGGGGCTGGAGCACGTCCAGAGAAGGGAACAGAGCTGGGGAAGGGGCTGGAAAACAAAGGTTATGAGAGGCAGCTGAGAGACTTGGGGCTGTTTAGACTGGAGAAAAGGAGGTTGAGGGGAGACCTCATCACTGCCTACAACTGCCTGAAAGGAGGGTGTGGTGAGGTGGGTGCTGGTCTCTTTTCCCATGTGATAGGCGATAGGATGAGAGGGAATAGACTCAAGTTGCACCAGGGCAGGTTCAGACTGGATATAGGGAAAAATTTCTTCACCGAAAGGATTATGGGACACTGGAACTGGTGTTCTATCCCTGGAGGTGTTTAAAAGCTGGGCAGATGAGGTGCTCAGGGATCTGGTTTAGTAGTAGACAGGTACGGTTAGACTCGGTGATCTCAAAAGTCATTTCCAACCAAATGATTCTATGATTCTGTGATTTAAAGAAAGGTATCCTGTGGGATTTGGAAGCTGATGTAGGAATTCTGGATGCTTGAGGCTGCACTCCCTTAATCAAATAAGGGGAGCAGCCTTGGTACAAGAGGGGATGCTAAAACAATCTCGAGTGAAGGCCACGTAAATACACCTGCAATGTTGCTCAAACACCCCTGCCAGGGAGATTGAGTGACTTTCAGGTGGTGTAAATCAAAGCAGCTTTGTCTAAACCAGACAGTTCAATGGAGGTGAAGCCCACGGAATTCAGAGTCTCCCCCTTGAATATTTTGCAGTGGGCAGAGAGCATGAGAAGCCTTTCTGGCATGGAGGAGAGATGGCAAACCAGCTTTGACATGCACTAGCCGATGCTGCCGATGGGCATAGCCACTGTGACAGCACGGGAGTGACAAGTTGAAGGGTGGTTTCCTCACCAGGCCTGAGAGGCTGTCAGTAAACCTAACACGAAAAAAAAAAAAAAAGAAAGAGAAAGATTCAGGTTTTATTTTGCTTGTTTTTCCTTTTGTGTTTTCCCTTTGTGTCTGGAGCAGAGGTTGTCGTCCTTCCCAGTAGCAGCAACTGATTTGTATTCAGTCAGGAATCTTGGCAGATATATTAATTTGGAAGTTTCTCACAAAGATGATCCAGTATTTACTCTGGTATGACTGAAAAGGCTCCAAATGGAACTATAATCCATAAAATAGGTCTTGAATGATAGTATTATAAATTCAAATTATGCCCTGAAATGCCAGGCTACAAATGAAGACTTAGAGGGAGGTGAAACCTAAGGCTGGTGTTAGTATGCAGCACAGAGGGTTTGTTTGAGACAGTGTAATAGCTGGGATTTTCATGGAATAACTGAAGAAAGTAGTTTCTAAAGGGAATCTATTTGCAATGGAGATATCCTGACCCCTGTAACAACAGTGCAATGACCTCCCACCCACAGAGAAAGCAAGTAAGTCAAGATAATGAATCTTGCTATTAAATACCTTCCTATCTCTCATATTTACACAGTGCTGAGATAGATCTCGTACATGGGTAATGAACTCCAGCAGACAGTCTCATGCCTGGCAGTATCACCAGGCATGAGGGAGTTTGGATTCACTAACGAGGCTGTACAAGCCTGGGGAGGTGTGGAGGAGTGGTTAGGGACATAGTCTACAAACCAAAGTAAATCTCTGCTTCCAAACACCTCACCTGATGACCTTCAGGTGGGATTGCCGGTGGGTGTTAGTGAAGAAAGAAGATCTGGGAGAAGCCTTCCCTCTCACTGGTGACTCTCCAACTTTTTGCAGGCAATTTAATTCATGCATTGAGCATGATGGACTACAAGGACTGCTGTTCAGAGAGTTATTCATGAGTATCTTTATAGCAGGGAGGGGATTCACCTCTCTGCTCTGCTCTAATGAGAGCCCTGGAGCCCTGTGTTCAGCTCTGGAGTCCTCAGCACAGGAGGGACATGGATCTGTTAGAGCAAGTCCAGAGGAGGCCATGGAGATGATATGAGGGTTGGAGCACCTCTGCTCTTGGGACAGGCTGAGAGAGTTGGCATTGTCCTCCCTGGAGAAGAGAAGGCTCCATGGAGACCCTAGAGCAGCTTTGAGTGCTGAAAGGGCCTCCAGGAGATCTGGGGAGGGGCTCTTGATCAGGGTAGGATGAGAGGAAATGGTTTTCAGCTGCAAGAGGGGAGATTGAGATGAGATCATAGGAAGCAATGTTTTGATGTGAGGGTGGGGAGGCTCCTGGCCCAGGTTTCCCAGAGAAGTGGCTGCCCCATCCGTGAAGGTGTTGAAGGCCAGGTTGGATGGGGCTTTGGGCAGCCTGATCCAGTGGGAGGTGTCCCTGCTCATGGCATTCAAGAAACAGCAACCAGTCTGCCCGTCCCCAGACTAGGAGGTCAGCTGATGCGTGGGACACCTCCCACACCACATCCCAGGATGGACCCCACCTAGTTCAGCTCATCCAGGCATCCCTTGCTGTGTAGTTGGGTTGCTGCTGGCAGCAGAGCTGAGCACATGGCCTGGGGCTGCTGGAATTCAGCCAGCCAGCCAGGCAAAGGTGGCTGCTCCCTGACGTCAGGTTGCTGCACATCACCTATTTGTAGCAAGTCTCCCTTGGTTAACGCGTTGTCTTTCTCTCTGCTGTTCTGCATGCATAACTAAAAAGGCAGTCAAATTATATTTCTTCTAGGAAAGAAACAGAACCTCTGGGTGCTCATTTGCTGGCTCTCAAAGCCCCCACGTACAGATTGCTGGCACCACACCACTGGCAACTCATGGCATTTGATTTAACAGTAATTTGTGCTGAATGGAACCACTAGCAAGAAGCACACAGTTGGTTTACAAAGTGCACTTGCATGGATTTAGTCAGCTACCCTGCAGTTGTATGTGCAAATCCACACACAAATAACCTGAAAATAACCACCCTCTTCACCATGAGGGTGGTGAGACACTGGACCAGGTTGCTCCAAGCCCCAACCAACCTGTCCTGGACACACCTCCAGGAATGGGGCAACCACAACTTCCCTGGGCAACTTGGTCCAGGGCTTCCTAAGACCTCATCTCAATCTCCCCTCTTCCAGCTCAAAGATGTTCCCTCTTGTCCTATCCCTGCCCTCCGTGATCAAGAGCTCCCCCACCCTGTGATCAAGAGCTGTGGGGGTAAGAGAAAAAAGGAAATTAAGAAGAAGATGAGAAAGATGAGAGTTAAATCAGAGAGTGGCATCTTTGGCTGTAAAGGGGACTTAATTTCTCTCAAGAGCTGCTGAAATAAAGGATGCTTCTTCCTTCCCAAGACAGCACCAAGTCCTTGTGGTATTTGGGAGCTTTCTGTCCATTTTCCCACATAGATATATGATTAAACAGCCCCTAAAGAATTCTGCAGGCTGCATAATCCAATCGGGATCAAGCCAAACAATTTTCCCTCTGCTTATTCCCCAAACGTAGTTGGTGCAATTCACAGCAAGGCAAGAATACACCAAAGAACAGCTTTCTCTCCAAATTAAACCAAATGAGAATAGCTTTGTTGCATGAAAGCAAACTCCTATTTCCTGTTTCCTTAATGATTTCATAAAATGCAAAATGCCGTCCATTATTTTTTTACTACTGGAAATCGCTTAGTGCCGTGCATGGAGCAAGAGGATGCTTGGAGTGAAGTCCCAGCCAGCAGACCAGATGTGACCATCCCTGTGGAAAAAAGTGTCCTCTTGCCTCTGCTGGTGGCACTTTGGGGTCTCTACACCTGCAATGGTCAGCAAAGAGTAAAGCTCTGTTCACAGCGGGACCAGTTTCGTATCTGGTGCAGTTCTAATTCCCTGCATGACAGACTGAGCTCTGCAGCTGAGATGTTAAAGTTCAGCTATTTTTGGCCTGCAAATCCCTCAGGACGGAGCTCTTACCAGATTACTGTTTTAGAGCTCTGCTCAAGCATCTTCTTTTATTAGTAATAATATAAACTAAACCAGTCATAAACCTCCAGCCTTTGTGTATTTCTAGTGCGTTAACTTGATTTATTCTGCATTTGATAAGACCACAGCAGTCTCCTCTTTGAGGTGTGGATCAGTGAATTTTGGAGCCTGTGCAGAGCAGTTCTCAGGCTGGTTTTGTTTAAACTCAAATCAATGTGGGTTTGGCAGAGGTACAGCTCAAGAGGCTGCAATTCCACCAGCCAAAAGCTATGCTGAGGACTGATTTGCTCCAGCAATTTAACAGTAGATATTGGTTTTGATGCAAGATTTGGAGAACTGGTTTCTCTTGCGACTCATCACAGAGATAAACAAACTGAAGTGTGACCAGCAAGCGGAGGAAGGAGATTCTACCCCTCTATTCCACTCTCATGAGATCCCACCTGGAGCCCTGCGTTGACTCTGGAGTCCTCAGCACAAGAAAGACATGGAGTTCTTGCAGTGAGTCTAGAGGAGGCCACGGACCTGATCCCAGGGCTGGAGCACCTCCAGTACGAGGACAGGCTGATGGAGTTGTGCTGTTCAGCCTGGAGAAGAGAAGACTCTGAGGAGACCTTAGAGCAGCTTCCAGCACTTAAAGGGGCTCCAGGCTCCTGATCAGAGAGTGCAGATATAGGATGAGAGAAACGGTTTGAAGCTGCAAAAGGGGAGATTTAGATGAAATCTTAATGAGAAATGTTTTCCTGTGCCCAGAACAGTGGTGGCTGCTCCATCCCTGGAGGTGTTGAAGGCCAAGTCTGATGGGGCTTGGAGCAACCTGATCCAGTGAGAGGTCGCTCAAAGCCCCATCCAGCCTGGCCTGGTGACCCAACAATTTCACCTCTTCTTGCAATGAGTTTTCTCCTTCTCCAGAGTAGGGTGGTGCTGTAATCTCACAAACACCTTGCCATAGATAAGATGGAGGGAAGTAGATAATGTGAGCTTTGACTGCTTATTTTGTGTTTATCCTTGTACTGATTGATATGTTGTGCTTCGAAGAACATTAAACTGTAACACTTCTGTTAAAAAAGGTTTTAAGCAATGGGTTTTTATGAACCTTTATATGCAACTTTATTCCCTTGTTGACTTAATGAAAGGGGTGGAAGACTGTAATATATTAAGAAGAATCATCTTCATAATTGCAGCATGCTTTATGGTGCCATCACACCACTCTAGGCACCTGCAGTGAAAGGAGTTTGGCAGGTTTCTCTCCTGTCACTCTGCTGTTGTTACTGCCGGGATATGAAAAGCAAAGGGAGATTAGAGGATGGCTTAATGTGCTGGTTTTGTCCCCTCTCACACAACCTCGGGGTTACTCTGGGACTGAATACCTTTGGAATGAAGTTACGCTTGGCCCAAGCACAAATTATTAGGGTTAAGAGAAGGTGGAATTCAGTGTTTTTTATTATATGAGACAGCCACACAAGGGATTCAGTGAGCTTTTCTCCACTCAAACACTGTGATTCTGTGTGTCAACTTCTGTAGTGCCTACCTGCAACTCGACTCATTCCGTATTTACAATCAGGGAAAAAAAACTCTTTTCTTATATTGATGACTTTGTTTTCCTTGATTTTCTTCAACCATTGCTGACCTTGAACCCAGGATGTTCTTCTTCCACCTCAAAGCACCTTGGTGATATAAATCAAGACACATTGCCTTTTTTATTTTTTCCTAGCTGATACTGTTCACCGGAGTGTTTGTGTACATCAAGAAGTGGCATCACCCATGGAAACGGCAAGGTGGATAGATCAAATGGCAGTGTTAATGGCAGAAGGGGACGTGATGACTTCATCAGATGAGGGGGAAAGATTTTCCTGTGAGAGTGGGGAGGCTCTGGCCCAGGTTGCCCAGAGCAGTGGTGGCTGCCCCATCCCTGGAGGTGTTCAAGGCCAGGCTGGATGGGGCTTGGAGCCTCTGATCCAGTGGGAGGTGTCCCTGCCCATGGCAGGGTGTGGGACTGGATGGGCTTTAAGGTCCCTTCAAACCCAAACCATTCTATGGTTCTGTGATTCTATGCCTGTGACAGATGATGACAGCTTGTGTGTTTCTTCAGCGAAGCATGGTTTGCTGTTCTCACTAGGATTTTAGTAAGAAAACAGCTACGGCTGAGGTAGACAAAACAAATTAAAGAAAAATAGGAAGAGAGAAAGAGGAAAAAGTGCTGGAGCTGTCAATTAGTCAGAATTTCTCTTTTGAAGCAGCTATAGTGTTTCCTGGGCTTTCATTTGCTGATCAGGTTCTTTCCTAAGCCATCTCACTTCCCTTACTCTGTTTCTATCACCATCCAAATTGAACAGAACTATTTCCAGCATAAGATATGTGGCAGATAGCTTTTCTGTTTTACATCCAACAAATTCCCTCTTCAAGGCCATTTTACAATCGTAAAAGGCTCCTTGGAGTCCTTTGATATATCATGTTTTGTCCCCAATAAATCCTAACAAGACTAGCTCTGCAGAAGCATCTCACTTCGCTGCCCAAGGCTTCAGTGCTTTATAGTCAAGTATATTTGCCTGCATTTGTTCAGCGCTGAGGATTTTGTTACATATTTTTTGGACTTTATATCAACAGCAGCTTTAGGAACATTTCATGTTGGAACCCATCAACCACTTAATATGAGCACATCTGTACTGCTAGAACAGCTCATGAGCTCTGTTAAAGTGAACCGGTCTTTTGAGCAGCTCTGTCTCCCAGCTACTTTGCTGTATGGGTTTGAGGAGCTATAAAAATAAACAAACAATCCCCCTGGTGAAGGAGATTAAAAAATTACAGAAGTGAAAAAAACCCCAACCCTATTTACACAGCTGAATCAGAGCGGTAAATATTCCCTGTTCCCCAGTGATGGGTACCTGTGAACAAGAAAGAGGAGGAATGATGAAGTGATTCCGGAAAGGTTACTGATTCTGTCAGCTTAGCAGGAACAAGCAGTGCAATTTTTCCGAGGCAGATGGCTGGCATTGGTGTTAATACCAAAGGGATGCTCAGAAGAAGGTTGCAGAAGGTCCTGGTTTGCAGCGAGGTAATTGCTGTGCAACCTTATGTTTCTCTGTCATTTCTTCACTAAGTACAAAGGAACATTAAAAAAGGAAGAAAAGAAGTTGTCTAATGCATGCTATAATGTCAAAGAGAAGGAATATGAGATAAAGAGCAGACTTAAACAGACTGAGCAGTCACAGGGAGCTGTTGAGGAGGGATGCACAGCGCTGTGGAACAGCCTCTCAGAAGAGAGGCTGTTGGGGGTTGGAACAAGATGATCTTTAAGGTCCCTTCCAACCCTAACTGTTCTGTGATTCTAGAGGAGATTGAGATGAAATCTTTGGAAGAAATGTTTTCCTGTGAGGGTGGGGAGGACCTGGCCAAGGTTGCCCAGAGCAGTGGTGGCTGCCCCATCCCTGGAGGTGTTGAAGACCAGGTTGGATGGGACTTGTAGAAACCTGATCCAGTGGGAGGTGTCCCTGCCCATGGCAGGGGGTAGAACTGGATGAACTTTGGGGTCTCTTCCAACCCAAACCATTACATGATTCTCTGAAAACTCTAGCAAATAATCAGAAATCATTACCAAGCCCCTGTGATTCCCTGCATGAATGAGTTTTATCGTCACATTTAGTGACAAAATACACTTCCTAGTGGTTGATATAATGGCATTGTGGGTAAATATTACACATAAAAAGACATGCCAAGTGAGTGAAAATATCATAATCTGAGTTTTGGTGCAGTATACAACGTATTCCCAGTTGGGCTGTGCACATTCAGTGGACTGCAATGCTCTCAAAACTTTCCAAACTGTTTAATTTTCCTGCTTCGTGGAAGAGTTATATGAACTAGCAGTAGAACCTCATTTTCTTCCCTGTAAAAATCAACGTCATGTCTGGTAAAAGCAAGGAGGGGTATTAAATAGGCTTTCTGACATGCAGCGGGCATGGCAACATGACAGCATCAGAATCAACTGTGACAACCTCACTCCTGTCCATTCCTTAGCAAAAAACATCTCTGTAGGTGAAAATAAGCTGCAGGTTGTCATGGCTAGAGGGTTATTAAATCAGGCCTTCAACTTCAGTTTTGTTAACACTGTTCAGGGAGGGAAAAAACCTCACCTTGTTGCTTGTTCTCTCCTTTGATCACCTGCAGGCAATGGGCTGGACCTGTGTTTCTCCATGTAGATAAACAAGATAATCAGCAAGGTAATGGCAGCAGTTACTGTTGTAAGAGACACTGACTGCAGAGCATCTAAGGAATTTGGTCCATGTAGCTGCTTAGGAAACTGTCACCTCTGGCCTGGACAGGCGCACACTCTCCTGGGTGGAAAACTAGTTGGATGGCTGGGCCCAGAGCATCGTGCTTAATGGTATTAAATCCAGCTGGAGGCCAGTGACAAGTGGGGTTCCCCAGGGCTCAGTGCTGGGTCCAGCCCTGTTCAATGTCTTTATCAATGACCTGGATGAAGGCATCGAGTGCTCCCTTAGCAAGTTTGCAGATGACACTAAGCTGGGTGGAAGTGTGGATCTGCACACTGGAGGGCTGGGAGGCTCCAAAGGGATCTGAACAGGCTGGACCACTGGGCAGAGACCAATGGCAGGAGGTTTAACACGGCCAAATGCCGGGTCCTGCACTTGGGGCACAACAACCCTGTGCAGCTACAGACTAGGAGAAGTCTGGCTAGAAAGCTGCCAGGAGGAGAAGGACCTGGGGATGTTGGTTGACAGCGAGTGAACATGAGCCAGCAGTGGCCCAGGTGGCCAAGAAGGCCAATGGCATCTTGGCTTGTATCAGGAACGGCGTGACCAGCAGGTCCAGGGAGGTTATTCTCCCTCTATACTGGGCACTGGTGAGACCGCTTCTTGAATCCTGTGTTCAGTTCTGGGCCCCTCACCACAAGAAGGATGTTGAGGTTCAGGAGCGAGTCCAGAGAAGAGCAACGAAGCTGGTGAAGGGGCTGGAGAACAGGCCTTATGAGGAACGGCTGAGAGAGCTGGGGGTGTTTAGCCTGGAGAAGAGGAGGCCGAGGGGAGACCTCATTGCTCTCTATAACTACCTGAAAGGAGGGTGTGGAGAGGAGGGTGCTGGCCTCTTCTCCCAAGTGACAGGGGACAGGACGAGAGGGAATGGCCTCAAGCTCCACCAGGGGAGGTTTAGGCTGGACATTAGTAAAAAAATTTTCACAGAAAGGGTCATGGGGCACTGTCGGAGGCTGCCCAGGGAAGTGGTTGATTCACCTTCCCTGGAGGTGTCTAAGGCATGGGTGGACGAGGTGCTGAGGGACATGGTTTAGTGTTTGATAGGAATGGTTGGACTCAATGATAGGATGGTGGGTCTCTTCCAACCTCGTTGTTCTATGATTCTATGAAATATTTCAGACTCAGAAGGAGCGTGCAACACAGCATAACCTTAGAAATCAACCAAACCAAAGATCCTGTATGAAAGTTTCATCAGGAGAACAAATAAATATTGTGGTGTAGTTCCAAGTAGGAATGTCTTCATTCCTTCATGCCTTTTGTGCCAACATCCATGAGGCCATTCCACTAGATAAAATTGATGAGCATTTATTCTTGCTTCAGCCTTAGAGTATTCAGTCTGTACAAGTTAGCATTTCAGTTGCTTTTTTCCTATTTCCTCACTAGAGCTTTGCTTGACACTTACAAAAAGTTCTTTTGCTCTCCTGCTTTAAAAGAATGCTGATTCTGCTGCCACCAGAAAAATTTGCACTGGTATGAAGTTTGTAGACATCTAAAGGCATAAAGAAAGTCACTTCAGGTCCAGAGGAGGCAATGAAAATGATCCGAGGGCTGGAACATCTCCCATGTACGGACAGGCTGAGAGGTATGGGCTTTTCAGCCTGGAGAAGGCCCTGGGGACACCTTAGCGCAGCTTCCAGTACTGAAAGGGACTCCAGCAGAGCTGGGGAAGGAGTGATGGAGTGAGAGGGCCTGGAGTGATAGGATGAGGGGAAATGGCTTTAAATTGGAGGCTCAGAGATTTAGTTTAGACATTAGGAAGAAATGCTTCATGATGAGAGTGGGGAGGCCCTGGCCCAGGTTGCCCAGAGCAGTGGTGGCTGCCCCATCCCTGGAGGTATTTGATGCCAAGTTGGGTGGGGCTTGGAGCAACCTGATCCCGTGGGAGGTGTCCCTGCCCATGGCAAGGGTGGAACTGGATGGGCTTTGAGGTCCCTTGCAACCCAAGCCGTTCTATGATACTGTGATGACTCCTTCTATAATGTCAAAGTCCAAGGTCACAGGCAGGAGGAAATGTAGGCATCACGTGTAGCACCTCTGAAAACTGAGTAATTCACAATATTAAGACCTTTCTGTCATGCAATATGAAGATAACACAGGTCTGGAATTAAATCCATAAATTTCAGTGAGAAACCTACTCTGCTCCTTGGATCTGGAATCATAGAATCATGGAATGGTTTGGGTTAGAAGGGGACGTTAAAGCTCATCTAGTTCCACCCCATGCCATGAGCAGGGACACCTCCCACTGGATCAGGTTGCTCCAAGCTCCATCCAACATGGCTTAGAACACCTCCAAGGATGGGGGCAGCCACCACTGCTCTGGGCAATCAAGCCCTTGGAAGAGATTGTCAAAGGAAAGTGACGGCTGAGCGTGAGGTGGAGAGCAGCGGGTGTGTAAGATATGTCTTTGTGTCACTGGAGATGATAAGGACTGAAAAAGACCTGCAATTTTTGAAGGTTTTTAAGCCACTTTATCACCTTGGCTGTTACCGGTGACTGCTGTTGTAAACAACTTCTGCTCTCATACATGAAGAACAGAATTTCCGAAAGAATTCCCCCCTGAGAAGAGAGTTCTTGTTACAGGGCTGCTTCCACCTACACCATGTCTTTGACACAGCTTTACATGTTGTACCTGCAGAGTCCCTAGGGAAGTGACTTCACCTGACATCCCTCTGCTAATGCAAGAAGAAGGGTGAAAGAGGAAGGACATGCCGATAAACTCAGAGAGTCTGCTCAGTGTCTGTGTTTCGTTTGGGCAAAGGGAGTTTGGCACACCACAGCATCCCGTGCAGGGGCAGGACCCGCACTGCTGCCATTCGCTGCTGTGATGGATGGGACAGCGGGGCTGATTTACGATCGCTCGTGTAGCACAGACACTTGCCCTTGTCCCTGAGCCATGAAAGGCTGGAAGATAAAGGAGACAAATGACAAAGTATTGCAGCTCCAGAAATAATTACCTTCCAGAAACGTAAAACCAAACCATTTGCCCCCTGTGTGTTTCAAACTTAAACTCTTCAGTACTGGATACCTGCAGGTCCTTCCAGTACCTGAAAGGGCACAAGAAAGTTGGAGATGAACTGTTTACGAAGGCTTGGAGTGATAGGATGAGGGACAATGGGTATAAACTGGAGAAGGGCAGATTTAGACTAGATATAAGGAGGAATTTCTTCACCATGAAGGTCAGGAGGCCCGCGTTCATGTTGCCCAGAACAGTGGTGGCTGCCCCATCCTGGAAGTGTCCAAGGCCAGGTTGGATGGGGCCTTGGTCAGCCTGATCTAGTGGGAGGTGTCCCTGCCCATGGCAGGGGGGTTGGAACTAGACTGTAAGTCTTTAAGGTCCCTTCCAATCCGAACTATTCTGTCATTCTACAAAGGGGCTGGTTTTCCATAGAATAATAGAATCATAAGCCCTCTAAGCATACCCAGCCCAACCCCACCATGCCTGCTAAACCATGTCCCAAACTGCCGTGTCTACACACTTTTAGAACCCCTCCAGGGATGGAGATTCCACCACTTCCCTGCGTAGCCTGTTCCAACACTTCCGTTTTCAGGATACCATTCACAGGGGTAATAACAAGGCTATGTTTCTTCACTCTCAACGTCAGATCTGCTGAATCTGGTCACGATGTGCCTCTCTGATTGCTGGATAAGTCCTCCAAATCTCTTACTGGTGTGAAGATGTTGGTATACATTCAGTGCACTGACACAAGTCTTTCTGTGGACTGGATCAACACAGCTGACGTTAGTAAATTTACATTAGTAAATAAAATTAGTGACCTGCTTCATCTTAGCTGTTGGGCACTGTCCCTACACTGTGTTGTTGGCCCAGCTCTGTTAAAGTACTGTTTGAAAGAGCACTCTTTGGAGGAGAGCAAAGGAAACAGACCTCTAGTTAAGACGATTATGGTCCACAGCTTGACTTTGTGCTTAGGTGCTGTTTTATTTACTGGGATGGACTTAAACAACAGTGCAGTTATGATGGTCATCCGCCAGTTTGCTCCTCTTACACCACTCATTGGATGTTTCTGGCTGTTTCCTTTTCTTAAGACCATCATCATTTTTGTTGTAAGCAAGGAAAATGCTCTGTGACAATCCTCTTAGTAAGATATAACCCAGGCACAGCACTACATTCTCAGCCTTGCACTGAAACATCAAACTTAACGAATGGAGCATTTGCCAGCAGTTCTGTACGGAGGTCATTATCAAAATGAGAGCTTCATTTGAGCAGATGTTTCATGTCCTGACTGCAGGAAGTGTTCTGGCTCCCAGATTTCTGGATGAAATGAGCAGTTTTGGCTGAAATCTGTAAGTAACGGCATCTGGCTGATCATAAATTCTGTTATCAGGCTTGCAGCTGGTGGCAGGGGGATTGCAGGTGGAGCAGGTCCCACACAGCTTTCATCCCCATAGCTCCTCCTTTATAAGCCACAGTTCTTCAGCAGTGCGAGTAGCTGGGGTGCTCTGGTGTTGAACCCATGGAGCGATACCCATACACTTTGTCCTGGCAGGAATATCGGGAGGTAAATGGGACTGAATGGAAAACTAGTGGTGAGGAAGAGGTGTGAGTAGGATGGGAAGTTGTTATCCAGTTACTTACAGGATAGTCCTTTTCTTTACTCTTCACTTCTTTTCAAGGCCAGGTTGCATGGGGCTTGGGCAGCCTGATCCAGTGGGAGGTGTCCCTGCCTATGGCAGGGAGTTGGAACTGGATGATCTTTAAAGTCCCTTCCAACCCAAACTATTCTATGACTGTATGATTATGATGGGATGGAGATACATCCTCAGCACTTTTTCTTTGGCACCAGGGAAGCTGCAGAGTTTCACATGCAAACCTCTGGTCAATTTTGTCCTGGGGTTAACTCTAAGTGGCTTCCTGCCTTGCATGCAGAGATTTTGGGGTTGCCTTTCTTTGGTGCCCGCTTCTCATGATGCACAGCAGCAGATCATAGCTGTTGTGTTTCACTGCACGAGGCTGTGTGCTTTGTGAGGTTTGGCTCATAAATCAGATTTTCCATGAGTGGTCTCCAGCTTTTGGATCCCTGATTTCTGGCTGCTTGCCCTGTGATGCCGCTGGTAGGTTTGCACAAATGCTGAGCGTTCACAGCTGTGTATGGAGTCCCAGATCCAGAACATGTTCATAATGCTTAGCGGGCTAAAAGTACTGTAACTGGTGTTTCAAAACTGATGCCTGCAATTAGTGGAGGCTTTCAGCTCTGAGCACTCTATGCAGCTGTTCCCAGTCTGTAAAGCCACCCCTCCTTCACACAGAAAATTAAATGAGTAGGTAAATACATCTGCTTTTGGAGCAGTGTTTGAAGAGCACACAATAAATAAGGACTTAGATGGCACACTGAACAATACTAAAAAGCAAAATATTGATTTTCTCTTGTTAAGGGAATGGCCTCTATTTTGTGTGCAAGGAATGAGGCAGGGGACCCAAGAATAAAAATGACCTGATTGTGAAATTAAAGATAGCATCAGAAGCAGCTCTGCTCGGAGGCTGAATCTGCATACGTAGTTTTGTCTCTTTTCTTTCCTTAATTTTATTTGTCGATATTATATTGTTATCAGTTTCCTTTTTGTTGTAAATAAGATCCATAGATACTCACTAAATCAGCATGCACTTCAAATAGTCTTTTGTGGTGTCCGTAGTATTTGTTAAGCTCTTGAAGGCTATGCCTAATGAACATTATCAGTTGAATGATTTCAATTAATTTTGTGAAAGGACATTTTCTCTCTCTAAGATGCTTTTCTCTTCTACAAAAGTGGATTTATAAATGCAGCAAAGGCTCCCATCTCTAGAAGATGTAATTAAGACAGTCAAATCATCCAGCCATTAGTGACAGGGACAATTTTTATTCCCTTTAATCTACTGGTGCTTTCAGTATTGAGCAGAGACACCCACTTACAAGGGCAGGTCAAGATATTACTCCTGCTAAGCCCTGTAAAATCTTACCTGGAAAGGCAAATTCTTGCTTGGCTTTGGATGGAGTGGGCAAGCAGTGGTTCTGCTTCCTCAGGGAGGGGGTGAGCATCTCCACAGCCAAAATGAGGACTGCACAGTGAAAGGCTGAAACATGCAGAGACAAATATCATGGATAATCAGATCATTTCCCAACCCAGCAAGATAACTTAGATACACCTCTGGTTCCTACAGTCAGACAGAGAGAAAACAGAAAAGGCGTGATATACTACAACATATTCAGAGAGTAGTGGTCAATGTCAGATGTGGTCAGATGGAGATATGCGACACGTGGTGTCCCTCAGGGGTCTGTCCTGGGGCCAGTGCTGTTTAATATCTTCATCAGTGATAAAGACAGCGAGATTGAGTGCACCCTCAGCGAGTTTGTAGATGCCACCAAGCTGAGTGGTGCAGTTGCCACACCAGAAGGATGGGATGTCATCCAGAGGGACCTGAACAGGCTGGAGAAGTGCGGTGTGTGAACCTCACAAGTTTCAACAAGGCCAAGTGCAAGATCCTTCACCTGTGTTGTGGCAATCCAGTGTTTCAATACAGGCTAGGGGATGATGTGATTGAGAGCAGCCCTGTGGAGAAGGCCCTGAGGTGCTGGTTGATGAGAAGCTTGATATGAGCTGGGAATGTAAGCTCACAACCCAGAAGGTCAACCGTGTCCTGAGCTGCACCAAAAGAAGCGTGGCCAGCAGGGTGAGGGAAGACATTCTGACCCTCTACTGCTCTCTTGTGAGACCTCATTAGATGATATTTAAGGTCCTTTCCAAATCAAATTATTCTATGATTTTATGATTCTATGATTCCAGGAATCATAGAATCATAGAATAGTTTGGGTTAGAAGGTACCTCAAAGCCCATCCAGTTCCACTCCCTGCCATGGGCAGGGACACCTCCCACTGGATCCAAGCCCCATCCAGCCTGACCTTGACACCTCCAGGGATGGGGCAGCCACCGCTGCTCCGGGCAACATGGGCCAGGGCCTCCCCACCCTCATTGTGAAGAATTTCTTCCTAATGTCTAATCTAAATCTTCCTCCTTCCAATTTAAAGCCATACCCCCTCATCTTATCCCTGCAATCCCTGATCAAGAGTCCCTCCCCAGCTTTTCTGGAGCTTCTTTCAGCACTCAAAGCTGCTCTAAGGTCTCCCCAGAGCCTTCTCCTCTCCAGGCTGAACAACCCCACCTCAGCCTGTCCTCCGAGCAGAGGTGCTCCGGCCTTTGGATCATCTCCGTAGGCTCCACTACACTTGTTACAGCAGATCCATGTCTTTAGCACAAGTACCTGAGCTTTGGGGAAAGATCTGTATTTGTATCTGTACACTTGGTTCTCTCACACAGTCTCTCTGTATCTTAATATATCATTGCTAAGGAGATTTTCAGTATATCCTTTCCATTTCTCAAAACAGTATGATATCACCCTCTGAGGCATTAAGAAGAGACTGAGCATTAATTAAAACAACTTCCATATGGAAATACTATCTATCCATATAATTTTCATTGACTAAATCTGTACTGAGGGCAACGAATGTTATCAACAGCAGGAACGTCACATTAGATTGCTACTGATACCAGCCACAATAAGTTAAAACAATACCGGAGTGAAAAAGAAACGCTTTGGGGTTTCTTGTTTTGAGCTTAAAATATCAGATAAAATGTTTTTCTCTTTGGACATGCAGAAAGTTATGATGCAATTTAGCTTTTAAAAAGAAGAAATCTATGGCACTGGTAATTCCTAAAGCAAGATGAGGAAACACAGTTTTCCATCCCTGCTTCATTGAGGTGGAGTGTAAATGTCTTGCAGGACCAGCAGCGACGTCCCAGGTTGCGTGCTGAAGCACAGGGTGGGTGTAGCTGTCACTGCTGTGGAGGTTTGGGATGTCATAGAATCATAGAGTGGTTTGGGTTGGAAGGGACCTCAAAACTCATCCAGTCCCACCTCCTGCCATGGGCAGGGACACCTCCTACTGGATCAGGGGCTCAAAGCCCCATCCAACCTGGCCTTGAACCCCTCCAGGGACGGGGCAGCCACAACTGCTCTGGGCAACCTTGAGCAGGGCCTCCCCAGCCTCACAGCAAAACATTTCTCCCTAAAATCTCATCTCAATCTCCTCTCTCTTAGCTTAAAACCATTTCCCCTCATCCTCTCCCTGTACTCCCTGATCAAGAGCCCCTCCCCAGCTTTCCTGGAGCTCCTTTCAGTACTGGAAGCTGCTATAAGGTCTCCTCAGAGCCTTGTCTTCTAAAGGGTGAACAACCCCAACTCTCTCAGCCTGTCCTCCTATCAGATGTGCTCCAGCCCTCAAATTACCTTCCAGTACACCAGTTATGGACATATTCCCCAAGCTCTTCTGGGGAGATGACCCTCCCTATGGCACAATCTCCTCCATCTCTCACACAGCAGCTTTGTCCCGGCAGTGATACTTGTGCAGGGAAGTGTGACTGCTGAAGCTTTTGCACATGGAGCAGCGACGTATTAAGTGTTGATAGAGAAGCCTCATCCCATGCTGGCACATCCCAAACTCTAACTGATGGGCTATTAATTTGTGGCAATTTCAACAGCAGTAGCAGAACACATGCTTTCCAACCCAAATACCTTGAAAACAAGTTCTGCCTTATGTTTGAATGTCAATAAAGATGTGATCTAAAGGAACAGATGTTGTTTTCCATGACATTTCATCTCAGCATACAAATTTATGGAAGGCTTGAGTGACTCCACAGAAATGCCCTCTGTTTAATACAATTGCCTTTATAGAAGTTCATCTGGATGTACCCAGATGAAGCAAACCTTAATAGGGAGATCATATCACTCTCTACAACTATCTGAAAGAAAGCTGTACCGAGATGGGAGTTGGTTTCTTCTCCCAAGAAAGAAGTCATAGGACAAGAGGAGATGGCCTCAAGTAGTGTCAGGGCAGGGTTAGACTGGATATTAGGAGGAATTTCTTCACTGAAAGAGGCTGCCCAGGGAAGTTTTGGAGTCTCCATCCCTGGAGGGGTTCAAAAAGCTTGTGGCTGTGGCACTTTGGGACATGGTTTAGTGGGCATGGTGGGGCTGGGCTGTCAGTATGACTGAGCTTAGAGGTCTTTTCCAGGCTTAAAGATTCTATAAGGAGCTGAGTCTGTAGACAAATACACAAATCAAGACCCTATGAACTGCAAAGTAGGGTTTGGTTTCCTGCCAAAGGGTGTGCGATGGGCTTGGAGCTTTTGCTCCGACTGGTTCTACTCCCCTTATTCTTTCTTCCTCCATCCCTTCACAATCTGAGTTTGCATTCAGTGGCATTTACAAATATAGGGGAGGCAACTTCAGAGAGCAAATCGTGGACATTTAAAAGTATCTCTCTTTTCTGTGGACTGTAAAATCTCCCTTGGGGAAAGAGAGTGTGAAAGAATTGTGCAGCAATTTTAATCAGGCAAAATTGAAGCAAAGGACTGATTACAGAGTTATTTAGATGATACACTTCTGACTACAGCTTTGTAATCAAAAGGCAGCCACCATTCAACCATGTAATAACCAGACGACTGCACATCTGTCTTGGTGTGCATATTTATAAAGAATGCATGGCTAACACTTATTTACCTTCATTAGCTACATTCTCCATAATTAGCTCAGCTACTCTTGGTAGTTTTCAGTGCCTGGACCAGCTGCAATTGTATTTACATTAAATTATTGAATATTTCAATGGCCTTTTGGGCATAGATCATGGAATAGTTTTGGTTGGAAAAGACATTTGAGATCATTAAGTCCAATCATTGATCCAGCCCTGCTAAGTCTGCCACAAGACCACGTCCCCAAGTATGACATCTACTCCTCTTTTAAACACCTTCAGGGATGGGAACTCAACCACCTCCCTGGGCAGCCTCTACCATGCCTGACAACTCTTTCAGTAAAGAAATTCCTCAATATCCAACCTAAATCTCCACTGGTGCATCTTGAGGCCATTTCCCCTTGTCCTGTCACTGGTTACCAGGGAGAAGGAGCCAATCCCCTCCTCGCTACAACCTCCTTTCCGGCAGTTGTAGAGATCGATGAGGTTTCCCCTCAGCCTCCTTTTCTCCAGGCTAAACAACCCCAGCTACATCAGCTGCTCCTCATAAAGCTTGTGCTTTAAACCCTTCACCACCTTTGTTCCCCTTCTCTCCAGCCCCTCAATGTCCTTCTTGTAGTGAGGGACCCAAAACTGAACTCAGGATTTGCGATGAGGATTTCTCAAAAGCAAAAATTACTCATAGCATAAGCTCAAACTAAATGGACACTTCAAGGAAGTTCAGTTTCCACTAATACCAGTTTAACAGAGCCAAAATAGGGTCTGCAGTGAGAAGTAAAGGTTTCACTGGGCTGTGCTGGGATCTAACTCAGTCACAGAAAGTGGCCATCCTGCTGACTGATGTTACAAACAGACAAAGCCGATAAAAAGTGACAGCATCCTGGAAGTTGGTGTATAAGATCTCACTGATTTGCTAGGTTACACGAGTAGCCTAGAAAGGAGCCCAATGAATGCTGATTGCCTCAGATGTAAGAACATCAGTTGGGTTATTTGGGGTTTTTTTTGTTTGTTTTTTTTTTGTCCTATTGTTGAACCTACCACTGGGGGAGAAGCGCTGTGCAGGGAGCAGGCTTTGGGAAGCAAAGATTTTACCCCATATTCTTCAACCTCTTCAGAATGTTGAAACTGTTTGAATGGGTCCAGAGAAGGCCATGAGGATGATGCAAGGGCTGGAGCACCTCTGCTCTGAGGACAGGCCAAAACCCAAACCATTCCATGATTCTATGACAACACTGCAAGATAGGCAGGCATGCAAGGGAGCAAAGCAAATGGCACAGATAATGCCTCCAACAAGCAAGGGAACAAAGAGGCAGGAAAAGATGAGGTCTGGAAGCTCACACTGAGCAGAGACTGAGGCCAGAAAGAGTTTTGAGAGCTCTACAGGCTGAGATGGAGACCTTCGCTGCTTGGGAACCCCGAGCTGAAAGTCATAAGATATGTTGGAGGAAGTAGTGCCTGGATACCGTGTCTTGCACAGCTGTGATGCTTACAAATGTCTGCTCACTGTAGGATTAAAAAGCAAAAGGGTGTTAGTGAACTGCAGGTAGAAAAAAAACATGTTGAAAGGCTGGGATCCTGCCAGGCTTTGAGTTTGCTGGGTCATTAGCTACCAGTGCACTAGAGGTTCAAAGAGATATTTCACTGAAAAGAAGCAACCAGGCTTCAGATCATTACCTGGACCTACTCAGAAAAGCTGAAAGAGAGAAACTTCAGCTGAGAAGCTGAATTAACTTCCTTATGAAACCCTCCACTACTCCTATTTCAGGTGAGCTGCATGAAAAATAACATCTATTTCTCATGCTGTTCCCAGTCTCAAAATTAGGTCTTCAAATATTAAAACAAAATGTTCAAAAATTATCACAAAGTTGATTTATCTTCAGATTTCTTTCATCTTTCTTTCCAGAAAAAAAACATGCCACCGGTTCTTATTTCACTCTCAGTTCAGAAAAATGAGTTTATTTCTCATGTCCAACCTTTTTCTTCTCTGGAAAAGCTGTTCTTTAAACTTGTTTTTTAATCAAGGCTCTTTCACTTTCTGTCACTTGTTCTAAGCAGCAGCGACTTTCAGAGGAAGAGATTTCGAGAGCCACATGGAACACAACTGAGTCAGATAAGTTGGTTCACGTTTACCTCCTAGATAGCTCCTAAACTGATTTGTGCAACCACTGTCAGATTAATGAGGGCTCACAAAGAGGTTTGGACTTCTTCTTGCACCATAGCAGGTTCAGATTAGACATCTGGAAAAAAATCTTCACCGAAAGGGTTCTCAGGCCCTGGCAGAGGCTGCCCAGGGAGGTGGTGGAATCCTCGTCACTGGAGGGGTTTAGAAGACAGGTGGATGAGATGCTTAGGGACTTGGTTTGGTAGTCAACATATACAACTGGACTCAGTGATCTCAAATGTCTTTTCCAACCATGCGATTGTATGATTTTAAGTTGTCTCCCTCTTCCAAAAACTGAGACCTCCAGTAGCCTACAGGTTGACCTGCCAACAGCCACCAGGATCTCCCTCAAAATCCCTGGGCACCCAGAGACAGTCAGAAATGTTGTGCTGGCTTTGACAAGGTGCAGCTGTAAACTCTCTGCTAGCTGAGGCACTGCTGCTATTTTAAAAAATATAAATCAGATGCTCAATTTCTCATCAAAATTTTAAATTAAATGTCAGGCTGAGGACCTGGGAGAACTGGCGGAAGGAGGAGTAGCTGCATTATGTGGACACAGTAGGGCGTTTGTGAAAGAGCACTTCTGAAAATCAAAGAACATTAGGCTGTATTTTTTGTCTTTGTGTGAAAGCTCCTAACGACAGCTTTGATGCTAAAATGAGAGGGAAAACTATTGCCAGATTTGGTGTTATTTATTACAGGTATTACAGAGGCACTTTCAGACTCACTGAACACCTTGAGTGTGTTGCTTCTTCTGCAGCCTGTTGCCAGCAATTGTTACGAGCTGGATGTCACTTAGCGGTGGGCTTTTATTTACACAGACGTATTGCAGTAAATGAAGGCCTTGTAACACACACATGACCTTTGCAAACAAGGATTAGGCAGAAAGCAGAGCTCCACCCGTCTTGTACCTGTTTCAGAGACAGGCAGCTACATCAAGAACTTAGAAATATGGGAGCAATTATTCTGCTTCATAGAATTATAGAATGGTTTGTGTAGGAAGAGACCGTAAAGCCCATCCAGTTCCACCCCCTGCCCTGGGCAGGGACACCTCCCACTGGATCAGGTTGCTCCAAGCCCCATCCAGCCTGGCCCTGAACACCTGCAGGGATGGGGCAGCCACCACTGCTCTGGGCAACCTGGGCCAGGACCTCCCTACCCTCATTGTTACGAATTTCTTCCTAATGTCTAATCTAAATCTTCCTCCTTCCAATTTAAAGCCATTCCCCCTCATCCTATCACTGCATGTCCTTCTAAAAGTCCCTCCCCAGCTTTTTTGGAGCCCCTTTCAGCACTCAAAGCTGCTCTAAGGTCTCCCTGCAGTCTTCTCTTCTTCAGGCTGAACAACCCCAACTCTTTCAGCCTATCCTCATGTGGGAGGTGCTCCGGGCCTCGCATCATCTTTGTAGCCTCCTCTGGACCCATTCCCACAGCTCCATGTGCTTCTTGCTCTCAGAGCTCCAGATCTGGACACAGGACTCCAGGTGGAGTCTCACCAGAGCAGAGCACAGGGGCAGAATCCCCTCCCTCAACGTGCCAGGCACAGTTCTTCAGATGGAGCCTGAGATACATCTAAAGAAGAATGTCCCTAGTCTTTCCTCTTTCACAATTCTCTACTCTTAGCTGCACGACCCAATATTATTCTCCTTATGGACAAGCCCACCCTGAATCTTTATATAACAGAAAAAAAAGCCGAAGGGAATTTTAATCGGCTTCTTTGTGCCTTTCATTTTTTGAAGCAGTCTTATTCAAATAGGCTCTTAGAAAAATTTCTGTGAGCTCTAGAGGATCAATTACAACAAAGAGATGATTAAAGAATAGATAAAGGTTTTTAATAAATTATAAACTTCCCGCAGAAGTAGTTTAACAAAATGAAGTTGTGATGGCAGTGATATGATACTGCCTTATGATCATCTCCCGTTCATGATGAGGAGATTAGATAAAGATTAGTGAAACAATGGAGAAATAGGAGATATGAAGTTAAGGGTCAAATGCATAAGAATACTACAGTGACAACGGGAATCATGTTAAAATCAGAATATACATAATTTGTGTGGCACCCTGCCTTATACACCAAGAGTATGTAAATTAGATCTTGGTCACCATGATATGTGCAAACATTTAGATTTTTGATATCCAACTGTAAGCTATGGTGTTGGACACAGACTTGGATCTGTTGGAATGAGTCCAGAGGAGGCCACGGAGATGATCCAAGGACTGGAGAACCTCCAGTATGAGGATAAGCTGAGAGTTGGGGTTGTTCAGCCTGGAGAAGAGAAGGCTCTGGGGAAACCTCAGAGCAGCTTCCAGTGCTGAAAGGGGCTACAGGAAAGGTGGAGAGGGGCTCTTGGTCAAGGAGTGCAGGTATGGGACAAGAGGGAATGGTTTTCAGCTGAAAGAAGGGAGGCTGAGATGAGATCTTAAGAAGAAATGTTTTGCAGTGAGGGTGGGGAGGCCCTGGTCCAGGTTGCCCAGGGAAGCTGTTGTTGTTCCATCCCTGGAGGTGTTCAAGGCCAGGTTGGATGGGGCTTGGAGCAACCTGATCCAGTGAGAAGTGTCCCTTCTCATGCCAGGGGGTGGAACTGGATGGGCTTTAAGGTCCCTTCCAACCCAAACCATTCCATGATTCTATGGTCCTGTTCTTTTTCTGGGTAAATGTGAACTTTTAATTTCAGTTTCAGGGGGAATTGATATTTATGAATTCAGAATTTGCTTTCCAAATTCAATGGATCATAGGAAAGAGGCTCAAGGTGTTTGTCACTGAACAGAGAAGCAAAAATAGAATTTATGCGACAGGAAGGTTTTCACCAACTCATGTTAGAAATGGTATCTGTCAGAACTGCCTGGAAAGAATTTAAAGATTAAAAACCCTTTCACTAATCAGAAGCAAAAGTGGAATTGTCCAAATCTAGTTCAAACGAATCCAAAGGAGTTAATGTTGGGGAAAATATTGATGTTCAATATTAAGAGAGTGAAAACCATCCAGCTTCTGGATTGCTTTCCTCAGCACAACGCAAACCATCAATACAACGTGAATATAAAGTACATTATGCCAAAATTAACCGGTACCCTTAATAAATGCCAATAAACATAAGATAAAAGAAGTCAGTACAAATGAAAACTTTTAAGCTAAATTGGTTTGATCCCCTTTCCCCAGAGAAAATCCCTGAATTTGTCTCCTGTGAAATGTTTCGTTTTTAAGAAAACCCGTATTATCAGCTGAAAAGTCGCTACCTCTGTTTTTTATCCATGGGTAACTCCAGTATCCAATGACCCAAGTTCTTATGGTCATCCTGCTAAAAAGCATCTGACCTTGTGCTTAGTGATGCTGATTTTAATGAGAGTCTTGAATGAGTAAACGACTTCTCAAGATGAGCAGAGGGATCAAAATGTCACCCAGCGTTATTGCAATGGAGTAAGTTGTTCAGAGCTGCTTCTGGCTGAGCTCCAGCTGAATAAATGACCCTGTGGGCAAAAAACTCCCCACATGATTCATATTTACTCATCTAAGAAAAGCGATGTAGGTTTGAGCCATTCTGCAACATTCATCACTCGCTTCTAGGTTGCTTTCAGACTTCTCTCAAGACGCGGATGCGGGGTGAAAACCAGCAAGGTGTGTCTGAATAAACTTCATGCCATTTCCATTCCTAGTAATGCTATCAAATTCAATTACATTTCACGCCGATGGCATTTGATTTCTCAGCTGCTCTATAAATATGTTTTTACAGGAAATAGTGTCTCCGAATGTTGTGTGCTAGTAAATCAGCAGAGCTCGATTAAGCCCAGGGAGAGATGCTGTTTTACTCTATCTGAGGTTTTTGCCCTGCATATTTATTCTCAATCATCTGGGGGGACAGAGAGATTGAAAATGGCAGATGACTAATGCAGCTTTGTGAGTCTCCATCCATCTGTCCAATCTTCCTTGGCTTGTAATACCATGTTAGTCATGAGGAAGAAATAATATTTAATGATATTATTTCTCCCATTCATTTGCTTGTTGACTAATTCAGTCATGCAGAAGTAGTCTCTCTTGGAGACATTTGAGGAAGGCCTTGAGTGACGGTTTACTCTGAAGTTCAGTTTAGATAAACCTTTTTCATCTATTTCCGGCAAAGCCCTTCTTAGACACAACATGTTATTTACCACCTTAGGATCTTTAAGGCTGGAAAAGAACCTCTAAGATCATCAGGTCTAACCATCAGCCCAACACCACCGTGCCTACTAAACAAAGTCCTGAAATGCCACATCTACAAGCTTTTTGTGCCCTTCCAGGGATAGAGATTCCACCGCTGCCCTAGGCAGCCTCTGCTAGGGCTTCACCACTCTTTGCACAAAGAAATTTTTCCTTATATCCAATCTAAACCTCCCCTGGTGCAACTGGTGATAAATGTTACAGTCACTGTACAGCAGCATGAAAAGATGATGAATATATAAGGCTTGCAGACTCTATAAAGGTAAAGGAAGCAGTAGAATGACTGCTCTGTAATTCTGGTATTGTTCTTTTTAGAGCAAAACTCCTTCACTTTAATAATAGAGTTCCCTGGCAAAGTGAGTCATATTCTTGAAACTAGATCATGAGCTGCTTTTAATACTCATGGCATCTTGTTAATACTTTCAAAAGTTCCAGATATTGCTATTTTGGGGAGGGTGAGCAGGAACTCAGAGGAATATTTACTTACTAAAAAAATGCCACCTATTACTGGCTAGTTATAAACCAAAATCATAGAATCATGGAATGGTTTGGGTTGGAAGGGACCTTAAAGCCCATCAGTTCCAATTCCGTGTCATGGGCAGGGACACCTCTTACTGGACCAGGCTGCTCAAGGCCCCATCCAACCTGGCCTTGAACTCTTCTAGTGCCCTGTTGAACTTCTCATCTGCACAACACCATTTCTAAAACAATATGGGAGTGACTCAGAGCTGCTCCATATTGAGTTGCGACCATGACAGAGCAGACACTAAATTTCAGGGTAGTGGTTATTTCAGCATTTGGAGTAGCAAAATAAATTCCTTAGCTGTACTGTGTGGCAGCTTAGTGCTGCTCATGAACAGAAACACTAATCCATTCTTCATCATGAGCTTCCAGAAGAAGAAACGTGCATCAGAAACCTTGAGACATTTCTCAGCTGTTCTTTTTGAATGAGGCATATAACTTCTTGTATTCATTTATAACACCTACCAATGACTTGTGTGCGGAGACCAAAACTGGATGTCATTGCTGGAATTTCCTGCTGTTAGAATGAATTGCGGTCATCATGTTTTCTTCTGATGTCAGGTTGTTGTTCGAAAGGGCTGAAGCACCAGTAGGTGTTCAAGGCCAGTTTGGATGGGGCCTTGTGCAGCCTGATCTAGTGGGATATGTCCCTGTCCATCACAGAGGGAGTGGAACTGGATGGGCTTTGAGGCCCCTTCCAACTCAAAGCATTCTATGATCCTATGATTCTACTTTTCTATAAATGCAGGTTGCCTAAAAACTATTTGGAGAACTAGTGGAGCACTGGTTAACATCTCTTTTCTTCTCAAAAGGAATGGAAAAAACACTTCCATGTTGTTCTTATTTTGACATTTCCTCATTAAAAAGTAGAATTATCTGAATCAAGGACTAAATAAACTCAAATTTTCATCTGACATAGTTGCAATGATGGAATTAGTACTGATGTGATTTGCGACTGTCACAAGTGCTATGCTGGGAAGGGGTGAACTGTGCACTGCCCCAGCCGGTCATGATAACTGTTATCATATTTATCAGATATTGAGAAAGAAGCAGCGTGTTTAAGCCAATGCCTGAAACCAATAATTTAGATTTGAGTTTTAGGAGTATTAAGTATAGACCAGAAAAAAAAAAAAGACATCTACGCCTCCATGCCTTCAAGACAAACTGATAAAACAGAAGAAGAGAAAGAATAATTAGGAATAAACTTCACATAAATCTGCATGTCATCTGCATAAAAACTGATCTCTTATCCCTATCTTCAGATCATCTCAGTCAAAGGAAGCTTGTGGAGGCTGAATAAAGATGAGCCCAATGAGAAACACTGTGGGGCATCGGAGGAACCAGACACTGTGGAACCAGAGCAGATCTGCTAACCTATGTAAATATAATGGATGTAAAGAGAAGGCAAAACACCAGAGCCCAGGCCAAAGGCCAGCTGTGCTGAAGGTTGTGAGGTGCTCAGGAAGGAGCTGCTTGTGGTTGGATCCTGTAGGTGTTGAGAAGCAGAACCCATCCTGCATGGTGGTGGGAGGGAGGAGAAAGCTCTTGAGCAAAAGTATTCTGTAAATTCTCCCAGGATCTAGTGCGCAGTTTTAAGAGATATGTTTACAGACCTCATTTTTATTTGGGTCAGTGTCCATAGAATCATAGAATTATAGAATGGTTTGGGTTGGAAGGAACCTCAAAGTTCATCCAATTCTACCCCCTGCCATGGGCAGGGACACCTCCCACTGGATCAGGTTGCTACAAGTCCCGTCCAACCTGGTCTTGAACACCTCCAGGGATGGGGCAGCCACCACTGCTCTGGGCAACCTTGACCAGGGCCTCCCCATCCTCACAGGAAAATATTTCTTCCTAAGATCTCATCTCAATCTCCCCTTTCATCTTAAAACCATTCCCTTCACCCTGTCACTATGTTCCCTGATAATGAGCCTTTCCCACAAACCTCCTTTCGGTACTGGAAGACTGCTCTAAAGTCTCCCCAGAGATCAACCCACCATTCTATGGTTCTGTAATCTTTGAAGATAATTACCCCTTTTGTGCTAATTACCTTTGCAGCAGGTTGTTGTAGAACCTCACAACCTCACTGCTCTCAGGCCTTCTCTTCTTACTGGTGCCACCCACAATAATACTCAGACCCATGAGGGAAATACTCCAACTGTACACACAATTGAAACAAACCATAAAGAAAAGTTGCAGAGTATCAAATTAGGCTTTGCTGCCCTGTGTTAACTGTTTGTAAATGCTTTGGCACTTGTCCCAAGCCCGCTGACCTGGTTATTACACAACCCCCCTTGCCAAGGACTCACCACCTCCAGAAGAAAAGGATGGGTGATTGGAACTAGATGATCTTTAAGGTCCCTTCAAATCCAAACTATTCTATGATTCTATAATTCTATGATTTTCAGCAAAACGCTTCACTATAATGATCATTTCTGGTGTTGGGTCGATCTCGGTGAGGAACAGCTTCCTTTAGTCCTAGTCATTGAGTTGCAGAAGATGAATTCATATTTCAGAGTTTTGAACCCAACAACTGCAACTGTTTAAGAAACACTGCCGGACCATACTTTTTGCCTTCATTCTTCAGAGATGCAGGCATACATCAAAATCAGCACCTGTTAGCTGCAATGCGCCCTGTTTTCTCCATAGCAGAAATAGGTGACCCTACCACAGACTCTTCATCATCACCTTCTATGGAATCTGACCTGGACTTAGTGGTTGAACACCACAAAAGGAGGTGTCATCTAAGTTGTTTTCCATGGAGAACAATGAGTGCAGCAAACACTTGAAACAAGTGGTGGTAAATAACTTCTTTCTATATCTTCTTTTTATTCACAGAAATGGTTCCTTGCAGGGATCCTTAGGTGAGAACTCTAAGGTTAGCTTTTTTGTGGCTGTCTATGCAAGAATGACTCTAAAATCAGGATTCAGCAATGCACTTCAGTGTGTACATGCATCCCAGTGCAGAAAGTCTGTATTTAAGTGCTTTGCTGATTCAGGGGCTAAGTTAATCGGTAGTGATTTTATTAACAATACCTTATACATCATTTATGCATTAAGTTCTAAATACTGTTTTGGATGAATTCAAACAATTATACCATGCCTCAACCCCATTCATTAAAAGAAATTATTACCTGCCTACCTTTTATTAATGGCACTTGCTCTGCTCTGCTTGTGGTCTATGGACAGATTGCTGGTGTAAATCAGCAATCCTCCATTGTTTCCAGTGGTAAGAAGCTAATTTAAACCTCTAAGAATCTGGCCCAGTGTGCGGAAACAAGTTTTTAGAACCTTATGGTCCAGGTGGATCACAGCTGGTGTGATTAAAGTACAAACAAAGTTGGCTGGATGGAATCCAGAATAAGCTGATTACCCAGTAGTGGCCTGAAAACACATAAATCATGTGTTCAAAGTATTGTGCTGTGATTTCTAATAAGCTTATCTCCCAGCTCCAGCAAGCCGGTCTCTTATGGGAAAAAACAATAATAAACTGTAAAATGAAATAGGAACTGCAGAAATTATTACTGTTAGTTATAATTTATTAGGTGGGCTGCAGTGGCACCGAGGAGAGCACTTTGGGCAAAGGGGGGTTGTGCACTAAGTCCCACATCGTGCCAAACATGGGGAACACAGCGGACCTAAACTGGCATAGAAATCCAGAGCCACCCCCCAAACCCTCCCTTCCTTTTTGGCTAACAGTGTTGTGTCATCTCATTGAGAAAACTTATCAAACTTCATCTTTTAACTACAAGCACTTCAGTTTCCTTACACACTGATACTCCCTCAGGAAGGCAGCGAAAGCATTTTCTGATTTCTAGCCCAGAACTACTTCTGACCTGTTCAAACATCATTAGTTCTTGCCTAAGCATTTTTCTTTAATTTAAATAACTCAATTCCCTTCTGTTTATGGTTTTGTTGTTGTTTTTGGGGGGTTGTTTGTTTCTTTGTTTCTCTTCTGGATATATTTATTTTAAAAAATGAATTTTTTTTCCATGAGTGCTCTGGTTCTGGGGAAGCCTTCCAGCATGTGCAGGATAAGGACCAATTGGTGAAGGGTTTTTGATCCAACTAGCTGTGAATATTGGCCTAATTAACACAGGGAAATTATCCTGAGCATCTTACTACTAATGTAGAGGTAACCAGGAATGTAGAGGTAACCAGTGACTTAGAAGTGGCCAATAATGTAGAGGTAACCGGGAATGCAGAGGTAACCAGTGATGTAGAAGTGACTAGTAGAGGTGAGGAGTAATATTGAGGGTTCCCTATTCTCGTCACAGCACTGGACAGGGTCCTCCCTGCATCTGCTGGAGCACCTTGCACGGACATTACTTAGACAAACCCCAAGTTTCAGCATTGTGAGGCTTTACAGAGAAAGAAGCCTAAATGTTGGGTAGGGAGCTCAGGGCTGTGAAATAGATGCAGAGTGTTTGAAGGAAGAAATAGGGCTGGTTTGGATATTGGCATGGAACAGGTTCAACTAGAATCAGAGGGCTGGAGCACCTCTGCTATGAGGACAGGCAGAGAGAATTGCATTTTTTCCTCCTGGTGAGGAGAAGGCTCCGGGAAGACCTTAGAGCAGCTTCCAGTACTGAAAGCGTCTCCAGGAAAGCTAGGGAGGGGCTCTTGATCAGGGAGTGCAAGGATAGGACAAGGAGGAAAGGTTTTCATCTGAAAGAGAGGAAATTGAGATGAGATTGAGGAAGAAATTTTTTGCTATGAGGGTGGAGAAGCCCTGGCCCAGGTTACCCAGAGTAGGAGTGGTTGCCCCATCCCTGGAGGTGTTCAAGGCCAGGTTGGATGAGGCTTGGAGCCCTGATCCACTGGGAGGTGTCCCTGCCCATGGCAGGGTGTGGTACTGTATGGCCTAAGGTCCCTTCCAACCCAAACCATTCTATGATTCTATAATTCATTCTCGGATTCTCTGGGGTCTGGACAAGGTCACCTGCTCATTAGACCTTATCTTTGCCATGATATTCTCTAAACTGCATGGCTATGAGAGAAATGATTAAATGAGACCTTGGCTTATGATTTTGATCAAAATTATCTTAATTTTTTGGCATGCTTCATTTGACTGTATTGTGGTCTTACTGCTCAGATTCTAATTCTTTGTGTCTGGGAATATCTTTGTTCTGTGTATCTCTCTGTACTGCCTAGCACACTCAGTCCTGCTCCAATTTTTGTACTTCTGTGTGCTACCATGTTAAACAGTACATTCAAGCAATGTATCCTAATCACGTCAAAAGGAGAAAGAAAAGTATCTCACGAGAAAATCAGGATCCTTAGTCAGAAGAATACAGACAGATCTCTGCAACCATCATATGGACGTGGTAAAACAAAGGCATTGTTGTTAGGGAAACCACTTTCTCCGTAGTGATTAAAATAACATTGATAGACCACAGAAAACATGTCTGTTATGAATATAGAATGGTTTCAGTTGGAAGGGACTTTAGAGATCCACCTAATTCCAACCCCCTGCCATGGGCAGGGACACCTCTCACTGGATCAGGGGCTCCAAGTCCCGTCCAACCTGGCTTTGAACACCTCCAGGGATGGGGCAGCCACCACTGCTCTGGGCAACCTGGGCCAGGGCCTCCCCAGCCTCAGTGTGAAGGATTTCCTCCTAATGTCGAAACCAAATCTGCTCCTCTCCAGTTTATAGCCATTCTCCCTCGTGCTGTCACTCCAGGCCTTTGTAAACAGTCCCTCCCCAGCTTTCCTGTGCCCCCTTCAGGTTCTGGAAGGTCGCTAGAAGGTCTCCTCGGAGACTTCTCTTCTCCAGACTGAACAACTCTTTCACCCTGTCCTCCTATGGGAGGTAAATATCCATCTTTTTTCCTCCCTTCACAACAACTTGAGGTTCACAAACAGATTGCAAGGTTTTATCTTTTCTTACTTGATGAAGTGATTTGGGAAAGGAGGATGGGTGAGGGAGCAGGAAGAGAGGGTGAGACTTTGAGCTTCATTCTAATGGAACCATTTGCACCGTGTAAATACTTCCATTGGAATTTCCTGTTTCCTCTGCAAATGCACCAGGATTTCGTATAAAATGCAGATAAAGTTGCGCGTATGTGCTCGTTCTGATGCAGTCTCATTTGTGAAATATGCTCGCAGCTAACCCGTGGGCTGAGTTTCCCAAGAGTCTGAGTCCCAAGGCACCCATTCCCTCTGGTAGATGTGACCAGGATTTTCTCTTTCACAAGTACTCAACTTATCTTCCCAGTGGTGGTGGGTTTTATAGAATTACATAAAAATTGAGGCTGGAAGGGATCTCAGAGGTTCTCTGGATCATGTCAGTTTGCTCAAACTCGTACAGTCAAGTTTTAAGTATCTCCACAATATTTCTCAACCTTTTCATGCCTCCTATTCCAGTTTTTGACCATGTTCATAATGAATCAGGAATAATACTAATATCTAATTGTAATTCCCCAAGTTAGTGTTTGTGCCATTTCCCTCATTCTAATGCTCTGCATGTATGAGAAGAGTCTGGCTCTGTCTCCTCAGCACCCTGAGAAGACAGCCAAGGTCTAGGTCAGCACTAAGAAATGCAGAATCATTAAGGTTGGAGAAGATCTCTAAGATCATCAAGACCAGGCTGGAGCTAAACCATGACAATGTTCTTTGGCACCAGTTTTGCCTAAGGAGAAGTAGTGAGAGATGTGGATCTGCACACAGAAGAGCCTGACCAAAAAGAGAAAGCTGTGAAAGAGAAAAACTATTTGATCCTTTTGACCCAGCTGTGAAGCAGTTGGGAAGAGTCACCTCCTCTCAGATCTTAGCAGATTCACTCAGTGACAGTAATTAGACTTTTCTTAGACATCTCCCTGAGACTCATGGCCTTTTAGAAATCTTCCTTTGCTGTGGCACAATGTGAGCTTCAATATTTCACCAGTCATCTCAAACGCTTGGGTAAAGACTTGAATTTCTACTCCCTTCAGATAGTCATGTCTCAGCTGCACATGCTAAATATATGCTTTTTGTGTTGGGTTGTTTTTTGTTTGTTTGTTTTTTTAATTAAAAAAAACAGTAAAGTTATGTTTTTATGTGGATTACAGCTTTTCTTTGCCTGCCTTCATCATTTTCCCACTGACATTTAGTATTACGAAATAAAATACTGTTTAAATGATCAGCAAAAGCAGAGACAGGGAGAGAGGAGCTCAAGGAGGAAAGACCTGTGGCAATAAATCCATTTACCAGATTTCAGTCTGTGTCTTTGTCACCGAGGACATAGAATGGGACTGTGGTGTGCAGGAAGCTGCAACCACACGTTAGAATTTGCCACTTGCTGGACTATAGCACCTCATAAATGTAGCAGGACTTTTTAAGTTATGCTTCCATGTTTACAAGCTTTAAACCTCCAGTTCTGGAATCCTCAGCATAAGAAGGAGGTGGAGCTTTTGGAACGGGTTCAGAGGAGGCTACAAAGATGATCTGAGGGCTGGAGCACCTGCCATACAAAAACAGGCTGAGAGAGTTGGGGTTGTTCAGCCTGGAGAAGAGAAGGCTCTAAGGAGACCTTAGAGCAGCTTCCAGTACTGAAAGGGGCTACAAGAAAGCTGGGGAGGGACTGTTCACAAAGGCCTGGAGTGATAGGATGAGGGGCGATGGCTCTAAACTGGAGATGGGTAGATTTAGACTACACGTAAGGAGGAATTTCTTCACCATGAGAGAGAGAAAGTGCTGGCCCATGCTGCCCAGGGAAGCGGTGGCTGCCTCATCCCTGGAGGTGTTCAAGGCCATATCGGATGAGGCTTCGAGCAACCTGGTCCAGAGGGAGGCATCCCTGCCCATGGCAGGGGGTAGAACTGGGTGGGCTTTAATGTTTCTTGTGACACGAACCGTTGCATGAGTCTGATTCTATGAAATGGTTAATGGAAGGCAGGAAAGGAGAAATGCAATTGCTGCAATACTAATTCAGCCCATGCTGCTCACCATACGTTTCTCGAGTCATCTCCAAGTGGGGCTCCCCATGAGTCACTCCTTTATGAAGACTTGGCTTTGCAAACTGAGCAAGCAGGTTAAGTACTCAAGTTACAGAATTATTATCCTGTTCCCTGGAGCCTGGAATGGAGTGGCTAAGCTGTAAAGGTTGCATAATAAACCAGCGCAAGAATTCTCGGCAGCTTCACAGGCAGTCGCACTGTCATTGCCTTTGCTCCGTGGGGAGCACTAATTGTAGCACTTGCTGCAGTCCCCTCCAGCCTGCTGACAGAATGCCAGTTCCAGGCAAGAACTAATTTATCAGTGGCTGGAGTGGCTAAAGAGAATGTATCTCCTGTCACATCCCAGGCTGCGTCTGCAGTGTTTTGAATGTGGCTTTGTTGCTCTTGCAAATAACGCATGGTAGCAGAGTATTTCTGCGATGAGAAAGAAGGTCCTCTAGGCTTCTAGTCTTATTAGATAACAGTTGTTCTACATTAATCCATTTTAATGAAGTTCCTGACCTTCTTCCTTGGTAAACTGATGAGTAATTTGCCAAATCAATCTTGCCTCGCGTCTTAATCCTATTTTGCAAATAATCCCAATAACTCATATATGAGCAGTTACAATGCTAGGACTGAGTGAAAGAAAAGAGAATTAGATGCAGAGACTAACACTGTGGATAATTATATCGTGTGGTCCTTAGGACAGTGATTGCCAGTTCTAATTCATGGGAAAGACTCTACATGAGAAAGATGTGGAGTATTAAGTCCCATAAAAATTTATGCAGATGTCTTCAACAAACCTGTGCAATCGTAAAGCAACCAGGCAATGTGGAAAAAAAAAAGGTCTTATTTATGGTGCATTGCATAAGTCAAGAGATTTAGTGGGATCTTATAACAAAGTGAGAGTAATTAAATGCCTGAGAATCAGGAATTGGACACTGTAAATGAAAAATGTCCGAAGAGGAACAGTTAATAGACTATGTCAGTGTGTGTTTCTAGGGAAGTTAATGGGCATGATTAAATCTATTTTTTATTTCTACCCATAAACCATATTGGTTCTTAGGTGTCTGTGTTTGGAGAGAAAGGAGAAAGAAATGAAGAGTTGTGTCTGTCTGGTAGCAAGAGGGTGAAAAGTGGAACAAGGACTTAAGCAGGTGCTTATAAGATTATGCCTTAGGTTAGAGGTAAAGGGCTGGAGCACCTCCCATGCAAGGACAGGCTGAGAGACTTGGGGTTGTTCAGCCTGGAGAAGAGAAGGTTCCGAGGAGATCTTAGAGCAGCTTCCACTACTGAAAGGAGCGTTGTGAGAAAGACAGGCAGAGACTCATTATCAGGAAACATAATGATAGGACAAGGGGTTTTCAGCTGGAAGACGGGAGATTGTGCTGAGATCTTAGGAAGAAATGTTTTACTGTGATTGTGAGGAGGCCCTGGCCCAGGTTGCCCAGGGAAGCGGTGGCTGCCCCATCCCTGGAAGGGTTCAAGGCCGGCCTGGATGGGGCTTGGAGCCCCTGATCCAGTGGGAGGTGTCCCTGCCCATGGCAGGGGTGGAACTGGATGGGCTTTGAGGTCCCTTCCAACCCAAAACATTGCATGATTTTATGATTCTGTGTTTTCTGGTCTAAACCACCCAGGAAAACCTCATTCACGCTGGCTTTGAAGCATCATTGCAGAGACATTAAATGGATGCCTGGTAAAAAGACTCTCGCCATTTCTGACAATATTTTGAAGACAAACATGCTTTCTCACTGACAAAGTAGGAATCATGCTGCAGTTATCTCCTGTCAGTCCTGGTGAGCTGTGCAGTCATCTTGATCCAGCTTGATTACCCCTGACATTCCACAGCCTGCTTTCAAACCTGTGCTGACGTTAAAAATTCCCCAACCCTCTGATGGGCTGTGAAGGAAAATGCAGAACAAGGGTGCAAAACACAGGAGAGCAAGAGCAGGCAGAAGCATATTTGTTACTGGATGATCAGCTGAGCTTTCAAAACTGCAATCATACACTTTTCTTTTAATGAAAGAACACTTAATTGATGCCTCTCACTGTGAATAGTGGGGGGCACATGTATATAAGTAAGCGGCTGCAAGAAAAATAGCTGCAGCTCACCTCTGCTTACATACTGGGCAAATTTCCTCACCGTTCAAAGAAAGTGATTTTTTTAATTTATTTATGATAGAGATCTATCTCTTAAATGGCATAATCTGTAAAATCCTTTACAAAACACTGTAAAAAAAGAAAAAGGCTGTTGTAGTTTGCTTCATTCTTCATCTGTTTCACAACAGTGATTAACTGAGCATAATGCCCAACAGAAACACAATGCAAGATCTGTCTGCCTTCTTCTTCAAAAAGCAAACAGTCGTACCAAGTAAGAATTCCTAAAAAAACCCAAGACGATCTCTACTCTGTTCATAAATTAAGCATTACACTGGAGAGTAAGGGCTCTTCATTTTACCAATGGTGAGATCAAAGTGCAACATCCAGAAATCTAAAGAGACCAAAGAAGCAGTAGGAACAACGAGGATACTCGCATGTTCACTGAATTAAATACAATAAAAGCAGTAAAAGATAATAATAAGAAATATATAGATAAGAACTTAAAACCTATCCAGTTCCAACCCCTGCCATGGGCAAGGACACCTCCCACTGGATCAGGGGCTCCAAGCCCCATCCAGCCTGGCCTTGAACACCTCCAGGGATGGGGCAGCCACCACTGCTCTGGGCAACATGGGCCAGGGCCTCCTCACCCTCATAGCAAAACATTTCTTCCTCAATCTCCCCTCTTTTAGCTGAAAATCATCCCCCTTCATCCCTGCACTCCCTGACCGAGAGCCCCTCCCCTGCTTTCCTGGAGCCCCTTTCAATGCTGGAACACTCTCTCTCTAACTTTCTCAGCCTGTCCTTGCACTGGAGGTGCTCCAGCTGCCTGATTATATTTGTAGCTTCCTCTGAACGTGCTCGAGCAGGTCCAAACATGTAATCTGGAAAGGCAAGTTGGCCATTTCATGAGGGAATGTCTGTGTCACAGGCTGTAGCCCAGGAGCACAGGCAGGAACCTGGAGCTCTCCTTCCAGTGCCTTGTTCATCCAACCTGGGGAAACAGGGCATGACCATGACCTATCAGTGCTTACAGTGATGGGGAAAGAGCGATAATAACACCAGTTATTCTCATGCCTGAGAGTAGAGATCAGCAGCAAACAATTCTCTGCTTCTCTTATTAAGTCCGGTTTTGCAGTCTATGAACATGTATCTTTCTGAGCATACCCAGGAATAGGTTATTAATGATGCTCCCTACAGACATGCTGTGCTTATCTTTAAGCAAAACACGAAATCCAGAATATAAAAGAAGCTTTTCGGAGAACTTAAACATGCCACGGAAGAAATTAGCACTGTTAGTTGTGATTGACTGACAACTGATGTTGTAGAACATCCAGCCTGACCTCAGGTATCTCCTGGGTCACAGATACTCACCTTGTAACCTGCATCACTCCTAGCTGAGCAGGCTTTTGGGGAAGAAATCCAGTTATGATTTAGAGATAGATTCAAGGTCTTCTTGTAAATAGGCTAAATATATCCTGAGCCTCTGAAAAAGCAGAGTGCTGTCAAAAAAAGAGCGAGCGTGTGGAGGTAAAAACAATGTTTCTGAAGAGCAGCGACAATCACAGTGTGGGTTAGGCACGCTTGTTGTTTTGAGGTCCTTGTTAAAACCATGACAGCTTAAAGCACTCTGCGGAAATGAAACATTGGAGGAAAATGCTGTGGGATTGCTGAGAGAGTGTTTTTTCGCAGCAAATTCCAGAGCTGAAAAATGGAGGAACGCATTGACTGCATGCCCAGGAGAGAAAGCAAAAATGGATATGAACAAATGATTGTGAAACACTGTGTTTCTGCAGCTGAGCAAGTGATCGTGCAGGTGTTTGGATCGAACGAGCTCTGCCTGGCCATCGCGGCACAGAGGAGTACACGTGGTGGGTAATTACTTCAGCCTGGCTGACAGTGATACATTTATTAAGCTGTGATAAGTCACTGCTTTCACTTGTCTGTCCAAGCCCGGAGTACTTCTCTAGTGATAAAGTCCAAACAGAGATTGTAAAGATTTCTACCTGCAGGAGCAAATTAAATTTCTGTCCCTACGCTACCAAGACTCTGAGCAGAGTGGATAATTTATGTCAAGAGGGTGACCAGCCTCTTGGCAGGGGTAAAAGAAGCAGAGGAGCAGAATCTAGGGAGAAATTCTGAGAGGCAGAATCTTGATCTCTGTGTAGAGGAGAAATTGCGGAGAGCCTCTGAGGCTGAAGAATCAAATTCTGGAGAATTATGGAGAAACCTTAAAAAATCTTTCAGTATGTTTGTAGGAAACAGTGAAACAGGTGGGCAGCCACAGCGATGCCGTTTAAAATTCCAATTCTGGCAGCAATGTCCTTGTCCAGTTTCCTGTGCCAAGCCTGGTATTTTTCATAGAATCCGAGAATGGTTTGTTTTGGGTTGGAAGAGACCTTAAGTATCATCCAGTTCCACCCCTGCCATGGGCAGGGACACCTCCTGCTGGATCAGGGGCTCCAAGCCCCATCCAGCCTGGCCTTGAACACCTCCAGGGATGGGGCAGCCACAACTTCCCTGGAAACCTGGGCCAGGGCCTCCCCACCCTCATGAAGAATTTCTTCCTAATGTCTAATCTAAATGTTCTCTCTTCCAATTTAAAGCCATTCCCCCTCGTCCTATCACTCCATGCCCTTGCCAAAAATCCCTTCCTATCTTTTTCCAAACTTATTTTTATACTCAGCACTGAATTAATATTTCTCTTGTGCTTCTCAGTGAGCACCAGCACCACATTACAAACACAGGGTCGTGTGAAAATACTAACTGTTGCTGATTAAAAACACTGCTCCTGTAAACTGGGTTTCAGCCAATTTTGCACCTGGAGCATATCAATGCCTGGATTTTGCCATTTCATAAGCTACAGTAAAGGGATGCCTCAAATATATACAGGTATTTATTTTCTTCTCTTTGAGCTCTTCATTTAAAGCTAAATGCATTAATGAAGCTAAATTAGGATGGCAGAAAATAAAATAATGTGGACATGGCTTATAGACATACAATGAAATCTAGCTTAGTTTTATTCTTTCTCACCCAGCATCTGCTATGGCTTTCAGGCCAGAGTCTCCATTGAAAAATTGTGCCACTACACACATTTAAAACAATCTATCTGAGAGAAGTAAAACAGGCAGTCCACTGATCTGTTGATAAGAATATTGTATTGGTGGGAATTGGGATTGGTGGGAATGGTTGGACTCGACGATCCAGTGGGTCTCTTCCAACCTGGTTATTCTGTGATTCTGTGATTCTGTATATCAAGTGATCAGTGAGAGGAAAAGAAGCAGTAGCATGTGCTCTAATAACACTTTGCAAACACCTGCAGTATCAAAAAAAGGGTCCTTGGAGAATTTTGCTGCAGGAAGCAGTGATCTGAAAAGAAGGTGGCAGGTGATCAGATGAACAAGATCTCTCCATTCAATGCTCCAGTACAAATGGATGATGCAGTGCGCCCGGATGGCCAAGAAGGGCAACAGCATCCTGGCTTGGATCAGCCATGGTGTGGAAAGCAGGAGTAGGGAAGGGATCATCCCCCTGGACTCAGCACTAGTGAGGTGGCACCTCAAATCCTGGGTTCAGTTTTAAGTTCCTCACTACAAGAAAGGCATTGAGGGGCTGGAGCATATTCAGAGATAGGTAACAAGGCTGGGGAATAGACCCCAAGGGTTCTGGGAGAAGCTGAGGGACATGGGGCTGTTTAGGCTGGAGAAGAGGAGGCTGAGGGGACCTCATCACTCTCTGCAGCTCCCTGAAATGAGGTTGTGGTGGTGGTATCTTCTCCCAGGTAACAAGTAATGGGATGGGAAAAAATGGTCCCAAGTTGTGCCAGGGGATGTTTAGATGTTTAGCAAACATTTATCTACCAGAAGAGTGGTGAAGCCCTGGCAGGGGCTGCCCAGGGCAGTGGTGGATTCTCCGTCCCTGTACAGGCTCAAAAAGCATGTGGTCATACCAATTCAGGACATGGTTTAGCAGGCACAGTGGTGTTGGGCTGATGGTTGGACTGGAGGAGCTTAGAGGCCTTTTCCAGCCTCAGCAACTCCGTGATTTCTATGATTCTATGAAATACTTGGATATAAATAAAGGGAAATATTGAGGAGGAAGAAAGAGTTTCTACTGCATTGGTACTTAATGCTGATGCAAGTGTCATGGGATTACTGCATTATGTCCTTTGTCCACAGCTCCAGGAGAAGGTTAATAGGTTAAACAAGGCTCATGCTGGAACTAAACAAATGTTTTAGATTTGGGAAAATATGCCCTAGTAGCAACAGACTGCAGGAGCACAATGTGGGTAATTTAGAAAGAGATTAAAAGATGACTTGATCATAACAAGTAAGTACCGACATGGGGAATAGAAATTAAGATAATGGGCTCTTGAGTCTTTCTGGCACATATGTAACAAGATCTAGTGGTTGGAAGCTGAAATTAGACAAATTAAGAGTAGAAATAAAATACACGCTTGATTATGAGAGTAAATTAACAAATGGGCCCACTGGCTGGATGTTGGGAAACATATAAATAGAATATATACATCACTGGAAATGTGTAAACCAGTGAGGGCATTCTCAAAACAACATGCTCATTATTTTAGGAAGGTCTTCTGATGAGTATCACACTGATAGTTTGCAAGAATAAATCCAGGTTAAATAATCTATGAGTTCCTAACTGTCTCTGGTGATTGGGATATAAAGGCACAAGAACAGTTGTAGTTGCCTCTGCTCTGGCCTGGCTGGAACTGATCTTGTTTGTGAAGAACACAAAGACTTCATATATTTTCCCAAATACCTGTCCCAAGTCCGTTCCTCACGATCTCCTGTCACAGGAAGGCAGAAGAAGAGAAGGCTCTTGATCAGGGAGTGTGGGGATAGGACAAGGGGGAATGGTTTTGAGCTGAAAGGGGGGAGACTGAGATGAGATCTTAGGAAGAATTGTTTTCCTGTGAGCTTGGGGAGGCACTGGTGACGCTTGCCCAGAGCAGAGGTGGCTGCTGCATCCCCGGGGGTGTCCAAGTCCAGGCTGGATGGGTCTTGGAGATACCGGATCCAGTGGGAGATGTCCTGCCTGTGGCAGCGCTGGGACTGGATGGACTTTGAGGTCCCTTCCAACCCACTCCATTCCATGATTCTATGATAAGTGGGATAGAGTGCTTCACAATGACTCCTGGCATCCAGGCATCATTCACCTGAAGTGTGTTGAGTAAGAGAAGCCAGTGGAGAGAGATAAGAATGTAATTGTGCAGCCATCACTGAAACATAAGGCATCTTAGTCCTGGAGATTGGCAGAGATTAATTAAAAGTCTGAATTTCAAATGATTTCATTAAATTGGTACAAATCCCATTTTGAACACTCATTTTTCATTGTAAAACCACAGGCTCTAATTTAGTTTAAGTAAGGGTGGTCAAGTAACCTAAGATAGGAATTGTTTAAACCCCAAAGACCTACGCGTGTGTGAAGGGTGCATCACTTCAGTAGCTTGAGCAGCCTAGTGTGAAACGGGCTGAATATTAAGCCTCACAGTCTCATGAAAAAGAGATAGGCATGGAATTGATTGATGAGAAGCTCGGTGTGAGCCGGCAATGTGCGCTCACAGCCCAGAAGGCCAACTGTGTCCTGGGCTGCAACAAAAGAAGCGTGGCTACGAGGAGGAGGGAGGGGATTCTGCCCATATATTCCTCTCCTGTGAGACCTCATCTGGCATCCTCAATGGAAGAAGGTTGGAATGGGTCCAGAGGAGGTTACAAAATTGATCAGAGGGCTGGAGCACCTTCCATACAAGGACAGGCTGAGAGAGTTGAGATTGTTCAGCCTGGAGAAGAGAAGGCTCCGAGGAGACCTTATAGTGACCTTCCAGTGGCTGAAGGTGGCTCCCAGAAAGCTGAAGAGGAACTTTTTACAGAGGCTTGTATTGGTAGCACTAGGGCAATGGGTATAAACTGGAGAGGGGCAGATTTAGACTAGACATAAAGAGGAATTTCTTCACTATGAGAGTGGTGAGGCGCTGGAACAGGTTTCCCAGGGAAGTGGTGGCTGCCCTGTCCCTGGAGGTGTTCAAGGCCAGTTTGGAAGGGGCCTTGGGCAGCTTGATCCAGTGGGAGGTGTCCCTGCCCATAGCAGGGGGTGGAACTGGATGGGCTTTGAGGTCTCCTCTGACCAAAACCATTCTATGTGATTCTATGATTTGCAGCAGGTTGAACAGAGCAGGGCATGTGAGAGAAATATGCTTATATGTTGTATGTTTTGTGTGGTCTCTGTTTACACACAGTGTTTCTGAGATGCAACAATTAGGTGCCTTCAGCTGAATCTAATTGTTTTCCACTCTTGATGTCAACATCAGAACTTGGAATGAAAATCAGATCTCTTGTGGTTAATATAATGCACTTTTGAGGCTGTGGACTTACTCTGTATACTGTGACTGGCCCAATAGGATGGACAGAAGGGTCTTCTGAGTCTGAAGATCTCCTAGCAGACTGTTGCAAATCCTGACAAAGGGAAAGTTCTTCCTTTTTTCTCTGTGTTTCTTTATTTTGCTTTTTCTGAGTGATTGTTCTGGGCAGTTAAAGAAACTTGAAAAGAGACAATCAGCAGGGAAACCCAGATGACTGGCAGCTCTACTGAAGCTTTTTAGCTTCTTTTAAAACAATTCTCAGGGCTGCAATGAGGGCTTTTCTGTGCAGCAATTGATTCCTGGTTTGCATTTGTGTAGCTTGTAATAAATAAAACCTCTGATCCACCTGGAGCCTCCAGGGCCCCTTTGTGCAGCCTGAGATCAACAAGTTCATTCAGTAGCGTAAATCACAGAAATGTAAGAAGGAAGCTGAACTGACTGGGTACATCAAAGCTCTGCACTGAGGGAACATATCGCTTATTCCTGCTCTGCTCCCGGGGCAGAATGTTCATCTCCTGTTCTTGCAAACATCCACCAGAGAGAACTCTTCAGCTCCCTGCTTCATTGGCATTTGTTAAAGAGTTTTTTCTAAAAGCCATATGGAATCTTAGAGGTGATAATTTAGTTTCTTCTTCAACTGGTGGACAAAAATTAATTGCCCTCACATTTAGACATATTTTGCCTATGTTATCATCTGCACAGTACCCATTCCCTACATCTGTCCATACTCTTCTATCTGTCTGAGCAGTTCACTCATGCTGGGTGGCTAAAGGCTTCTGTTTCTCTCCTGAAAATTCTTTCTATTTTCTTACATCTTCCTTCCTTGAAATCCAGTATTCAGAGCATGGGATAGCACCTCAGTATTCTATGTCCTGCCCCTCCATCTCCTGTTAATCTAGAATCATCCAGTTATTAAGGTTGGAAAAGACCTCTAAGCTCATGAAGCCCACCACCACTGTGCCTACTAAACCATGTCCCAAAGTGCCACATCTACATGCTTTTTGAAGCCTTCTAGGGATGGAGACTTCACCACTGCCCTGGGCAGCCTCTGCCAGGGCTATTTTTAAGTGTCCCAGTGAGATCTGCCCTTTAACTAACACAAGCAGCACATGGTTCACTCACAGGGGGTTTTATGTTACTAAGAAGTGCAAATCTTTCCCAGATATTAAATGCATCTTCAAAATAGGGAACAAAACCAGAACTTGAGTTGATGTCATCAATGGCACATACTACAGATGGACCAGTTCAGCTGGATAAACCTTCATCTAACCAACCATGTTTTTCAATTTATGTGGAATATCAGCTGTAGGTTTGCAAACAGCTAAACGCAGATCAGCTTCATTTTTGTTGTTATGTCCCATTGTCGTGGCTGCCCCATCCCTGGAGGTGTTCAAGGCCAGGTTGGATGAGGCTTTGAGCAACCTGATCCAGTGGGAGGTGTCCCTCCTTATGGCAGCGGGGTGGAACTGGATGGGCTTTGAGGTTCCTTCCAATACAAACCATTCCATGATTGTTTAATACCAAAGATCCTCAGAATTTCTCAGGCCCATCTCCCATTGAGACAATAAGGTAGAGCTGAGCAGAAATACTGTAAGCTGTTAAAGTGTTATGACTGTGCACCTGAAACACTGACAGATAAACTGGCATTTGACTCATTTGGTCACATTTCATTTAACTTCAGAAAATAAATTAGAAGATATGACAGTTCTGTTCATGCAGAGATAAAATTGTGCTGTCTCAGGAAGTGGGTGGTCACACACAGTGCCAGTTTCTGTTGAGTCTATGCAAAATATATGTCAGCTGAGCTGATTTGACATTAATTACATGTTTAATTTTTCCTACAGTTAACTGGATGGTGAATGAGAAACTCTAAAAGGGAGGGGCGGTGGGGTCCCACTTTCATTGCCTCTGAAATGCACCAAAGTTGAGTCTATGTTTGCCGTCACTGAAATGTGTTTGTAAGCAGAAAAGGATGGTTGATGACACTGCAGTGACATCCCTCACTTATTCTTAAGTTATGTGAGTTTAAGATCAGCTCTTCCACATATCAGTCACCAGAGAGAAGAAATTAGCACCTGCTCCTTAGTGTAAGATGGTTTGAGAAACACTTTAAGAATGGACAAATTGGAGATCTTTTATGTTTTGGAACAATTGTTTATATAGAAGCTGAGGACAGCTCGATGAAGAGTCTGAAAAGAATCAGAGGAGGAAACCTCAGACTGCTATGAAAAAAAGTCATAAAGACCACATTGAATGGGACTTCGAGCCACCTGATCCAGTGGGAAGTGTCCCTGTCCATGGCAGAGGGTTGGAACTGGATGGGCTTTAAGGTCCCTTCTAATCCAAACCATTCCAAGATTCTGTGATCCTGGGATATGTGTGCAGGAATAATATATAATAAATATTTCCTTCTGTGCACTTATGGTGAGGTCACAGCTGTCAGGATATGAGCAACAGGAATCAAGAAAGACATGAACTAATGGGAGATAGTCAGGGTTGGGGAATAATAACTAGGAATCTAGAAAACGTGAACACTGAAGATTCAGGGGCAGGTTGGATGAGGCTCTGAGCAGCGTGGTTTAGCAGAAGGTGTCTCTGCTCATTGATGAGCTTTCAGGTGCCGTCCAACCCAAACCATGCTTTCACTCTATGATTCTGTGAAAGAGGGCTGTTCAGTTTAGAGAACAGAAGGCAGAGGGGAGTGATAAGAGAGTTTAAGTGTTTAAAATATTGCTTAAGAGAAGAAATATTTATTTTCCATATCGAGTGCAAGAAGCTATGGGTATGAACTGTAGTAAGGGGGAGAGGGTTGAGCCTCCAAAATCCAGTGGGTTAGCACTGGGTGGAAAGATCTCCTTCTGTATGCAGAGGTGTCTGAGTATGGATCTGGGTAAAAGCAGCTGTAAGCGTTTAAGAGCTGAAATAGCCTTTGTACAAGGAGGTGGACTAGGTGACCTCTATCACAGCTGAAAAATTAGACCCTTAGTTTCACCATCACTCGTCTTTTTCTCTGTAAAATGGGGACAATTCATAGCAAGCCATGCTATTACCTTAAATCTGTCAAAGATTATGAGGAGCTCAGATGCTTCAGGAACAGGGGAAGGGAGGTGTGTAAGCTTCTGAGGTTGATCAGCAGCCTCTTAAAACCATGATTTAAGTGGCATTGTGCTGTTGTCTTGTAACTCAGATGCTGCTTTACTGCGTTTCCTGCAGGGAATGGGCCCAGTTTTTTTTTCCCCCTAAGCGTTATCAAACACAATGTTAGAGATAGTATTTGAGAAACCCATCAGAGACCGTGATCTTAATTCTCCTGGGATAGCGTTTGCTATGAGGCCATTGGCCTGTATCCATGTGGCTGTTGATGAGGAGCTGTCAGCTCTTACTCCCTGCAGGCAGCAGGGAAGAATCAGTCCTGCAGAAAGGCCCATGACTGGCAGGTGTTTTCCTGTTTCATATTGTGCTCTGCCAGAATGGAGGAAGAAGATTGATAACTGGAAGGGGAGCTTAAACTGGGCTCCATCTCATATAGATAGTTGGACTGAAAATATCTTTTCTTAATTGCAAGGATTCAGGGGCGTGACGCAAGAACACTTTACAAATTCAATGGTTAAATGCTGGGTTTTCTTGAAAAGAAATTCTCATAGATTCATAGAATGGTTTGGGTTGGAAGGGACCCCAAAGCTCATCCAGTTCCACCCCCTGCCATGGGCAGGGACACCTCCCACTGGATCCGGTTGCTCCAAGCCCCATCCAGCCTTGAACACCTCCAGGGATGGGGCAGCCACCACTGCTCTGAGCAACCTGAGCCAGCGCCTCTGCTCTCTCACAGGAAAACATTTCTTCCTAAGATCTCATTTTAGTCTCCCTTTTTTTCAGCTGAAAGCCTTCCCCTTCATACTGTCCCTGTGCTCCCTGATCAAAAGCCCCTCCACAACTTTCCTGGAGCCCCTTTCAGTACTGGAAGATGCTTCAAGGTCTTCCCACAGCCTTCTCTTCTCCAGGCTGAACAATCACAACCCTCTCAGCCTGGCCTCAGAGCAGAGGTTCTCCAGCCAATGGATCATCTTCGTGGCTTCCTCTGGATTTGCTCCAACAACTCCATGTCTTTCCTGTGTTGAGGACTCCAGAGCTGGACACAGAACTCCAGGTGGGGTCTCACCAGAGTGGAGCAGAGATGAAGAACCCCCTCCCTCGTCCTGCTGGTCCCACTGCTTTGGATGCAGCCCAGGACACGGTTGGTTTCTGGGCTAAAGCTAAATAACTTTTCTCTTCGAAATACTTATCTCTGCCTTGTAAAGTATTGTTTTAAAATCCAAATACTACGGAGGCAAGCTGTGCTGTTGTGTTTGGAGATTGCTTATTCCTGGTCATATTTTTCACCTAGAGGGATGAACTTGTTCAGCAAAAACATCTAAGGGGATAATCTGGAATTTAATATGAGATATTGGAAGTAAGGAGGGACTGGTTTGTGCATCTTCAATACATCTGATTAAGGACTAGGTACTAAAAAGGAATAATGTATCGTTGTATTTAACCCAGCAGCTGTCTGGGATTTGGAGATTCGAAAGCAATCTTTACACCTCAGAGGTAATCTCCTGATTAAATGCTGGATTTGGAAATGCCCCAGGTTATCGTGCAAAGGTCTGTATGGAAGACAAGAGAAGGCAGTCTGTTTGGTATCTGCACTAGCATAAACTGCAAATTTTCAGGGAAGAGGCAACAAAACAGTAATTTATTCAGCATGATTTCTTATCAGGAAATCACCTATTTTTATGCAAGGATAATGTTCACTGCTGTGGATTTGCAGCTGCTGGTAATGATGAACATCTACCTAATCATTTACAAACATTGTATCATTGTGCTTTCTTGTATTGTTTTCTAACAGCCTTCTTGATTCAGCTCAAGATAGGCAGAGAGTAAATATTTGCTAATGTGGAAAGGATACAGTGTTCATACAGTCATGAATTATTGAATACTGGTTCTTGATTCAGTTATCGAGGTATTTACTATATATCTTGTTAGATTACATAAACAGAGATGTTAGCAAAAGGTTCAGTGTAACAAGAATGACTCAAGAGAGCAGCATCTGCCAGCCATGTCCTGGGCTGCATCCAAAGCAGCTTGGCCAGCAGGGTGAGGGAGGGGATTCTGCCCCTCTATCCTGCTGTTGTGAGACCCCCCACCTGGAATACTGTGTCCAGTTCTGGAATCCCAACCATAAGAAGGAGAGGGAACTGTTGGAACAGCTCCAGAGGCGGCCACGACGGTGATCAGAGGGCTGGAGCACCTCTGCTGTAAGGATGGGCTGAGAGAGTTGCGGTTGTTCAGCCTGGAGAAGAGAAGGCTCCGAGGAGACCTTAAAGCAGCTTCCAGTACTAAAAAGGGCTCCAGGAAAGCTGGGGAGGGGCTTTTTTACAAGGGCCTGGTGTGACAGGATGAGGGGGAATGGCTTTAGATTGAAAGGGGGAAGATTTAGATTAGACATTAGGAAGAAATTCTTCACAATGAGGGTGGGGAGACCCTGGCCCAGGTTGCCCAGAGCAGTGGTGGCTGCCCCATCCCTGGAGGGGTTCAGGGCCAGGTTGGATGGGGCTTGGAGCAACCTGATCCAGTGGGAGGTGTCCCTGCCCATGGCAGCGGGTGGAATTGGATAATTTGAAGCTATCTTCCAACTCAACCCATTCTATGATTCTCTCCACAGACCCTAAGGGAACTTTACTTTGTATCCACAGTGAGCTCTCTGCACCACAATGGGACTTAAGCCTGCTTTAGTCTCATCCTCACCTTAACTAGATAACTAAGCGCATAAATCCAATTCTTACATTGCTCTTCAGCAATACCATGTTTGATCATTTGTAAAGTCTATCCAGTTCCGCCCCCTGCAATGGGCAGGGACACCTTCTACTGGGTGAGGTTGCTCAAAACCCCATCCAACCTGGCTTGAACACTTCCGTGCTTGGGGTAGCCATGAATTCTCTGAGCAACCTGTTCATATTGCAAAGGAAGGAAATATACAACTAAATTATGCCTATCTATCCACATCCTGCTGGATTTGTGTTCGAGTTTCTTAGATATTGTGGCTTCTCTCCTGACCTAAAGAGAAAATGCATATTTTGGCATGCCCTGCCACTAATTCTGGGCACAGAGGGTGTCATGAAGCATGGAATGACCTCAAAAGACATGAAGTACTTAGCAATTAAATGGGAAAACTGCTCATGGAACAAACTGTGTAACAGTTTGAGGTTAAAATTGTTAAAAGCTAATTATTTAGAGGCTAAAAGCAAGTACAAGATTTTGCCTGGCACTTTTTTATCCTTCCTGGAATGATGCATTGCATATTTTTGATTGGTTAATAGAAAACAAATCAATTTGGGAGCATACTTATTGAAAGTGTAATATAATCATTCCTATAACAGATCGTTATCTGTGAGGAACAAGATTATTTCTCCGGGGCCATGATGGGTTAAGAGTAATTATCGACTAACAAACATGCCAGAAATCTTGTACTGAGAGGCACGGTTGTCTTTTTCTTTTCAAGAGAATTTAATTTAAGTGATGCTGTTGTGCTGCTAGTGCCAAAAAAATAAAGGAGGGGATTCTTGAGAGCAGTGAACTCTTGGTAACCTTTCCAATGAAGATGTTAGCACTTGGTAGAAAAAGGCACGCTGAGAAAGGATCAGGAGTCTAACCCTTCGTGCTAAAGGCAGTCCTATGTACTATGAATTGTGCTCACCTCAAACCACTCCACTGGCTTTCAAAGAATCTACAACCTTGTAAAGTTGAAGTAAAGCAATGGCCAAGTTGTCCAGTTGCCATTTCATTGCTTTGGTGTGTTTGGAAATGGAAGAAGTAACAATTTGAAGTTTCTCATGCTCAGGCTGGGCACAGAAGGCAAAATGCCTGGGACACAGCAAGCAACCCTTCAGTGGAAGATTCTGGACCAGAGCTGAATGAATTTCCTTTTTCACAGAAAGGGTCATTGGGCGCTGGAACAGGCTGCCCAGGGAGGTGGTGGAGTCACCTTCCCTGGAGGTGTTTAAGGCACAGGTGGATGAGGTGCTGAGGGGCATGGTTTAGTGGGTGATAGGAACAATTGGACTTGATGATCCGGTGTGTCTCTTCCAACCTGGTTATTCTATGATCTATGAATAGAGTTGCAACCAACCCTATGGAGAGTTTTGTGTAATGCTGTATATTGGGCCCTTGCAAAACTAGAACTGAGGGTACCCAAGACCAGTTTCCACTCTCACTGGTGGCCACATCATGCAGTCAAGACTACAAAGCCCTTTTGCATCTCGCTGCAAGGTGTTGCTCCACTTAAAGCAGGCACAAGAAGCACAAGGATCTGAAAAAGTGGTGAGGAAAAGCAGAGCTGCAGCTAAACCCAGCAAAGTTGGAAGTGGCTTAGACTGGAAGTGAGAGTTAATGGAGATGGGAGATGGAGAGCAGAACTCGGTATTTTGCAATAGGGGCAAGAGGCGACTAATGGATTAGAAATCAGATGCAGGCCTACAGTGGATTTACCCGATTTGAAATAAAAAAAAAAAAACCAACAAGACAACTCCATTAGTGTAATGCATCTTTCACACAGCTGTGACAAATCTGCAGGCTCTCTGTGTGTTGGCAACAACAATTTCCTCTGCTCTGAGCCTTAGTACATTAGTGTCGTCCTGGATGAAGGAGGAGAAAATGAGAAATTGAAAGCATAAGGAATCTTGTTTCACTCAAGGAGCAGCCCATGGGACAGAGGTGAATCCTGTAATCTCAGCCCTGCAGGGATGCTACTTAAGGACTGATGATGTGTTTCCCTGGCCTTGTGTTTCCACTGTTTGCTGCTGAGGTCCTGGTCTGGATCTGAAAGCCTCAGGGTTGTTTGCCCCTCCAGTGTTGCAAACAAGGCAAAGAAGTCCTTTTGCTTTGTGAGAAAAGCAAATAAAACATGAGCTGGCAATGTGCACTCACAGCCCAGAAGGCCAACCGTATGCTGGGTTGTATCTAAGCAGGTTTTAATTACGTGGATGTTGGTCTCTTCTCCCAAGGGACAGGCAATAGAATGAGAGGGAATGACCTCAGACTGCACCAGGGGAGGTTTAGTTTGGGTATTAGGAAATATTTCTTTCCTGAAAGGGTTCTCAGGCCCTGGCAGAGGCTGCCCAGGGAGGTGGTGGAGTCCCCATCCCTGGAGGGTTTTGAAAGCCTGGCAGATGAGGTGCTCAGGGATCTAGTTTAGTAATGGACAGTGACGGTTAGACTCAAACTTGATGATTCCTAAAGGCAAAGCCTTTCACCTGCTCTAACATTTGTCAGGGAAGATGCAGTGTTGACCAGGAGGGAAGGCTGGCCAGGTTAAGTAATCAACATATACATAGGAGCAAAAGGAGCAGCACAGCGCAGCGCCGTGTATTTCTTTCTCCTTCTTAATGTTTGATCCCTGCAGTTAAGATACACCACACTCTGATTTAATACCACGCGGCATGCTGCAGCGTGGTGCTTGCTGACCCAGCCTGGCATGAGAAGCCATGAAAGGACACTTTGATGGGATGATTATTTTCAAAACGGTTTTAAAGTGTGATTACAGAAACTTCAATTTTCAAAAGCTGGAAGCCTATCAAAGATGTTCTTCATATGTTCATACATATCTATAACTTCAAAGAAAGGTTGAGAGGGCTCACATCCCTTCCTGCTTGAATATTGGCCAAAATTGCCTCGTTAACTTAAATTACCTCTTGGAAGTGATCACGGCAGAGTTTTCTGCTTTTACCCAGTGAGTGAGTGGTTCTTAACCGATTCTTACAAAGCTGAACCCAAGTCTCTGTCCCTGCATGTCCTGGTCACGTTGTCACCCAGGGATTCTGCAGGAGCTCCTTGCACTGCCTGCTTCATCTGGAAGACTGCACTTCTTGCTGCCAAAATTAACTCCCTCAGCAAATCCCAGGCTTTTGTTAGAAAAGGAATGGGCGACAGAGCTCCAGAACTGCATCATTGACTTGTTAGAGCAAATGGCTCTATACATATATGGAATGTATATGGAAAACGTAGTCCATGTGATGAAGATAAAGGTCAATCCTATTAAAAAACTATATCCTCTTCCTTCCACTTCACCCCTTCTTTTCCATCTTCCCTGTTTTACATTCCCTATTGTACTGTATGATAGAAAGAAGGATGGAGGGGAAATGAAAGACATTTTAGGTGAAAAGGGAAATGGGAAAAGTGCTGACTTAGTCTATAGGTTCTCTTGTGAAAACATAAGACTTGAGGCAAATTGATGAGTGAATTTTTTTATCAGTTTCCCATGAAATAAGGATCGTCTTCCAAGCCATTCTGCTTGGGCTAACAGCTGTTGTTGCTACTGTAGCAAAACCTTTGTTCAGTCAAGCTGCTTCAGAAGGTTACATCTGACACTGAGAACTTCAAAGGTCCTCCAGGTGTTGCCAGCTCTAATATTTCCTGGCATGTGAACTGTCTTGCATGATGCCTTGTACAGCAAGAAGCACCCTCCTCCCTGTGAACTCCCGTACTGTGCCATCGCTCCTTTCTCCAGGACTGCTCATGATTCACATTTTTGAAATCATAGAATCATAGAATATTTTAGCTTGGAAGAGACCTCAAAGCCCATCCAGTTCCACCCCCTGCCATGGGCAGGGACACGTCCCACTGCATCAGGGGCTCCAAGCCCCATCCAACCTGGCCTTGAACCCCTCCAGGGAAGGGGCAGCCACCACTGCTCTGGGCAGCCTGAGCCAGGGCCTCCCTACCCTCATTGTGAAGAATTTTTTCCTAATGTCTAATCTAAATCTTCCCCCTTCCAGTTTAAAGCCATTCCCGTCCTATCACTATATGCCCTTGTAGAAAGCCCATCCTCAGCTTTCCTGGAGCCCCTTTGAACAAGGCTGCTATAAGGTCTCCAATATAGAGGATTTTAGTCAGTTTTCCACCATGCCTTTTCTCTTGGCTAACTTGATGCTTTATTACCATGATAGGGCAGCACAAATTTTGGAAAGCCTTATCAGTAATTTCTTTTTCTTTTGCTCTCCCTCCTTCCCAGTCTCTCCTGCCTGTCTACTCTCCCTCAATTTGCTCAATCCCTTCCTCTGAACTTTCAGGGAAGGCCAGAGAATTCACATGAGAAATAGTATTGAAGGTAGGACTTCTGAATTCTTGGCAGATACGTCAATAACGAGGCAGCTTTCCACCAAGCCTTTCATCCTCCCTGCCAAACTGGTTGCAAAAGCCCCTAGTTTTTATTAGTCGGGGTTTTAAAAGACACAAATAAAACCTTGACCTTCAATACATTTACTTTCTGTTCCTACCTTGTCTAAAGGGCTTGCTAGCAGCTCGGACAAGACTGTTGGCATGGAGGGATCCAATGTCACCAGTTAAATTAATGAGATGTTGTTCACTCTTTTGAGACTTTAAGCACACACAATATGCTTGGCTCTGTTCGGTGCAGTTTGTCCCTAGTAAGTTACTGTCTTAACATTAAAAAACCCACTTCTGACAACTGGACAGTTGCCAAGGTCTCTCTGGATAACACAATGGAAAAGTGGAATGAAATTTAAACAATTGCTTTTCCCTCCTCCTTTTGTCCTCTCTTTCTAATACCTCCAGTTTATTGAGGCAGTGAGCCTAGTCAAAAGCTGAAATTTAAGTGTGACATAAACCTTTATCAGATTTACTTGGAGTGAAATGCTGAGTGTCTGGATTTACCCTAGACATTTCAAAGACTGATTAGTGCTCGTATAGCACCACCAGCTGTGGATGATCATAGAATCATGGAATGGTTTGGGTTGGAAAGGACCTCAAAGCCCATGTAGTTACACCCCCTGCCATGGGCAGGGACACCTCCCACTGGATCAGGGGCTCCAAGCCCCATTCAACCTGGCCTTGAACACTCCAGGGATGGGGCAGCCACCACGGCTCTGGGCAACCTGGGCCAGGGCCTCCCCATCCTCACAGGAAAGCATTGCTTCCATATATCCAGTATGAATTTCCCTTTCCTTAGTTTAAAACCATTAGTTCTTGTCCTGTCACAACCAGACTTGCTAAAATGTCTGTCCCCATCTTCCTTATGGGCCTCTTAAGTACTGGAAACTGCTCTAAGTTCTCCCTAGAACATTCTCCAGGCTGAACAAGGCCAACTCTCTCAGCCTGTCCTCATCTGAGAGGTACTCCCATATCTTGGATCATCTTTGTGGCCTCCTCTGGACCTCCAACAGCTCCACATTGTTTTTCTGCTGAGGATTCCAAAGCTGGAAACAGTATTTCAGCTGAGGTCTCACCAGAAGGAAACCGTGATGCCCTGTAAGTTACTGAATCGTGGCTCTATGGCCTTGGAACTCTCATTTCCATGACCAAAAGAGGAAGAATCTCAGCAGAACCAAACTCACTCTGCCCAAATAATCCCTATGAGCAACAATGATCTAGGCCAGATGAAGAGTTGTTTTAGGGGGTCAGAAGAACCTACCGACTGACAAGCCAACCCCACCAGGATCATTGCATTTAATTATCAAGGGTAGTTTGGTCAGCAGGTGGGTGTAAAGGATCAGAAAGTAGAGAAAAGTTGTGCTGCATGTTGGCTACAGTAGCAGGAGAGTTTGTATTTTAAGAATAGAGATGCTGGTCCAGATCTACGTACCGCTTGCTGTAACCAAAAGGTTAGAAATGGCTGAGGTGACAATGTAGTTCTGAGAGTGGAGCTTCTCCTTAACCCACACCAGCGCTGCTGACACTTGTGTTACTGATTTCTTCTACCTTTTTGTAAGAGCAGATAAAGCGGACAATAATTGCAGTCTACAGGTCTGTAATTGGGAGGACTGAAAGGAGAAATTGGAGCAAATTAAATGAAAAGGCTCATTTTTCTTAGGCACAAAAAGAAATAAGACGTGGGTGAGTGCTTGTTTTTCATAAAAAGTCATTTACAGCTCTTTTCAGAAAGGCTGCATGTGAACAGGACACACACCTATGTAATAAAGACAAATTAAACTCCCCCAAGTCAATGATGGCTCTGCACGGCATTGCAATACAAAGCAGGAATAGCAGGAGACCCACTTGATTAGACCCTGGTTGTAAAAGCCACACCACTTGAAGTCTCATAAGTTTGAGCACCGGTTCTCTCACACCCTTTCCAAAATCACAGCAGTGGTGAGGGAATGGGTTTCCTTCTCACAGCCTGTATGGCTTGGTGAAACTTTCTGCTCCAGGCATAGAATCATAGAATACTTCGGGTTGGAAGGGACCTCAAAGCCCATCCAGTTCCACCCTCTGCCATGTGCAGGGACACCTCCCACTGGATCAGGGGCTCCAAGCTCTATCCAACCTGGCCTTGAACCCCTCCAGGGATGGGGCAGCCACAACATCCCTAGGCAATGTTTTCCAGTGCCTCACCACCCTCATGGTGATGAAGTTCCTCCTGCATCCTGCAGCCAAGCCCACCACAGACCCTTGGTCAGTGATATGGCATTTGCACATCACTTTCCCACACTGTCATGCTTGATGCTGCATTGTCTGGTGACACCAGCACCTTATCCATCGCCCAAGCCATTACTTCAGCATCTTTATTAAAGGAGAGACCCTTCCATTACCTTGCTGAATTCTCAGAGATAAAAGGTCTTTCCAGACTTTCCTTGTATTTCATCCCATGTCTGGTGAAGCCCAGTTGTTTTGGCCAGATGTGGCTTGCAGAGGCCACTCCAGCCGCATAGTGAGCACAAGCCAAAAGGATGGAGAGAGGCTTTTGATCAGGGATTAGAGGAATAGGACAGGGGGCGGGAGGAGAAGCTGAAAGAGGGGAGATTGAGATGAGATCTTAGGAAGAAATGTTTTACTTTGAGCACGGAGAGGTCTTGGCCCAGGTTGCCCAGAGCAGTGGTGGCTGCTCCATCCCTGCAGGTGTTCAAGGCCAGGTTGGATGGGGCTCGGAGCCCCTGATCCAGTGGGAAGTGTCCCTGCCCATGGCAGGGGTGGAACTGGATGGACTTTGAGGTCCCTTTCAATCCAAACCATTCCATGATTCCATGATCAGAACAGAGTGTTCCATGTATGAACAAGTGTGAAAGAAACCACAAATTCCTTGTGTGTGCAAGGCAACATCCCTGGAAGAGGAAGAGATTACATTCTAATTAAATAGGATGACATGGTGCTACCTGAAAAAAACATGAAGCCTACATCCAGGAGGCACAGCAGTCCCCATCAGGGTTTGCTTTGCTTTCATTAGGCTGCACTTTATAATTTTGCCACGAGAGATTATCTGTAGTTTATTTTAACTTGGATGTCGGAGCTATTTTTGGTTTTGCAGTTTTAAAGATTCTTGTCGCTTGGCTCCAAGCAGGCTTTAAAACCTGGTACCAAGGGATCTTAAGCAAACAAATACCAGGGCCTTTTCTGCTAGTCATGCTGCCTGCATTACAGACTCGTCACATTTAATATGTCAGTCAGGCATTTAGGATCTCCTTTCCCTGTCAACCATATCTACTGCTGTCTTAAAAGACAAGTGTAAGTTGAAGCCAGGATGGTGAACTTTATATTATAATTACAAAAGAGGCTCTGCATTCCCTTTTCTAAATGCTTATCAAGCATTCTAGGTTCTCGTAATGCAGAATATGGATTTTTCTTCTCGAGCTTAGGTCATTAATGCAGAAGGAAAGACCAGGTGTACTATATTAATTGTGTGGCAGAGTGATGCAGTACGATCTTCTGTTACTTGGAAATATCAAACAGTTCAAGTCAGAGGGAATCTCTGATGTTTCTGTATTAAATGACCACCCAGAATAGCAGGGACACAAACAAATTTGCACTTATCTGGAAGGATTAATCTCTTAGGATCATAGAATCATTTAATTGGCCTGAATCTAGCTTAGCATGTCAGCCCTTCTACAGCTGAACAAATAAAATCAACCTTCAGCATTACGATTTTCCTTGAATACTGTATGCATGCTGGCATGACTAAAGTCAAGTCTCCTCTGACTTAGCTCAGAGAAAATGTGAGAAGGATCCATCCTGGAAGTGATTCTTAGATCTTATACTGCGAGTAACCTGATCCTGTGGAAGATGTCCTTGTCCCAGAAGTTGACACTGTCCCATCCCTGGAGGTGTCCAAGGCCAGGCCGGATGGGATTTGGAGCAACCTGATCCAGTGGGAGGTGTCCCTACCCATGGCAGGGGTTGGAACTGGATGGGCTTTGAGGTCCTTTCCAACCCAAACCATTCTATGAGTCTATGATCCTCCTACAATTTTGCTCTCAGGTAGGAAAACAAAATGTTAAAATGATGGATGGCTCCATGTTTTTCCATACTGACACTTCTCAAAGGTGATGATGTGCAAGATGCTGCCTTCCCAATAAGGGGGACATCTGTTCAGTGAGCTGAACCGGTGAGAAGACGCAGCTGGTCTCATCTCCACAGCCACCCGACAATGCAGTTAAAGTGCCATAGTAAGTATATTAACAAACCACATCTGTTTACAAAGGGTAATGCGGCTCGACTCCATCGCCCAGACAATCCAGAACACAGCTGTATTGTATTTCTCAAAGAATTATAGATGAAGTATTTACCATGATTTAAAAACAGAAGCTTCGTTTAACAAAAAAATACAATTCCATTACTCTCCAGCTGTGCTCAAGATTTTCCCCTTCTGCCTTTGAGCATCTTTACTTGCAAGGAGAAGAGTTGCCTGACTTTACTGCCCTTGCCAAGTTAACTTTGTCCTAGTCCTGCTTAGCCTGATGCTTTCGCTGCTCTTTTTATAGCCTCAATTTATTCACATGTTTCCAAACACCCTTTTCTTAAAGCCTTTTCTCTGTGTGTGTTGCTTGTGTTGCGGTAGATAAGTGTGGTAGCAAATTGCCAATAAATTCTGAATTACAGATTGTTTCTAATTTCTTTTTTTGAATTTCTGTGCTACAGTGAGCAGCTGCATATGAATTTTTGCTTCTGAGGTTTTCGTAGCCAGGAACACAACTCTGAATCCATCTACGCTAGAGAATAAAATTGTTTATTTTGCCTCGGGTGGAAATCAAAAGCCGTGTTTGTTAAATCTGGGAGATATTTATACGGACTATCTTCAAAGCTCCGGATATGCAGAGCAATTAGACAGAAAACTCTCTCTGTGTTATACGATCACTCCTCCACTATAATATTAAGTAATAAAAAAAATAAAATCTCATTTATGTTTGCTAAACAAAACCAAACAGACTTCCAAGAAGCATCTCTTTCATCTTCATTGTAGAAAACTTCCGTGAAGCAAAACACAATGAGTTTCATGCAATGCCTTGTTAGTACGGAATTTAAAATACAAAAGGGTTGCATGAGAAGTAGAGAAAACCCACAGCTGTTCCTCTCTTAAAGTCGCTGTGCCTCCCACTTTCAGAAAAAGTGCTGGGAGTCTGCTGACAATCTGGCCTGATAAAGGGATTGGATCTTGCCACCGGTTTTAATAATCCTAATTCAATAATTTTAACATTGCAAAATGAGTTTCTGATGATCTGCTTAATGACCTGCTTTGTTCAGTCTTGCTTGAGACCATATTAGTTTCATTTTAATGCGATAACCAACATGAACGGCTGTACGACATATAATGATAAATGGCTCTTAGACTATGGAATTGACTTCTGATAGATTATCTTCTGCATCACTCAAGTCTTTTCCTGGCTGTGGCAAAAGCTGGGTTGGTGGGAAGGTGATGGAATAACTGCCACGTCCCAGGGTAGATTCCACGAGCAGCAGTAACAGAAACTGACAGTGAAGTTTCCATGGACAATGCGGATTTGCTGTGGCAACACCAAAAAGCAAAACAGATCCCTCCCCTCTTTTATTTAATTGCTAAGAAAAAATAACTTGGAGACTTTTCTGATCTCTGTGCAATATTTAACTCTTTGAGCTCCTTTATTAACAACCATGTACTGGGGATATTGGAGAAGTTTAGGGAGGACTGATTGAAAAATGCAGTTTATCTTTCAAGGACTTTTTTCCCTACAACTATGTGATTTCTTAACATTTTTTACAGGGGCGAAAAAAAAAAGAGAGAGAGAGAGATTCTTCTGAAAGTGGACACTGCTATCCAAAGCCTCTTGTTTTCTCAAGTTGACTTAGCCACTTATTCTTAAAAAGAGCAGCTTGCTTTCTTGATTGAATTATTTTTAATTCTTTTCTTCCTCTTATAAAAAAGATTGTGACCTTTTATCTAAATGCAAATGGCTATTAACCTTCATTTGTGTCAAGTTCTTGTTCTTCTGTTAAGTTGTACCTGAAGCAAGAAAAAATAAGAATTGAAATTATCATAGAATCATAGAATGGTTTGGGTTATAAAGGATATCAAAGCCCATCTAGTCCTACCCACTGGACCCACCTCCCACTGGATCAGGTTGCTCCAAGCCCCATCCCACTTGGCCTTGAACCTCTCCAGGGATGGGGCAGCCACCACTGCTCTGGGCAACCCGTGCCAGGGCCTCCTCCCCCTCACAGCAAAACATTTCTTCCTAAAATCTCATCTTAATCTCCCATCTTTTAGTTTAAAACCATTCCCTCTTAGGGATTTCACACCATACTGCCAGAAATCACAATTGTGTCACTGCCCAAACTAGAAACAATAATTGAAGACAAATGTAGTTTAGTGCTTATTTTCCTTAGAACGTGTTAGAACATATGGCACATGAATCACAATCACTTACCTATTGCTGTTGGAAGTGCTTTATTTGTGTACAGTTTGCAGTCAACACTACAAATATTTATCTGAAAACATGAAACCAAAACAGTGCATGAAAACTATTTAACTGAACTTGCGAGACATGTTGTTGTTGAGTGGTGGATTTATGAAAACAACAGATTTTCCCATTTATTTGGCTGTTTCACTGTTCAGTATTTTGTATCGGATTGACTGAAAACTTGTAAATTATTGAATAAAAATCCCTCTTCAAAGTAATTCTGAAATATATATTTAATCACATCTGCTTTCTCTGAATGCAGACCAGTGCTTCCTTCTGATTGAGAGCACAATTTAATGTTTTTATCACATGAATGGCAAGACAATTTTGAAACAAAACCAGTAGTAAAGCAGAAAAATCCAGACATTTCATTTGGTTTGTCAAAACAAACTCTTCCTCTCATGGTGCAGCTCTGTTTTCAGACTTCATCTGGCATGAGAAATTTGACAAAATGTTAAAAATTGGCAAAAACTCATTGCTGTCTACATGCACCACAGAAAAATAGTTCATTAAAAATGATTCTAGCCTTTGTTATCATTTCCTGTTGCGATTATTTTTCATGAACAGTTTTGCTGACGTGCGTGTCCCCCTCTCAAATGCAGACCTGGGAGCTTGCCAGGACAGTATTTGTCCTGAGTGCTCGATGTGAGCTGCTTGGAGTGCACTTGCCTGCATATGATCCCTGAATTTCTCATTCCAATTGTCTGGCTGCTCACTGAATCATAGATTCATAGAATATTTTGGGTTGGAAGTGACCTCAAAGCCCATCCAATTCCACTGGATCAGATTGCTCCAAGTCCCATCCAACCTTGCCTTGATTTTCCTCAGTGTACAATGGGGTTTGTCACTGGTCAGTCTAGAGAACCCTTGTCCTCACATGCTGCTAAACTCATTTTGAAGCTTTGACCAGGGCTGCAATCTAGCATGTGCAGGAGAAGTTGAGGTTGTTCAGCCTAGAGAAGAGAAGGCTGCGAGGAGACCTTAGAGCAGCTTCCAGTCCTGAAAGGGGCTCCAGGAAAGTTGAGGAGCGACTTTTTACAAGGGTCTGGAGTGACAGGATGAATGGGAATGGCTTTAAATTGGAAGGGGGAAAATTTAGATTAGACATCAGGAAGAAATTCTTCACAATGAGGGTGGGGAGGCCCTGGCCCAGGTTGCCCAGAGCAGGGGTGGCTGCTCCATCCCTGGAGGGGTTCAAGGCCAGGTTGGATGGGGCTTGGAGCAACCTGATCCAGTGGGAGGTGTCCCTGCCCAGGTCAGGGGTTGGAACTCTATAGGCTTTGAGATCCCTTCCTACTCAAAACATCCTATGATTCTGTGATTCTATGAACTTTTTCCTAAGAAAGCCAGGTCGAGGAACTATGATCAGCTCTCCACCAGCTCTTGGGCTGCTGTCTGCAAAGTTGAGTCTTCTCTTAAAGAAACTCTTCTTTGTCTTTTTGCTTTCATGTCAAAGAACAGTCCTAAAACCCCAGTGCTCGTGGTCTTGGGCAGATTTTTCATGAGGTTCAGCATTCCCCATGATGGCTAAATGCGTGGTTTTCATACCACACAAAGAAGGCTCATGGAATACTGTCTGTGTTCCATTTTTTCTTTAAAACTTGCCTTCATTGAGGAAGGGCAGGTTCAGATTGGGCATCAGGAAAAAATTCTTCATGGAAAGGATTCTGGCAGAGGCTGCCCAGGGAGGTGATTGTATCCTGATCCCTAGAAGGGTTTAAAAGATGGGCAGATGAAGTGCTGAGGGATCTGGATTGGGAGTGGACAGGTACAGTTGGAATTGATGATATCTAAGGTCTTTTCCAAACTAGTGACTCTGTGATTCAATGAAAGCAAATAGGAGGCATAAAGGCTACTTCCCTCAAAAGCATCATTGTTAAAGCCATGATATTCTGTGAGCTCTGCTAAAGAGGCAGGGTAGCTATCAGGTGCAGGTTTGCTGTTTTAATAATTCCCTGTGCAACAGATGTAGATATGTATGTTTGGAAAGGGAATTTTCACAGAAAACCCACAACCTGCTTTGCTCCTCTGGGATGGCTAAATCTAAACTTGGTGGCATAGACTATGCTTAATTTTCTCTGCTTGCATGTGCTTAAAGTGTGCTCATTACAGAAGGTGATTACAGGAATAAAGGTCAACATGACCCTCTGGCTTGAAAGAGCAAAGTCATTAGAAAAAGTAAAGCACATTCCTGTGGTTGGGGCAGGTGGAATTGGTACATATTTCTCAAAGGAATTTGGTGTTGCTTTCCACATGTTCAAATTGTTCTGAAGCGAGAAGGTGAAGGGTCTGTAGAACAAGTGTTATGAGAGGTAGCTGAGGGTTGTTTAACCTGGAGAAAAGGAGGCTGAGAGAAGACCTCGTCAGTGTCTACAACTGCCTGAAAGGAGGTTGTGGAGAGGTGGGTGCTGGGCACTTCTCCCAAGGAACAAGTGATAGGATGAGAGGAAATGGCCTCAAGTTGCACCAGGGCAGGTTTAGTTTGGACATCAGGAGACATTTCTTCACTGACAATGTTCTCAGGCCCTGGCAGAGGCTGCCCAGGAAGGTGGTCGAGTCATCATATCTAGTGGTGTTTAAAAGACAGGTAGATGAGATGCTCAGGGCTATGGCCTAGCAGTGGACATACATGATTCGGCTTGATGATCTCTAAGGTCTTTTCCAACCTACTGATTCTATGAATCAGAATAGCACATCTCTGCTGCCCTCAGCTCTGTTCCCACTCCTGTTCCTCTGTGAGGCAGTTGCAAGTGCCCCAAACTGGAGAGCAGGCGTTGTCCCATATGGGCTGCCAATTAGCGTAAGCTTTCCTGCTAACACAAACAAAGTGGCAGACCTCTCACAATGCTGTAAGCTGCCCTGGCCTCAACACCGTTAAGACGTCTGATTTCACTACCTGTCCTGGGGAGGCTCTCAGGAGATCACCTAGGGCACATCTCTCTGTTTGCCCATAGCCTTAGAATCATAGAATGATAGTATCATAGAATAACCATCTTGGAAGAGACCCACCGGATCATTGAGTCCAACCATTCCTATCAAACACTAAACCATGTCCACCCGTGCCTTAAACACCTCCAAGGAAGGTGAGTCAACCACCTCCCTGGGCAGCCTGTTCCAGTGCCCAATGACCCTTGCTGTGAAAATTTTTTTCCTAAACCTCCCCTGGCAGAGCTTGTGGCCATTCCCTCTTGTCCTGTCCCCTGTCACTTGGGAGAAGAAGCCAGCACCCTCCTCTCCACAACCTCCTTTCAGGTTATTATAGAGAGCAGCCTCTTCTTCTCCAGGCCAAACAACCCCAGCTCTCTCAGCTGTTCCTCATAAGGCCTGATGGAAAAGACCTCTAAGAACTCTCAGACCAACACCACCGTGCCTCCTAAACCATGTCCTGTAGTGTCATAGCTACACATTTTTTGAACCCCTCCAGGGATGCAGACTCCACCACTGTCCTGGGCAGCCTCTGCCAGGGCTTCACCACTGTTTTGGTAAGGAAATTCTGGAAAATACCCAATCTAAACCTACCCTGGCACAACTTGAGGCAATTTCCTTTCACCTATTACTTGGGAGAAGAGACCAACATGCACCTCACTACAACCTGTTTTCAGGCAGTTGTAAAGAGTGATAAGGCCTTCTTGCGTTGCTTCTTCAGGAGAAGTAAGGTAGAGTGATGCACGGGTGTGCACCCCCGCTGGGATCCTTCTCTGCTCCACAACCATCGCTGGCTGCCTCTGCACAAGGTACAGGCAAAGTTTCAGTGAAGCAGAAGGACTTTTCCAGGCCTTGCATCCTCTGCTACTGGGCGAAGATCAGAAACTGTGGAGCTGATATACCTACAGAACAAGTAATTATCCTCAACTCCACCCCTGCCAACTCCACCCTGTGTTAGTCCGACTATACAACCTGTTTCTTCTTTTCTTAGTTGAGACAAATCTTGGACCTTTTCTGTTTTCCTTTCCTACAACTCTGCAGAAACACTGGAGGCCACAGGGATCAAGTCCAAGGCTTGTTAAGTCCAACTCAGAAACTGCCAAAGGGCTTTAGATCAGAAACTCTGTTTCCAAGGATTATCTCATTTGGTAACCAGGCCGTCTAGATGAAATCACCCTAGATACAGCCTAGCTGCTCTAACATTTGACCATCTCTGGTCTCTTTCTCATGCTAAAGATTAGGTCAGAATTTGCATCAAAATCCCCTTTTAAGGTCAGCAAATACACAGAACAATTCACACAACAGGGTCAGAATCCGTGGAAGATTTATATGCACCATTTGTCTCTGTATAAGGGCCAACCCTCCCACCTTATCCCAAAACCAAAGCCCCAGTGTAACCTTTCAGAGTGTTTAATTTGGACTACAATGGTCAGTGTCATACTGATCATCTGTGACAGGCTTATTGGAGTTGTTTTAATTAAGCAGTGCTTAATGAAACAGAGTGGAAAAAGCCTTCAGTTGCTGGGTTTCACCAGGATAAGACTACGAATCATATAATTTTCTTTGCTGTTCTCTGCTTTCTCTTCTTCCCATTTTCTTCCTCTTCTATTACCTCTATAAATTGTTATTAGAATTGGCTTTCTTTTGCTCTGCCAGAATTGTGGAGACAAAAATGACCTTACCCTTTCTCTGGAAAGAAGAGGAATATGAGATTAATGCTACTTTACTGTGCTCAGTTTATGAAACAACATCAGTCTACCTATATCAAAGATTATAAAAAACTATGTGTAATACTGAAATGTGTTGTAGAATACCTTACAGAGCATAATGAAAGGCTCAAAATCTCTTATTTCATTTTGTTTTGAGAAATATTCAAGTTTTCCTTCTCTGATAACTTAATGAGTGTTGGAGTAGACTTTGAACCAATGATTTATCCCGGTGTGAGACCAGCAGAAATAAGAGTAAGGAGCACACCTGAATATAGACTCACAAGAAAGGTTTGGGTTGGAAGGGACCTTAAAGCCCAGCCAGTTCCATGCCCTCTCCCCATGGGCAGGGACACCTCCCATGGGATCAGGGGCTCCAAGCCCCATCCAACCTGGCCTTGAACACCTCCAGGGATGAGGCAGCCACCACTGCTCTGGGCAACTTGAGTCAGGGCCTCCCCACCCTCACAGCAAAATATTCCCTCCTAAGATCTCATCTAAATGTCCCCTCTTTCATCTTGAAACCATTACCCCTTGCCCTATCTCTGCACTCCCTGAATATCCATTTACTACAGCAATGTAAGTCTGCTCTGAATTCACACCTGCTTTATGCTAGTGTCGGAACCAAGCTACCACTGTATTTTAGGGAATGTACAGATACATCTCCATCTGCTGTGGACTGGTGTATCATCCTCTAAAGTATATCCTGAGCATGCCAAATGATGAAGGTTTTAATTCTTTACTTCTTTTGTATCTATATTCAAAGCCAGACCAACTGTCTCATCATTCCCAACAGTTGTTTTCCATTGCATGCTGTAGAAATTACAGAGATAGAAATGAGATCATTTCATTTCACCTGGTGCTTCCCATGTGAACAGGCAGGCACCATGAAGACCAGAGTTTACTAGAGAAGCCTTCAGCACATGCGAGACTGAGCTGTGGTATTTCTCATTCCACATTACAGGCTCCTAGCAAGCCTTCTGTACGAAGAGTCTCAAACATCTATCTGTATCTCCATTTGTTTTGACATCCACACCATAATTATTTTGGCATTTGATGCTGGTGGGAGATGCTGAATCCTACTTCAGGGTCAGGAGGGGATCTATTGGGATGCAAGAGTCTTTTGCTACTGCCTTTCCATTATAGCAGGAACTTAGGGGAAGGAAAGGTGATGTTTCATTTTTGTTTATCTTGAGAAGTCTGGGTACACTGTCTACTCACATATCAGTTAGAGGAGCTGCTTCATGTCAGACTTTTGCAGTTGCAGAGTAAGATAGAGGGGGGAAAAAACCTGAACCCCAGCAGTCAGATGTCCTACCACTTCAATATGCACATGCAAACAGGAGGTTAACTGGGATCTCCGTGGAAGCCAGAGAGAGATTTGTTCCCTCCTAAGGTTCAGGCATCTGCTGGAGATGCCTCTCTGCCCACTGGCCACTGACAAGCTTAGGTGGCCACTCCGACCATACAGATTGTTTAACAGAGCCGAGTCAGCTACATTGACCCACATGGCAGATGCTTTCTCCTCACCGGCAGGCGAAAATCCATATGCAGCTGACATTCCTGTTTATAGCACTTGTGGAGAACCATCAGCTGCCCTGGGAGGATGATTTTCCACCTGCCTGGTTGATCTGATGCAGAACAAACCGAGTATAATCAGGACCTAGAATTTGATAAAAAAAGCCCATACTGACACTCTGCAAGATCCACTGACTCGGCATTCTGCAGCCATGACCTTTGGAAAGCTAATGCAAGAGTGCGTTAGATTGGAAGGTCAGCCTGAAGTTTAAACAAAAACAACTTGGGCATGAAAGACTTGGCAGTCTAAAAAGATGCTCCCTGCAAGGACTCAGCTGCAGTGTTTTAAATTGGATGCGTACACAAATGCTGTGGATGATGGTACAGAGAAGTCTGGAAAACATAGTTTCACCTCTGTGATCTTGAAAACCTTCCAGTAGTGAAAGGGCTACTTTTTGTAAAACACACACATTGCGCCCCGTTTATTTAAATTTAGTGGGGTTTTTTAAGTTCAAATTTATATTTAAGCTTCTACGTTAATTAATGAAACTCATTTTCTCTAGATCTTAAGAGTGTGTAGCATTCAAGAGGATTGGACTAAGAGAGGTCCTTGCTTACTGGCTGCAGTCAGGACTTAAAATAACAATGAACGGGTGAAAAGTCATTGTTTTCCCCTTAATGAAAGAGTTCTATTTTCATGGAAATTAGTCCTACTTGTAACAAGAATTGTAGTCTAAAGAAATGTGGTCTAAAGCATTGTAGCCTAAAGAAGCTCCATAGTTAGTTAAATTATTCAAGTGAGAAATGTGTCATTTGGAAACCAGTAATAGAACAATAATGAAGGTGAATATATCCTGAGCTAATAGGAAACCCCACAAAACTCATTTTCTCTGCAGAAACGATATACTTATATGTATTTATATATACATATTTTTATTTATAGCCTGATCGAGTGGCAGGTGTCCCTGCCCATGGCGGGGTGGGGGGGAGGTTGGAACTAGATGATCTTTAAGGTCCCTTCCAACCCAAACTGTTCTATGATTCTGTGATTTATAAACATAGATACGGGATTGTAAGTGTGCTTATTTGTGCCTCCAAAGTGATGGAAACCAGACTACACAGAAGGGATTTATGAGAAAACTATTGCTTTTTCACATAATGCATCAATATGGAGATGTTTTCGGTTTCTGTGCAAATTCTCTAGCACTGGATTTCACACTTTCCACAAATAAACAGAGTTTCCTGTCTCAGAAAACATTCAATTCCCACCATTTTTTTATAAGAATGCATTCCTTTTCGCTCCCAGAGAGCGTAACTTGCTGTCTTGATGCTCCGTTTTGCATTTTCATCAGAAACTGAAAGCCACTTTCATCAACGGGTTGAGATTTGTCTCCCAGGCTTTCACTGCTAGTGTGCAAGCTCAATGAAAAGGGGTTTGCAGCTTGTGAAGGAAAACAAACTGCCAGTTCTTTTTAACAGAAATGAAAGTGTCTGAGCGATGCGGAGCTGCTGCTTCCACTCTTTCTTTGGCTTGAAAAGAAAATGTAAAAGCTCTTTGTACTGTACGTTGTTAAAAATCCAAGCTGTTTCGTGTTTCGTGAAGTACCAAATTATTTAGACTAAAGAGAAAAAACACGCGTTTAAAGACTGAAATAGTTATATTAGCACGTAGTCTTGTAGAAATGTTACAGTATCTGGCATGCTTTTCTCTTTGCTATTCTGCTCCAAGGAAAGTCAGGTTTGATTCAGGTAAAGGGATGCCTGATGGGATGAACTGCTGGTCTCCTCTTCCCCAACATAATAAACATGGAAATCTTGGAATGGGTCCAGAGGAGGTTATGAAGTTGATCCGAGGGCTAGAGCATCTCCCTTACGAGGACAGGCTGAGAGAGTTGGGGTTATTCAGCTTGGAGAAGAGAAGGCTCTAAGGAGACCTTATAGCGACCTTCCAGTACCTGAAGGGGCTCCAGGAAAGCCGGGGAGGGACTCTTTAAAAAGGCTTGTAGTGATACGATGAGGGGGAATGGGTATAAACTGGAGAGGGGCAGGTTTAGACTAGGCATAAGGAGGAATTTCTTCATAATGAGTGTGGTGAGGCCCTGGTCCTGGTTGCCCAGAGCAGTGGTGGCTGCCCCATCCCTGGAGGGGTTCAAGGCCAGGTTGGATGGGGCTTGGGCAGCCTGATCAAGTGGGAGGTGTCCCTGTCCATGGCAGGGGGTTGGAACCAGATCATCCCTTCCAACCCAAACTATTCTATGATTCTATGATTCTATGATTCTGTGTGTCTAAAAAGAACATGAAAGGTGTTCATTCCCAGAAAACATAGAGTAATGGCCACTGTTATAAATTCAGCAAAGTATGATCTGCAGGCTAAGAAAACATAGTGCATCTGTTTAAAAGTTGATTTTAGGGAAGTACTGATTCCTAAATCATTCCAGGGATAATGATGGAATTAGCATCCTCTCCAGAGCAAGACCGCACTCCTACTGTGAACGTGCATGCCCTGTATGTTGCATGAAGAACAAGCCTCTTTCCAACACTCTAAAGCTGGAGTTCAGCACAGTAAGGTAAGAACTAGTATGTGATAGAGATAAGGCAACGTCCCTAGTCTTAATGATAGGGAGAAAGGATGTGAAGAGAGACCTCACTTTGGGGCATCTCTGCGTACAGAGGGAAGCACCGCTGATCTGAGAAACCGTTTGCCAAATTACACTACATGGAAAGCTGCCAGCCCCAGAAAGACTCAGCTCTGCAACACCCAAGGATGCTCCTTGACCACAGGGAGTAAGGAAACGTTTGTTAGTGTCTCCTGTGATAAGCAGGAGATTTGGCCCAGTACGGAATGAGATAGAATAGTTCCTCCAGCGGGAGGTGACCCTGCCCGTAGCAGGAAGGTGGAACTGGATGGGCTTTAAGGTCCCTTCCAACCCAAAATGTTCTAAGATTCTATAATTCTAACTGGGTTTGGTCAAGAAAAGGAGAAGCAGCTCCCACATTTCTGGGGAAGTTTTGTCTCCTACTTAAAGGTCCAGTCTGGTGAGGAGGAGGATGAGCATGCTCAGTAAGAGGGCTTCTGATGCAACATTAGTTTTGTGCCTTGTAGGAAGCAAGAAGACAATTGCAGCAATATTCAAACTATTAGAAAAACGTCTCAAGCTGTCCTACAAATTATATCCTGCTGTCTCAGCTCTCCAAGGCTCTGAAAGTAGAATAATCTAAGCACAAATACACGATATACAATCTTTAAAACCACTTCACATGGACACAGAAGGACATTGAGGAAATATTATTTATCATCGTATAGTGAAATAATGAGGTAAATTGCTGATGTCATCAATTCTTTTCTCTTTCAGCTACAAATGGTAGGGTTCTCAGATGCACCGCTTGAGTCAAATGAAATTTAGTATAGACACTGTGACTCTATTTTAAGTTTATTTGATTCATTTCTTGCCAGATTCCGTTTGCTGATGCTTATTTTTTGCTGCAGGAGCATCATATTAAAGAAGTAGCTATGGAAGTGGAATTTGAAAATAGTAGTCTTTAAAATAATTGATATAAGGAAGGCAGCCCAGAATATAGTAAGTCAACTGCCTGCTCAATTTAACAATGATGTGTTAAAGCTGTCTCAAATCAGAGCTACTCCTAGGTTAGGGGAGTTTGTCTGGAAGGTCCGTTGTCCCTGAATGGAAGGGATGATAACAACATCAGGCTAGAAGGGTCCCTTGGGTAACCAGAATCATAGAAGAGTTTGGGTTGGAAGGGACCTTGAAGCCCATCCAGTTCCAACCCTCCTACCATGGGCAGGGACACCTCCCGCTGGATCAAGCTGCCCAAGACCCCATCCAACTTGGTCTTGAACACCTCCTGAGATGAGGCAGCTGCAACTTTCCTTGGCAACCTCTTCCAGTGGCTCCCCACTCCCATAGCAAAGAAAGTCCTCTTTATGTCTAATCTAAATCCGCCCCTCTTTAGTTTATACCTATTACCCCTAGTCCTATCGCTACAAGCCTTTGTAAAAAGTCCCTGCCCAGCTTTCTTGTAGCCCCTTCAGGTACTGGAATCAAGATGCTCCAAACATCACTGTCTCCTGGATTATAAAGTTACTGTGCTGTATCACAGGTTAAGACTCTAGTACGGATTGCCTGATTTGCATATAGGAGGTTGTTTGCCACTCAAACCTGACAGTGCTAGATCAGGCCTTAAATAACTTCTGTGTGCAGATTTATTTCAAAGGCCTTATCTGGGAGCTGACATTTTTTATCAAGGACCATCAGTGTACAGAAATTGTTGAGACTTTTTTTTACAGTAGAGGATGCTGTGCCTGTATTCAACTTGTTTTCACCACTTGCAACAATTCTTTAGGAGAAAATACCTCTTTCATTCAAATAAGCAGCTCCCTAGGCTTCTCTGTATCAATCCAACAGCTGAGTGAAGGACTAATCCCAAAACTTCTCTGTATGAGTCGTCCAGCTTAATCACAGCCAGCAAGAACTGGGATGAAGACCCCGGTTGCAGAGAATCATAGGATCATAGTATGCTTTGGGTTGGAAGGGACTTGTACAGGTCACTCAGTTCACATCCACCCACCCACCCCCCACAGGAGCAGGGACACCTTTAACTCCATCAGGTTGCTCAGTGCCCAGTCCAACCTGACTTTGAAAGTTTCCAGCAGTGGGGTGTCCATGGGCAACCTGGGCCAGTGTTTCACTATCCTCATAGTAAAACATTTCATCCTAATAGCCAGTCTAAATCTCTGCTCCCTTAGTTTAAAACCATTCACCCTCATCCCATCCCTGCACTCCCTGATCAAGAGCCCCTCCCCAGCTTTCCTGGAGCCCCTTTCAGTTCTGGAAGCTGCTGTGAGGTCTCCCCCGAGCCTTCTCTTCTCCACGCTGAACAACCCCAGTGCTCATGGTCTGGGGCAGATTTTTCATGAGGTTCAGCTCTTCTAATGATGGCTAAATGCATGGTTTTCATAACACACAAAGAAGGCTTATGGAATACTGTCTGTGTTCCATTTTTTTCTTTAAAACTTGTCTTCATTGAGGAAGGGCAGGTTCAGATTGGGCATCAGGAAAAGATTCTTCATGGAAAGGGTTCTTGGGCCCTGGCAGAGGCTGCCCAGGTAGGTGATTGTGTCCCAATCCCTAGAAGGGTTTAAAAGATGGGCAGATGAAGTGCTGAGGGATCTGGATTGGGAGTGGACAGGTACAGTTGGAATTGATCATCTCTAAGGTCTTTTCCAAACTAGTGACTCTGTAACCCCAGCTCTCTCAGCCTGTCCCTGTACAGGAGATGCTCCAGCCCTTGGATCATTTTTGTGGCCTCCTCTGGACCTACTGCAACAGAATCATGTCATTTTTGTACAAGAATAATAGAAGACTGTGTCTTTCTTCTGTAGACTGGGATATTATTTAACCCATCTAATTACGGCTCTTTTGCACTCATGAAGATAAAAGTCAGCTTTCATTTCTCTGTATCATTTCTTCAGTTTACTCAGTAATTAAAGTCAATGCACAGTTCAGATCACCTCAGCTCTCTGTCACCTTGAAATCTCTACTTCTGAAACTAAGAGGTACAAACGGGAGTGATTTGCTGTAAATGCCAACCCCCTCCAGCTGACTTGTTGATGTATAGTTGGATATAGCTCCCAGGGTGGGTGTGCTGAATGGACTGTTCCAGAATATGTTAAAATTGTTCATCACTCTATTTATCAGAGCCTACCCCAGATGCGTTTGGTGTTCATGGGTATAATCTGAAATATTTTGCTCTTGAAAATATCCGCCTACGGAACCGTTTAGAAATATATTGAGTTTAGCAATCAATTGACATTGAGGGTCTGGAGAGCATCCAGAGAAGCTGGTGAAGGGGCTGGAGAACAAGGCTTATGAGGAGCAGATGAGGGACCTGGGGCTGTTTAGCCTAGACAAAGGAGATTGAGAGGGGACGTCATCACTGTCTGCAACTGCCTGGAAGGAGGTTGTAGTGAGGTGGGTGCTGGGCTCTTCTCCCAAGTGATAGGTGGTAGGATGAGAGGAAATGGCCTCAAGTTGCGCCAGGGCAGGTTCGGACTAGACATCAGGAAAAATTTCTTCACTAAAGGGTTGTCAGGCCCTGGCAGAGGCTGCCCGGTGAGGTAGTGGAGTCTTTATCCCTAGAGATGTTTAAAAGCCTGGCAGATGAGGGACTCAGGGATATGGTTTATTAGTGGACAGTCAGTTGGATTTAATGATTTCAAAGGTCTTTCCAACCAAATAATTCTATGATATCAAAAAAAAAAATAGATAGAACTGGAAGGTTATACTTCAGATGCAGCAGAAACAAATTCACTGTTTCTTTAGGTATGGAAAAGTAAATAAAATCCCTATAACTACAGAAAGGCTATTCCAAACATTGCTGGAATTAGTTTGATTAAGAAAGTTATAAGGCATCATCAGCAGGTGAGAAAAAGAAATGAGCAAAGAAGCAAAAGCAACAAAGACCAAGTTAGGTAGGGCCAAGAGCAGGGCAGGCGTAGCAAGACAAGTAGTCAGTAACTAGGGATGAACTTAAGTTCCCTCTTCATTTAACTTTTCATAGGAGGAGTCATCACGTCATGTGAGACACATCTCTCAGAGACAAACTTCAAACCACGGAGTGGTCATTAAGGTCAACACATAGAGAAGACCTCAGATCAACCAGGAAACACCCTTTCCACACTAGGCTTCTCTGGAGTTGCTATATTCAAATGCTGATGCTTGACTGGTCCATCTCAGGTCACCCTCTTCGAAGAGATGTGCCTGGGCTCTGGCTCATTGTGACCTTAGTTGACTTGTGATGGACCAGAGAGAAGTGTGGGTTTGCCCTTCTGGGGTCACCAGCAATTGCTCACCTGAAAGGACTCCCCAAAATAGGTGATAGCTTGTACAGAATGGTGCTGGGGTACTTTGGGAACTCCAAATAGGTGGTGTGGATCTGGCCATGGAGAAGAAATGTGAAGGTTTAAGTGGAAGATAAAATACCTGCTAAGACAGAAACCTTTTAGCCTGAAATTGTCAAACTCAATGAACATTCTCATAGTTCCTCAATTTTCATCTCCTGGAGCGTCATCGTCCTCCTCTGCTTTCTTTTTTAATCTCCTTTGCTGTCATTACTTTGACTGATGTTGTCTGGATAACTGCCTGGCCGGGCTAAATTCAAAGCAAATTGGAGTGTCCCGCTTGCTGGATGTAATTGCTGCATGTGTATAGGCACTTAGTGGGATTAAAGGAAAGTTAAAGAAAAACCAACCCAGGTACACTTGTTTCAGGGAACAAACTTTAGAGAACATCATACTCGCTGGTTTGAAGTCATTTCATTTGCTGAGAGCCCGGTGCCAGTGTGGAAGCAGATTCAGTGTTATGCTGAAACTGATGTACAAAATAGAGTGAAGAACAGATGTAGAAAATAGAGTCTGGAGGATCCTGAGCTAGCATTTACCATCTGAGGTCATGAGAATATGATAGAAGTGAAACCCACTTCTGAGCACTGAGGGACTGTCCTGGACCTGATGGGAGTGAAGAATTTTACAGCTGGCTGCCTTGTGGTGAGGGTAGCATTGCCAAGGTCCCACTTCTCTTGCCATATCAGTCTAGGCAATACCATACCAGAAACCTCTTAATGAGGGGAAAACCCACTGCTCCTTTTCACAAAATCACTAGATTGGAAGAGACCTTTGAGATCATCAAGCCCAACTGTACGTGTCTTCTAATAAATCATATCCCCAAGCACTTAATCTACCCATCTTTTAAACCCCTCCAGGGATGGGGACTCCACCACCTCCCTGAGCAGACTCTGCCAGGGTTGGGAACCTTTTCAGTGAAGAAATATTTCCTGATGTCTAGTCCGAACCTGCCCTAGTGCAACTTGAGGCCATTCCCTCTCATCCTATTGCCTGTCACATGGGAGAAGAGAACAATATCCACCTCTTCACAATCTCTTTTCAGGCAGTTGTAAATAGTGGTGAGGTCTCCCCTCACCCTCCATTGTCTAGGCTAAACAACCCCAGGTCCCTGAGCTGCTCCTCATAGGAACTGTTCTCCAGCAGCTTCACCAGTATAATTTCCTCTCCAGGGAAAAGAAGGTCTGTTGCAGTTCTGCTTCTACCCATCCGAACTTTGCTGGGATTGACAATTAGTTAAGAGCTACTTGGTGGGTGGCATCATGCAGTAGAGGCTGGTGCTCAACTTGCTGTGACCTTTAACTGTGTTCTAAGATCACTAGACTAAAAGGGAAATCCTGGGTTAATGAATGTTGTCCATCTTACAGGTTACTCAGAGAAGTCATAGAAGACCCATCCTTGGAGGTGTTCAAGGCCAGGTTGGATGGGGCTTTAAGCAACCCAATCCAGTGGGAGATGTCCCTGCCCATGGCAGGAGGCTTGGAACTGGATGGGCTTTGAGGCCTTCTCTAAGCCAAACCGTTCCATGACCCTATGGTTCATAGCAAGCTATAAAAGATGGTTAAAAATAAACTTCTTCATAAGTGCTTGGCTTTTATTACACTTTACCCTGTGACAGCACAGGAAAACCACACAGTCAAGCCTCTTGTGCTTCTCTTTTATCGATGCAGATCCTACCATCTTGCTTCTGTGTGCATTGCCTTTCTTCTTCTCTTTTGTGCAGCTCTGCAAATGTCAGTGCTGACCCATGGCATAGCAGCAGTTGTGCTTTGATCCTTTCTACATTCCAGCGCTTTGAGATAATTTTCTTGAAGCCATTTTTTACACTTCGAGGTGATCTTTATGGGTCTGATTCAATGCCCGCTCATGCTGTATTACCAATCTTTTTAAATGATAGTGAGGAAATGGCATCAGATCACAGGATGATTGGATAAACTGAAAGGCAATGGTACCTTGAATATCACAACTTGATTTGGGCTGATTCCTGATGCCGATGGCTGTATACAAAAAGCTCTTCAAAATCTTCCTTTCTTCCAGGTCAATATAAGTAACGTGCCAGGGGAGATTTAGATTGGGTAATAGGAAACGTTTCTTCACTGTCAGAATGGTGAAGCCCTGGCAGAGGCTGCCCAGGGAAGCGCTGGAGTTTTCATCCCTGGAGGGGTCAAAATGTGTGTAGACATTGCACATGGGAACATGGTTTAGCAGGCATGGTGGGGTTGGGCTGTTGGTTGGACTGGATGAATTAGAGACCTTTTCCAACCTCAGTAATTCCATGACTTTATGATTTGAAGTAAAAGCAGAGACTGCTTTAGAAATCAAATAGTTCTTCCTGAAATATTTCTGTATTTTAATGTACTTAGAAAACATGTAAAAGAGACTCAGCTGGTGAGATTCTCATAAGTTGCATTGTAATTAGCACAACAACTCCTCCCTCTTGAGATTCAAACCTAAAATGCAGATATAATAGAAAATCTCAACAAAATAAAATATGGCAATAATAACACCCTTCCAGAAAATAAGTAAGCAATAACGCTATTATTTTCTCCCTGATGCTGGCACAACTAATTAAGCATATTTATCTGACTAAATACTTTGGAGTACCGTTATAAAATGACTGTGCGTCACACTGGCCCTCAGTGGTAGTTTATTTTTAGTCTCCCTTAGCTTGGCTCTGTTATTTCTGTGCAAGAAGTGGAACATTTGCATGTATGTTCATTTGATTTTATTTTAGTTTGGGGTCTTATGCTCACACTGGAAGGACAGGATGTCATCCAGAGGCTCTGGAGAAGCTGGAGAAGTGGGGCAGTGTGAACCTCATGAGGTTCAACAAGGCCAAGGGCAAGGTCCTGCACCTCATTCGGGGCAATCCCTGTTTTCAGTACAGGCTAGGGGATGATGTGACTGAGAGCAGCCCTGAGGAGAAGGACTTGGGGTGCTGGTGAAAAGCTTGATGTGATCCAGCAACGTGTGCTCACAGCTGAGAAACCAACCGTGTCCTGGGCTGTATCCAAAGCAGCGTGGCAAGGGAGGGGATTCTGCCCCTCTATTCCTCTCTTGTGAGACCTCATCTGGGGTCCTGTGTCTAGTTATGGAATCCTCAACATAATAAGGAGATGGAGTTGTTGGAACGGGTCCAGAGGAAGCTACAAAGATGATCCAAGGGCTGGAGCACCTCCCATATGAGGACAGACTGAGAGAGTTAAGATTGTTCAGCCTGGAGAAGAGAAGGCTCCGAGGAGATCTTATAGTGACCTTCCACTATCTGAAGGAGGCTACAAGAAAGCTGGAGAAGGACTTTTTACAAAGGCTTGTAGTGACAGGACAAGGGGCAATGGGTGTAAACTGAAGAGGGGCAGATTTAGGCTAGACATAAGGAGGAATTTCTTCACAATGAGAGTGGTGAGGCCCTGGCACAGGTTTCGCATGGAGGTTGTGGCTGCCCCACCCCTGGAGGTGTTCAAGGCCAAGTTGGATGGGGCTTGGGCAGCCTGATCTAGTGGGAGGTGTCCCGGGGTGGAACTGGATGGGCTTTGGGGTCCCTTCCAACCCAAACCATTCTGTGATTCTATGATCCTTACAGGGGTGGTTTTGCCATATTCCATGTCCATCTCAAGCCTCTATCTTGGAGTAATGGATATTTATAAGCTTAACTGAGGACCTTTGATTATCCTGACATCTTTGTCTTTTGACAATCCAACAAATTTCTTACTGGTCTATAGGTCTATATGTGCTTGCTGATCTATAGGTCTATAAATCTATATATGATGAGCAGCAGCCCAGCATCGCAGGAACTGCTTGCTCATTATACTTGAGGGGTGTGTATAATAAGGAGCACACTGAAGTTTTCTCCACACATTGATGTTTGTCATCACAAAGCCAAAGAAACAGTAATGCCCCAGGTAGCTGCTGACAGATTTGATTCCAAAATAGAGCTAGGCAAACCGTTTGCAAGAAAAAAAAACTCTCAACAACACAAGGTGCTGAATTTTGACAATTTGCCTGCTAGAGATTTATTTACTTATAGGCTCTGAGCTTTAACTTTTTATTCAGTGAATGGTCTGTGGTTGGTCTCTGCCCATGGATTGCTTAGATAAAGTGTTTGCTTTAATGGCACTATGGGCTCTGTCTTTGGTCAGTAAAGAATTCATCTTTCAAAAACCCGACTTCATTTCACTCCATAAATGCCAAAAGCAGCAGTGAAATGTAGACAGTGATGAGGTCTCCCCTCAGCCTCGTTTTCTCCAGACTAAACAGCCCTAGGTCCCTCAGCAACCTCTCATAACTCTTGTTCTCCAGCCCCTCCAGCTCTGTTCCCTTCTCTGTATGAGCTCAAGCCCCTCAATGTCCTTGCAGTGAGGGGTCCAAAACTGAACCCAGGATTCAAGGTGCAGCCTCACCAGCACTGAGTACAGGGAGATGAATCCTTCCCTGCTCCTGCTGGCCACACCATGGCTGATCCAAGCCAGGATGTTGGTGGCTTTCTCGGCCACCTGGGCCACTGCTGGCTCATGCTCAGCTGCTGTCAACCAACACTTCTGATCCATCTATACTGTACTAATACCATATCACCATATCATGATATCTATACTACACTAACAAATTTTATCTCCCTCTTCCTCTTCAACAGTATTCAGCTTGTCAATGAATGGCTTACTTTCCGCTTAAATCTTGCTTCTAAAAGCTTTACTATTCTGACTGTGCTTTGACCAAGTGTTTCCTTTAGTGTCTCTCCTGTAGCTCTTATCTTTCTACCTATTTTCAACACAACAGCAAAACCCAAAAGCAAACAGGAACTTCATGAGGCTTAATGAAAGGTATTTCATAAAAGGTGGATCTTACTGCAGGTTAGGAGGGATGGGGGAGATTGGTCTGGAAGAGGAGTTCCATACAATGGACTTCAGTCTAACAGCAGCTCTGTGATGATTGCTTCCAGGTTTTTCTCCAGGGAGCAGACTGTTGACCTCAGGCCTCTGAGGTGTTTGCCTGGGTCTCTTCTCACTGATTTTCAGAAAGCAGCTTTGATTCTTGAATGCTTTGTTCTAGGTATGTGGCCGGGCTGCCCTGTTTGAACTTGAGCTGTGAGCTTGTTGGATAACCTTTAATGAAGAAGAAGGAAAGGGCACCACTGAGCCCATCAGAGCAGAGGTCATTTGAACAGTACCAACAAACATCAGAAGTGCTCACATGAAGAGAGCTGGAGGCTTCACGTCATAAAGGGTTTTTTTTGTTTCAGTGACAGTGGATGGAGAGCACCTCCTCTCTGTTGTGTTTTGTTGTCCCATGTTTCATTAAATCCATGGTTTAGCTCTAGCCTTGATCAATTTGGCAGCCAAACGTGAACAGTTGTGACCCCAATTCCCTTCCCCCTGTCCCCAGGGAAAGGAAATGAGAGGCAAAATCTTGTGAATTGGAAACTAAAACAGTTTTAACAAAATAATCATATTCACTATTATAATAATGAAAATCTATTACTAAGAAAATGAAATATACACGAATTTATGGAATTCCATCCCCGCACCCCTTGATGACCATATGTCACTGCAGATGCTGCAGAGCAAGCACAGGGAAGGGTCTTGGACTAGGGGGGAGCTGGGCACTGGAGTTGGATTCAGGAACACAGGGATGTTGGATCAGGAGCAAACAGACAGATGAGGTCCTCACTGGACATAGGTCATCAGTGGAAAGAAAGGAACCCTTGCAATGCTTTAGTTTTTTCCTGAGTGTGACATCTCTGGGATGGAATCTTCTGCTGGTCAGTTGAGGTCACCTCTCCTGTGCCACCTTTTTCACCTCTTTACCTCGAGCTCCACCAGCTCGAGGGTGGCCTTGGTTTCTACAGGAATGGAAGTACAACCAGTGGCCTTTCTGCAACCTGGTGCCTGTGCAAACACTGCAAGAGACAAACTGTCTGAAAAACGTGCAGTTATCTCAGAAAATGAAGTTACTTAGGTAAAACTGAGCAGATATTAGAAACTGATTCTACTTTAGCTCAAACCAGAACAATATCAGATACAGAATATTCTGATTTTTGCCTAGAGAGACAAGGAACTGTTTGCCTGGGAAGCAAATTTGTGTTGGAGATTGAGTTTTGGAGCCTTGAGTAACAAAAAAACTACCTTGTGAAATGTCACAAAGCATTCGCAGATCATTTACTACGGCTCCCGCTCTCACAGGGGAGGCACTAAAGGCCAGTGACATTGAGAAATAAGGACAGCAAAATGCAGACCATCAGAATCAGCAGAATGCCAAGGATGAACTCGAAGGTGAATGATCCAAATTGCTGCTATGTGCTGAGCTAGATCCCTGAAAGCAGCAGAATGAAGGACCGACTAGACAAAAGGGCCTACAGGGAGCAGGAAAAGCAACTGAAATCTATTGCTCAGCTGAACACGGATAAGCTCAGAAAAGCACCCAAAACTCTTATGGGAAAGTGCTCCTTTGTGAGAACTCCCTGTGAAGATGGAGTGAGATGTTCCTCAGTGGGCCGGAGGCAAATGGAGAAACATTTTCTGACTGGAATAAGGAAATCAAGGAATATGTTGAGCATAGTCACCTTCCCTGGAGGTGTTTAAGGGATAGGTGGAGGAGGTGCTGAGAGACGTGGTTCAGTGATTGATAGGAATGGTTGGACTCAATGATCTAGTGGGTCTCTTCCAACCTGGTGATTCTATGATTCTGTGATTCTATGATAAGGAATGCATTTGATGACAAGTTATACTTGATTATTTGTAATCCACCCAGCACAAATCCACTGGCCTGCAAAGCTTATGAAGTACAGAAAGTAAGCAGAAAGAGAGAGACAAGCAAATGCTTTAGAAATCCACTCTGACCCTTTAGCTAAAGGGCAGCAAATATTGTAGATAAGCGAGGAGCCAAGTGATTATGGAAAAGAAATTTTAAAGCACGTTAATTTCCCTCCTATAAAGAGGAAAGGCTTTCTGGGATTCAGAAACACCATCACTGTTCTAGTTGCAGATCATTCATGATCACAGTGGTGAGACATCATTGCTCTCTGCAGCTCCCTGAAAGTAGGGTGTGTTGAGGTGAGTGCTGGTCTCTTCTTCCAAGTATCAAGTGATAGGATGATATGAAATGGCCTCAAGTTACACCAGGGAGGCTTAGATTGGATATCAGGAAAAATGTCTTTTCTGAAGGAGTGGTGAAGCCCTGCCAGAGGCTGCCCAGGGCAGTGGTGGAGTCTCCATCCCTGGAGGGGTTCAAAAATCATCTGGATGTGGCACTTTGGGACATAGTTCAGTAGGCACAGAGGAGTTGGGCTGACAGTTGGACTGAACGATCTTAGAGGACTTCTCCAACCTTAATGATTCTCATTCTATGATTCTGAGAAAAGGGTTGTAAATGATTTTTAAGATAATTTGGGAGCTGTTAATAAAAGAAGATGCAGGGATTAATGTCATGACAGCAATGCAGATTATTAGATAAAAAAATAAATCTTTTGAAAATAAAGTTAGAACAGGGAAAATACTGCCTGGCAACAGGCTCACTGTTAGTTAGTCTGGACTTAATGAGGCTGGAAAGTCAGAAATGCAAAGCAGATAGATCTGTTATATATTAGACAGTATTGGCTAGCTTCAAAAATGAACACTTCATCCATACATTGGGCTGATTTCATCAATTTTCACCCACCTACCTGGAAAAAAGGATAGCAGCCCAGAGAAAATAATTTTTTCTTTTATGGTATATCTCTTTATAATAGAGCCTTTGATAGAGCACAGTCTGTCACTAAGTATCTGTTCAAGCAAAATGACATCTTTGATACACGGCTTGGCAGAGTGAATGCCCTAATGGGTAGAGAGGTACACTGCCACAGAGATGGTGGTTTCAAATAGAAAAAGGCATCACGTTCATGTAGCATTTCTTTTTAACAGGAGATGATATCCTAACTCCCTTAAAGCCCTTAGTAAATCTGAGCCAGTAACCTCAAAATCATAGAATCAATAAGATTTGAAAAGATCTCTAAGATCAAGTCCAACTATCCATACAACACCATCATGCCTACTGACCCATGTCCCAAAGTGCCACATCTACATGTTTTTTGAACCCCTCCAGGGATGGAGACTCCACCACTGCCCTGGGCAGCATCTTCCAGGGCTTCACCACTCTGTCAGTAAAGACATTTTTCCTAATATCCAACCTAAACCTCCCCTGGTGCAACTTGAGGCCATTTCCTCTCATCCTATCACTCGTTATTTGGGAGAAGAGACCAGCACCCACCTCACTACAACCTGCTTTCAGGCAGTTGTAGACAGTGATGAGATCTCCTCTCAGCCTCCTCTTCTTCAGACTAAACAGCCCCAGGTTCTTCAGCTGCCTCCAGAATCCCTGGGCTCCAGCCCCTTCCCCAGTTCTGTTCCCCTTGTTTGGACGCGCTCCAGCCTCTCAATGTCCTCCTCGGAGTCAGTGGCCCATAACTCAGGATTTGAGGTAGAGCCTCACCAGTGCTTGGTGGCTTCCATGCTCCTGCTGGCCTATGGTTGTAGAACATGATGTGATTAACCAAGAGTTTAAAGAAGTGGTGATTTTGCTGCAGTGTTACGAACAGACACACAAGGTGTCAGTTTTGGAGGGCACCATAAGGAGATTGGCAACCACAGAGGTTGTCGCCTGACCCGCGAGAGCATCTGAGGGAGAGGAAAGGTTTGGCAGAGATGACAAATGAAACAGAAATGCTGTAAATAGAGGCTCTGCACTTATGTGTTCTGTAGTTCGTAAGGAACAGGCATGAACAGACTGGACAGAAACCACTGGCCCGAGTGCTGTCAAAACACTGCAGCTGTGCTCCAGCTTAAAAATAGTCGTTTTTGCATTTAGCCATTAAATATATAATAGTGTCAACTGTCAGGCATGCAATTGTGACGTGTGTTTTATTACCTGCAGGGAATCTATTTGAAAATACGTAACATTTCTTATTATGTATTAATCATGTGAAACACTGTGTTGCAAGGTGTGGATTAACCAGCATTTGCTTTCCATACAGAGGGAAATCGTGCTCTGTGTGGGGGCTGTTTCCATTATACAGTGCTTTTCTTTATTTTTAGCACTACAGAAACGTAATAATTTGGCTGGAGTAAGTCCAACCACATTGTGAACTTAATGAATTTCTTAGCAGAGCTTTCTTTTAAGACTTTGCATTCAGAAAAAAAAAGCTGCTGAGCACAAAATTAATTGGGCAAGGTTACAGAATATCCAACTCGGACGTTATAGGAGTCAATGAGAGAGGTTGTGTGGGGAAAGGCTTCTTGCTTTTATCTCCCTGTATGTCATAGTCACCCGGCCAGGAACGATGATGCTTTATATTGAAAATTAAAGGAGTGCTTCAAAGCCGATTTAGAATGAGAAAAGAAAAACTGTTGTTGTGAGACTAATCTTGGAGGAGTGGCTGAGATTTAGTGGGGTTGTTTAGCCTGGGGAAAAGAAGGCTGTGGGGAGACCATATCACTGTCTACAGCTGTCTGAAAGGAGCCTGTGGTGAGGTGGGTGCTGGTCTCTTCTCCCAAGTGACAGGTGATAGGATGAGAGGAAATGGCCTCAAGCTGCACCAGGGAGGATCTGGTTGGACATTAGGAAAAACGTCTTCACTGAAAGCATTCTCAAACACTGGAACAGGTTACTCAGGTAGGTGCTGGAGTCCCCGTCCCTGAAGGTGTTTAAAAGACATGTTGATTAAGTGCTTAGGGCTCTGATTTTGTAGTTGACAGGTACGGTTGGACTTGATGATCTCAAAGGTCTTTTCCAGCCTAGGGATTCTATGATTCTATGACTCCATTGCTGGTGGGAAATGGGATTTATCATTTCATACAGACCCACAGGCTTGCTGCAAGCAAGCGTTTGCTGAACACAGCTTTTGTGTGTAGGAGCATGGAGTGAGTGAAGTACACACCTGGTCTCCCACTTGTGCGGGAACAACGGGTGCTTCACTGCAGACATCATGCTGCAGCGTCTCCGATTCTTCTGCCTATGTTTAACACTGGGTCTGGAGTGGGGCTTGGCTTATTAAGCAAGCAATGTGAGCTTTCAGCCCACAAAGGCAACTGTGTCCTCTGCTGCAACCAAAGCAGTGGGAGCAGCAGGGTGAGGGATGGGGATTCTGCCCTTCTGCTCTGCTCTGGTGAGACCTCGTCTGGGGCCCTGCATTCAGTTCTGGAGTCCTCAGCACAGCAAGGACATGGAGCTGTTGGAGCAAATCCAGAGGAGGCCACGAAGATGTTCTGAGGGTTGGAGCTAGTCCCCTATGAGAACAGGCTGAGAGTGTTGGGTTTGTTCAGCCTGGAGAAGAAAAGGCTCCAGGGAGACCTTAGACCAGCTTCTAGTCCTGAAAGGGGCTTCAGGAAAGCTGGGGAGGGGCTCTTGACCCAGGAGGACAGGGACAGGATGAGAGGGAATGGTTTTCAGCTGAAAGAGGGGATATTGAGCTGAGATCTTAGGAAGAAATGTTTTACTGTGATTATGAGGAGGCTCTGGCCCAGGTTGCCCAGGGTGGTGGTGGCTACCCCATCCCTGGAGGTGTTCAAGGCAAGGCTGGATGGGGCTTGGAGCAACCTGACTGTGTGGGAGGTGTCCCTGCCCATGGCACGAGGGTTGGGGAGGGAGTGTGGAACTGGATTCTATGACTGTATTGCCCCTCGTATATGAAGATGATGGTTAATAGTATCTAACACCAAGAGCTATGTTGGAGGTGTAGTCACCTGAGGTACAGCCACTACTATAGCAAATGGAACGACAGAAGACAGGAGTCACTACAACCAGTCATCCCAACCATCCTTGCTGTTCCATCTGGACTTCATGGCATTCCAAAGGCTCTGCTGGATTGTGGCACAAAATAATGGCCTAATGATCTATGTTCTTCATGCTGTGAACAGAGAAACACCTTCTGGCACAGCCCCACTGACTACAGTGAATTGGGTGGGATGTGGAAGAGCCACTCTCTACCAAAAAACAATTCTTCCTTCCTAGTAAACTTCTACTTTCAGGATCCTTTATTTCTCCTGATGGCATGAAAACACTCCTAAATTTAAGCAGAACTTCATCCAAAGTGTTTACCAAACTCAATTTGCTTAAAAGTAGAATATGGGGTACTTAATATTGTAGTTTTCCATGAAATCTGCATAAATATAGTGAGTGCCCTAAGGCTCCTTACCAAGGATCCTGTGCATTATAATCATTATTTTTTTAACGGTGTGTTTGAACTCTGTAGCAAATTCTAATTTTTCTTTGTCAATACCAGTGCTTCCATTGCATACACGGGGTGGAATGAGCTCAGTGCTTTCATTATATTTTTCAATTAACTTTTCTTCGCCACATCAATGCTGTTGTGGATTAATTCATCCTCTCCACTTTTCTTGAAAAAAAAAATCATTATCTGATATGAAATGTTTCAGTGCATTGAAAGAAAACTGGATGTCAAAGGAAGACCTCGATCGAGGTAGCTCAGTCCAGAGTTATCAGGGTAAAGTTTTGACCATTTTAATGGAAACCAGGTAATTCTGTGGCTTGAGAAAACTCTAGATATGCTCTAAATCTGGCCTTTTCCAAGGCTGGAAGCTTTCTCCTCTCTCCAGAGTGGGACAGGCATTAGTGCTTCTGCTGTAGTATTTCAGGTGAAGGTCCATGTCTCCTGGTATGATATCACAGGTCCACGAGCACAAGAAGGTAGAAGCATGTTGTTGATTGTTTGAGGAATATAATGGAAGCTGTTTTGCTGCTGGTGGTGTGTACAATATCCCATTCTCCTTCTCAAAGAAGGGAATTCGTGGAACTCCCCTTCAGAGTCAGGAATGATCTCAGTGTTCCCTCTGAAAACATCTCTGGATCAGACATCCCTCCACTCTGGAGCTCAGTGATTTGGTTATTGACATCTGTGGCAGGAGGAAGATGTGCCCCAACTCAAACCAAAGGGCTTCTCAGAGAAATAATTTTTCTTTGCCGTTTATAGGGTTGAGTAATCGTTGTGGAGCTTACCCAACAGCAAGCTGGTTCAGCTGGGTTTTGCTGCCTCTTGATTCAAGTGGATTGAGCTCAGTTGTCCCACAAAACAACCTCTTCACATCTGCTACCTTGAATGCACCTTGGAGAAAGCCCAGTTTTCTGGTCAAAGACGATTGTATCAGCTGGGATTGGGACAACTGGGCCTCAGCAATGAACAAGCATGAACCAGAAAGCCCCGGACTGATTAAAACCTACCAATAACAACGGCAGAACAAAGGCAAGGAATCGAGTGGGAAAGAAGGCTTCGAGGAGACCTTAGAGCAGTTTCCAGTACTGGAAGGGGCTTCAGGAAAGCTGGGGAGGGGCTCTTGATCAGGGATTGCAGGGACAGGATGAGGGGGAATGTTTTTTAGCTGAAAGAGGGGAGATTGAGATGAGATCTTGGGAAGAAATGTTTTGCTGTGAGGGTGGGAAGTCCCTGGCCCAGGTTGCCCAGAGCAGGGGTGGCTGCCCCATCCCTGGAGCTGTTCAAGGCCAGGCTGGATGGGGCTTGGAACCCCTGATCCAGTGGGAGGTGTCTCTGCCCAAGTCAGGGGGTGGAACTGGATGGGCTTTGAGATCCCTTCCAACACAAACCATTCAATGATTCTATGATCGTCTTCCTGACAGGACTCTGCCTCTTCCAAAGGAATTCTTTGTCATATACCAATAGTGGACTGTCAGTGTAGAGTTTGCAGGGAAATATCTGTAGATGAAATAAGCAGCCATTTAATTTATCCTTCACAGTTGTTTCATGTAAATGAAGAAATGGATGTCTTTGTGAGCCATCAAAGCTGTGAAATAAATGCATGATTAGCTGCATGAAAGTGCTGAAACCCATTAGCACTCATTTTAGAATAATAATGTACTTCAAGTCTATTTGTTGAAATATAAATACAATTATGTGGAAAGAAATTAATGCGCAGTATGAAGTTTCTTTAAGATCTTATAAAATTTTCTGCGGCACAAGATTAAATTAATGAAGGCATGTTTTCAGAAGGCAAACAATTAGGATGTTGTATGGAAGTGTAGATAAAATTAAAAAAAAGAGTTATAACATCGCCAGCTACCAGGATCATAGAAGATAAACATTTGTAAGAAGCGGTCTGAACAACCAAGGTCTGCCTCGTTCTATCCTTCAGTGATGTTGCCAGCAGGCAGAAGGGTAGTTTTAGGGCATGGTATAAGGGAATATGGTTCTGGCAAAGAAGTTCAAGTCATACAATCATAGAACCACTAAGACTGGAATATCTCTAAGACCACTCAGTTCAGCTGTCAGCCCAGCCCCACCGTGCATTCATGTAACTTGTTTTACCCAATCTTTTAGATGTTATGGATGCAAGTACATTCACATACATGCCTTACTCTCAAATTAAAAATTTCAGCTTTGAACATCAGGTCTGTCTTCAGTAACGACCTGATGTAAAATCCAGCTTCCAGCATCTCTGCATGCCCAGCTCAGTGTAGACATTTTCTAGGAGCCACAATGCATCATGAAATCATGCTAAAAATTGAGGGAAACCAATACTTAAACGCTTGAATTGTGGTCTAGAGAAAATCCTTTGCATCATTATAAGGACAAATGCAAGGTCCTGCACCTGCATCAGAGCAATCACAAGCACTGGTACAGGCTGAGCAAAGAATGGGTTGAAAGAAGCCCTGAGGAGAAGGATTTGGGGTGCTAGGGGATGAGAAGCTCAACATGAACTGACAATGTGCGCTCACAGCCCAGAAAGCAAGTGTCCTAGTCTGCATCCAAAGCAGCGTGGCCAGCAGGGCGAGGGAGGGGATTCCACCCCTCTGCTCTGCTCTGGTGAGACTTCATCTGGAGTCCTGTGTTCAGTTCTGGAGTCCTCAGCACAGGAAGGACATGGAGCTGTTGGAGCAGATCCACAGGAGGCCACGGAGATGATCCAGGGGCTGGAGCACCTCCCATACAAAGACAGGCTGAGAGATTTGGAGTTGTTCAGCCTGGATACCTTAGAGCAGCCTCCCAATACCTGAAGGACGTATAGGAAAGCTGGGGAAGGGCTTTCGATCAGGGATTGCAGGGATAGGATGAGGGGAAATGTTTTTGAGCTGAAAGAGGGGAGGTAGAGACAAGATCTTAGGAAGAAATGTTTCCCTGTGAGGGTGGGGAGGCCCTGGTCCAGGTTGTCCAGAGCAGTGGTGGCTGCCCCATCCCTAGAGGGGTTCAAGGCCAGGCTGGATGGGGCTTGGAGCAACCTGATCCAGTGGGAGGTGTCCCTGCCCATGGCAGGTGGTGGAATTGGTGGGCTTTGAGGTGCCTTCCAACCCAAACCGTTCAATAATCAAGTGCTGTAACTACATAGGAAGCCTTAGAAACAGTTTATGAATTAAAGGTTACCAAAGGTCAGCCAATCTGGGAAATGTACTACCAAATGCTCTGCATCTCTGCTTTAAAAAGAAATATCCAGGGGCTGGCTGTGCCATGGCTGACAGATGGCTGTCCCTGCACACATGCCTTCTCTTCCCAGACCCACAGCTTCTGATTTCAGATCAAATATGGAACCTGAAAGCCTGTTTGCATCTCAAGGGAACATTTAATTAGAGGATGCCAAGCTTAGTTTAGAAGGACCTGATGTGTTCAGAGAGGCAGCGCCCAGCTGACCTTCTGGAGGCTGCCCAAGGTGGCACAGCTGCGCACACTGGAGCTCAGTGCCTACAGCAGTTGGGCCACGTACGTGATGATATCAAGCAAGGCATCTGCAACTGTGTAAGGGCTTTGCAGATAGCTGATATATTCCAGGGATTTTTCGAGATGACTTGTCTATGGTGCATGAACCCCCGCACGCTGCTTGCTTGGTGTGTAGGAGGAGCCTTGCATTTTCTTTCTTGAGGGGCTGCGGAGGGGTTTTATACCATATGCACTGAGCTAGTCTGAATACGTGTCATGTAGAAAAGGGTCTCCTACTGCAAACAGGGATCTGTCCTGGCTGTCATTAGCATGCTGCAACAGTACGAGTTGCTCAGGGTTGTTCCCAGTAGCAGCACTTAAAAGCATGACAGTTTAGCAACTGCTATGCAACGATGCTATGGCAGCTGCAAGATCATCAGCAGTGTTTACAGTACAACTGTTGTAACACCTCCAGAGTCCACACCAAAGAGCTCTTAGTGTTTACATGCACACGCACAGAGTAAGCCTGGGTATTGCAGACCCAGCTAATTGCAACTTAGCGTCCTTGCTGTACAAAAGTGGTGCAGGTGTTTAAAGTGACCCATATAGGGCTCCAGATGGTTCTCTGGCAAAAGTGGCAATTAGGAAAATTTATGGCAGAGGAAAGAATATTATTTGTAAAATCATGGAATCATAGAATGCTTCGGGTTGGAAAGGACCTCAAAGCCCATCCAGTTCCAAACCTCTGCCACGGGCAGGGACACCTCCCATTGGATCAGGTTGCTCCAAGTCCTATCCAGCCTGGCCTTGAACCCCTCCAGGAATGGGGCAGCCACCCCTGCTCTGGGCAACCTGTTCCAAGGCCTCCTCACCTTCACAGGAAAATATTTCTTCCTAAGATCTCATCTCAATCTCCCTTCTTTCAGTTGAAAACCGTTCCCCCTTGGCCTATCCCTGCCCTCCCTGATCAAGAGCCTCTTTCCATCTTTCCTGGACCCCCTTTCTGTACTGGAAGAGATGAAGTAAAAATGTAGAGGGCACCTTGAGTGTCTTCTTGCTTCTATACTAAGGGTATTTTTGGCTGCCAAATATGTTGCTCCTACTGTGAACTCCTTCAAGAGAGATCCTTTGATTTGTTTGTTAAATTGAAGACATCTTTCCCAGGCTGTGAATGTCCAAGGAACAAGAGAAACTACTCCCATGTGGCTTCCTCCGCACAGATTTTTCAGCTGATGAAAATGCTTCTGGGAGCACCGTGCTGGTCCTCCCTCAGGGAAAAGCAGCTCTCCCAGAGAAGCAGCTGCAGCTGGCACGGAGAGTCTGCAACAAGGTGCAGCTCATCATTATTCTTCTGACATTTCCAGGACAGTGCATCCATCGCCTTTTTCCCCAAGGCAAAGTGGCTCCTGACACGACTATTTGCTTCATCAGGCTGCCATGCTAGGAACCAATTTGATTTGAAATCCTTTTAATTCCGTTTTGTACATGCACCCTTAAATCCTCGCGCTGGTTAAATGGAGAGGATTTGGATGCCCCTTGGCAATTTGTTAACGCTCTGTTAATGCCAATTACATCAGACCATAAGTGCAGAGAATAAGGGTGGTTGCTCTAGCGTGGAAAGGGTCATGGTGGGAGGCCGGTTTCTGACTACAGCCACAAAATGCACTAAGCTGAAGGGCAATATATAATGAACACAGAGAAAGCAGGTTGGCTTTTAATTGCTCAGTCTGCTACCACCGCCATGTGTGGTGGGAACGGTTCAGATTCACGTGCAGGCATGCTGTAAATGGGATGGGATGACACAACGGCTTAATCTCTTCGCATCAAATGACCTGGCAGCCCATGCTGTAATGAATGATACTAATGAAGATGTAAGGGGAGTGCTGTAGCTCCCTGTAAATCCCCTTGAATTAACACTAGCTGGAGAAAGCTCCCGTAACAGTGAAACCTAGGGAAGAAAATCTGAGCTGCAAGCATGAGGGAGTTGTTTTCTATGACTGATCTCATACAAAGGGCTTAATCTAATCAGATATATACGGAGGCACAGCTCTCCAAAGGACCAAAGCTGCACCAAGGTTTAGCCCCACCAGCACGGCAGGCTGATTTCTACCCTAAAATACTGGGCTGGCCACAAAGTCTTTGTGCTGCTCACATCCCATGGGTACTCTAATTTGAGGGGAAAATGTGGCACTAATCAACAGCCGCCAGGATTAAGAGGGAACACTCCAACGGCTGAAGGTTTACATGGAGAACTCTGTGCAAGGGGTGCTACCCTCACAGTTTGACAGGCATCCTTCAGTTACTTAGCTCTTTAAACCACTTTACAAGGACAGGAAATGTGAAATAAATGGAACTTCAAACAAACAAGCAGCATCACACTTCATTTCTGTCTCTGTTTAGGATGCCAAAGCTGGCAGGGTGATGGGATTTGTACTAATGAGTTAATTGGGGAAATTTCCCTTGACTGTTCCATCAAGAGCTTGATGGGTTCTAATCAGCTCCTGCTTGACAGCACATCAGGAAATCCTGCAAGCTTTAACCTGCGGGAGTCTTCTTGCCTTTTGGCTCAGTGGTGGAAGCCTATAAGAGAGCGATGGATTCAGAGCAGCAGTAAGAGCTCTCATGGCTCCAGGGCTGATATTTCTTCAGGTGCATTATTGCCTTGTTGGTTTTGACCTGGGATACTTTTTTTCCTCCTGGATAATTAATTTTTTTCCAATATGGGCTGTGATGGGAGACCATTCCTACCCAAATTTGTCTCCTTCTTCTCAAAACTGCAGCTAGCCCTAATTACCATGGTTACCTGCATCTCTGCACCCTGCCAGGGAGCACCAGAGAATGCAAACCAGCTGCAAACAGGGAAATGGTTCTTGTTTCCCCTGGTTTATAAAAATAACTCTGCTGATTTCTCCTTTTCCCCTTGACTGTTACTTCTGCTCATCCTGATGAGCTGTTGGGAACTCCACTGGGCAGTATTAACATCAAATGCTCCAGAGACAGTCTGGCCAATAAAACAGACATTCTGACCTATCCCCTTTCCTCTAACAACAGAATTGATTCAAAACACATTAATCATCCACATTCCTTTATTCAGAGAACAAGACAGGTAGCAATAGGTTACTGGATACTTGTGAATAAGCAGTGCAGCTCGAATCCACATAACATAATTCACTGCTCCCTTTAAGTATACATTCTTCAGTCCTTAGAAATAATAAACCTGTGAAAGCTAATTTGGGCATTTGTTGTCTGCACATCAAAAAAACAAAATGTCATGGGTTTCTCCTTAAATTTTCATTATTCCTTTAATAGGCTGTAGATACCTCTGTTATTTGTTAAGCAGTTACTTTACCAATTATACTCTGAGCACCTTAGCTGCATACATACAACGCTCAGAAATTCTGGCTTTAGAATCAAAGAATCATGGAATGGTTTGGGTTGGAAGGGACCTCAAAGCCCAGTCAGTTCCACCCCCTGCCATGGGCAGGGACACCTCCAACTGGATCAGGGACTCCAAGCCCCATCCAGCCTAGCCTTGAACCCCTCCAAGGGTGGGGCAGCCACCACTGCTCTAGGCAACCTGGGCCAGGGCCTCCCCACCCTCACAGCAAAACATTTCTTCCTAAGATCTCATCTCAATCTCCCGTCTTTCAGCTGAAACCCATCCCCTCTAATCCTCTCCCTGCCTTCCCTGATCAAGAGCCCCTCCCCAGCTTTGCTGGAGCCCCTTTCAGTACTGGAAGCTGCTTTAAGGTCTCCTCAGAGCCTTCTCTTCTCCAACTGCCCCAACTCTCTCAGCTTGTCCTTGTATGGTTGCTGCTCCAACCATCGGTTCATCTTTGTGGAATGTCTTTTCAGGTGTGTCTCTATCTTGCTCTAATATGAAGGATGGAAAAGCCATAAACAATGTGTAATTACAGGAGAATCACAAATCATAAATGAATGCCAGGGCTTGTTTATTTAAGACCAGCTGCATTTAGAAATGGTGGGAAGTCTAGCAGACAAGAAATAGCATCCCTGTTGACAAGTACTACTTGGTATAAGGATGCAGGCTGAGAATTTTCAATATTATTTTTCCTTACAAGAGATAGGATAAAGCAAATATTTTCTGTGACTCCTTTTCTCACTTGTCGTTCTGAAGGAAAAAATCAGCGTTTCGTGGCCATGAGAGATGACAGCACTGTTCAATAGAGTATGGATCTGATATTCCAAAACCTTCCTGAGGCTGGGCCAGGATTAAATTTCAGCAAACTAGATTTATTAGTCAGATGACTGGCAAATCTACAGCTGAAATCGGAAGGCAAAGATTATTAGCAACACCATGCAAAGGTAAGTAGAATGCTTCCAGACCCAGGGAGGCCATGTTCAGCTGAACCAATCTGTCAACACTGTCACACAATTACTTACAGCCTCCTGTTAGAGCCAGGTCTCCTGTGAATGCACCCCTAGACTTGTAATCCTGCTCTAGTCTGAGCAAAGCCAGCTCTCGCACAATTTATTTTGTGCAAGTCAGTGCTTCTGGTTAGATAGAGCTGATGGAGCCAGGTCTGATGTCTGTGCCGCCGAGAGCCCTCTGTGCCTTATTCTGTTACTATTCTAAGTGCTACAGTTTATATATAGAATCATAGGATCATAGAATGGTTTGGGTTGAAAGGGACCTCAAATCCCATCCAGTTCCACCCCCTGCTATTGGCAGGGACACCTCCCACGGGATCAGGTTGCTCCAAGTCTCATCCAACCTGGCCTCGAACACTTCCCCACTCTACCAGTGGCAGGGGGGTTGGAACTGGATGGGCTTTAAGGTTCCTTCCAACCCGAACCATTCTATGATTCTACGATGATTCCGTGATGTGGAGGAAGTGGCTTAAAATGAGCTCCACCAGTGTGTCCATGTCACTACATTTGGGTGGTTGGGCTGTGATAAATATGGTGATTCCTTTCAGGTATCTTACTGGGTGGGTTATTGGCAACTGGGATGGAGCTGGGACATTCAGACTCTGCAGGTACAGCTACTGCTACCATGACAGAAAGCTCCCCAGGCTTGCCTGGTGGAAGGAGATGGACAAGGGACATCACAAAGGCTTCTGCCAAGGGATGCAGGAAGCAAGGTTTCTCTTGCTGCGGATGGTCTTTGCTTCACAGTCTATTTAGCCAGAAAGAGAGAGAGAGAGAGGGCTGTGTTTGCTGAAGCAGTGCAAAGAAACTCTAAAGTGGTGAAGGCTCAAAGCTTCGATGTATAAATCAAACATGTTTCAGCTCACACACCATTTATTGCAAACACAATGCTGGGAGTTCAATATTTGCCTTTTGGAACACGAGGTGTTTCACAGGGCTCTGCTGTGGCATGATATTATTCTTGTCCGCTGACCATGTGAGGCTGAGGCTGAAGTTTCCTCTGCAAACGCTGGTGATTACTGGAGCAATTTGAAAAGATATTCATTTCATGCGCATTGTTAGAAAAGACATCTTTGCCTGTAAATGTGTTTGTTCGGTCAAGAATTGAAAGCAAACAGACAAAAGAGGGACAAGCAGTCAAGGTAATCACTGGGAGAAAAATGAATAGCTCTTCACAGAGAAACATTCACTTACACGAGGCTGAAGGCTCGACAATGGCAAGGAGGCTGTAAGGGGTAACATTTAGATGAAAAAAAGAGATGAAGACTTAGCAATGCACCTGGTACTCAATGCTCAGGAGCAGCAGGAGCATCCGCAGCTCAGAAATCGCACCAGTGACCAGGGTTCACAATAACGATGGGAAAGCGAGATCAAGTAGAGCCCTCTGCAATTTGCAATCGCTTTTGCTGCCAAGGAAAATAGAAATATTGGCCTCTTCTTTCCCTTTTTTTTGTGGTTTTTTTTTTTGCAGGACAAATTGTTTTTAAAAGATTTCTGAAAGCATCAAATCTAGAAGTACCTGGGAAGATGAATTGTGGAGCAGCATGTTTTTTAATGGGAGATGAAAATAAATTTGGTTTCATGGCCCTGTGTGAAGAGAGTAGATGTGAATTATACCTCATTGCTCTATTTTTAAAGCTTGGAAGGAAGTGAATTACAGCATTCTCTTCTTACAGTTTATTGAAAGTAGAGAGAGCTAACAAGTGTTTTTAGAAGTTTTTAAGGTTCCTTTTTCCTTTTCTGTTGTGGAATACAGAGGGATTAAGGTGTGTGGTTTTCAATGAGAAAGAATATAAATAGAAACTGAGAACTGTCTGGCTCATATTTCATAGAATGATAGAATGTCTTGGTTGGAAAAGACCTTTGAGATCATTGAGTCGAACCATACCTGCCCACTACTAAACCAGATGCCTGAGCATCGTCTACCCATTTTTTAAACCCCTCCAGGGTTGGCGACTCCACCACCTCCCTGAGCAGACTCTGCCAGGGGCTGGGAAACTTTTCAGTGAAGAAATTTTTCCTGATGTCTAGTCCGAACCTGCCCTGGTGCAACTTGAGGCCATTTCCTCTCATCCTATTGACTGTCACATGGGAGAAGAGACCAACACCTACCTCACTACAACCTCCTTCCAGGCAGTTGTAGACAATGATGAGGTCTCCTCTCAGCCTCCTTTTCTCCAGGCTAAACAACCCCAGGTCCCCCAGCCACCTCTCCCTTTCCTGCTCCTGCTGGCCATGCTGTTTGCTTGAATTGTGGCTGTTTCACCCGCCCACAGAACAAAGGAAAACTTGGGATCTCCAGAACCCACTCAGCACCAGCTCCAGGCAAAGCAGCTCACACAGCTCCAAGCAGCATTGACCCAATTGTCTACACATTAATGGTGCTGGTCCTGGAAGGGTAAACAGCCAGCACACTTATCTTGGTGATCTCAGGGCAGAGGATCACTGCTTGGCCCTATGCATAAATGCAAATTGGAGATTTTCAGCTGCCAGCCTTGAGTACATATTCAGGCTTGCTGTAGCTCTGTTGCAGTCAGAAGGGTTGCTGCTTCTTGATAAAGCAAATATTTTACAATGGATCAGGTGTTCTGTCATTCTTTTATGATAACAACGGTGATTTGAATGGGGCTTTGTACAAACTGGCTTGTACAGGAGGGAAATACAGAATGCTGCCAAGAGGGAGCTGTGTTTCCATTAGAAAATATAACTACTGCAAAGTCACCTGGAGAAAACGACTCTATGAGCTGGATGGCTGTTTGAGAAGGAGGGACTGAGAACACCCACAGCCAGGACATTTCTTCATCCGCCGTGTGTCTTTTACAGAGAGGGTCTTGATGCCTCAGGAGGCACTGGGCACTGCTGACAGCCTGTGTTGAACTAATAAAGCTGCATTACATTTGAAGGCTTCCTGGCCCTGGAAAGGGCAGAGACGAGACATCAAGATGGAATGCCAAATATAATTTAATGAATTTTCTAAATATATATAGATTCATAAAATATCCTGAGTTGGAAGAGACCCATGGGGACTATCGAGTCCAGCTCCTGTCCCTGCACAGGACACCCCAACATTTACACCATGAGGCTGGGAGTGTTGTCCAAATGCTTCTGGAATATTGTCAGGCTATGATTCCTTCCCTAGGGATCTGTTGCAGTGCTCCACTACCCTCTGGGGGAAGAACCTGTTCCTAAAGTCCAGCCTAACACTCCCCTGGTACATGTTCCTGTCATTCCCTCGGGTCTTGTCATTGGCCACCAGAGAGAAGAGCTCAGCACCTGATCCTCCTCCTTCTCCTTGTGAGGAAGCTGTAAATTGTGATGAGGTCTCTCCTCAGTCTCCTCCAGGCTGATCAGACCAAGTGATATTTCTTTCTAAAATCTCCTCTAAATCTCCCCTCTTTCAAACCATTACCCCTCGTCCTATCACTGCACCGCTGCACATCCACTTTTTCTAATGAAGAAGCAAAATGATGGTATTATCCAGAGGGATAACCCTGAAAATAAATGAAGGCAAATTTCAGCTCAATTGTTAGTCACCAGTTGGTTTATTTTAAGATGAGAAAGTTCTGATGAAGTGTTACAATAGGCAGGAAATTATACACAAATGTTTAATTAGAAGTTGCTTTCCATGCTAAATGATACTCCTACAAGAATTTGTGGGCCTAATTGGTGGTGCTCTACCCCTTCTTCAGCTCTTCAAAAAGAGAAGGGATAAGGTGACAGGAGAGGGAAGTTCCAGCATGTCAGATGAGTGGGTGGAAGGATGGCGAAGGAAAGAGCAGGCAGGGATTTGAGAAGAGGAGAAGGAACTGTGGAGGTGGAGGAGAACATGATCGTGAGAGGTGGTCTGAAAGGCTGACAGGTAGAAGAGAGGGGGCAGATTTTGAAAATTAGAATGTGATGTCTTTCTAGGAGAGATGCTTTAGTTCAACTGCATGTTATTGGGCCCAGTGAAGCACTTGCTGGGGAAAAAAAATGGACCAGACAAGTCACTTCTGGCTTAAAAGCAAATTGCTGTTTTCTCAGCATGCCAAGCAGAGGAGAGTCCTCTTGAGAGAACTTGATAATCTGTGATTGTGCACTTTTCCTCTCTGTCTTAGTGAAAGCATTTTGGTTGCTGCTACAAGGGAATGAAGCACTTTAGCAGTAAATTCAAGGCCAGGGATAGGACGAGGAGGAATGGTTTGAAGCTGAAAGAGGGGAGATTGAGATGAGATCTTAGGAAGAAATATTTTACTGTGAGGGAAGGGAGGCCCTGGCCCAGGTTACCCTGAGCATTGGTGGCTGCCCCATTCCTGGAGGGGTTCAAGACCAGGCTGGAAGGTCTTTGAGCAACCTGATCCAGTGGGAGGTGTCCCTGGCCATGGCAGGAGGCTGGAACTGGATGGGCTTTGAGGTCCCTTCCAACCCAAACCATTCCATGATTCTACGATATTGAAAACCGTATTTTCAGGTTGATCCTAGCCTCTAGAAATTTTTGGGTTCATTTCAGAACCTGCAGCACTCCCAGAAAGAAAGATCTTTCATGAACACTTGAACTTCCGCACTTTTATTGATAATATCAGCCAGCCCAAGTTCAGTGGGCATCTGTTAATGAAAATTCAGTAAACAACTTGTATAGGGGAAGGAAATCACCCTTCATGATATCTTGCCTGAGGTTTTTTTTTGCCCACAGAGTACCACCAGTGAGAATGGATTATGAAATAGCAAAACAGTAAAGCAGTGAAATGAAGCTTTTCCTCAACTCTTCCTGCACTCCTTTTATAGGATGAAAATGTAGAGGTTAAGTATCCAAAACATCAAGGCACCTTAAAACCAGAAGCTGGCTGTAAATTCATTATTACATATTGAATATCCAGCAGAATGTTCTCTGTGAACACACTTTTTATTCCAGCCATCACTTGTTAAATGTACTCGATATGTTAAAAATATTCTATATGGGAGATGAGAAATGCTTGACACGTAGTCCAGCATCAGGTTGTATCTCCCTGTGCCAAAATCAAAAGATGTTCATCCAGGTATTTTTTTGCAGAGTAATAAAAATGCTAAGGGCTTCATTGTTATCAAATCAGAATTTTGTTTAAAATTATCCCTTATTGTTTTGGGTTTGCCTTCCATTCTTCTCTTTGAAAATTATGGAGCAGTCAGATGGGGCCTTGAGCAGCCAAGTCTAGTGGAAGACGTTGTTGTCCATGGCAAGGGCTTGGAACTGGATGAGCTTTAAGGCCTCTTCCAATCCAAAACATTCTATGGTTCCACGATTTTCTTCCTATAAATTAGATCTCCCACCTTGCAGGAATGTGTTCCTGCAGAGGATTTTATAGGATACGAGCCAGATAGTAGTGAATAAGCTGTGTAATGTTGATTGAGTCCTCAGCACGGACATGGAGCTGTTGGAGCAAGTCCAGAGGAGATCGGGAAGATGATTTGAGGGTTTGAGCACCTCCTGTACGAGGACAGGCTGGAGAGTTGGGATTGTTCAGCCTGGAGAAGACTCTGGGGAAAACTTAGAGCAGCTTCCAGTGCTGAAAGGAGCTACAGGAGAGCTGGAGATGGGCTCTTGATCAGGGATTGCAGGGATAGGATGGGGGGGAATGGTTTGAAGCTACACAAGGGGAGACTGAGATGAGATCTTAGGGAGAAATGTTTTGCTATGAGGGTGGAGAGGCTCTGGTCTAGGTTGCCCAGGGCAGTGGTGGCTGCCCCATCCCTGGAGGTGTTCAAGGCCAGGCTGGTTGGGGCTTGGAGTCCCTGATCCACTGGGAGGTGTCCCTCCTCATGGTAGGGGGTGGAACTGGATGGCTTTTGAGGTCCTTCCAACCCAAACCATTCCATGATTCTATGACTGACTCCAAGTAAGTCTGGTATTACTATCAGCCAAAATGTTTTAAAGAGATTGGGGCACATCCCCTGCTTTGCTCATCACCGAGGCTCGTGCATACACATACACAAACATACGTGCATGGTGTTTTACAAGGTGCCAATTAGCATACTCCCTTCTTATACATTTCTTTTCATCTGGTGAAGAGAATGTGCTTCCTTCACTCCCTTGCTCCTGTAGGACTTAAATTTATGATATTGTCATGGTTTGACCCCAGCTGGCAACACCAGGCTGCCAGTTGCTCATCCTGCCTCTTGTCCTCGAGTGGGATGAGGAGGAGAATTTTTTAAAAATAAACAAACTCAAAACTTGTGGGTTGAGATATGGACAGTTCAGTAGGACAACAATAGAGTATTTAAAAGAATAAAAGAAAAACATACAAAACAAGTGATGCACAATGCAATTGCTCACCACCCACCGATCAATGGCCACCTGTCCTCAGGCAGTGGTCGTGGCCCCCAGTTTATACACTGAGCACGATGCCGTGTGGTATGGACTATCCCTTTGGCCAGCCTTGGTCAGCTTTCCTGGCTGTGCTCCTTCCCAGCTTGTCATGCACATCCCTGCAGACAGGGGAGGCTGAAAATCCTTGACTGCTCAGCAACAATTAAAACCAGCAGTGTGTTATCAACATTGTGCTCAACTAAATACAAAACACAGTCCTACACCAGCTGCTCTATCCCAGGTGAAACCAGGGCAGTAAGCCTAAACAGGACAGTCTTACAAGAAAGCTTTATTGTGCTTCAGAAGCACTTAATACACTCCTTGCTCGTCGCTTTTCTTTCAGACACTCTTTTTTTGACCCTTTATGAAGCATTTCACTGGACTGCTTCTTTTCTACTTCTTTTCTGTTTCCCAGCAGCATCCATAGTGGAAATCCGGGCTTTCAGTTATGAGAGATAAAAGAAATATATAACATTTCTGGGAGAGCCTAGTTCTCCAGTGTTTAATCCTGTCGGTGATGGACAGACTTACTCTCCTCTGTGTAAGACTACAGGCAAGTAAGCAAGTCCTGAATGACTTATAAACCAAAGCCCTGGTGCAATGGAATGACATTTCCCTTTCCAAGCAATGAGGATCCTCTGAAGGGTAATTTGAGCTTCAGGTACTTCACTGCTTTTCATATTGGTCTTTATCAGGCTTGAGACCACCAGGTGGTCTAATAAAAAAACATTCCTTTTCCCTACCGACAGGGCATAATCTTTCCAAATATGTGTATTTCAGAGCATCAGCTTTAGTATCTCTACAGTCAGTCTAGGACTCACAACACTTGTGTTTCTGTAGCCGGAATCTGTTCTGAGATTGGTTCAGCTTCCATCATTTGAGACCGTTCAAGATTTGACATCACAGTTTTGTAAGAATACCAATGTGATTTAGGGGCTATCAGTCTTTTGTTGATGATTTTTGCAATGTTGTGTCTGTTTTTTATTTCCACTGGAGCACCGAGTTGCAATGATTGGATTTCACTCTAATTGTCAGTGGTTAATGTATGCCTTTCACCTTATTCTACCAGTCAGATACACTGCCAAGTGCAGATCAGTAAATGAGAAAACATATAGTTTTGTTACAAATTAGGCAATGATCGGAAATTTCATAGCTATAATTTGGATTCACCCCTGCGTCTTAAATGGAATCATAGAATAGTTTGAGTTGCAAGGAACGTTAAAGATCATCCAGTTTCAACCCCCCTGCCATGTTCAGGAACACCTCCCACTGGATCAGGGGCTCCAAGCCCCATCCAACCTGGCCTTGAACCCCTCCAGGGATGGGGCAGCCACCACTGCTCTGGGCAACGTGGGCCAGGGCCTCACCACTATCATCATGAAAAAATTCCTCCTTAAAAAAATGTGTAAATCTGCCCCTTTCAGGTACTGGAAGGTCACTATAAGGTCTCCTCAGAGCCTTCTCTTCTCCAGGCTGAACAACACCAACTCTCTCAGTCTGTCCTTGTATGGGAGGTGCTCCAGCCCTTTGATCATCCTTGTAGCCTCCTCTGGACGCATTCCAACAGCTCCATCTCCTTCTTATGCTGAGAATTCCAGAACTGGACACAATGCTCCAGGTGGGGTCTCACAAGAGAGGAACAGAGTGGCAGAATTCCCTCCCTCCCTGCTGGCCTCGCTGCTCTGGATGCAGCCCAGGACACGGTTGGTTTCTGGGCTGTGAGTGCACGGTGCCAGCTCATGTTGAGTTTCTCACCCCCCAGCACCCCAAGTCCTTCTCCTCAGGGCTGCTCTCAGTCACATCATCCCCAGCCTGTACTGAAACCAGGGATTGCCCCAACCCAGGTGTAGGACCTTGCCTTTGGCCTTGTTGAACTTCATGCAGTTCACACAGCCGCACTTCTCCAGCTTGACTGAAAATAAGCTTAGCTATTTACTATAGTGGGAACACATCACACATAGAGGTAAAATTACAACATATTCTGCTTATCCTTCTATCTGACAGAAGGTAATTTAGTAGACGTGGTGGGGTTGGGCTGATGGTTGGATGAGATGAGCTTGGAGGTCTTTTCCAACCTTAATGATTTCATGATTGCATCTCTCAGTATTTGCAGCTGAGAGAAATTCCCCCAAGCAGAACTCAGCTCTGGTACATGCAGCGTTTCAGCTAGACAGTTCCTGCAGGTATGTTATTTCCGACAAAAATAGAACTGATTGTTTAAAAATTTTTATCTGATCTTTGATTCATTAAACTTTCTCAATGTAATGCACATCAAAGGCTTGAAAAAAATATTAAAAAATTCTGCATTTCTTTTTTTACCCTGTGGGATAAAGAACCTTTTGAAATGCACTAAAAGTTACAGACATGATTATTGTGATATGAAATATCCACCTTTTAATTTTTTTATTCTGATCTTGTAGCATTATTGCCATTAATTTAGATGAAAGCAGATATTTTGCATAAATATTTACCCTTTAATTTTTGATGGAAATTTCAATTACAAATGAAAACTCAGCACGCACATAGCTGATCTGACAATGAGAGAGGATTTCATAGAATCATGGAATACTTTGGGTTGGAAGGGACCTTAAAACCCATCCAGTTCCACCCCCTGCCAAGGGCAAGGACACGTCCCACTGAATGTGGTTGCTCCAAGCAACCACAGCTCTGGACATCCTGGGCCAGGGCCTCCCCACCCTCACAGCAAAACGTTTTCCCCTAAGATCTCATCTCAATCTCCCTTATTTCAGCTTCAAACCATTCCCCCTCATCCTATCTCTGCACTCCCTGATCAAGAGCCCCTCCCCAGCTTTCCTGGAGCCCCTTTCAGAGCTGGAAGCTGCTCTAAGGTCTCCCTGGAGCCTTTTCTTCCCCAGGCTGAACAACCCCAACTCTCTCAGCCTGTCCTCATAGCAGAGGTGTTCCAGCCCTCAGATCATCTCCGTGGCCTCCTTTGGAATTGCTCCAAGAGCTCCATGTCCTTCCTGTGCCGAGGACTCCAGTACTCCATGCAAGGCTCCGGGGGAGTTCTCACAAGACCAAAGTAGAGTAGGATCCAGAGAGGAAGCCGATTTCCTTCCTGTTCTAAAACAAATTAAAGGTAATCCTTTCACATTTTCAGGATTCTGAAATATATATAAAATATCAAACTATTTTTCTTAAAACTTCAGGCTACAATTGAAAATTCAGGTATGATGCAGGAGGTCAAAACATATATTTTAGAAGAATTTAACTTGTAAGGGTGCTTTCTGAAAATATAGCCAACATGAAATAAAATCCCGCTGCTTGCTGCTGAATAATGTTATACAACCCTCCACTCCATTTCAAATGATCCTTTCCCCGGCAAGATGAGCTGAGATAAAAGCGTGACCTGAAAATGAAGACAGCAGCAGTGCAGCTATTATAAACCTTAGTTTAAATTGTTTTATATAGGTATGATGGCAACCCCCCATGGCCGGGGGTTTGGAACTGGATGATCTTTAAGGTCCTTTCCAACCCAAACTATTCTATGATTCTATGATTCCATTCTATGACGACCTAGAAATTGGCGCTTTAAAGGATAATTCAAAAGTAAATACATTTATAATTAGAATTATTCTTTTTTTCTTCACCTCAACCCCATGGAACCTACTTAAAGGCAGTCTTAAAAAGAGAAAAGAGATGAGAGAGACCCTGGATGACACCGATAAAGTTTAAAAGCTTGCAGCATTTGTGAAGTGTAATGCAACTGGGTAATTGCTAGGGGAGAGTAACTCTTTTTGCTGCAGCTTGGTAGATTATTGTAATTAAAATATTCTGTTGCCAGACTCTCTAGCATGAATTTTCATTATTATACAGAATCGTACTTCAAATTAATTACCATATGTCCCAACTCATCAGAAACTGACTTTTCCAATGTGTGGAATGTCAGTTCTAATGACAACTGTGCCGAAAGCAGGCATCATCCTTCCCCAGGTTTTCTCCCTTGCCACTCGGAAACTGCTGTAGTGAAATGACCTGGACCACCTGATAAAACAGAGTGTCTTATTTGTTCAAAAGTACCAGATAAAACTCAGTTCCTCCCATGAGAGTGCAGCCCCATGATGGTAGCGTTCATAGAATGATAGAATCATAGAGGTTGGAAAAGACCTCTAAGATCATCCAGTCCAACCACCAACTCTACCTTGCCATGCCTATGAGGTGGGGCATCCATGACTTCTCTGGGCAACCTGGGCCTCAACACCCTCCCAGGAAAACATTTCTTCCTAAGATCTCATCTAAATCTCCTCTCTTTTAGCTTAAGAAAGGTCCTGGCTGTTGGCATCCTAGCCATTTCTGTAGCCCTCCACTGGCTGCTTTCCAGTTTCTCAACATCTTTGAGCTAGGGTTGCTCAGAGCAATGAGGACAAACACGGGGCTTCATAGAGTTACTTCAAGTCATAGAATCGTAGAACTATAGAATCATAGAATACTTTGGGTTTGAAGGGACCTTACAGATCATCGAATTCCAACCCCCATTGGGCATTTAATCCTCTTGGACACTATCTGTTGGTAGGTTATCTCCCTTGTATGAGTGTAAGACTCAGCCCTGCACGCCAGAGCATTTTGTGTTGAAAATAAGCAACCATATTTAATTTTTTTATTATATTTTAATTTGATTTCACTGACTGCAAATGGCATTCAGGCCAAAGAAAAGAAATAGTCACTGCATTCTAACAACTTGGGATAAAATAACTGTTCTGCAGCTTCTGGTATTTGTGTAGACATCTGAAAGGTGGTATTTTCTACTGATAGTTCTGAATAGTACATGTATTTGTCTGCTGCAGCCCTTGCTCGTAAAGCCAAGGCTGAGCCAGATGCATGTTGGTTTTTAGACAGAGTTTATTTAAGGGGAAGCGGGAGGAGCGAAATTAATTATTGGGTCACTGCTGAGTCGTTCTTTGGTTTTGGCTTTGTACTGGTGTTCTCTCTCTCAAATGACTTTTCAAATTATTTTATTAATGGAAATGTGGGCAAATGGACTTGAAAATGTAACTCTTCGCTGACTCAAATGAGAGTCTGAGGTAATTAATTATTTTATATCTTCCTTAAAGCTTTTTTCTGCTCTCTTTCAACCACCATAAAAGAGCTCTTGGTTTCAGTAGCTGACTTGCTGGTTTCATCTGTCTGGATACTGCCCAGTGCAGCTGTTTCACACTCCTCCACACTCTTGTATGTGTCCTACAGCTTAAACATTGCCCTGAAAACATGCACTCTGGTTTCCCTTGCCCACCCTCAGTGATGGTTGCTCACATGCAGTTTATTGGATTTCCTGATGGCCACCGGCTGTGGTTATGCCCGGGTCTGGTGGGGTTGGTACCATGGATGGATGCTCTGGACACACACGCTTTGCGAGGCAATCACGGAGAGACAAACCCCAGATCCTGTCCCTACTGTCTTTGAAGTCAGTGGGAACTTAGCCATGGTCTTCAGTGAACATGGCAAAAAGCTTTGGTAGGAAAGGATTGGTCACTGTGGCATCACTTTTCTCCGCTCATCTCTGCTCTTCACTATCTTCACTTCTCTTCACTACATACTGGTGGACAGGTATGGTTGGAATTGATGGAGTTTCCAGCTCATATGGTTCTATGATTCCACTCCACACTCGAGCCTTGAAGCTGCTCCAGTTATTGCTTTTGGGGAAGATCCCTGAGGGTGTCTGCTGGGCCTCCTGCCACCTGCACTGCTCAGCTAGTGGCTAGTGCAAAGGGGTGATGCTCTGCACGAAGTCTGCTCTGGGGAAGGGTGTCCACTCCAGCTCCAGGTGGAGGAGAAATAGCATTCTCCATCTATTAAAAAGAAATAATTATAGCAGTCTGGTGTCCTCGTTCACAAAGATGGCACTGGAGCTTGCAGCACTGACCATGATGTTTTGTTGCTGCCAGACTGTTTCATGAAGACTATTGATTTCTGTTACATTTTTTATGAGAAGTCCAGACTGACTTTATATTCATCTAGTGACTGTAACTCTCTGTTACAAAGTCAACGGAATTGCTTTTTTTTTCAGTTCAGTTTGAAGTGACCTACAGTGATCATGCTGTCCAACTGTCTGACCACTTCAGGGCTGACCAAAAGTTAAAGAATGTTGTTAATGGCTTTGTTAAGCTGGATGCAACTTGAGTTGGGGCCCTAACCTGAGGAGAGCTGGACTGGAAAGACAGAACAGTTTCTACTGGGTGACTTGGAGACTTCTTCCATTGCTGTGAGTGTCCAACACAGAAAAAAGTGGGACTAAGCCTACAGCTTGGGAAGCAAGAGTGGGAGAACAGAGACAAAGAGATAGGTATAGAATATTGTCTCATTCAGTATGAGTGGACAAGTGTTCAAATAGAGACCTTTTTTTTACCCTTGTTCAGGAAATGTCTGTGTACAAGAGTGAACTGAGAGTTCACATGAGATCATTGCGCCATACCACAACACTTTGTCTATGAAGCAGTTTGTAGCTGGTAACAACATCTCTGTTCTTGAGCACCCACCCTGTTCACCAGACCTGGCTCTCTTTCCCCAAAAGATCCAGTTGGTGCTCAGAGGAACCCATTTTTTTTTGGTAGAAGATGTGAAAGCCAAAATGATGCAGATCCTCATCAGCCTTCCAGACAATGATCCACGGAATTGCTTTGAATGCTGGAAGCAGATGTGTGTCAGTTCAGAAGGGAACTGTTCTGAAGGTGATCCTAGTTCTTAATTTGTTAAATAAAATGAGGCACAGTCTTGGGTTTTTGTTTTTTGTTTCATTGTGTGTCAGATATTTGTGCTGTGCATGTGTACAGATGAGAAAAAGGGAAAGGTAGCAAAATCCAACCCTTTATGCGCGTTTCTCCCCAATGCTGAACATGACCAAATTTTAAAGCCTTGAAACATGATGAAATGAAAATGCTGTCTAGCAATAATGGATGCACTGGATCATGCCTGAGGGTATGGAGAAGGACATTGCAAGCCATGAGATAGGCTGCAGCTGTCATATCACTGAGTTACATCCACAGTGGACTATGGTTGCATACAAAAGAAGGAGATGAAGCACCAGCAGATGGCACTCGGGAATGTGCAGCAGTGTCTATCATGCAGGGTCAATGACATTTTTTGCAGCGTCTTTTGAACAGGTGCCTCAGCTCTGCGCTCTGCACAGCACGGAGGGAATTACTCTCTGCTGCAGAGTTCCCAGCATGGAAAGTCCTCTGCCAGTGTGGTGAGGAAGCAAACATGGCCCTTTCTGCTACTTCAGGGAATTTGCTTTGTTGCTGTCCAGTCATTAAATCAGAGAATCATGGAAAGGTTTGGGTTGGAAGGGACCTCAAAGCCCATCCAGTTCTACCCCTTGCCACAGGCAGGGACACCTCCCACTGGATCAGGTTGCTCCAAGCCCCATCCAGCCTGGCCTTGAACACCTCCAGGGATGGGGCAGCCACTCCTGCTCTGGGCAACCTGGGCCAGGGCCTCCCCACCCTCATAACAAATCATTTCTTCCTAAGATCTCATCTCAATCTCCCCCTATTCAGCTGAAAATCATACCCCCTCCTCCTCTCCCTGCCTTCACTGATCAAGAGTCCCTCCCCAGCTTTCCTGGAGCCCCTTTCAGCACTGGATCTAAGGTCTCCCCAGAGCCTTTTCTTCTCCAGGCTGAGGAACCCCAACTCTCTCAACCTTTAAGCACTGCGAAGGTTACTATTTAGGATTTGAAATATTACTATTTAGGGTTTCAAATTCCATGAAAGAGGAGGACAGGGCTATGTTATCAGATGCATGGTTAATGCAAAAGTGTGGCAGTCGAAAGTCAATAGGTGCACAATGCTCAGTGGTGATATATTAAGTGGGAAAGTTAAACAGATCCATGTAACCAACAGGAATGAAATCCAGTGTGCCACAGATTAGTATCTTGTAGTTATTTGCAGTCCTGATGAAACCATTTTTAATGGTTGAAGAAGTTCTCACTGGTTTCTGTTGTACATAAGCACACAGCGCAGCCTTTCTTTTTATAAGTACATGGTGAGTGGAAGACTGGAAAATCCAAGTCCTTTTTCTGTCTGACTGGCTAGCTGGTAAGGTGGAGAAGGCAATTGCACCTGATGCATGGTTGCACCAAAGCTTCTTGTAGGAGGTTCGACGTGTGCAGAAACAAGCTGGTCTTTGCTTTCCAAGACTGATGGGTCATGGAGTCAAGCAGTCCAGGTGTCTCACCAAAGAACCAAAACTGTCAACATGGATCTTTGTCCAAGGTTGCTTGTAAATAGGAATATGGGGCAAGTGAGTGCAAAACTGGTGGCTGTGGTAGAAACAAGGGTGCTTTCTGAAGTGCAGAGCTTTGACTGCATGATGCTAGTGAGCCACCTCCACATAGGGGTGCTGCTCAACTTCTGAACCCTCTGGAGTGATGCTAAATCTACTGTCATCTGAAGCTTAATTCTCCTGGATGCCCAGGGAGTTTGGCACTTAACTTATATTTCATTCTCCGATTCTTTTTATGTTAATTTTACCATCTTTGGGATTTTCCGAAGTTTCTTAAACTTGAGGCACACACAATTCCTTTTGTGTCCATCTCTGACATCTGAAAAATTGAAACGGCTCATTTCATTTAGTCAGGATGATAGATAGCCCTAGCAGATGATTATCTGTCAAGTGAGAGTGTCTGACAGCGAACAACAAAGTGCAAGAGGGGGGTCTTCTCTGAGACTAAACATTGTAAAGCTAACAAATAGAAAACAACCTTTCTTCCCAGACATGATGCTCAAGGTGATGCAGTTTGCCAGAGTATTTCTCCGAGAGTCCAAAATGGTGATTGCATTTGCGGATGAAATGATTCCAAGTCAAACACAGACCAGGCGAAATGGATTTCAGAGAAATTATGGAGTTGTTCATTTTTTTTTAAGACTGTACATGTAAAGAGTCAAGCCCTCAGCTGCCAGAACTCAGATTGACTTGAGGAGCCTGTGCTGATTTCTGACTGCTGAAGTTATGTTTTTATATGGTATATATAAAGGTTTACCATTGTATCTGAGCAAGTTTTCAAGGCGCAGTAAATTGAGCATGTTAAAATAAGATGCTAAGTTAAAGATAATGGTGATAGTAATAATAATAATGATAATGATGAGATAATGGTGTTGATAATAATAATAATAATAGAACCACAAAGTCATTAAGGTTGGGAAAGACCTTTAAGCTCATCCAGTCCAACCCCACCATGCCTACTAAACCATGTCTACAAGTGCCACGCCTACATGCTTTTTGAACCTCTCTAGGAATGGAAACTCAACCGCTTCACCACTCTTTCAGTAAAGAAGTTTTTCCTGATATCAATCTTAAACCTCTCCGGTGCAACTTGAAGCCTTTTTCTCTCATCTTATCCCTTACTACTTGGCAGAAGGGACCAACACCCACCCCACCACAACCTCCTTTCAAGTAGTTGTAGTAAACAATGAGGTCTCCCCTCATCCTCTTCTTCTCCAGGCTAAAAGGCCTCGGTTCCCTCAGCTGCTCCTCGTAAGACTTTTTCTAGCAGTAACAAGGTTTTTGTCTGGGTCTGTTCTTGACTTCCCCTCAAAAAAGACTGAGTTTTTAAAGAAGCATGATTTGCCTTTCAGATCCCTTAGAAGTGGTCCCATGGGTTTCTAAGTTCTGGTGCAAACAGAGAGGTTGGTAACTCCAAGCAGTCAGTACGTAAGTCTGATCCATGATAGGCTGGTGTCTGGGAAGGCCACTTGGTTCAAGCAGCTGAGGCACAGAAGCCCTGGCTTTACGTTACCAGTGACAAAGAGTTTTCCACAAAGATCCAAGTCTCTCTCTCAGAAGCTTCAGAGCTATCGCTTTCTTTTACATAACCTCAGCCCTCTCCTCTGTTCCTCATCACTTGACATGCAAAACAGCTTCCCTTAGCTTTCATTGCTCTTCCCGCCTGTCTTTCCTGCCGAGTTCAACCCCATTATTTTTGCCACCTCTGCTATGCCTTTTTCTATCATCTCTGGCCCCTCCTCTCTCTGTTTCTCAGGTCTTTCATCATGATCTCAGCAGGTAGTGCCTCTCCTATTGACTTCAATGGGCAGTAGATGTGTCCTTCCTCCTGCAAAACTTCTTCTCCTGGTAGGGCCACAATTATAGCTTTTTGCAAAGCTGCCACTAAAGCAAAGGACAAATTTCTTTTTCAGATGACCCATTTTTATGAATAAACATTAAACCTGTAAAATAAAGATTGATTCAAAACCGCCTTGTTGCACCAGTTGTAGGAAAATCTGATATGCTGAGGTATCTGTTAATATTGCATATTGCAGTCCTCTTCCATTAAAATTCATTGATTAAATGTCTAATTAAAAGCTACCCAAATATATATGGTCTTTAAATATAGTGGAGGGCTGAGATTATGATGAACTCATTAATACAAATCTTATTTGTGAGCAGTTACACTGGCTTTGCTGATGAAAGCCAGGTTTACTCTTTCGCTTTGCCCTGTAGTTTCCTCTGGGGGAAAAAAAAAAAAAGATCAGAATTATCTTCCCTTTTGTATATTTTTTCGTATTTCAAGTGGTTTGGACAGATACCTAATTTGCTTTCAGTGTCACACGTTCTCTTTTGACATCAGAGGATGTATTTTCTGAGCTTCAAAGAAGTTTTAGCTGCTTGGCTGCCATTAAAGTCAATTGGGTCGTGTGGGTAAAGCAAGGTTTAACAATTGGAAAATGCTCTCCAGGGTTAAACTGCTGTACTTGAGCTATTAGATTGAAAGAGTTATCCATCTTCCAAAACACAACCTACATTGCTTCAGCGTGGTGTCCCCTATTCATCACCTCCAGGCAATTATAGTCGCCTTCAGCCCTGGTGTAAATGAAGTTGCTGTATCATTTGAATCATGCAGCTTAAACCAGGGCTGGATCTGTCCCACGCAGAGCTGATGAGTTTTCAGTGAAAAAGAGGCCTAGGGATGGGGGTGATCGGTAGCAGTTTGTGAGGATCTTGGGGGAGAGGGGAAGGAGTAATGAAATAATAAGAAGGAAGAGGCTCCCATTTGAAAACCAGATAGGGCTTTTGCTCCATGAGATGCAAACCACACACAGCTTGGCTGAAGGAAGAGAAAGGTTTGTGGTCCTTCCTAACAGCAAAGCTTTCAGACCATCCTCTGCATCACAGTGTCTGCTGGCATCAGGAGCTTCGAGGGTGATGCTTTTCACAAAGCCACTACTGCTGCATGTGACACAGCTGGCTGTCTCTGTCCCTGGGACCTGGGCATCAGGCAGCTTTTAAAGTCTCAGGGTGAACTTCAGTACACCTTCAGAGCTGACAAAAACACTCAGTTAAATGTGATTTTGAAGAAGCTAGTAGGTGAGGTAGTAAGATGGTTTTCCTCTTGGGTATTTCATACGTAGAATGGTTTGGGTCAGGAGGGATCATCCAGTTCCACCCCCTGCCATCAGCAGGGACGCCTCCCACACAGTCAGGTTGCTCAAAGCCCCATCCAGCCTGGCCTTGAACACCTCCAGGGATGGGGCAGCCACCCCTGCTCTGGGCAACCAGGGCCAGGGCATCCCCACCATCATAGCAAAACATTTCTTCCTAAGATCTCATCTCAATCTCTCCTCCTTCAACTCAAAACCATTTCCCCTCATCCTCTCCCTGCAGTCCCTGATCATGAACCCCTCCCCAGCTTTCCTGGAGCCCCTTTCAGTACTGGAAACTGCTCTAAGGTTTCCCTGCAGCCTTCTCCTCTCTAGGCTGAACAACCCCAACTCTCTCAGCCTGTCCTCATAGCAAAGGTGCTTGAATCCTCAGATCATCTCTGTGGCCTCCTCTGGACTTACTCCAAGAAGTCCATGTCCTTCCTGTGCTGAAGACTCCAGAACTGGATGCAGGATTCCAGCACTATGATCATTTTTAAAGAGTGCACTTAATTGCACAGCAACAGTAGACTGGTATTATTTTCTGAAACCTCCTCCCACCTGCCTGATATCCACTCAGGCCTCCCAGAAAAGAAGCCATAGGCCTCAAACAGATTGTGTCTCACTTTCCTGAAATGAGAGAACCAGAACTAATCAAGGAGTAATCTGCAGCAGGCCACAGTGACCACAGTAACTCTTAACAGTTAGTAAAATAACCCTTATGAGAGAAGGAAAGGTGACTAGGCTCTCATGTCAACTTTACAGTTTTGATCCCATGATATCTGAAAATAGTTTTATTCTCATTTTCTGTACGTTTTCCAGTCCATTCCCTACCATAAAATCCAATAATGAGCTAATAAATACAGTATTTAAAATTTCATCACTTAATAAGCTAACATTCAGGCTGGAGATACTAGCAAGGCAAAGAGTAATTCGTTCCTATACCTGGAAGGGAACAAATGATTTTGCTTCTCATGGGGATAATTGCTCAAATGGCGATGAGCATTGTCCCTGTCTTGACCTGTGCTCTTCCATTTTATTGTGTTTGTGTGCAATGTCTTATTTTTGGTTTAGCTTGAGTGTCTGTAAAAGCAAGATGATCCTTTAGTAATTGCTATAATACTGCTTCTCCTTGAAGATGGTGACATCACAGCACAAATAGTGGTAATAAGGCAGGTTAAATTAACCAATTTTATTACAATTCCTTTCTACAGCATATTTATTGTTTACATTTGTAAGAAATCATGAAGCCTTCAAGCCCTGCTGAGGGTTGATCTCAGCGTGTCCTCAGTTATGATGTTTTGCTGGAGTTCTCCATGCCTTTCCCAGAACAGAGATCATAGAATCATAGAATAGTTTGGGTTGGAATTGACCTCAAAGCCCATCCAGTTCCACCCCCTACTGTGGGCAGGGACACCTCCCACTGGATCAGGGGTTCCAAGCCCCATCCAGCCTGGCCTTGAACCCCTCCAGGGATGGGGCAACCACCACTTCTCTAGGCAGCCTTTTTCAGTGCCTCACCACTCTCATTGCGAAGGGATCTTAAAGATCATTTAGTTCCAAACCCCCTGTGACGGAGAGAGATGCAAGAAAAAAAGCCTTTCCCAGCCCAGAGCTCATTCCAGCTCAGGCAGGCAAATACTTTTGACATCTCTCTTGCATGCTTTTAAAGTCCAATTCAATGGAACCTCTAGTAAAATTGTGGTAAAAAGTCTTCATCACAAGACCATGGGTTGTAAACCCTGAATCCAAGGCGCTTGAGTTCTGGCTCTTGAGATTCATTAAATGCTCTTCTAATTATCCTCTCTATAATCAACATGTCATTCTGCTCATCAGCCTTGGCACACACCCTCCAGCTAAGACTTACCTTCACATGCAAGAAGCTTTCTGACATGAAGGAAATAGACAATAGCTTTGGAATTAAACCAGCAATTTAATCATCTATTGATCTGTTGCTGTAATGATGCGAAGCTACGTCTCACACCGTGGCCATCTGTAGCTTGCAGTTGAGAAATCTGAAATCATTTTGACTGTGAATTTTTTGTTAGAGAATGCAATTATGGAAGGGACAAAAAGCTTTTTTGTAATTTTCTTCTTTAATAATAAAAAAACCCCAGATGTAGAACTTAAACTAAACAGGATTAAGCCATGTTATCAAAGCTTCTGAAGTAATTAATCTGATGTGCAGGGGATTTGTAACTCGAATTAGATCAAGCCAATCTTTTCCTTTCCTTCCTTTTCACTGTCAGTGGATAAAACCTGTGGGTCTGATCCCCGAACCCTGTTTTAACAAATAGTGGAGGTTGTGGAGGGGTCTTGTCATGCATTTCAGGTGCGTAGTTAATCAGAGTAGGTTCTGAGGTGTTTCAGCCCTCCTGCTCTGCATGGAGCATCTCCCCCTATGAGGACAGGGGGATTTGAACTAGATGATATTTAAGGTCCCTTCCAACCCAAACCATTCTATGTTTCTGTGATTGCGCAAGAGCTCAGACCATGAGGAATCTTTAGTATAAAACTGGAAACAACAGATAAACCCGCTTTGTCCAGAGGGGTAAGGTCTTCACGGCTCCACTGCACTGTAAAGAGCAGCTGGGGGCTGCAAAGAGTGGTTCCTGCGTGCCCAGGCTGGGACCAGACCCAAACCCCCACAGCCTCCAGCAGCTCCAAGCGAAAACACACTACAGCTCGCTCTGACATTTGAAACACAAGGATCTCACAGAACCTAAAAAACACAAGGACCTCACAGAACCTAAAAAACTCCCACAGCTGGGAGTGTCTGAAACTATAGGATGAGACATTCTGTCACTGAAGCTGTATTTCATAGGAGAGGGATTTTTGCTCTCTTATCTACTGGAGGCTTGCATATGCTTTTCTGTTTAGCAGTGGTGATAGAAAGTATTCAGTCTCTTTAAAGGGAAAAATAAAAATTGATAAATTGCCCCATGATTTACAACTGAATCAAATCCCCAATGTATAATTTTTACCGTTTGTGCATAAGTCCTGTCAGGAAGGGAGAAATTGGCTTTACCACCATCATTAATGTCATGAATCAGACGATGTATCAGGAAATGGTATAATATACTTTATTTATTATCACCTTAGATGAGGGGATTTCTTGGTGTAACTATGGAAATCTTGAGCGGGACTCAGTCACTGTGAAATCTTATTCCTCCAGCCTTTGCCAGTCCATTTCTGTGCACTTACACTACTGCAGTTTTTCCTGTAATAAAGGACAAGAAGAAAACCTCAGAAGCTGCCCTCCTTGACTTGTCTAAAATCCCTTCTCCCTCTGGAAGTGTTCCGGACACATCCTGAAGCTCCATTGCAAAATTTGCCCAGACCTAAATAGAGTCCGAAACTCAGCTCCAACTAAGCAGAAAGAAAAAATACATAAAGGAATTGAGACCATTCCTAAAATGCCAAAGGAGCAGCAGAGGCTGCCCAGGGCACTGGTGGAGTCTCCATCCCTGGAGGTGTTCAAAGATTTGTAGATGTGGCACTTCAGGACATGGTTTAGTAGGCACAATGGGGTTGGGCTGATGGTTGGACTGGATGAGTTTAAAGGTCTTTTCCAACCTTAATGATTTGATGATTCTACGTTTCTAAGTAATGCATAAAAGGTTACACAATTACACTAATTATTTGGCATCAATTACTCATTGCAATGGGACCCACATGCGGAATGATAACTTAGAGTCAGAGCTGCATCGAAGAGAATGAAATATTTGCTTATGAGAAGGAAGCACACAGGTAGCCTGGAGGGAACCAGGACTTTTTTTTGCCAGAATCCCCATCAAAATGAGGGAATTGGAGCTTTGTAGCATCTTTCTCCCTCTGGGCAGCTGTCAAAGCCAATTTGTCTATGCTGCTGGCGTCATTCAGTAATACATGTTCATAAACAACCTATTTGGCACTGTCGGAAAATATTTTGAATGGGTTGTACTGCTTATCTTTGACATCAGTAATGCATTCATTATTATAAACTACACAAATCATCAAACAAATCATGTTTTATGTCTGTCTAGAAGTCAGAGTTAGTATGAGTATATTTTTATACCTAGAAATAAGAGTGTTCATTGATGAGTTACTTCAAATACCCACCAAACATTGACTCATACAATAAATTAAAACTGATTTTTAAAACCATACAGGTTGTGGCTCCTCTCCCATAGTTTTGACTAAGAAAAGTGAAATATCTTTCCCCAGCTTTTCATCTGACCTCCCTTGATAATGAGCAGGAGAGTCAGGGACGTCTGAAGAAGGACTCTTCTGGCTCTGCAGGTGAGTTATCTGTCTTTTAGACAGAGATCAACACAAGCCAACAATGTGACCTCTCAGCCCAGAAAACTCACTGCCTCCTGGGCTGCATCCAAAGCAGAGGGACCAGCAGGGCCAGGGAGGGGATTCTGCCCCTCTGATCTGCTCTGATGAGACCCCAACTGGAGCTCTGTGCCCAGTTCTGGAGTCCTCAGCAAGGAAGGACACGGAGCTGTTGGAGCGAGTCTAGAGAAGGCCACGGAGATGATCAGAGGGCTGGAAAAATCTCCCATTACAGGACAGGCTGAGAGAGTTGGGGTTGTTCAGCCTGGAGAAGAGAAGGCTGTGGGGAGAACTTAGAGCAGCTTCCAGTCATGAAAGGGGCTCCGGGAAAGATGGTGAGGCACTCTTGATCGAGGATTGCAGGGATAGGATGACAGGGAACAGTTTTAAGCTGAAAGAGGGGAGATGGAGATCAGATCTTAGGAAGAAATGTTTTCCTGTGCTCTTGGAACAGGAGGCTAATTGCTCTGGAGCAAAACGCCTCTCCTTCAACTTCCTAAAAAGAAGGTGGATGTAGATCTGGCAGAAATCACAGCTCTTCCCGAATCTCAATAATGTATTTTAAAGCTACAAAATAGAGCCCTTCACGGTAACACTGGGCAAAAGGGGTCCTTGGTCAAGCGCCTTGGGATAGCCTTCATCTGTACATCTCACTTTGTGTCCTCGTGACACTGTGCCACACTTTTCTCCATTTCACTCAGGATGGACGGCTCTCCGCTGGCTGAGCGGATATTCCAGATTGTGTTTCCTCATGTTTCTCGGTGTGTCAGCCAGGCTCGATTTGCTCCATGCATTTCAAACCTTGCTCTGAAGACAGAATTATTAATTTCCTGTAGGCTTTTTCTCTGACGTGTCTTGCTACAGTGGCTGAACATTTTTCAAATTCAATCTGGCTATTTTCTTGCCACTGGAGTGAGATAAGAGATAATTTATTAACCCTTGTTTTCAGTCAGGGAATTGAGGAACAATAAGATTATATTTACAATTATTCACTGGTTTTGGATACCAGTCCCGGACACCTCGGATCTGATATTTCAGGGTGCTTAGCTGCATTTAACACTTTTTATTCAAAGTGCAATTCCCTCTGACGGTGAGTACTCAGTGCATTTGCAAGCCACTTTCACTCTGCAGCCAGAAAATGAGGACTACCTAAAGAGTGAGGACTTGCAGAAAGTGTGGGGGGCAGGCTAACTTGATGAGAAAGGAGAGATTCCCAAGTGCAGAGCCTAATTTTATGTGCCTGGTGTAAGGAGAGAAAGCCATACCAGAAAAATAGGTACCTGCGTATTTTCTTCAGTCCTTTAAGTCTCAGCAGCCATTCTTCACAGCAAAACTGAGAGAAAAGACCTAACACAAAGGCTGATCTCCAGAGTCCCACCTTTCTGGTACTTAGTCATGAAAGTACCTTCCAGAACTTAAGAGGGAGCACAGAAAAGCTGGAGAGGTGTTCTTGATCAGAGAGGGGAGGGATAGGACAAGGGGGAATGGTTTGAAGCTGAAAGAGGGGAGATTGAGATGAGATCTTTGGGAGAAATATTTTCCTGTGAGGTTGGACAGGCCCTGGCCCAGGTTGTCTGGAGATGTCATGGCTACCCCATCCCTGGAGGTGTTCAAGGCCAGGCTGGGTGGGGTATGGAGAAACGGGATTCAGTGGGAGGTGTCCCTGCCCATGGCAGGGGGTGGAACTGGATGGGCTTTGAGGTCCCTTCCAACCCAAACCATTCCATGACTCTATGATTTAGCGATTTGCATCTCTCTATGCTCCTAATTTGCTATTTTCTCTCTAAATGTGCCCTAAACCCATATGCCAGCATATTCAGAAGATGAGGGGGCAAAAGGTTACAGAGAGTGCAGCAGATTTATGTGGAGGGAATGCCTTCACAAGGGAACACCAGATACATCTTCCTGCCTCTTGGAAGCATGATGGGATTAAAATGCACGCTCCCTAACTCCATTTGGTTTTAACAACTAGGCGCATCAACAGCTAGATTTAGATAAATCCCCAAAACAGTTAGATACAAGTTCTTTAACTGGATTCCTCTTTTTGCCAACCTCAAATGTTAAAGCTACAGAAAATGCCTTCTCCTGGCAGAATAGCTGCTCAGAATCCTTTATTAGGAATTGTGGATTACATTTGCTAACAAAAGCCAAATCTTATGCTGTTCCTTTATTTACAGTTGATCTTTCTGTCTTTGAAAACAAGATAAAGCATGGATGTCTTATCCAGAAAGCATTACGTTTTCGCTGTGAACATTGTATTTTAATCCATAAACTACATAAAATATGTGTGCATTTCAAGCAACAGTAATTGATTAATACCTTCATGATTAATACCTCCATGATTAATACCTCCAGCCCTGTTCAATGTCTTTATCAATGACCTAGATGAAGGCATTGAGTCCTCCCTTAGCAAGTTTGCAGATGACACCAAGCTGGGAGGAAGTGTGGATCTGCTGGAGGGTCAGGAGGCTCCAAAGGGATCTGAACAGGCTGGACCCCTGGGCAGAGTCCAATGGCAGGAGGTTTAACACGGCCAAATGCCGAGTCCTGCACATGGGGCACAACAACCCTGAGCAGAGGTACAAACTAGGAGAAGCCTGGCTGGAAAGCTGCCAGGAGGAGAAGGACCTGGGGGTGTTGGTTGACAGCGACTGAACATGAGCCAGCAGTAGCCCAGGTGGCCAAGAAGGCCAGTGGCGTCTTGGCTTGTATCAGAAATGGCATGACCAGCAGGTCCAGGGAGGTTATTCTCCCCCTGTACTCGGCACTGGTGAGACTGCACCTCGAGTCCTGTGTTCAGTTCTGGGCTCCTCACCACAAGAGGGATGTTGAGGCTCTGGAGCGAGTCCAGAGAAGAGCAACGAAGCTGGTGAAGGGGCTGGAGAACAGGCCTTATGAGGAGCGGCTGAGAGAGCTGGGGGTGTTTAGCCTGGAGAAGAGGAGGCTGAGGGGAGACCTCATTGCTCTCTACAACTACCTGAAGGGAGGTTGTAGAGAGGAGGGAGCTGGGCTCTTCTCCCAAGTGATAGGGGACAGGACGAGAGGGAATGGCCTCAAGCTCCACCAGGGGAGATTTAGGCTGGACATTAGGAAAAAAATTTTCACAGAAAGGGTCATTGGGCCCTGGCAGAGGCTGCCCAGGGAGGTGGTTGATTCACCTTCCCTGGAGGTGTGGATGAGGTACTGAGGGATATGGTTTAGTGTTTGATAGGAATGGTTGGACTCGATGATCTGGTGGGTCTCTTCCAACCTGGTGATTCTGTGATTCGATGATATGCCCAGAATATGACTTGTCCCATTGATTAATGTTGCAGTAACATTATAACATCACCAGAATCACAATGTTGCTAAAGATAACTTTGAAGAGATCACAGTTTGGTGTGGCAATGTCTTGTAAATAGAGATGACCCTAGGAAAATCTCTGTTATCTAATTCACAAGCATTTCAGACATATTTATGGGTTCTGCAAAACCAATTGGCCTGATTAATCTGTTAGAAGTTATAAGCTTTATTCCTTTACACTGGTCTAAACTTCCCGAATGAGCCTGGGTAATGGAATTATCTTGTTATTACTTGTTCTTTCCTCTTCATTTGCTCTTGTCCCCCTCATACCATGCAGCCAGACAGTGGAAACAATTTCAAAAGAAAGATAAATCTATAAGCAATTAATCATAGATTCATAGAATCATAGAATGATATCGATTGGAAGGGACCTCAAAGCCCATCCAGTTCCACCCCCTGCCATGGGCAGGACCACCTCCTACTGGGTCAGGGGCTCCATACCCCATTGAGCCTGGCCTTGAATACCCCCAGGGAGGGGGCAGCCACCACTGCTCTGAGCAACCTGGGCCAGGGGCTCCCCACCCTTGCAGGAAAACATTTCTTCCTAAGATCTAGTCTCCATCTCCCCTCTTTCAGCTGAAAACCTGTTCTCCTCATCCTATCCCTGCGCTCCCTGATCAAGAGCCCCTCCGCAGCTTTTCTGTAGCCCCTTTCAGGACTGGAAGCTGCTCTAAGGTCTTCCTGGAGACTTCTTCAGGCTCAACAACCCCAACTCTCTCAGCCTGTCCTCGCATGGGAGGTGTTCCAGCTCTCGGATCATCTTCATGACCTGCTCTGGACTGGCTCTAACAGATCCATATCCTTCCTGTGCTGAGGACTCCAAAACTGGACACAGGACTTCAGGTAGGGTCTCACTAGAGTGGAGCAGAGGAACAGAATCCCCTCTGGCCCTGCTGGTCTCACTGCTTTGGGTGCAGCCCAAGACTCGGTTGATTTCTGCGCTGAGAGTGCACATTGCTGGGTCCTGTTGAGCTTTTCATCCCCCAGCACCTCATGTCCTTCTCCTGAAGGCTGTTCTCAGTCCAGTCTCTGCCCAGACTGTAATTGTGCTTAGGATTGTGGTTTAATTTTTGTAAAACAAAACCAAGAGAAGTGGTTTAATCTCTATATATTGAGGAAATCTGCATGAATACAGATTCAAGCTTTTTGATATGGAAAGCCTGGTACCCCGATGCAGATTTAAATGGAAGCAGAGTTGTGGGTTTCTCAGCCTTGTCCTCATGTTGGGGAGCCTGCCTTGAAAAATATTCTTTGGGTTTCTGCTGTGTTCTTTTCTAGAAACTTTTCCATTAGCAACCTGGTTTTAGGAGGCTTTAAGAAAATATGAAACTGAGAAGAGTTTTTATCACTCTGTCACTGGGGTGCTTTGTCAAACTTATACAAGCACAGGCAATACATGACTCTTGACATTATTTTCCAGTGAAAAGAGAAATGGCTCTGTGGGTCTTTTTTTCAGGATGGGTGAGGGATGTAAAAAGAAACAGTTGTAGCCGATAGCATGTGATGGTGGGCTGTAAAAAAATAGAAGTAGAAATCTGCTCTGGACAGATTTAAGTAATAAGAGACTTTACAGGGAACCATCAGGATGGACAGAAATGACTCAGTTCTCCAAAGTAACAGGCGATAGGATAAGATGAAATGGCCTCAAGTTGTGCAAGGGGACATTTCGATTAGCTATCAGGAAATATTTCTTCAAGGAAATGATTCTCAGGCCCCAGCAGAGACTGACAGTGATGGAGTCCCCATCCCTGGAGGGGTTTAAAAGATGGACATATGAGGTGCTCAGAGATCTGGTTTAGTAGAGAGGGACAGTTGGACTCAATGATCTCAAAGGTCTTTCCCAAACAAACAATTCTATGGTTCTAAGTAGGCTCTGGAAAAGTTGCAGAAGAGAAATGGTGAGAAGATGCCCAAGATAAATGGGTAAAAAAGACATGACAGCTCTGCCTAGTCAATATACCATGGAGGATAAATAGGGAATAATTATGCCTTGGCATGGAGATGAACTATAGAATAATTTATTCTGGGTTTTTTTCCATAGCTCTTACAAACTCTCAATCCGTAGTCTGAGTCCTTCAGATCAGACAAGGTCTCACAGCCCTGTTTCATCAACCAGTGATGCTGCAGGGCAGAAATGAGGCTGTTATACTCCGCTATAAACTTTGTGGTCAGGTTACTGGATCAAATTTGAATGGAGAATTAGGAAAGGGACATACCTGCTCCATCTGAGCTGTGTTAAATACATGACACAATCACATGCAACAGCTTCTTAGCAGTACCAGCCCTGTACCTACTCGTGTCTAGTAACACGATTTCCAGCTCTTAGTAATAAATTATTAGAAGGCATCAACTTCCTTCCTAAAGGCTAGTAAAGAAGCAGATGTTGGTTTTAGGCTCTCTCAGTTCTGCAGCCAAATGTTTCTCAACATAGTCACTGTTAATTCTTGATTATTCTGAATTAAATTACAGCAGAATTGCACTGCTCATTACTGTAAACTTTGCCCTCAGAGTAGCCACAAGCAAAGGAACAAGCTTTGAGTGACCTGATGCAGTGGAAAGCACCCTTGCCCATGACAAGGACATTGGAACTGGGTGATCTTTAAAGATCCATCCAACCCAAACCATTACGTGATCCTATGAACATCAAAAGAAAAAAAAAAAAAAGAAAAAAAGCCACTGTGCCTCGGGGTTGAATGTTTTAAGTCATTTGAAGACAGGATCACACTGGGAGTTTCATATGCACTGCTAAAGCTTCCACTAAATACAGTAACACACACCTCAGTTATATAAAAATACAAGGTTCGATAGTGCAGTAACTAATATTGTCAACAAAAACTATACACACATTGAAACAATCAACAGTTAGGGTTATCTGACACTGAATGGTCTACCCAGGACAATATAACAGGACTTTTGTTTTCCCCATGCTGCTTCAGCTGTCTTCCAGAATCTTAATTCAAAACAGAGTACACGGTGAACTGAAGCAAAGAAACTTCATTACATTTCTCTCTCTGCTAATAGGGTCTGTTCTTTCTGAAAACGGCTTAGCAAGTGATCATTTTATTAAAAAACAAGTGGATTTGGGGTTTTATTGTTATAATTTAATTGAATTTAGTGTGTTATAACAGTTCTTCAAGGGATAAACAAATGGACTTATTTTCACCCCAATCTGGATATAAACCTGTCCTCAACACATTCCACATTCCCACGATATTCTGCTTTCCAGTGCAGTAACTGAACTCCTCTGTATCTTTTTTTTCCATAATTGCATCAAATAGCAATGAGAAAACCAGGGACTGCAGTCTGGTTCCTTGATGACACCAGTTTTTAAGCTCAAATATTCGTTCCAATTCAGCTAAGTTCTTCTTTAATATCAAATGTGCGTTTTCAAGCATGAACTACGTAGACATTTATCACACCACAGCTCCAGGAAGGCTGATTCTTCATGTCTAAGAGTGGACTTACAGGATGGACTGAGGTTTTGAATCAAGAAACTTATTCCTATCTCACACTGGTTTGTTAAGATTTTTTGTTGCTTTGTGTTTTGGTTGTTTTATTTCCTTTATTTGGATTTTTTCCCCCGTTAAGCACAGCACTGCTTGATTGTGGTTTAGTGAAAAGAACAAAGGCTTTCCTCTTGTGTTCAGTTTTGGGTCCCTCACTACAAGAAGGACATTGAGGGACTGAGGCACATGTCCAGAGAAGGGGAATGGAGCTGGGGAAGAGTTTGGAGTCACAGGGATTATGGGAACAGTTGAGGGATCTGGGGCTGTTTAGCCTGGAGAAGATGAGGGAGGAGACCTCATTGCTCTCTGAAGCTCCTGGAAGGAGGTTCTGGTGAGGTAGGTGTTGACCTCTTCTTCCAAGTAACAAGGGATAGGACAAGAGGAAATGGCCTAACATTGTGCCAGAGGAAGTTTAGATTGGATATTAGTAAAAATTCCTTTACTAGAAGTGTGGTGAAGCCCTGGCAGAAGCTACTCAGGGCAGTGGTGGAGTCTCCATCCCTGGAAGGGTTCGGAATGCATGTAGATATGGTGCTTGGGGCCATGGTTCACCATGAGAATGGTGAGACACTAGAACAGGTTGCCCAGAGCAGTGGTGGCTGCCCCATCCCCGGAGGTGTTTAAGGTCAGGTTGGATGGGGTCTTGGGTGACCTGATCCAGTAGGATGTCCCTGCCCATGGCAGGGGTGTTGGAGCTAGATGATCTTTAAGGTCCCTTCCAACCCAAACTATTCTATGATTCTATGTTTTAGCAAGCATGGTGGAGTTGGGCTGACAGTTGGACTGGATGAGCTTAGAGGTCTTTTCCAACCTTAATGATTCTGTGATTCTATGGTTCTATGTTTCTCTCAGCCTCCCAAACTCACTCATCTACTTAGGACAGTTTCTGCTACTAGGAGAGAGAAACTGGGACTTATGCTCACCTGATTTACCCTCTAGATGGTCACTTCAGATGCGATCTTCTTCCAAATGCCATCACAAATAACTGTTCTTTGAGCAAAGAGCATGCTTAGCTTTAGACACATGAATTATCCCACCCCTTGTTCAGTCAAATCTCCTAAGCAGGTGCTCAGATCCCGAAAAGTGCAGTGTGCCTGAATATGCAGAATGGCTGAACAATTTGGCTTTCAGTATAGGATTGTGCAAATTGCAGATTACACACCCAAATGAATTGCCACTCCTTGATTCACAATTAATCACTTCAACTATTGCTCCATCTGCTTTTGTTCCACTTTTATTGTTTCTTTCATTTCTCTAGTATACCAAGCTCCTCTGCAGGGAAACAGTTGAGTTATCTCAGTCTTGTAAATAGAAAACATTTATTTTCCACGATGAATTCCAAACTTTTGCAGATTTGAGATCCTGTTTCTCAAGAAAAAGCTTTTTCTCTGAAATTAGACCAAAAATTCCTCTCCTCTTTAGGCCAGAGAGCTTCCCTGGTGCAGTAGCAGAGATGATCAAGCAGAGATGCCTCAGCCCAGGCGATAGAAGAGGCGTCGCGCCAAATGCAACATGCGATTAGCACTCAAAGTCAAAAAATATGCCGGTGTCAGAAAAATGTCATTTAAAGCTCAGTGTACAACTGTCAGGCCAACAGTTCTGCTCCGAGATTTGGGATCTGTAAATGATCCAGGGAATTGGTTGATCTGTATTTCAAATTGCAGCACATTGCAACTCTCTCTTTCCCCCCCCCGACTTTTTCTCTCCCTTACTTATCTTTGGCTGGCTTCACCTATGTGAAATTTCTAATCTGCCCTGAGTTCTTCTTATGCTTAAGTTCACTTGGCCCTTGCAGCTGAGGCTCTTAACATCAGCCAGGAAGGTTCAGCCTTTACTCGGATGAGTCACTAATAATAATGACAGTAGAAGAGAGAGAAGAGTGTGATCTTGGCTAGAAAATGAAGGTTTGGGGATAATAACTGAGCGCACTTAAGGCTCAAGCAGTTCAGCAGCTGGCTCAGCACACCTATTGTGGCAAAGAAGCTGTTGCAGTGCTGTAACTAGCACAGTAATTTGTCAGTAGGTGCCTGGTATTCAGTGCACATCTTTTCATCCATATGGAATTACTGCGCATTTGTTCAGGGTTTGCTTCCTTCAAGTGTGAGTTGCTTTGATTTGTTAAAGTACAGGTTGCTTTCAGTTAGCAAAGTATAGGTTGCTTTGAGCTGTTAAAGTATGGGTCTTCCCAGGTGCTGTGGGAGGCATGAGCAGTTCCCTCTGCATTTGATCGAAGCCAGAACAATCGTGGTAGCACAAAACTTCAGAAGTGGAGTTGTACACACATGGGCAGGGCTAATGGGCACTACAAGGAATGACACAGGGCACTTGAAGTATTGGTCCATTTAGACCACTGGATTTACATTACAGAATCACAGAATAACCAGGTTGGAAGAGACCCACCGGATCGTCGAGTCCAACCATTCCCACCAATCCCTAAACCATGCCCCTAAGCACCTCATCCACCCTAACCTTAAACACCTCCAGGGACGGTGACTCAACCACCTCCCCGGGCAGACTGTTCCAATGCCTAACCACCCTCTCTGTGAAGAACTTTTTCCTTATCTCAAGCCTGAATCTCCCCTGGTGGAGCTTGAGGCCATTCCCTCTCGTCCTATCCCCTGTCACTTGGGAGAAGAGACCAGCTCCCTCCTCTCCACAACCTCCCTTCAGGTAGTTGTAGAGAGTAATAAGGTCTCCCCTCAGCCTCCTCTTCTCCAGGCTAAACAGCCCCAGCTTTCCCAGTCGCTCCTCATAAGATTTGTTCTCCAGCCCCTTCACCAGCTTTGTTGCCCTTCTCTGGACTCGCTCCAGAGCCTCAACATCCTTCTTGTGGTGAGGGGCCCAGAACTGAACACAGGATTCGAGGTGCGGTCTCACCAGTGCCGAGTACAGGGGGAGAATAACCTCCCTGGACCTGCTGGTCACGCCGTTTCTGATACAAGCCAAGATGCCATTGGCCTTTTTGGCCACCTGGGCCACTGCTGGCTCATGTTCAGTCAGTTGTCAACCAACACCCCCAGGTCCTTCTCCTCCTGGCAGCTTTCCAGCCAGGCTTCTCCTAGTTTGTACCTCTGCTTAGGGTTGTTGTGCCCCAAGTGCAGGACCCGGCATTTGGCCTTGTTGAACCTCATGCCGTTGGTCTCAGCCCAGCGGTCCAGCCTGTTCAGATCCCTTTGCAGAGCCTCCCGCCCCTCCAGCAGGTGCTGGAGAGCATTAAGAGAAAGGGAACGGAGCTGATGATGGGGTTTGAGAACAAGTGTTATCAAAGGTGGCTCAGGGACTTGGAGCTGTTCCGCCTGGAGAAAAGGATGCTGAGGAAAGTTCTCATCACTGTCTACAATTGCTTGAAAGGAGGCTGTAGTAGGTAGCTGTTAGTCTCTTCTCCCAAGTGACAAGTGATAAGATTAATGGAAATGGCCTCAAGTTACATCAGGGTAGGTTCAGATGAGTCATAAGGAAAAAATTCTTCACTGAAAGCATTCTCAGGTCCTGCCAGAGGTTGCCCAGGGAGGTGATGGAGTCCCCATCCATGGAGATGTTTAAAAGCCAGGTAGATGAGGTGCTCAGGAATATGATTTTGTGGTTGGAATCAATGATCTCAGTAGTCTTTTGCAAACAAGAGATTATATCATTCTCTGCCAGCTCATCAGAGGTCCAAATGCGATGGAAGTTTCTGTCAGAATGAGCTGCATCTTTACTGTTCAGACAGGTCCATTTGAGGTGCTAATTTTCGCCTAAAGCTGTATTCCCCAAAATCCCAAGTCATAGAACAGCTGAGATGGGCACCCATCCTACCGGTTACACTACTGCCAGGTGGGTGTCTCTGTTATACAGAGGTTTGTGACACCCAAAGCAATGCTTAAAAGTGAGAAGTAGGGATTATTCTTCTCTACCTAGGGGAAAGTTAAGTGGCTTCTCTGCTTCCAGATGGTGAATAAGTTTCCAATAAAGCCTTCCATAAAACATTTCATGTGCTTTCAAAGAAAAAAAGAAATCAATAAATCTTTCTGGCTACTGTCTACATTAATTGTTGGAAAAAATTGTACTTATTAGCGTATTAATTACCACAATTAACTGGCTAATAGCTTGACATCCCCTTCTGTGCTTAGGAGATTTGGCTCTTGGCCACTTGCATTAGATTTTCTGAAATATGTGAGGTGGCCTTTCCTATAAAAGGAGGAAGTGGGATCTTACATGGACATCCACTCTTATTCTTTGTGTTACCCCAAGGAAAACAGGGTCCCTAAAAGAATCATGGAATCATAGAATCATAGAATGGTTTGGGATAGAAGAGACCTTAAAGCCCTTCTGGTTCCAACTCTTCCTGTCATGCATAGAGATGCCTCCCACTGGATCTGGTTGCTCAATGAAAGTCATGACCACTAGCCTTTTGCTATTAAGAGGATAACTACATGTGGGGTTCTATCTTTCACTTGGTCAAGAATGCTAGATAAAAGATAAAACATAGTCTTCCTTTTTTAAGTGATTTTTCACTACTACAGCAAGTGCCTCAAGAGATATGCTTCAACTGCCCTCCATAAAAAAGTTTTTCCGTGTCAGACTTGCAGATGTCAAAAGTCTTTGGGATATCTCTTGGTGAGGAGTGGCTGTAGCCCACTCTCTCCTTCTGCAACCAGGAGGCTGTCAGCCTGTTCCTGTCTCCATGACAACCAGGATTTTAGAAATCACCTCGGTTTCTGTTTCAGATGATGCTTCATCCTAAACAAGATAGAGACAATGGCAGAAAATCTGCATTTCCCACTCAAGAGGTGCATCGACTAAAGAGACTTAAACAACCTGTATTGAAAACTATGCTTCTTGAAAGTGCCTTCCAAATACCTCAGACTGGGGCATCCATGGCTTTCACTTGGATAGATATCCTCGAAGGGAATTAGGGTTTGGAGGTGTGGGATTGCACAGCAATCTTAATATGTTGTCATTCCAGAGTGGAAAGTTCCACGAGATCTGTAAAATCCAGATTTGCTAGATTTTCCCCATTTTCCCATTCTACGGGCACTCAGCTTTCAGAATTGAAGACTCGGATTGCTCACAGGTAAATGGAACTCAAGTGCCTGATGGGAAAACATTACCTTTCCAAGAGAATGCCTCCTGCTCTGTTCTGAGCCAAAAAAATTATGCTGTCTGACCTTCCATAAGGCTGCAGCAATCTTACAGGTCTTGAAAACCTGTTGCAGATCTGAGATGTAAGGTCACAGGCTTCGAAGTGAAAACAGATGGATCAAGAATCCCAAAGTAATGACTCTGGGGTATGAGATGACTGTAGAATCAAGGAGCATCTGGAAGAGTTCCTCCAAATTTGAAAGAGCGATCAGAGACTGGCTGTGACTCTCAACGTGAAACTCATTGTACGTCATGAGAAGGAAAAAAAGAATTCCAGAAGATGAATGAACTCAAATGCAGCCTTGACTTTGAAATATGAAAATAAATTCATATAAAAGGGGAAATGTAAAAAAGAATTAAACATTAAAAAAACCTGCCAATTCATGGAAGAGTTAACAAAATGCTTTATATCCTGTCGCCATCTACTGGATTTGAGATGCAGCGGGAGAATCCAGGAGGTTGCAGATCCAGGAGCCTCTGGGGGCAGTCAGGAAAACACTATGGACCATGGAAATCCCTAAGACACCAAACCCAAGGTCAGAGTCATGCGTACGGCAGTTTGTCAAGGAGGTGTGAACCTCTTCCCATCCCCACCATCATCCCAGGACACAGGGAGGTAGCCGCTGCACAAGAGGAAGGTGTGTGGCTGAGTTTCTCTAATGGAGGGCCACCATCACCAACAGGGTCTCCTGTTGTTAGGGTCGCCCAAGGAGGTGCGGGAAGAGGATAAATTTTCATGTCAGAAGGTACCATCTCTGCAGTCATGGCTCCCAGGTGTCCATGGGCACACAGAGTGGGACATCATGCTTTAGAATTTGATAGGAATGGCTGTACTCAATGATCTGGTGGGTGTTTTCCAACCTGGTGATTCTACAATTCTATGATCGCTGCTGTCCCCACTTCTGGAATTTCTACTTCTAGCACTGGAAGAGGGAAACAGGAATCAAAAGACTTTGGGACCAGATAGATCTTTCTCCTTTATTTTTTTAAGTGGAATCTAAAAACTTTCTTTGCCCCAAAACATAAGAAGAGAAGAAATACAGAACCATTCTTGGAAAGGGTTGGTGTGAGGTACTGACTGCACCCACAGCCCAGGACTGGAGATCCTGGGTGGTTCCATTCTTGTCTGTCAGAAGCTGAGCCTGTTTTCTCCAGGAAAGCATGAGCCATCACTTTACATGGTACTTGTGTGAGCAGGAATATTCTCTTTCAGTCAACTTTAAATCCTTCTAAGCCATTAAAATAAACAAAGAAGCAGTGGAAGTCCCTTCATGGAGCACCATTTAAATGCTCAGCTTGCAGAGCAGTTGTGCCCACTTTCTTTGTCATAGTGATCACTCATGTAGTATTTCATACATTCTAAAGCAATCTCAACAAAGTGGTTGTTTGTCTTGAAAAGCCATTCTAGGTAATAATTATCTTTTGAATTACAGTTAGGCTCATTTTCAAAACCAATCTCTATATTCTATAAAGCCTGAATTTGTCCTGGGCTCTGGGACATCCTAAGGATGTCCTTCCCCACAACAATACTTTTTTCCCAAATAAATTATTGTGATAGTTTTGGTTTCATTTAAGATCAGATAAAACGAACTGCCCCATGGGACACCTCCCACTGCATCAAGCTGCACCAAGCCCCATCCAACCTGGCCTTGAACACTGCCAGGGATGGGGCAGCCACCACTGCTCCGGGCAACCTGGGCCAGGGTCTCCTCACCCTCTGTTATTTACTTTTCCTTCATAGAGAGTGGAACAAAACAGACACTGCCTGAAGACCACAGAATCATAAAGTCATAGAATTGCTTGGATAGAAAAGACTTTTGAGATCATCGAGGCCAACTGTATCTGTCCACTACTAAACCAGATCCCTGAGCACCTCATCTACCTGGGTTGTACCTCCAGGGATGGGGACTCCACCACCTCCCTGGGTAGCCTCTTCCAGGGCCTGAGAACCCTTTTGTTGAAAGAATTTTTCCTGATGCCCAATATGAACCTGCCCTGGTACAGCTTGAGAGTATTTCCTCCCCTCCTATCGCCTGTAGCTTGGGAGAAGAGACCAACACCCACCTCACTACAACTCAGACCGTTGTATACAGAGTCATCCCACCAGTTTTAAGCATTTATGCTAAACTGGAATAATCTCCCTTCTGTGGGTGCTGATCTATTTCTATAAACTTCAGAAGGAGCTACTGGTTTAATCAGACCAGAACTTCTGACAACAGACATCTGGTTTGAAGAAGCCTACAGGGAATCTCTTCAATTTTTTTTTCCAGTTTTAGTATTCGCTGAAAATATTTGTGTGTAATTGTATCCTGATGAAAGGTTGATTATATATACATGTAGTTCTAGATGGATGAATAAACTGTTGATTGGTTAAGAATAACAGTGTCCTAGTGTGAGGGAAGATGATTGAAAGTAGACCTGAAATCAACCTCTTCTTCAAATTAGTAAACTAGTACCCTATAGACTGGATAAAACAAAATTACGTAATGACATCCTATCTTGATATCATCTCCAAAATGTAGCAAGTTGCAACATCAAGTTTTTTAGAAAAAGATTTTGCTTTTCAAAAGCTAAATAATGCTATATCTGACCTGCGAAATTTCCCTTTTGCCATCCATTCTTCTCTCCAGGCTCAGGCTCCCTGGTTATCCTCCTTCCTACCAGTTCCAGGCTCTGGGCCAAAGCAAAGCTATGATTGCTGTAGGATCTGCTGGGTTTCTGGAATACCGATTCACAGGATCAGAAGCATCCTGGGTGCTTGCTCTCTGCAGAGACAAACCTTGCATTTCATCAGACTCCATGGAGCTGTGTCCACTTACAGAGTTCTGAATTAAACCTGAAAAAAAATTCATTTACGAAGAACTAACTTTTCTAGGAATCCATCCCTTTTTCCTTAGAATATAGTTTTGTACTGCTGACAGATAAAAAGTTTATCACTATATTAATTTTCTGTGTGTGTGACCAAACCATTTGTCTGGTCATTCCTCTTCTGATGGGTGGGGTAACATATTCAGTTTATTTGCATACAGGAGAATGAGAATTAATATGGGCCAGCAGTGTCCTGGCCGCCAAGAGGGCAACTGTGTCCTGGGGTGCATCCAGAATGTCTTTACCAGTTGGGCGAGGGAGGGGATTGTCCTGCTCTGCTCCTCACTGGGGCAGCCCTGCCTTGAGCAATGGGGACAGCTTTGTGTGTCATGGGACAAAAAGGATCTAAAGTTTCTGAAGAACATCCAGAGGATGGCTCGAAGCTTGTCAAGTGTTCACAGGGAAAGCCGCATGAGGAGCAGTAAAAGTCCTTTGGTCAGTTCAGCCTGGAGAAGAGGAGACTGAGGGGAGACCTCATCGAGGTCTGCAGCTTCCTCACCTGGGGAGGAAGAGGAGCAGGTGCTGATCTCCTCACTCTGGTGACCAATGGTGGGACCTGAGGGGATGGCAGGAAGATGTGCCAGGGGAAGGTTGGACATGAGAGAAAGATTCTTCCCCTAGAGGGTGGTGGAGCACTGGAACAGCTCCCCAGGGGAGCAGTCATGGTGGCTAGCCTGGAAAAATTCCAGAGGCATTTGGCCAACACCCTCAGACACATGGTATGAATGTTGGGGTTGTCCTATGAAGGGACAGGAGTTGGACTTGATGAACCTTGTGGGTGCCTTCCAACTCAGGGTATTCTATGATTCTATGAGGACACAGACTCTTTCCATCAGCTTGTGCTTCATATCAGTCAGGGCTGGCTCTTCTCCTACCAGGCCAGTCTGTGAGGTGGGAAGATACTGGGAGGCTTTGCTGGAGGCCAGTGTCACAATGGCATGATCTCCTTCTACCTCCCAAGCATCACTTCAGTCTGAGAATGATGTTCAGAGATGCAGGCTTTTCCGAGTGACAGCACTAAGGAAGATAATCTAAACTCGACAGGTTCATTCAACCTAAATATATAATTAAGTCCTCAGGAGATCTTCTGATTTTGATTGATTAAAGGCACTATTGCTTTTATGGGTCTTCATCTTAGGGTAACTATGGAAACAGTTGGAAAAAAAGGTCCTAGTGAATGAGTGGGCTCTGCAATGTAATTTTCTGCATAAAGTACAGATTTAAAGCCTTGCTTTAAGGGATCTGTCTTTTGTGGGGGATGGTTTGATGTACTCAGGTGTAAGGGACTAGAGAGTGCCTGGGTTAGGAGTGGAGCTGGACGTTGATTTGCAGGAGACTGAATCCTTTCATTACATCAACATCAGCTTCAGGTAAAACAGCAAAAGTTTGTCCCTCTGTGCCTGAGTATTTTTCTGCCCCCACTAAGGGAGACTGCAAGAAAAAAAAAATCTAAATATTGCAAGATGTCTGGGGTTCTGAGGCACAAAGCAGGTGTGTGTACCAGGTGCTTGGTGGTGGCTCTCAATGCAGGTTTAGTGTTAACGAGTGAACAATGGCTTATCCCTGAGTTAAAGCACAATAGGCAGGAAAGGGAGAAAATGTGGGCCTATGTTTACCATACAAAATCTGTCACTGACATAAACTTTGCTGTAATGCTCTGTTTGAAATGCTGACCCGTCCCTTTAATGTCTATTTACCTCGTTAAAAGTTTAAAAGCCTTTCCCTCCAGGGGCTCAGAGGTCAGAGCCCATGTCCATGCCCTGTACTAACTGTACAAAAGTGATAGGTGAGTGATATGAGAAAGGTAGACATCGACAGTTTCCTACTATTATGATATGTCTTGAAAAGTTCATTCAAACCCTAACACTGAAATTGCACCCATCCCCAGATCTCAGAAGGAGCTGTTTAGGGAAAAGGAAGAAGCCCAGTAGTCAAGGGGTTTCCATCATCTAATATCAGATGTGGTCTCTCTCTGACCCCATAATGGCTCAAGTATCAAATATGGTTTGTGACCTGAAAGTGAAGAATGTGATTGGAAAATAGATATTGGAAAAGGGTGGATAGTTGTACCAACATGTATTCTTACAAAATCAATGTTGGTGGGAATCATAGAATTGCTTGGTCGGAGAAGACCTTTGAGATCACCGAGTCCAACTGCTGCTGTCCACTGCTAAACCAGATCTCTCAGCACCTCATCTCTTCATCTTTTAAACTCCTCCAGGGATTGGGACTCCACCACCTCCCTGGGCAGCCTCTGCCAGAGAACAGAGAGGTGAAAGGCAATTTTGCCTTTGTTTTTTTCAGTTTATCAGAAGAAGGTTCTCTCGAACACTGTGTTCAGTTTTGGGCCCCTTACTACATAAACACCCCAGATCATGTCCAGAGAAGGGAAGCAAAGTTGTTGAAGGGTTCAGAGCACAAGCCTTATGAGGAGTGGCTGAGGGAGCTGGGGTTGTTTAGTCTGGAGAAAAGGAGACTGAAGGGAGACCTTTTGGCTCTCTAAAACTACCTACAAGGAAGTTTTAGTGGGTGGGTGCTGGTCTCCCTGGTAGCCTGTGACAGGACAAGGGCAAATCACAGAATCACAGAATAACCAGGTTGGAAGAGACCCACTGGATCGTCAAGTCCAACCATTCCCACCAATCCCTAAATCATGCTCCTAAGCACCTCATCTACCCTAACCTTAAACACCTCCAGGAACGGTGACTCAACTACCTCCCCGGGCAGACTGTTCCAATGCCTAACTTCCCTTTCCATGAAGAATTTTTTCCTTATCTCAAGCCTAAATCTCCCCTGGTGGAGCTTGAGGCCATTCCTTCTCATCCTGTCCCCTGTCACTTGGGAGAAGAGGCCAGCACCCTCCTCTCCACAACCTCCCTTCAGGTAGTTGTAGAGAGTAATAAGATCTCCCCTCAGACTCCTCTTCTCCAGGCTGAACACCCCCAGATCTCTCAGTCGCTCCTCATAAGGCCTGTTCTCCAGCCCCTTCACCAGCTTTGTTGCTCTTCTCTGGACTCGCTCCAGAGCCTCAGCATCCTTCTTGTGGTGAGGGGCCCAGAACTGAACACAGTACTCGAGGTGCGGTCTCACCAGTGCCGAGTACAGGGGGAGAAGAACCTCCCTGGACCTGCTGGTCACGCCGTTTCTGATACAAGCCAGGATGCCACTGGCCTTCTTGGCCACCTGGGCCACTACTGGCTCATGTTCAGTCACTGTCAACCAACACCCCCAGGTCCCTCTCCTCCTGGCAGCTTTCCAGCCAGGTCTCTCCTAGTTTGTACCTCTGCTTAGGGTTGTTGTGCCCCAAGTGCAGGACCCGGCATTTGGCCTTGTTAAACCTCATGCTGTTGGTCTCAGCCCAGCAGTCCAGCCTGTTCAGGTCCCTTTGGAGCCTCCCTACCCTCCAGCAGATCGACATTTCCTCCCAGCTTGGTGTCATCTGCAAACTTGCTAAGGGAGGACTCAATGCCTTCGTCCAGGTCGTTGATAAAGACATTGAACAGGACTGGACCCAGCACTGAGCCCTGGGGAACCCCACTTGTAACTGGCCTCCAGCTGGATTTAACTCCGTTTACCACCACCCTCTGGGCCCGGCCATTCAACCAGTTTTTCACCCAGGAGAGTGTGCGCCCGTCCAGGCCAGAGATGGCCTCAAGATGCTCCAGGGGAGATTTAGGTTGGATATTAGGAGGAATTTCTTTACTGAAAGGATTCTCAGGCACTGGCAGACGCTGCCCAGGGAGGTGGTCAAATTCTCTTCCCTGAAGGGGTTTAACAGATGAGTAGATGTCATACTTGGGGACATGGACTAGTGGTGGACTTAGCATGGCTGGATCAATGGTTAGACTTGATAATATAAAGGTCTTTGCCAACCAAACCCATTCTATGATTCTATGATGATTATGCCATAATCCTCAATATTATACTGCATTATGGGCTGTTGAAAGAACGAAGGCAAGCAGAGCATCTTCACTTAGCCTGGAAAAGGTTATCACTCGCAACTGTTCTGCCTTTATGACTATTTTGATATTTGCAATTAGAACTCAGCACTGATTATATCCTACGCATCAACCAGTAAATGTCAAGGTCTGATCTGGGAATAGAACATGTGTTTATGTACTTCAATTTTTTAAAGTTTTCTTTTACACCAGGGCCTAAATCTTTGTTTTTGTAAACAACCACATCCCTAATCCAACTAAACACTTAAGTTTCTGCCTTTGTTTAAACACAGAAAAGTCCCACTGAAGTCCTTTCATGTTAAGCACAGATTGAATCAAGACATAGATCATTTAATTAATGGCACAACCCAGCAGATGCAAAAACTGGAGCTCACAGTGTTTGCTTCTGCCTTTGGCCCTTTTGTAAGGCTGATGTCATTAATACTTCCGTATCGAAAAGCTTGCCAGTCTACCCAGTGCAGCTGCCTGCCTTAAGTCAAGGCTGCTGTCAACACATCCAGTCCAATTCAGAACAATTGCTTTCAACCTGCATTTAGCTTTGAAAATGATGCTTCTAGTTCAGGCACAAAGAAGGGTGTGTACACCTCAAAGCTCCTCTTTTTGCCTTCCTTATCAAAAGGTTTATGAAAAAAAAAATAAAAACAACATCCCAATTGTGTTCTTCCCACAAATATTACTAAACATTAGTGAGATGAATTCTAGAGGAAGAAGCAATGAACTCTCTAACTGGGAGGGACAGAAAAGGATGTCTGTGAGGTGTCTCCAAAGCTGTGGGACAGAGAGCTTCAAAAGAATCACAGAATGGTTTGGGTTTGATGGGACCTTAAAGCCCAACCAGTTCCAATGCCCCTGCCATGGGCAGAGACACCTCCCACTGGACCAGGCTGCCCAATGCCCCATCCAACCTGGCCTTGAACACCTCAAGGGATGGGGCAGCCACAACTTCCCTGGGCAACCTGGGCCAGGACCTCACCATTCTCATTGTGAAGAAGTTCCTCCTTATGTCTAAATCTGCCCCTCTCTAATTTAAAACAAGTCCCGCCATCCTATCACTCCAAGCCTTTGTGAACAGTCCCTCTCCAGCTTTCTTGTAGTCCCTTCAGTACTGGAAGGTCACTATAAGATCTCCTTGGAGCCCCGCGGAGCCTTCTGTTCTCCAGGCTGGACAAACCTAACTCTCAGCCTGCCAGGAAGAGAGGATTGTATTGAGTGTAAAGACCAGACTGATTCTAATCCCTGACATGCATTCTTTCCCCACTTGTCTACAGCAGGTGAAATTGCGATTGGTTGAAATCGAAGTTACGTTTCCTCAGTTAGTTCAGCATTTCATTCCAGGGCACAGCAACTGAGTTACACAGAGGGAAATGTGCAAATAAAAAAAAATGAATTTAAAAAAAAATAAATAAAATCAAAGCACGGTGTCAGCAGAACGCGTCTGGAAATACAAGTGTGCAGCAAGAGCAGCTTTTCCGGATTGCTGCATCCTGCCCTACGGTTTGAGAAGTCACAACAGTGATAAATGGGAAAAAGCTTGCAAAAGGCTTGAATATGGATGTGATTGAAAACTCACTGAGTTAAAGCTGTTTCAGTGGAAAATAGTAAAAATAATGGATCCTTTACAAGTGGAACAAAAGGTCCTAATGGGCTACTCAATCCAAAAACTAAAGGTGTGAGGCACTCTGGAGGATACAGCTCAGAGCAAGAGACAATATCAGGCTAGAAATAATGCGAACACTGTTAATAGTGAAAGTGATTAACCACTGGAGCAGCCCCTCAGAGGATGTTTTGGTTCCTCCATCATCTGCAATTTTAAATCAGGGCTGGATAATTATTTTGTAAATGCTGTGCTTTAATTCAAAATGAAATTACTTCAGGGAAGGTCTGTATTACCCTGTATGGTCCCGGTAGCCTCTTTGGCTCCACATCAGTGATCTGTGGGAAGCTGAAGATGGAGATAGGGTGACATCTCACACCGATCTGTTTGTCCCAGCGCTACACCTTGTGGCTTTAATTAGCAGAGCCATTTCTTCCCCCGCAGCTGCCAAAGAAACACGCTCTTATGCTAAAAATTATATGACCAACTGGATAATTTCTTTATTTTTCATCACATTCGAAGCTTCTTTAACAACACAACTTCCATTCTAAGGGACCAGAATTACACTTCTAATGCTAGAGAATCTCTGCATAATGCTGTATAACTTAATTTAATTTTAGGTCTGGCTTTTCTCCCTGTACTTGACAAGAAGAAATCAAAGACTTCTATCAGTCAGACCATCATCTCTGGAACAGAACAATTTCCTTTCTTAGAAATGCTGAGGGAATAATAGGAAAAAGGAGTTGAAGGGACCTCAAGAAATGTGACAGGGGACAGGATGAGAGGGAATGGCCTCAAGCTCCACCAGGGGAGATTCAGGCTTGAGATAAGGAAAAAATTCTTCACAGAAAGGGTCGTTAGGCATTGGAACGGTCTGCCCAGGGAGGTGGTTGACTCGCCTTCCCTGGAGATGTTTAAGGTGAGAGTGGATGAGATACTTAGGGGCACGGTTTAGAGATTGGTGGGAATGGTTGGACTCGACGATCTGGTTATTCTATGATTTTATGATTCTATGAAATCATATATCCACTCAGACTGTCCTGCCTGAGCAGATCCTGGCAAGGCATGACTTTTAGCAGCAATGATTCTCATTTCAGACTTGAAGTAAAATGCACAGTGTTCTACCTGGGACATCCAGGAGATAACGGCAACTGCTCCATCAGTTGTGCTTTGGTGCTTTCCATGTAGAAGCCAATCAGCCACAAGAGCACTCCCGGTGGATGCAACTCCAACAACTCCAGCAAGCTGGTCTGGCAGAGGGAAAAATGCTGCAAGAAAAGCTTGGCTAAGCTCACCTCCTTGTAGACAAATACAAATAAACATTTTGGGCAAAAAAACTTTCACCTAAGAAATCATAGAATGATTTGGGTTGGAAGGGACCTCAAAGCCCATCCTGTTCCACCCCCTGTCATGGGCAGGGACACATCCCACTGGATCAGGTTGCTCACAGCCTTATCCAACCTGACCTTGAACACCTGCAGGGATGGGGCAGCCACCACTGCTCTGGGCAACCTGGACCAGGGCCTCCCCACCCTCACAGGAGAATATTTCTACCTAAGGTCTCATCTTAATTTCCCCTTTTGCAGCTGAAAATATTTCCACCTCATCCTCTTCCTGCAGTCCCTAATCAAGAGCCACTTTCAGTACTGGAAGCTGCTCTGAGGTCCCACTGGAGCCTTCTCTTCTCCAGGCTGAACAACCCAAACTCTCTCAGCATGTCCTCATAGCAGAGGTGCTTCAGCCCTTGTGCCATCAAGACATTTAAAGGAGCTGTCTTTTTTTGTAAAGTCCAAGTCTCCCTAGAACCCCTGATGATCAGCTCTCCTAAGAAATATTCGTGGATTAAAAGCCTAACCAGGAAGACTCTGGTCTTAGACTAATAATTCATGTGGAAAATAAAGGGCATGAGGAATAGCAGGCACAAATAAAACCTTTTGCCTTTGGAGTATGGCAAGTTCATACTCAAACATCTGGTTTTGGGATATGTATTGAGAGCTTCTTTTCATCCCCCACATCCCTCTTGCTCTACCCCAGGAAACAGAAGACAATGTCAAAGCTTTGCTATAACTGTCCCTGTAAAGCAATATTTGCCATGATGGAGGACTATGCATCACAGTCCTTGCTCAATGTCTGCTTCCAATAAGACCCTCATGAATCATGACTGAGACCAGATCAAGGGTTACAGCTTCCTAAACAGCAATTTAAATTGATTTTGGTTTGTTAACTCAAGCACACAATCCAAAAAACAACTCTGTGCATCTTCAATTCACCTGGGATTCCTCTTTGCACTTGAAAAACTCTCCAGCGACAGCAAATCTGCCTTGACGTGTTACCCAAGTGGCCCCAGAGAAAGCCTGCAAGATCCAGAAACACAGCAGAATGGCCCAAACCCTAGGGACTGAAATAGTGCCACAGTGCAGAAAAGAAATCAAGATTTATGTGTGAGAAGGAGGAGAGGGAGAAACCAAAGAGCAGTGTGCACAATGCTGCTGCTGTAGGTCTAGGAACAGGGACACCTGGATTCTGGATCCTGCCTCCTTCAGCATTCTAGCATTTTATGCAATGATTTGTAATGTAAAATGTGTAAATAAAGGAGGGTTGGAAAGAAGAACACGGATTCTGGGAAAAAAGAAAAGATCAACATAATTTGAAAAAGCCTTACAAAATACAGAGGTCTTGGCAGAATCATTAGCCTTCATTATATATCTCTATTCCTTCTTTTGGGTTAGTTTCAGACTCTCTACTCTTTGTTACAGAGAGAGAAGTTTGTGTTTTGGGGAAAACGTGGAATGTCAGCACATTGGATGGTTGGACTGGATAATCTTAGATGTCTTTTCCAACCTTAATGATACTATGGTTCTATGTTCAGGGCTTCATACACATACAGAAATAGGTCCCGGTTCTGGTAAACATCAAAACCACTAGAGCTGACTGGCATCCATCTAATCCTAATAAATCATCTATCTGATGAGTGCATAAATTGCCAAAGAGTTCCCAAGCAAACTCAATTGGCCCAGCTTGAAGGTGTGGATCCAGACTCCAGAGAATGTTTGCAAGCTTGAACTACAAAATCAGCAAAACTGAGTATCTCATGTCAGCATGCTTTCCTCATCTGGGGATATTTTTGCATATCACATGCATTTTATACATAGAATAAATAATCCCTCTGACTCAAAAATGAAATATTAGCAAGATATCACTGATACTGGTGCATTATCAAAACCACATTGGTTTTAATTTGTTGGTCCACAATTAAGAGAACCCAGTTTTAGAAGTGGACTATCCTAAAGTGGAAGCATCGCCAGAAAGAAATTTTAAAATTGTTTGATAAATAGACGTTGGACATGATGCAATGTCTTAGTGAGATGGCCATAGTGGTCAAAAGCATGAATCATGAAGACTCTTACAGGGGTATCTCTCCAACCAGAATCATGAAAAAGAACACATAATCAGGTTTGAGATTTAGTACCAGATTTGGGAGGAAAAAAGTTACGGGTCTTCAGTCCACTCAAGATCATAGAATCATAGTATCATAGAATCACAGAATAGTTTGGGTTGGAAGGGACCACAAAGCCCATCCAGTTCCACTCCCCTTCCTATTTTTTCAGCTTAAAACAGTTCCTCCTCATCCTATCACAGTACTCCCTGAGAAAGAGCCCCTCTCCAGCTATAATAATGCATGCCTTTATCCTAAATTGTTCATAGGACAAGAACAGCTGGCATTTCCTAGTGTAAATCCACTTCATTTTTAAGGCTCACAAATCCTTTCTTCCTTCAAATTCACTACTTTTGTGGTAGCAAATGCCCCTCTGCTTTTGCTTCATTGTTTCTAGTAAAATAAACTGTACCCTCTATTTCCCAAACAGCATCTGAGAAAGATAAGATACTGCTATGATTGTAGGTCATGTATTTAGGGATTAGTTGCTGTGTGTGGAATCCCCGATTCTCTCCCTATTATGGTAGTGCAAGATAAGGCCCTGATTTTGCACCTCCTCTAATTTCTTATTACTTACCTTGCTCATGCAAAGAGAGATAACCTTTATTCTCTTATCAGGTATCAGCTGCCATATCACGTAATTGCAATCCTCTCAATTAACATGTACCATAGTAAAAATAACAAGGGATCACAGACCCATCTGGAAAGGTAAAGAGAATATTTTGGAGACCATGTAGCAAGGAGAGGGTTTTCAATGGTGAAAATTACATAATTGTGTTAAGAGATGGACATCCTGACTATGATCTGCATCTACCTTTGTTTTATGGTGGAAAGCAAATAGATGCAGCAAGCACTGTTTTGATCGTAGTTTAGCGACATCTGTGATCGATTGTGCTTAGCTGAAGGTTGGGGGTTGGAAAGGGCTAACAGAAGGGTCTGAATGTTGTTGTGGACATCATCTAAGGGAAAGCTGTGAAGCTTTGAGGAGGCCAGTCCTGAAAATAGAAAGATTAAGAAGGCTGAGACTACACCAGCTTCTTAGGAGACAATAATGATGCAACTGTCCTTTCAAAGAGGACTTCTTATAAGAGGTTCTTCAACACAATGGCTAATGAGGCCTCATACTGCAGGGAGATGAGCTCTGCTGTATGAGTGAATTACAGAATCATAGTATTGTTTGGCTTGAAAAGACCTTTGATATCATCAAGGCCAACCGTACCTGTCCACTACTAAACCCTGAGCACCTCATCTCCCCATCTTTCAAACCCCTACAGGGATGAGGACCCCACCACCTCCCTGCACAGCCTTTGCCAGGGCCTGGGAACCCTTTCAGTGGAGACATTTTCCCTGATGTCTAACCTGAGCCTGCCCTGGTAGATGCTGAGATAGGAGGGTGAGATGACTCGTTTAAAGGGATTTAAAAACATGTGCCAGCCGCAGCAAGAGTGAGTTGATTCCTCAGCAGTGAGCCTTGTCAACAGGCTGGCCAGGGGCCAGTGGAGAGCGAAGCTGTCACCAGAAGGAAGCTGTCACCTGCAAAGGAAGCCTTACAGCAGCAGGAGACTGTAACGTTTGACTGCAGAGAGAAAGAAGGTGTGGAAAATGGGATTTTATATAAAAAGGACTGATGAGTAATTCCAGCAGAGGTTTTTATGATGAGGGTCATGGGTGCTTTGTACCTGGTTACAGATGGAAGCCTGGGATGAAGCGTGCAGCTTACCTGTACAATGAATGAGAGCAAGATGGATGTGTAAAGAACAGATACTAAAGGAGACACTTCACTTCTAACAGCCCAGTTGCCCTGTGATCTGTCCTTCTTTACAGCTGGCACTACCTGGACTGGTTTTCCATACTCTTGGCAAGACCCACAAGCCAGAAACTGAAGGTACATTCCGCTTCATGTACTTGACATTATGTTTAGACGATGGGCCACCCTGGGCTGCCAGATTTTAGATGCTGAAGCTGATGACGGTCCCAGAAAGATAAATTGGTGTGTGCACTGAATGCAATGCAGGAGCCCTGCTGTTCGAGGGATATTGTAGCTCCATGCGCATGCAGCAGGCAGATGGATCTAGGTTTGGGTCTATAGCGAGTACACAAATATCATTATGTGTGCATTAGTCATTTTTCCAGACATCTGGCAGCCAAGGATTTCTGGGCATTTGGAAAAAAAACCCATCTACGTGGGATGATCCAGGAAGAGCCATGCTACCTGTGCAGATCTGTAACGTGGATTTTGGTCAAATATGCCAAAATGGCTCATGTTACGCATGATAAACAGTGGTTCTGGGGCCACTGAATAAAGCAGAAAAGCACATCTCCTGTCCTCAATTACAGCACAAAAGAGAAAATGCCTCCTTTACAGTTACATTCAGCTATAATGCAATGCAGCCTGCAGGATGGAAACTGGCTTCCCTGTGGGCTGCGTAAATACTTGGGAGCTGTCGCAATCTGAGCTGTGTTGAGTTTATTAACTCAGACTGGTGCATGGATGTCCATGACCAAGATAGCTGTGACTGCAATGAAAAGTTGTGCTGGGAGCCTTCAGTTGTGCAACGATAAGGAAAAGAATCACAGGACCTGGAGTCCTTTGTCCAGTTCTGGAATCCCCAGCATAAGAAGAACATGGATCTGCTGGAACAGGTCCAGAGGAGGCCACGAAGGTGATCCAGGGGCTGGAGCGCTTCCCATATAAGCACAGGCTGAGAGAGTTGGGGTTGTTCAGCCTGAAGAAGAGAAGGCTCTGGGGAGACCTTGGAGCAACTTCCAGGAAAGAAAGGGGCTGCAGGAAAGATGGGGAGGGGCATTTACAATGGCCTGAAGTGACAGGATGAAAGGGAATGACTTTAAACTGCAAGGGGGAAGATTTAGATTAGACATTAGGAAGAACTTCTTCACACTGAGCGTGGGGACGCCCTGGCCCAGGTTGCCCAGAGAAGTTTTGGCTGCACGACTCAAACTATTCTGTGAGTCTGTGATTTTCCCCAGCAGAAATTCTCAGCCTTTTTCTTACTGTGTTTAATGACCGAGAAGCTCCTGGTGGAGGCACAGGATGGTATAGAAGCTGCACTTGCACAGATTGTGCTGAGACCTGTTCATGCTGCCTTCCCTTCACTGTTTTTCCCAAAACACTCCATAGCAGGCATTCTTGGAGAAGAGGTTGAAAACCAGTGCTTGAGGTTCAGCAGTATATTACCAACTCCTGCCCCATAAAGGTAACAAAAGCTGGCACAAAAGACACAACAACAGTTGCTAAATGACAAGATGGAGCAGCCCACACAGAGCTTGGAGGGAGAAGCACAGATGGCAGCGAAGGGCTTGCAGGAGACTGCGGGAACGCGGTCAGAATGCAAATCCCACCGAAGCATTTCGGTAAATAATTTGCCTAATAAAAAAGCAGTTCAGTTTTAGCGTCCTGGAACTCTTTTCATGTTCCTACCCTCCACACTGAATATGAAACTGGGAGAGATTACAGCTGTGTCCTGCAGGGTAAGAATAAACAAAGGATTTAAAAGTAAATCCTTATTATAATCTGAGAGATAAAGCCAGCTCTTGTGGAGGAAGAGCCAGGTGGATTAAATAGTTCCTTCGTAATTCACAGAGAACCAGGAACAGTTTTTGCTTTGTGAATGAAGCAAATGCTGCTCTGTTTCTGCTGTGGGTTTTACAGCTTGAAAGCAAGAGAGCAAGAAGGAAAGAGGGAGGGAGGGAGGGAGGGAGGGAGGGAGGGAGGAAGGAAGGAAGGAAGGAAGGAAGGAAGGAAGGAAGGAAGGAAGGAAGGAAGGAAGGAAGGAAGGAAGGAAGGAAGGAAGGAAGGAAGGAAGGAAGGAAGGAAGGAAGGAAGGAAGGAAGGAAGGAAGGAAGGAAGGAAGGAAGGAAGGAAGGAAGGAAGGAAGGAAGGAAGGAAGGAAGGACTTCAATGTAGAAGCTGCTTTCCCAGGTTCCTCAGCCTCTGGTGACTCTGCCTCTGCCCACAGCACATTAAAAATGGAAAGGAGATGAAATACAAACTCAAGAAAAAATGATTGGGGTGCTGAACTTTTCAGAAAGTCCACCTCTAGGTTAATGCAAGGCCTGATTCAACCATCTCTGCTCGTTGGAGGAGCGACCATCACCTATACACAGCCTGCTGGCTACAGAGGCTGTTGGACCTACTTGGGAGTCAGAAAGTCTCTGTTCATTGAAAAGCATTGCAAGGAGATCCATCACATATTAAAAATAAAATGTGGTTTGAAACAGGAATGAGAAGGGAAAGAAAAATGTTTCAGAAAGGTCAGAATAATTCAGCAAGTTTCTTTTCAAAGGGAGTTATTATAGTGGCAGTTTTGAGAAGACATCTAATTTTCCTACTTTCAGGTGAAATGAAAAGGGAAAAATGGGATGGAATGAGCAGTGCGAAACATGTCAATTCACCTGAACTGTAACTGGAGAGTGGAATGGAATGGAATGGAATGGAATGGAATGGAATGGAATGGGTTGGATAGGATGGGACGGGATGGGATAGGATAGGATAGGATAGGATAGGATAGGATAGGATAGGATAGGATAGGATAGGATAGGATAGGATAGGATAGGATAGGATAGGATAGGATAGGATAGGATAGGATAGGATAGGATAGGATAGGATAGGATAGGATAGGATAGGATAGGATAGGATAGGATAGGATGTTTCAGATGGAATGGAGCTTCAACAACCATGCAGTCCAACTGCCTGACCATGGGGCTGACCAAGTTAAGGCATATTATTAAGGACATTGTCCAAAAGCCTCTTCAACACTGACAGGGTATTCTGATACACAGGGAATAAGTTTATTTCTGTGCTGGTATTTCCATTGTGGAACTGCCAGAACCTAGAAATCTGACCTTAACGACCATATTCTTAATGTCCAAGGTACTTTCTAGTTAAAACTGGGGCTTCAGTGAAGATGTCAGTTAAATATCCACTGGTTTTAATGAGGTTAGATTTCACTTTGTGTTTTTATGCAATACTAAAGGATACACTATTCAGATATGTCCTTAGAAAAATGCAAAAAAATTGTAGGAAAGGTCCAATTTAAGATAATATTTTTTCATGAAGTTATCTATTCTGTATAAAATAAACTGTTATCCCATCACCTTGTTATTATGTGATTACAATTTCTTCCTTTTTTTCGGATGGGGACTCTCAGAATTTAAACTTCTTCTTCACTTCTGAAGTTAGAAATAATCCTCTGGAACAGAATGAAAAACTTGGACAGAAATTTTCTAGATTTTCAATGAAAAAATGAATCTTCTTTTGGTAAAAGAAGTTAGTTTGGAAAGAAAATTTGGAGAACTGAAGTAAATGACAGAAAATTATGAGACTTCCATAAGCAGAGATGTTTTAGTTTGTTGGGGATTTTATTCATTTTTAATTTCTTCATTGGAAATTTTACTGTGAAAATCCCAAAGTGATTTCAGAGTTTACTTTGTTGGATTAAAAGTAGCTGCCAAACAGAAATAAAAATCCATTTCTTCCCCCTTTCAGGTAAACTTCCCAAATGCATCACTGAAATTCTCTTATATCTCCTCCGTCTGTTTCCTCCTTTAAAGAGGACCAAAGACTCTACACATCATAGAATCACAGAATGGTTTGGGTTGGAAGGGGCCTTAAAGCCCAGCCAGTTCCACCCCCTGCCAGGGTCAGGGACACCTCCCACTGGATCTGGTTGCTCCAAGCCCCATCCAGCCTGGTCTTAGACACCTCCAGGGATGGGGCAGCCACCACTGCTCTGGGCAACCCCCCCATGAAAACTCCTGAATATCTCATCTCAGTCTCCCCTCTTTCAGCTGAATTTTTTTCTCTCTTGTGCTGAGCCTACATCCCTGATGAAGAGCCCCTCCCCAGCTTTCCTGGAGCCTCTTTCAGTGCTGGAAGCTGCTCTAAGATCTTCCCTGGTGCCTCCCTTTCTCCAGGCTGAACAACCCCAACTGCCTCAGTCTGTCCTCGTATGGGCAGTGCTCCACCTTTACTACTGATAAGTATCACAGAGAACATCTAATAATGGTATTAGTGTCCTTTTTGCCTCTAGGAAGGTGGGTTTTTTCATTTTCTCAGTACTGTATTGGCTCCAAACTCCACTTAAGTTACTCTTGAACTTATATTACCCTTAAAAAACCCACTACAGAATTTAAAACCAGAAAGGTTTTGGAAGAACACAACTGGAGAAGTGCCTCACCTGCATTAACATGACTCCTGCAAAGGGCTCTGGCTCCTGCCCAAACCAAGGTCTGATTGATAATTCTGCATGAGCAATGACCTCTTTCTTGTCAGCTGGTATAAATAGAGCATTTCACCACAGAATGAATGCTAAATATTTACCTTCCTAAAATAGTGCCTGCATAAAAGGAAAGGCCCAGGCTTGAGACCAAGATGCTCAGCATGGTTCGATGAAAGTAATTCACTGTGATCAGCTGAGAGGTGTAACAAAGCCACGGTGCTCTGCGGTGAACCACGTCTAACATGCACACCGGAATCCTGCTGGGGCATAACGCGTAAATCCTCCTCTTCACATTCTACATGGAAGTGGAAGAAAAAATACAATGGTTATTATGAATTACAGTTCAGGGTTTTATGGACAGTGACAGCTTTGCCCTGTCACTCAGCTCCTCACAATAACTGCTCCGAGATAGTGACTAGGAAAATAATTGATAAATCTAAGGGCTAAATTTATTCATTCCTGCACTGGACTTGTCTATTTTTATTCTGAGATAATGAAGAGTAAAATGCAGCAAATTTGACATTCAGTGAGCATTCATGCTTATAACTCATTTAAAGGAGAGAGAGAGAAAATGGGCGAGACCTTACTCTGAAACTCAACACACAGTTGTGCCTATTTGCTGTATTTAAAAATGCATCTTCCTGCACCTGCTCAAAATTGCCTCTGCCAGAGGTTGACTGCAATTCTGAAGAGGTGGACTGGGGAGGGAGCAGTGTGCATCCTCACCTCCTGCAGCCTCACGATGGCTCATACACCTCGTGTGTCCCAGCTATAACACAGCAATTACCTTGCATCTCAGACCTCTTTGCCTCTGCTCCTCTTTGCTGCTATTTCTGACCAGCTGTGTTTTTAGGAGGCTTTGAAAATGACTGATCACTGGGTTCAAGAGGCAGGAGGAAATTTCTCCTTTGGGATCTAGAACAGAGAGATTTATGTGACAACTTAGGAAGAAATGTTTTCTTGTGAGGGTGGGAAGGCCCTGGAACAGGTTGTCCAGAGAAGCCATGGCTGCCCCATCCCTGGAGGTGTTCAAGGCCAGGCTGGATGGGACTTGAAGCAACGTGATCCAGTGGGAGGTGTCCCTGCCTGTGGCAGAAGGGTTTGAATGGACTGGGCTTCAGGGCCCCTTCCAACCCAAAACAGTCCATGATCCTATGATTTTATGATATACAACCTTTTCATGCATCAGCAGGAGGTCATAATTCAAATAACTTCATTATTTATAACTTTGCAGGAACAGTAAGCTCTCACTGCTTACACCTGGCCCATGGGGTTCAGGACTGCATTGTGTACTGGAAAAAGGAATCAGACCTATGAGATTTTCAAGCACAAACCATCATCCCTTGGAGATGGGGAAGCAAGAAGCTTCTGAGGGTGAGCAAACTGCTGTGAGCAGGCTGTGGAATGTCTAGCTGAGGGTTAGGTGGAAAGAGCCCTTTTGCCAATGATTAATCATTTCAGCAAAGTGGCATCCTATCATCAACTACGAGTGGAATGAGAGCTTGGGAGCTGTGCCAAAGCATCCTGGATAGGTTTCAATTTTAGTTTACTGCTGCTTTTTTAGTAGAAGGATGCTTCAGAATTAATAACCTAGCAGAGTTTTTTTCCTTCCTTCAGCAGATGTCTAGAAAGGAAGAAGACATATAGGAGAGGACAGAGTGCATGTATAGTAGTCATGGCTGCCCCATCCCTGGAGGGGTTCAAAACAGGTTGGATGGGGTTTGAGCAACCTGATCCAATGGGAAGTGTCCCTGCCCTCGGCAGGGGGTGGAACTGGATGGGCTTTAAGATCCTTTTCAACCCAAACCATTCTGTGGTTCAAGTACTTTGTTTCTGGAGGTGAAGCTCCAGCCTTGGAACTGTACTGCATCACATCATGCTCCAGTGGCAAAATAGTTCCAGTTGTAACTGGATGAACTTTGTGGTCCCTTCCAACCCAAACTGCTCTATGATTCTATGATTCATATAAAAGGGAGAGACTGATTATTTATTTGATAATTCCTCAAACATCCATTTCTCTTGGTGAAATTTTTCTAAAACAAAGCACAAATTATTTAGCACGAGCCCTGGCAAGGCCTTGGTTTGGGAGGGTGCCAAATAAACAAGGCATTTGGCTTGCCAAATTATCTTCTGAAACAAAATGTGTTGTCAGCCTCGTTTGTCTTTGCGTGGTGATTCGATGACGCTGAGGGTTTTGTATTAACCTGCTCATTTGTTCAAGTATTCACATTTTACTGCATCATTGCGGTGATGCTGTTCCTCTAGTGGCACAGCTATAGACACAGGCTCCCACAGGGCAAGCCGATATTAACATTTATCTCAGTGACCCATTTTCAGCAGCATGGGAGTTACAGGCTTGATGTCTCTGCAGTGCTCTCCCCTGGATCACTCGTAGTCTCTGAAAATATCCCCTGTTAAATCCACAATAAGCCAAAAAGAAATCACAGCTCACAAAGCTCTCACTTTTCATGTAACTGGCAGAAGCATTTCACTAAAAACTGGTTTGCTCTAAGGAGTTTCCTACAGAGAAACAGCATCTTTCTCCCAGAAGAACTTTTCTCTTCCAAGGCTTTTACCTAAACACTCATTTCCCACAGGCATTTTCTCTTAGAACAGAGTCACTTCAGAAACACTGTGATATCATTTGTGAGATTTAAGAGTGATTTTATTTCATTTATTTCTTGAACCAGGCAATTACTCCATGTAGAATCATAGAAAAGTTTGGTTGGAAAAGACCTTTGAGATCATTGAGTCTAACTGTACCTGTCCACTGTTAAACCAGATCCCTGAGCACCTCATCTGCCTGGCTTTTAAAGATCTCCAGGGATGAGAACTCCACCACCTCCCTGAGCAGCCTCTGCCAGGGCCTGAGAACCCCTTCCATGAAGAAATTTTTCCTGTTGTCTACTCTGAACCTGCCCTGGTGCAGCCTGAGGACGTTTCCTCTCATTCTATCACCTGTCACTTGGGAGAAGTGCCCAGCACCCACCTCACCACAATCCCCTTTCAGACAGTTGTAGACAGTGATGAGGTCTCCCCTAAGCCTCCTCTACTCCAGGATAAACAGCCCCAGGTCCCTCAGCCACCTCTCGTAACTCTTGTTCTCCAACCCCTTCCCCAGCTCCGTTCCCTTATATATTATATTAATATATTATGCAGTGGCATACACATACAAGACACACATCTGGTAGTTTTTACTCCTCTTTATCTGTTTTCTTTTTTTTGAAGCTAGATTATATGTAAATGTGAATGGCTGTCTTAAGATAGTGGTGTCAGGATACAAGGTGTGGTGTTCAGGGTCATTTTGTGGTGGTTCTTCCTTTGTCAGTGCCTTTCAGCTTGGCTTTATTTGCCAAACCAAGTAATCCCCAAGGCACACGACTGCCTTTGCCCCCTCTTTCCTGCTCAATATGTGGCTGATTTTTACCTCCTTGTCCCCAGGAGAAAAAGGTGGAAGATCAGAGACTGCTGGAAGCCCCTGAAACTCTTTGTGCATTCCTAGAGAGGGAAGCGATGTAGAGTTGTAGCTGACACACATCAAATGCTCTTCTATCTCTTCTCCAGGAGCAGCAAGAAACAAACAATTCAGCATGGTATGGCAGCACTCTGAAAAACAAGCAACTCTGCATGCAGATGATGTATGTAGCCTACACGCTCCCCTTGTCCGTCCTCATTCCCAAGACAAAGCACCTCTAGAAATGGGAAAAGGCCATGGACAAGGTCTGCTCTTCATCAGATCTCAGAACAAAGATCAAGCCCTATTTATAATACTTTGAAGGATTAGATAACTTTGTGAGCACAGGATGTGCGTTGAGTGCATCATGTCTATCAAAGTGCCTTTACTGCAAAGAAATACAAGAACCATCCTCAGAGGTATCCTATCCATTTCTGCTTCCACAAATACCAGCATGTGACTGATGCAACGTAAAATGTTGGGGCTGCAAAGAGCTATGATTACACAGTACATTCTGCTCTTGCTTAGTCCTTGCTTGTATGCTCAGAGACACTTCAAGATCACCACGTCTACTGGTAACTCAATCCTAATTAATTTCACCGTTGAGGCAGCAGTTGCAGGAGTTTGCTGAGTAAAGAATACCCAAGATCAATGGTTTTGTAACACACAGTGTTGTCTACAAAAGATTCAGCTGAAAATGCATTCAACCAAATGGGGCTGGTGCATAATTGAAGTTTGAAATTAAGTCTTTAAAAAGCCAGATCAGCTGCTTAAACCTGGGATGATCTTGTCTCTCAATCCATGGCCTCTCCAGTGACTTTCCTGTGATAGAATCATAGCATTATAGAATTGTTTGGTTGGAAAGTACCTTTGATGTCATTGAGTCCAACTGTCCCTGTCAACTACTAAACCAGATCCCTGAGCACCTCATCTACCCGTCTTATAAACCCCTTCAGGCATGGGGACTCCACCACCTCCCTGGGCAGCCTCTGCCAGGGCCTGAGAACACTTTCTCCTCTTCTTATGAGAGGACTCAGCAAACGAGGAAGAACTTTCAGCTCCAGGCAGCAGCCTGAACTGCAGCAGAATGAAATGGTTGTGGTGACACAGTTTAGTAGACACAGTGGTGTTGGGCTGATGGTTGGACTGGATGATCTTAGAAGTCTCTGCCAACCAAAATGATTCTATGATTTTAAAGCAAATATATAAAGAATAGTAAATTTTTCTGAATGGATATTGCTGTAGACACGTGGCAGCATTGGAAAGTGGAGGGAAAATATACAAGAATAAGCTAAGCAGCTCTGTCTAGCGCAAAAGAAATAACCTTCCGTGAGAACATTTAAAATATACTTTGCAAATCTACTGTTATGGGTTGTTTAGCTAAGCCTCTTAATACAAACACTTCGGCATTATAGGAGGCTGGTTTGCAATTTAGCAGAACACAGAAATTGTCATCATCCCAGTAAAAGTGCAAGGTAAAATAACAACCTAAACATATATTACTGCTTAGCATAAGACAACCTGAAATATAAAAACACTCTCTAGCACCACTGCTTTCTCTGCTTTTAAAAGAGCCTCTAAAATGGCAATAAAGTATTTCAGATGGGAGACAGATTAAAAAGGACTGCAGCACATACACTCCACTCATATAGAGTATCTAAATGGGGACACAGAATCATAGAATTACGAAATGGTTTGGGTGCGAAGGGACCTCAAAGCCCACCCAGTTCCACTCCTGCCATGGGCAGAGACACCTCCCACTGCATCAGGTTGCTCCAAGCCTCGTCCAACCTGGCCTTGAACCCCTCCAGGGATGGGGCAGCCACCACTGCTCTGGGCAACCTGGGCCAGGGCCTCCCCACCCTCACAGGAAAACATTTCTTCCTAAGATGTTATCCCAATCTCCCCTCTCATCCTGTCCCTGCACTCCCTGATCCAGAGCCCCTCCCCAGCTTTCCTGGAGCCCCTTTCAGTGCTGGAAGCTTCTCTAAGGTCTCCCCAGAGCCTTTTCTTCTCAAGGCTGAACAACCCCAACTCTCTTAGCCTGTTGCACATATTGGGAAAAGAAGTATGTTTATTCCATCAAGATTTTTTCACGCACTTCTATTTCTTCCATTTCCAAATGAAAGACATATGGAAACAGCCAAGATATTTCCCTGGCATCATGGGATATTTGCAGGCCTGGGTCTATCCCTCATTAAAAATCTTTCCATTATCTTCAGCAGATACTGGATCACGTGTGTAAACATCTCCAAGGCAAAATGAAGAAAAAAGAGTTTTGAAAAAAGGCTTTTTTTTTTGTTTTAAGAGAAATAGGAGAGCAGGAGGATGAGGCTGTGAGTATCATTCAAAGAGCATTAAGGATCACTGGAGCATGTTGACCTCATACTGAATCTGTGACAGAGCTCCTCTGGACATCATCAGGTGGCCAGTCTGAAGATTAAGGCCACAGAAGGAGCATCTACCCTGGAGTAAACCCCAGAAGAGGATTAAATGTACTTTTATTCCCCCTCAAAGACTGGAAACTTCTCTAAAAGCAGCCTGGGTTTTGAACTCAGGGTTTATAAAAAGAAGTAAAACACCTGGACATAAAATCTTCTGACTTAACATGTTTATGTCTCCCAAATTGTGTCTCTCCTGAAACAGGGGTAGCCTGGATTTAGAGTGTATCTGTCAGGGAAGAGAAGCAGATTCATATACAGATGTGCCCAAACTAGACAGCAGTTCCTGGGCTTTATTTGTCTCTTTTGCACCGAATTTGTTGCAAGCAAATAAAAAACTTCTTTTATGACCAGATAATCCAGGAGAGACATAATATGGAGGAATGAGGATGTGCTAGAATTCCTCGGAATAATTTTTACTGTTGTTTGAATTCATAGAATCAAGAATCATTTGGTTGCAAAAGACCTTTGACATCAAGTCAACTGTCCTTATCCACTACTGAACCACATCCCTGAGCACCTCATCTAACCATCTTTCAAAGACCTCCAGGGTTGGGGACTCCACCACCTCCCTGGGCAGCCTCAGCCAGGGCCTGAGAACCCTTTCAGTAAAGAAACATTTCCTAATGTCCAGTATGAACCTGCCCTGATGCAACTTGAGACCTTTTCCTCTTGTCCCATCTCTTGTTACTTAGAAGAAGAGACCAGCACCCTCCCCACTACAACCTCTTTTCAGGCAGTTGTGGACAGTGATAAAGTCTCCTCTCAGCCTCCTTTTCTCCAGGCTAAAGAAACCCAGCCTCCTCAGATGCTCCTTAAGTTAAAATCGTAGAATGGTTTATGTGTGAAGGGACCTTACAGATTATCCAGTTCCAACCTCCCTGCCATGGGCAGGGACAACTCCCACTAGATCAGCAGTTGGAAGAACCTAGGAATGAAATTGCCTGTTTAGAGGCTTAGAGATAATGGAGTTTCTGGCAAGATTTTGCTCTTTGAGGAGATGAACAATTATCCCGAGACTTTTGATAACCGAGTCCAACTGAATGTTTAACATAGAAAGGAGCTGTTTAAATTACACAGGTACGACCAAGTAAAGCCCTGGATCCATATATCAAAGGCTTTTGGAAATGCAGTTCCTAGATCTCAGCTTTGCAACTCAGATCCATCTTCCACAGCCAAAATTACAGCCATGATTATTGCTGTAACGCAATGTAATACAGCGCTCTGATGCAGCCAGCAGCCAGGTTTTCTATTAGGTGTGAGTGAATAAGCAATGATAAATATGCAGTTGTATGATTATTAATAACACCGAATGTGAAGACTCACTATCTTTGGGTTCTTTGATCACGGGGAGGCCCACTCACCCTCAGGCTTTCTTACTAGGGATGGGACACGCCTGTCTCCTAGGGGGACTAAAGCCCTCTCTAAAAATCTAGTTGAGCTCATAAATTGAGCTTTAAACTAGATGTGGGGGGGAGGGATGGAGGCCAGGCCAGATGGGAGTGAGCCTGAAGGTGGGACTTCAGTGTCAAAGGGGTGGTGTGCTGGCAAGGACCTGGGAATGGTAAGCAAGAACTGGCACTGTGGCCTTAGTTAACCCAAGGACCGCTCAATCGGGAAGAAACCCTATTACGAGGGCTAAAGTGCATTTACACCAATGCACGCAGCATGGGCAATAAGAAGGAGGAGCTGGAAGCTGTGGTAGGGCAAGGAGGCTACGATGTCATTGCCATTGCGGAGACGTGGTGGGATGACTCGTACGACTGGAGCGTACCCATGGTGGGGTATAAACTCTTCAGGAAGGACAGGAAGGGCAGAAGAGGAGGCGGGGTAGCCCTCTATGTTCGAGAGGGCTTTGATACCCTCGAGCTGGACTACGGTCGGTATGGGACTGAGTGCCTGTGGGTGAAAATCAGAGGAGCCCACGGGCAGGCAGGTATTGTGATGGGAGTCTGCTATAGACCACCCAGCCAAGAAGAAGCAGCTGATGAGTTCTTCTACAAACAACTGAGTGTAATCTCAAGATCGCTACCTCTAGTACTTGTGGGAGACTTCAATTTCCCGGATATTGGCTGGGAGTATAATACAGCAGAAAGGAAGCAATCCCGGAGGTTCCTGGAGTGTCTGGAAGACAATTTCCTCACACAGCTGGTGAGCGAACCGACAAGGGACGGTGCCCTCCTGGACCTGCTGTTTGTGAACAGAGAAGGACTGGTGAGGGATGTAAAGTTTGGAGGACGCCTGGGGCAAAGCGGTCATGAGATGATAGAATTCTCAGTGCTGGGTGAATGCTGGAGGTTAGCAGAACAAATGCACTCAACTTTCAGAGAGCAGACTTTGGACTGTTCAGAAGGCTGGTCGGAAAAATCCCATGGGAGGCGCTCCTTAAGGGCAAAGGTGTCCATGAGGGCTGGGCGCTCTTCAAGAAGGAACTCCTAGCAGCTCAGGTCTTCCTGGGCTTTAGTAAAGCCTTTGATACAGTTTCTCACAGCATTCTGCTTTGGAAACTGTCACCTCTGGCCTGGACAGGCGCAAACTCTCCTGGGTGGAAAACTGGTTGGATGGCCGGGCCCAGAGAGTGGTGGGAAATGGAGTTAAATCCAGCTGGAGGCCAGTGACAAGTGAAGTTCCCCAGGGCTCAGTGCTGGGTCCAGCCCTGTTCAGTGTCTTTATCAATGACCTGGATGAAGACATCGAGTGCTCCCTTAGCAAGTTTGCAGACGACACTAAGCTGGGTGGAAGTGTGGATCTGCTGGAGGGTTGGGAGGCTCCAAAGGGATCTGAACAGGCTGGACCACTGGGCTGAGACCAACGGCATGAGGTTTAACAAGGCCAAATGCCGAGTCCTGCACTTGGGGCACAACAACCTTAAGCAGAGGTACAGACTAGGAGAAGCCTGGCTGGAAAGCTGCCAGGAGGAGAAGGACCTGGGGGTGTTCATTGACATCGACTAAACATGAGCCAGCAGTGGCCCAGGTGGCCAAGAAGGCCAATGGCATCTTGGCTTGTATCAGAAATGGTGTGACCAGCAGGTCCAGGGAGGTTCTTCTCCCTCTGGACTCGGCACTGGTGAGACCGCACCTTGAGTCCTGTGTTCAGTTCTGGGCCCCTCACCACAAGAGGGATGTTGTGGCTCTGGAGCGAGTCCAGAGAAGGGCAACAAAGCTGGTGAAGGGGCTGGAGAACAGGCCTGATGAGGAGCGGCTGAGAGAGCTGGGGATGTTTAGCCTGGAGAAGAGGAGGCTGAGGGGAGACCTCATTGCTCTCTGCAACTACCTGAGGGGAGGTTGTAGAGAGGAGGGTGCTGGCCTCTTCTCCCAAGAGACAGGGGACAGGACAAGAGGGACTGGCCTCAAGCTACACCAGGGGAGGTTCAGGCTTGAGATAAGGAAAAAATTCTTCACTGAAAGGGTCATTAGGCACTGGCAGAGGCTGCCCAGGGAGGTGGTTGACTCGCCTTCCCAGGAGGTGTTCAATGTGCAGGTGGATGAGCTACAGAGGGGGATGGTTTAGAGACTGGTGGGAATGGTTGGACTTGATGATCTGGTGGGTCTCTTCCAACCTGGTGATTCTATGATTCTGTGATTCTATGATTCTATGATTCTATCAAGATTTTAATGTAATACCATAACAGAATAGATATGATTCTCATAGGAATAATTGTAATGAGGGAAGTAAAGGGTCTAAAAACTGTGCAACGCTGATTTATTAAGATTATTTTATTCCTCTTAGTAAACTCTGCTCCAATTTTTGCAGTTTCTTATGGTTTTGTACACATAGAATGAAGAACTGCCCAGCTAATTATGCTTATTTTTGGCACTATATTGCACTTTAATTAAGAACTGTTTGCATTTTCAGAGCATGCAGATGCCAAAAGTTTGCCTTTTTAATTAAAAGTCAAAAGCAAACTAAGCTGTTCTGCGAGGAATGTGAATGAAGCTCTAATGAACAGGGAAGGACAGGGCAGTTGTTCAGACCTGGTGAACTTTAATGCCATGATGCAAAATTCAACTAATTATACAACAATTGATTGTTTACCTTGTAGGAGTAGCTACAACCTTATTTGCCAAATAGACTGACAATGTGGCCTAATCTCTCCTCTCCTTCATTGCAAGCGCTGAAATTCTCTATCTCAGGGAGACACAAAGGAGAGCTGCACCTTTGTGATGTAAATCAGCAATGGAAAATGCACAGGATATCTTTTCGTAACTGAAAAATGGAATTGCACAGGGTATTCACTAGGAGAAAACACTCCTGCTAAGCCAACTAGATACCCCTAAAATGAGTTAAAGACATTGCCATCTTGGTGCTCATTGCACTTAATGAAAAGTTTTGTGCTGGTGTGGTGGCAGTTGCAGCATGGGTTTCATAACATCATAGTTGGAAGGGACCTCAAAACGCATCCAAATCCCCTGCCATGGGCAGGGAGACCTCCCACTGGATCAGGGGCTCCAAGCCCCATCCAGCCTGGCCTTGAACCCCTCCAGGGAAGGGGCAGCCACCCCTGCTCTGGGCAACCTGGGACAGGGCCTCCCCACACTCAGCATGAAGAATTCCTTCCTCGTGTCTAATCTAAATCTTTCCCCTCCCAATTTAAAGCCATTCCTCCTTCTCCTATCACTCCACTCCCCTGGAAAAAGCCCCTCCCCATCTTGCCTGAAGATCCTTCCAGTACTGGAAGCTGCTCTAAGGTCTCCCTGGAGCCTTCTGTTCTCCAAGCTGAACAACCCCAACTCTCCCAGCCTGTCTTGGTGCTAACCTGTGTCATACAGTTACTCTAATGCTTCTTCCCCACAAATAAGTATTTTTTAATAGAAAACTTTGCAGTGATGTGAACTAAATGAAGCCAAGAGTGACTTACCCTAACCTGAGTTTGTCCAGTGTGCTGAATAGCCCCAGGAAAAAGGGACAAGGGATGCAGTCAAAATCTTTTTGAAGAGAATAATCATACCTAACACATAGTAACCTTTCTCTGCTGTTACTCTGTGTCTTAAATTCTTGAAATGAGATTGAATTATGGCAGGAAACTCACAGGATAGCTCAGCTTACACGCCTCAGTGTTCCTCAGTGAATTTATTCACTGTTCCTCAGCAATGTTTCAGCGTAAGTTATTGTCAGTCATCTGCGGCTTCAGCTAGCAATGCCATCGGGAAACAGCCAGAGATGGAATGCCACCACGTCTACTGAACAGAGCAAGGAAGAGCAGGGCTGGTTTTAGGAAAGGTTGGTTGGATATATGAGTAAAAGATGAGAGGATAAAAAGCTGGCATGGGGCTCTTGATCGGGGAATAAGGGGTTAGGATATGGGGGAACAGTTTGAAGCTGAAAAAGGGGAGATTGAGATGAGATCTTAGGAAGAAATGTTTTGCTGTGGGGGTGGGGAGGCCCTGGCCCAGATTGCCCAGAGCAGTGGTGGCTGCCCCATCCCTGCAGGTGTTCAAGGCCAGGTTGGATGGGGCTTGGAGCCCCTGATCCAGTGGGAGGTGTCCCTGCCCATGGCAGGGGATGGAACTGGATGGGCTTTACGGTCCCTTCCAACCCAAACCATTCTGTGATTCTATGATTCTATGAATATTAAATACTTGTCTAAATTTTCACTTGCATGTCCAGAGGTGTCTATTCAGTTAGATGTCTTGGGGGGGTGTATGGACCTATTGGTAGCTTCTAGAAATGTTTTCCAAAAAAAGTCAGAATGGGAGGACAAGGGAAAAGAAGAAACCATTATCGTCCCATGTCAATTTTGGGAAATTTTCTTCATGTAAAAAACACCCAAGAAGTTTTATTTTTAAGTTTTCCAGAAATAACTTAAACACAGCAGCTGGACTAAATATCTGCTCCGAGGGCAGCCCAAAACCAGTCATCAATTCATGGCATCAATTCATCAGGGCCATAGAATGAGCTGAGCTTCATCCTTCTTGATTCATGCATATCTGCATGAGCTGTGGTATTTCTGTAATCCAGCACTCACCGTCCTGGAGTGACCATGGACTTGGTGAAACTAAATATTCACTAGTGGAGAAACATGAACTTTACCTTGACTGCAAGCAAGAGGGAGAAGAGCATTCATCTGTATAGAAATGATTTCAGATCACTGATGCTGTTGAGACAGCACATGTTGTATTCCCACACCAAGCCTTGTGAGCCAGGACTGTGCCAGCTCCCTGCCCTCCCCAGCAGTGGCTGCCTGAGAAGACAGAAGGTGACGTCTTTTATTGACTGCTGCTCCAGCGATCTTGAGTGCTTCCACTTGTGCCTGAAATTATATTCCTGCAGATAGAGTTCCTGAAATTTACCCACTTCTTTCTGTGCTTCCAGCACTAGCAATGCATGATAGTGTGAAAAATCTCACCATCAGCTCTTTGGTCCATCTTCAAGTAGTCACCATGTCCGACTCCAGCGGCGAAAAACAATAGGTAGAAAATAACCTGTCAACCTTGAGGAAGGGTGCTTAAGATTTGCATTTAAAACACACTAAGTTTAGGAAGACAATATCTTGATTTCTTGGCTCAGGTCAACTAAGGCTGAGGCACTGTGGAACAGTGATACCCCAGGACTAAGTCATAAATCACATCAACATCGGGGTCTTGGTATATATGTAAAACTGTGAGTGCTATGGAAGAAAAGATAATATGTGGATATAACCAAAACAAGTTATGTGATATGGGATAAATGAGCAGCTCCTGGGGGGAAATACAGCTCCTGCAGTAGAGTCATCAGCCCCACATTCAGGAATGAGGTCAGGATGCTTGAATTTCTGATTAAAAATGAGGGTGATGGGCTATGTATTCTCTAGGAGACTGACAAAACCATGGAATCATAGAATCATAGAATAATAGAAAGGTTTGGGTTGGAAGGGACCTTAAAGCCTAACCAGTTCCAAGGCAGGGACACCTCCCACTTGGTTGCTCGAAGCCCCATCCAGCCTGGCCTTGAACACCTCCAGGGATGGGGCAGCCACCACCGCTCTGGGCAACCTGGACCAGGACCTCCCCACCCTCATTATGAAGAATTTCTTCCTAATGTCTAATCTAAATCTTCCCCCTTCCAATTTATAGCCATTCCCCCTTGACCTATCACCACATGCCCTAGTAGTTCATATAAAAAAGTGAATTCTTAGGAATTTTTTCTTCTCCATATATTTGGCACAATTATTTTTTTAGCATTTAGTGCCTAAAGTCCAGGGAAATAATGGGCAGACTGGAAATTTCACATGAATGCTCTGGCTGAGCTTTTAAGAGTACTGATTTCTCATATGAGAGGATTATACCCTTTTATCCTGACCAAAATATTCCCTCACGTTACTGAATTCATTGAAGCTTTTTAGTTTACTTCTGCAGTGACGGCAAAACTTGCAAAGGGTACATGGGGTTGGGAAGAGATGGGTTTTAAAAGGGCTTTTTTTTTGAGCGGCCCTTTAAATCAGAACCAGCTTCCCAAGCTTTTCCAGATTTCATTCCATGGCTTCAGACTCCAGTCTCCACAGCTGGGTTACTGTTTGCTAAAGATACATGGTCACAGCTCAAAACATGAAAGTAGTGATGCCAGATTTATTGCCATCTTTCAGAGGCAGAAACCAAGAGGTTGAAAATAAGATGTATTGGGTAATAAATCCATACTAAGTGTGAAGGGCTGAAATTATGCATAAAACAGTACCACATGGCATTCTGGATTTAGTTCACTAAATTCAGTTCCTTTCTAGAATTTAATTCTTCCCTTTATGCTTTTATGTGGGCTTTTCCACAATGTAACAGGTTTTCCTGGCACAGCTTATGGAAAAAAGATAACGCAGGACAGAGTATTGTGTCAAAACATCATCACTTTGACTCTGTACTGTCAGAGTTACACTAACATACTTATGCTAGAAACAGGAATAGCAGAAACTTCAGCCTTTATCATCTTTGGTTCCACAGTACTAGAAAACAGAGTCAGAGGGTAGGTGAGAAGGTCATCCTGCCCTTAATTACACATATTCACTACCTCCTCCCACTACAAACCCTGCTTCCACCTGTGCATTCTTTTCATTTTAATTTATTGTCTTTAAAACCCCTTTCTTACTTTCATTTCCAGGTTGCACCCATCGTTGTTCTCCACCCTCCCTCGAGGTAGCTGACACCTGTCATGATGCACCTTTCTGTAATGTCTCTACTTCTTGTATTTAGCAACTAAAGCCAAATGCAAATGTCAAACCATTCGCAAATATTTCATAGAATGATTTGGGTTGGAAGGGACCTTAAAAATCATCCAGTTCCAAACCACTGCTATGGGCAGGGACACCTCCCCCTGGACCAGGCTGCTCAAGGCCCCATCAACCTGCCTTTGAGCTGGGTTTGAGTTGGGTTTCAGTTTGCTGGGTTTGTGTCCATAAACACTCAGACCACGTATCCTTTGGATTACTGGGAAGTTCTGAATATTACGGATAAGAACAGAAATTAATTTTTTTTTTCCACAGTGAATATGAAAGATGCGTGCGTCAAGGAGATGTTCTGACAACCACAGGAACTTTCTCGTGCATCCATAATCAGTGAAGTTCATACGCCAGATACCTCCATACCTATAATTAAAAAAGCTCTTTCTGGATTAAAGAATTGTTTAAGCAAACTTAGAATGGTTTGCATTGGAAGGGACTTTAAAGTACATCTAGTTCCATCCTCTGCTATGGGCAAAGACATCCCACTGGATCAGGTTGCTCAAAGCCTCATCCAGGCTGGCCTAGGAAAATGATGGGAAAGAGAGGTCTTGTAGTAAAACCTCCCTTTCTCTTCCAGCCACTGGATAGCAAAAGAGAAGAGTACTTAGAGCAGAGCAGTTCAGCTTACTGGAAAAAAACAGGAGGCATCAGCTCTCTGCGTCAATTTTAGGATCTTTTCCATGTAATTCCCTTAGTGTGCAGTGACAAGAGGAGCCATCAGCAGCACTTGCACATATTCTGGGCAGTGAAACTCTTGTGCAAGAGGAGGCATATATCACATCTCCTGATTTTTCCAGCCTTTTTAGATGGTTCAGCAGATTTACAGATTTATCATCTTCATAACACTCTTATACTACTTTCCAAAGCTACGGATACCAATAGCAGCATTTGATGGTCATGAAATCATATTTATGGTATCCATTAAAAACTCTGTATCAGTGGTTAAATCTGGAACCTGGCATAAGTGATGAGAGCGCATTGAAGAAGTCCCTGCGGTGCAGCAAATGTGGGCTTATGTTCATAGCATCAGGAGGCATCTGTCACAAATTTCAGCCCTCCCAAGCAGATCTAATCTGGCATTAGTGTTCTGGAATCAAAGCACATCCAAGAAAGCGTGTGCAAAGATTTGCTTTTAAATAAGTATTCACCTTTCCACTGCATCAGAAAGCTTTGATTTACGTATTATGTATTATGTAGGGAAGGTACCGCAGGGGACAGCAGTCTTTCCGGGCTAGTAGAAAATAGCCAGATGGACTGATGGACAGAAGAGGGACCTTGTCACACAGTGTTCAGCAACACAGAGGCTCTCAGGCAGGGTTTGAGGATTATGTGCTGTTACCATTACTTGTGCACCCATTCTGCCAGGTGCAGGTTGCTTGCTCCTCAGGTGAGATTCCTCAGGGTGTGCAAAGCATTTCCAGGCTCTACAGATCCTCTGTGCAAGCCAAGTGGCCCTTCTGAGGGGGTTTCACAGCCAAACTGCTTCCCAGCATTAGTCTCAAAGTGATATCCACATGGCAAATAAGTGGCATTTTGGATACCCCATGTTAGAGGGTAATGGATGTACCAAATATTTTGAGGGTGGGTTTGTTTCCAGGCAGTGAGGACTTGGCACGTGTGAGGTTTGAGCACAGGCTGAGGACTGCACTCACAAGGCAGCAGGGACATAGCCAAGTGTCCTCCTTGGGCACAATGAAGAAGAGTCACTGGGGTCAAAAGAGCTGTGGAAAGGTGACCGGGATGGCTGTACCACTGCCATGTGCCCTTATGGTTGCACATTTCATCTGCTGCAGAGCCACACCAACACCTTGGTATTTCTGTGACCAAAGAGGATTTTGAGTAGAAGATAAGTTTCATTCAATCAGATAAGGAAGTTCTATAAGTATGGATCTGTTGTGGGCTGTAGCAATCATCTTTAAATAAGACAAAAGCACATTTTTCGCTTCTAAAGCTTCTGTTTTAGCAATGCTTTAGCTAATCAGAAAACTGATGACACTAAGATAAGGGTTCACTACCTTATTTTCTGCTTCCTGGGAATCAGAGGCCCCCACGAAAGGAATTTAATCTTCCTGATCACAGGCTTGCCTTCCGCAACAATCTGTCTTAGAGGTGGTTCTGGGGTCACAGCATTCAGAAAATCTTGGCAAACTAAGGGATGAACCTGTCCTTGAAAATCTTCATGACCAAGCTCTGAACTGGGAATAATGCAGAGGTTCCTTTTCATCAGAGAACTCCTCGTAATGAAAGTGCCAAGTAAAGAGATCTTCCGATGCCTCGCTCAGAGGCTCACAGCATGTCCTCTCGTGATGGGCCCCATCCTCCCTGTAGGCACAATACAAATGGCACTATGACCTGATTCCTTCCTGCATTTTGCTGAGGAGACACAGCAGGGAGAAGCTTCTGTTTTATTTTACTTGCTCCTCTTATCCCCTCTCTCTCTAGCTGGGAAGTTATTGGCTTTCTAAACTATCCAAACCTAGGTAACAACTTCCTGAGCGATTAGCTCTGGTAGCAAACATCATACTTGTTTTCCTGGGGTCAAGTCAGAAGAGACATTTAAAACATTTGGCAAGTGATTTTGGTGGCACCAGATACAAAATATATATTGATACTGAGAGGCACGGTTTAGTATATGATAGGAATGGTTGGACTTAATGATGCAGTGGGTTTTTTCCAACCTGGTGATTCTATGTTTCTATGAAAATTGGTCCCCAGTGTGGAGACACCAGGTTAAAGGCTGCTTGTGGCCACCACGCATCTCCACTTCCAGCCACAGGACACCAATGCTGCCATGGCATAGGCTGTCTGAGGCTTGCCAGACCTAATTCTGACACCACTGTTGTATGTGGAGGAATCAGCAGCATAAAAGCAGAAATCATTTCATCTTGGAGCATGCCAAAATGTGCCTGTACCAAACTGAACCCTAGGGTGGAGCCAGTCATCGGTGGCCCCAGGTCCTTCAGCAGCATGGGGAATGGTTTCGTGAGCTGTTTGGGTCATATGAGGAAGTGAAATGCTGAAGGTCAATTAATGAAATCCATCCATCCCTCTTGAGAAGGTCCTTCACTCATCCTTGGCTAGGTATTTCATTCATTAGAGAGGGGTGAGCTCATGGCACCCATCTCCTCTTCTCTCTGAATCCATTTCTAACCAAAGAGCTGTTTAAGGTGGATATTTTCTTTATGTGCTAAATGTACAGGGCAATCCTTTTAGAGCCTATTCCAAAGCATTAGTAAGGGACTTAACACCAATATGTTTGCTTTCCCCTTATCTGGGTGTTTCTCATTCCTTTACATTGCTAATATGCATTTAATTTATTTTGCTTTGGCTGCAGCTCATCCTTTTGTTCCCTGGCAATAACGCTGGTTCAAAATCCAAACACCCTGCCCGGTCCTCAGCAAGGTATCGACGTTTCTCCTTACCTCTTCAATTATTAACCACCTTACTGTAGCACTGAATCAAGGTCTCAGACCTTCCATGTGATGCCCTGACAAGAGGCATCTGGTTAATTCTAGCTGGAAAAGCAGCTCGAGTTGCAAATGGCAGCACCACCCATCCATGCACGAGCTCTGAAACAGCTGCAGGTTGGGAAAACCTTTATTACTGCATATCAGCCTCTAAGCTCAATTTGAGCACCAAAGCTCACGGGTTTTACAATACTGCATATTGTCTCTTCTAAAATCTCATTTTATCTTTCTAGTTGCTTTATCCCACTGTGGAATAATGTGTGGTGTTAATGATGCAGCAATGGTAATAAAGTGTCCCTACGATGATTTAAAGCAAAAACAGTGCTCCCCTCTCAAAAGCCTTATAGCCAGCACTTACTTTTATGATGGACTGCTCATTCACTTATTAAACATTTATTGTTTCCTCAATAAAAGTAATCTTAGATGTATTCAATTATTAATCTAAATAAGGCACAAAATGTGAACCAGCAGCAATCTCATTTTCTTTTTGGCATTAATCTTCTTTCTTATTCAACCATCAAAAGAAGAGAGAAAAAAAGCACATTCAGACTTACCGAAAAACAAATCCAACTGGCATGAGAAAAGGGAAATTCTTACCTATATCTCTGTGAGATAAAACTCCTTGGAAACCCAAAATGTTTATGAATAAGTGGTGCGGTGTTGTTAATTTGGTACCCAAAACCTGAAAATAATTCATGAAAACTGAGACTGCCACAAGTGATCAGCAAGGACTGCATTGGGTGGATGCAAAATAGGACAGAGATGGATCTGTAGCGCATGTGTGTAAATACAAATATACACACATAGATGTATTTGTATATATTTACATGCACGTCCTCAAACATGTGTGCATGTGTACAGAGAGAAGTTTTTAGGTGTCTGGATATTAATGCAGTGTTAGTGTCAAGTTATTATTTCATACATTGCACTCAGATCTTTAAATCTTGTATAAATCCACTTGGATCAATATTTCATAGAATCATAGAACCATAGAACGGGTTGGGTTGGAACAGACCCCAAAGCTCACCCAGTCCCACCCCCTGCCATGGGCAGGGGCACCTCCTACTGGATCAGGAGCTCCAAGCCCCATCCAGCCTGGCCTTGAACCTCTCCAGGGATGGGGCAGCCACCACTGCTCTGGGCAACCTGGGCCAGGGCTTTCCCACCATCACAGGAAAACATTTCTTCACAAGATCTCAGCTCAATCCTCCCTCTTTCAGCTTCAAATCGTTCCCCCTCATCCTATCTCTGCACACCCTGATCAAGAGCCCCTTCCCAGCTCTGGCTGAACCTGAGCCATATTTACTGTCTTAGACTAAAATACAAATCAAGCGAGTTCTTCTTGCCAGTGGCATGTACAGTATACATGGCTGACTATTATCATCCTTATTTTGCTGCTTATTTATCAGCATTTGCTTATCATGGTATCACCTTAGTTGACAAGTGCATATGTGGGTAGACACACAGACAGGGAAAGAGAAAACAGCTGAAGAAATGGAAAAGATAAAGATCTGCTGAAGTCAAATTGAGTTTTTATATTAGAATTGGCTTAATCTGGTGCATCATCTGTGACTACTGGAGGGGGAAAAGATCTACTGGGATGAAGAGCACAAATTTAGCTGCGCACGCTTAGTATTTCCAGAATTTAGAGAAAGAAAATCAGATATTAATGATAGCTGTTTTGAAAAGGGAAAATGTGGTGTACATCACAACTGTGAATTGGGAATACATTTGCTACTATATTGTATGCACAATGGATCCTCATTGCCAAGGAATGGGTTTAGTGTCATGAAGAATAAATCTAATTGTGTTTTCAAGCTTAACAATGTCCCAAATTTCAAAATACTGTGTTTAGATGCAGAGATGGGTGCAAAGAAGCAAGTTATTTAAAAAGGAAAGTGATTCAGTTAAGAAGAGCAATGTTTGTGATAGTTTAAAACAGTTATCAATGGGCTGAGTTCTTTTTGGCTTCAGAGATACTGGACCTAGAGGAGACAATCCAATGGGGGATCACAACACCACACAGACTGCAGTGAAATCAGGAATTTGCAGTCTGGAGTCACATCTCAGATGATCCACGGCTAGAAATAATAGAAGAATGAGTACAGAGAGATGGGTGATGTGCATCTCAAGAGAATTTATTATCCAAATGAGAAGGAATATATTGCATTAACCAAGAAATATTGTTTGGTTTGAGTATGCATTTGATTATTCATCAAATCATGAAATCATGGAGTGATTTGGTTGGAAATGAACCTTTGAAATTATTGAGTCCAACCGTATCTGTCCACTACCAAACCGTCTCCCTGAGCAACTCATTTACACATTCATTAAACACTTCCAGCAACAGCAACAGCTTTGTTCTTGTTGTATTGGTTCCATACCAGGTACACTTCATCTTCATTACCTGAATTTCAGCTTGCAACAGATAATTAGTTAAAATACCATTAGAGGATTCATTTTGGTGGAGCTCTTTGTTTTTTGTTTTTTTGGGGTATTTTTTTGCTGGGGGAGTGTGGTGTATTTCTTTTTTTTCTTTGTCAGACATAGCCTTGGCATTGAGAACATTTTAAAGTGGTGGTAAAATCCTTGTAAGAGGAAAATCTCTATCAGATTGCCAGGATCAATTGGATTACCCTCTCTTGAAACGTGTTCTGACACTTGACAAGTCTGAAGTTGCAGCACATACCGAGAGGCTTTGAATGGAATGTTCTCTTGGGAGCATATGCTCCACAGGGTGTGATATTTTGACTGTGAAAAACATTTCATAAAGCTTTTCTTTAGTCTTCTCATGCCAGAATATGCTCATTTCCTTCCTTTGCATACGGCACATATTTGTGAAGCTGTTTCTAACAGCTGATGGCTGGCTCACGCTGAGCTATGAAATGATTAAAGCAGCCTTGATTCTTTGGACAATGATCAACTTCAAGGAAAAAAAACACACAATTCACGGAGCTTGCATTAAATTTTATCTGAAAAATACAAAGTGAAGATATCAGAATCCATATTTCTGAGCATTCTTTGGAGCAAAATACTGAACTATCACAATGAAATAGCAGGAACGTTTGAACATGGTATGGACGTGAATGTTCTCATTAACACCGTCTTTGAGTCTCTCAAATATATGCATCAGGCTGAGTCCAGTTAAGTGTAATTGAATTAAAAGCAAAGCCTACAGGCTACTTTTTTTTCACAGCTGTCATAGTTTGACCAAAAAAATAATCTCAGAAATCATCTTCTGGATTTTCCACTCTGTATTTTAATCTTCAAATATTAAAACACCTCTCATCCATCAAATAAATAATTATGTTGCCATGATATGCTACAAAACATCAATATAGGTTTATAGTAACTTAAGCACCAGACCAGTTTCATGATGTTTCGTGTTGCTGATGATACAAGATGAAGCCAGGACATCGATCGTGAGGGAGCGTTGAGACTAATGCCCTGCTTTAGTTAAAAATCAAGTAAATACTTTGGTCATGGCTGGGAACAGGAGGGGCGGAGCCTAGGGAAGAACTGGGCAGAGAAGGTGAAATGTATGAATGATTTTATTTTGTTTCTACCTAAAATATGTGTGATACTGCACAATAAATTCTAGGACAAAGACAGATTGTATTGACTTTTACCTTTACCGAGGCTGGAGAAAAGATAAAGGTAAGATATGATACATCCATTTTCTGTGGAAATAACAGTCAAAAGTCTGGTGAATGGTTTGACATCGATGAGGCATGAGAAAGCTGTTTCCTGGCTGCCCAGACTGGATTAGAACTTCAAGAGTAGGCATTAAGGAAAATCAGACACCAACATTCAGCAAGGTCACGCTGTCCTCTTAATCAGTGGGAAGTGAGCACTTTGACTGCAACACATGCTTTGATTCAAGTTTTCAGGTCTTTGTTCCCACCAGAAGTCTCCTCATCTGCTTAGTTACCCTATTTTCATTAATCATAGAATCATAAGACGGTTTGGGTTGGAAGGGATCTTAAGGATCATCCAGGTCCAGCCCCCTGCCATGGGCAGGGACACCTCCCAGTGGACGCATTAGGAGCGCCTCTGCTATGATAACAGGCTGAGAGAGTTGGGGCTGGTCAGCCTGAAGAAAAGAAGACTTAGGAGGGACCTCAGAGCAGCTTTCAATATTGAAAGGGGCTTCAGGAAAGCTGAGGAGGAGCTCTTGATCAAGGAAGAAAGGGATAGGATGAGGGGGAATGGTTTTCAGCTGAAAGAGGGGAGATTAAGATGAGATCTCAGGAAGAAATGTTTTGCTATAACGGTGGGGAGGCTCTGGCCCAAGTTGCTGAAAGAAGTTGTTGCTGCACCATCCCTGGAGGTGTTCAAGGCCAGGCTGGATGGGGCTTGGAGCAGCCTGATCCATTGGGAAGTGTCCCTGTCCATGGCAGGGGGTGTGGAACTGGATGATTTTTAACATTCCTTTGCACTCAAATCATTCTATGATTCTATTTATGATACCCATTCACTGTGGATTTAAGCCGTATATCACCCCGGGTGGAACTTACTTCTTAATGTTTGATTTTAAGAATAACAGCTAGTCTTGCATGAAATTTAGCACTAAATGAGCCATCCAGCTAATCTACCCAATTCAGCAATCTTAGCCTAATCATCACCTTTAACCCCATCCCACCTTTTTCCTGGAGGTCACTGAAAGCTGACTGGTCTCTGACTCTCATATTATGTACCTGGACAGGCTCAGGCTCATGAGTTGACCTTCAGGATCTTTCTCTCCTTCTCCAAGGCAGAGCCTCTAGACCCATTGGGAACACTCATAAGGTACTTCACAAACATCTTCATTTCAAGTGCATCAGGCATCCTTCTTGTCAGTGATGCTGATGAAGTTTTGCTAGTTTAATCAGCTGAGGAGCTGGCACGGATCCTGTAAGATTTGGAACCAAGTCACGTTTCTGTGCCTGCTTTTAGGTTTACAGCACATTGGTGGCTCTTCCTGTAACTGTCCTTCCCTGACAGCCAGCAGCCCATTGCAACTGGTCTGAATGAGATCAAATGGAATTATTTCAGCCATCCCATATGACTTACTGCTCTGATTCTCCCATTGTCTCTTCACGTTTCGATGCCCAACCACGGATTAGGTGGCCTCAGAATTTTTATTTGGCAGGTAGCAGCTGCTGAATCATAAGCTCCTCAGTCTCCCTGTATCAGGTGGCAGCTTTTATATCTATTTTGCAACAGCCAGAAAGCAACAATGATAGGAAGTGATGGAGTCACGCTCCCTGGAGGTATTTAAAAGCCATCTAGATGTGGCGCTTAGGGACATGGTTTAATAGTGGACTTTGCAGTGTTAGGTGTATGGTTGGACCTGATGATCATAAAAGTCTTTTCCAACATAAACAATTCTATGATTCTGTCATTTTCTGTTCTTGCTGGAAAGAGAAGAATCTCATCTTTTTCCCATAAAGGAAAGGCTGTCCTAGATGAAGATCCATAGGACACACCAGTGCGAGTTTGCACTGTACAAAGCAAATGCAAAACTCCATCAGGAGACTTTGCAGCTTCAAAGACTTGGTATTTTATTACCACACAACATACTTACAGGTCTTTTCCAACCTTAATGATTCTATGATTCTATAACAAAAAATAATCTCATTTTTATTACAGTTTAAGTAATATGGACTAAATATCCAGCGTAGGAGACGTCCTTGATGGGCAGCATTTCCTTGGTAAACAACTGTATCAAACTTCCCCAGAACTTACCCAGCTAATTATCTGATCTCTTACTGCAATGATTCCAGCAGCTGTCAAAATCAAACATAAAGGGCCTTTAAACCACCTTTTTAAAGACAGAAAAGCATTTTCATCGATTTAAGAGTCCTTCAAACCCAATTATCGAATCAAAATGCAGTTGCAGCCACTCTGCCTAACATCTCTTCAGAAGTATAAAAACACCCATGTATAACTAATCACTCATGGGCTTGCATAGTAAACGTGTTCCCAGCATGCACTTTATGGGAGTGCGTACAAATTAAAAGTGAAATGCGGTTCTTAGCATTCACCTGTAACCACAAAGAAGGCTATAATGTTCCCCCAGCTGCAAAAGCACGAGCCCAGATCCCACAAGCCACGCGGGAAGCTTTCAGCAGATGAAGACAAGTGGGAGCTTTTCAACACGCCCACCGGCTAAGACATTCATCTGCAGATGTATGTGTACGTAGATCAGAGAATGGTTTGGATTGGAAGGGACCTCAAAGCCCATCCAGTTCCACCCCTTGTCTTGGGCAGGGACACCTCCCACTGGATCAGGTTGCTCCAAGCCCCATCCAACCTGGCCTTGAACCCCTCCAGGGATGGGGCAGCCACCACTGCTCTGGGCAACATGGGCCAGGGCCTCACAGCCCTCATTGGGAAGAATTTCTTCCTAAGATCTCATCTCAATCTCCCCTGTCAGGCTGAAAACCTTTCTCCTTTGTCCTGTCTCAGCCCTGCTTGATCAACAGCCCCTTCCCAGCTTTCCTGTACACCCCCTAAATACAAATATTTGAAAGTATAGGACAGGAGGGTATGGTTTTAAACTGAGAGAGAGGAGATTCAGATTGAATATAAGGAATAAATACTTACCATTTGAGGTGGGGAGGCCCTGACCCAGGCTGCCCAGAGAGGAGGTGGTTGCCCCATCCCTATTAACATTCCAGGCCAGGTTGGATGCGGCTCTGGGAAACTTGATCCAATTTAAGATGTCCATACACAGGGTTTGGATCAGATGGAAGGGAAGGTCCCTTCTACCCCAAAGCATTCCACAATTCTGTGATTCTTTGTTAAATAAGTGCGTGTGCTTTTATATACCTATGTGAGTACATGTATATAAATCAGTGGGTGGTTAATAACCGCTATGATGTGATTAGCAACCCTGTCAGTACATCTTAAGGAAGCTTATGGCCTTTCAAAGCAAGATTCCCAGTTTGCAGATGTCAGACATGTCCACCCTCCCTGATTTGGAAACATGCTTTAAAAGTTTGAATATGCTGCAGCTTAGATCAGTTTTTAATAACCAGCTTCCCTGATGTCAGAACAGCTCCATGGATTTACAGTGTCTGCCGCTGCTGTCCCCTAAGTGCTTACTCTAGGGAAAAACCGTAGCATAATTCAGGTGTTTGGTACTCTCATATATTACCACAAGCAGATTCACTGCTGGTGTGAATTGTTGCTGCTCTGTGAAGTTAACATCCAGGTCTTTTCATAAATGCATATACATGGCATTATACCTCGCATTATGCATCACCCCTGTCCTCTTGTATACATATTTATCTATAGCACATAGGATTAACGATTCAAACACCAAATCCTCAGCTGAACAAGCCTTATGAGAGGCGTCTGAGGAACCTGGGGCTGTTAAGCTCAGAGGAAAGGAGGCTGAGGGGAGACCTCATCGCTCTCTGCAACTCCCGGAAAGGAGGTTGTAGAGAGGTGGATGCTGGGCTCTTCTCCCAGGTAACGAAGGATAGGACAAGAGGGAATGGCCTCAAGTTGTATCAGGGGAGGTTCAGATTAAACATCAGGAAAAATTTCTTCACTAAAGGGTTCTCACGCCCTGGCAGAGGCTGCCCAGGGAGTCCTCATCCTAGAGAGGTTTAAAAGATGGGTGGATGAGGTGCTCAGAGATGCAGTTTAGTACAGGTACAGTTGGACTCAATGATCTCAAAGGTGTTCTCAGACCAAATGATTCTACAGTTCTATGATTCTATGCTATCACTTGCTGTGCTTTTCTTAATCCATGTAATGAAATACATCTCACCCTACTGCTTTTTTCCTTGAGTTTAGACATTAGTGTAGATGGAAGCAAAAATACTGCAGCACATAAAGGGCCAAATGACTGAAATAGAAAATATTAGTTGTACTAAAAGTAATACGACAGCATCGTTCCCTACATTATGAAATAATTTGATTAATTTCTCAACAGGCTTCTTTTTGGTTTATTCACTCATTTTTGTTGCTACCTGTGGGCTTGTCCTCCAAACCAATATTAAAGTCAAATAAAAAAAGCAATATCTCATCATATCCCTGCTTTTAATTCCTTGTGCCACCAAATAAAGATGGGAGATTGAGAAGAGATCTTAGGGAAGAATGTTTCCCTGTGAGGGTGGGGAGGCCCTGGCCCGGGTTGCCCAGAGCAGTGGTGGCTGCCCCATCCCTGCAGGTGATGTCTGAGAGATACGGTTTAGTAGCGGTCAAGTGTGGTTGGACAGCCTAACGATTCTGTAAGTCCTTTTCAACCCAAATCATTCATTGATGATGATTCAACTCCATGATTCTATGAAAGAATTATTTAGGTTCTCACCTATATGCCTGGGCAGCATCATTATTTATTTCATTTCTTTCCTTCACTTTGCTTCACTCTTAAGTTTGTTGTAGTTTTGCATTTTTTGTACTTTTTCCCCAGCAGGCAGCAAAACATCTTGTCTAGAATCTTTGCTGTTCCTGGACCACTGTCATGGCACGAAAATAAAATTCTTCTTAAAATTCATGCAAGTTATTCTTACTTACTGACATAACCTCCTTGAAAATCAATAAGAATTAAACTCTTCACATAAAAATATTATTAGAGTTTTATAGGGTTTCTTAAAGGCCACATTTAATTAATAATGCTAGAGTGCTTTTTGGTTGGTTTTTGGGGGTTTTTTTGTGGCTATTCCATAAAAATGAAATAAAAACAAAGTTTAATGAAGTAATTATTAGAAGAGCAAACATTATCAGAAGGGACATGTGTTTTGCAGCATAAGGTATTTTTGCCCAAGGAAAGAAATAACATAAGGTTAATTGAGGAGGGAAAAAGTGCTGCTGGGCAATAGACAGTCCTGGAAAGGTGAGGAAGAAAGAAACCAGAGGAAGAAGTGATTTATTTCCGTGCAAAGGACTGCATGCAAAATAAGCATAAGCAGCTGGGTAGTAACCATGATAACCATGATCGACGTGTGTGGAAATTATGCTGAGAGGGGCTGCAGTGAGGACGAGGTCAGAGCAAATGAAAAATAGTCTTATTTGGAAATTAATGTTTTTTATTTAAAGAGTTGCACTTCCCTGGAGTGTTTTCCTGTTCGTTTATTTTTTTCTTTTTAAACAGCAAGATTTCTAAAATTGTCTAGAAAAATATGACAAAGCCCTGAGTACTTCACACTTTGGACCAGGAGGGCGTTTGCCTTCATGACAAGGAGAGAATCATAGAGTCTTGGAATGGTTTGAGTTGGAAGGGATCTTAAAACCTATGCAGTTCCACCCTCTGCCATGGGCAGGGACATCTCCCACTGGATCAGATTGCTCCAAGCCCCATCCAACCTGGCCTTGAACATCTCCAGGGATGGGGCAGCCACCACTGCTCTGGGCAACCTGCGCCAGGGCCTCCCCACCCTCATAACAAATCATTTCTTCCTAAGATCTCATCTCAATCTCCTCTTTCAGCTGAAAACTGTTCCCCCTTGTCCTATCCCTGGATCAAGAGCCCCTCCCCAGCTCTCCTGGAGCCCCTTTCTGGACTGGAAGCTTCTCTAAGATCTCCCTGGAGCCTTCTCTTCTCCAGGCTGAACAACCCCAACTCTCTCAGCCTGGCCTCATATGGGAGGTGCTCCAGCACCCTGACCATCTTTGTTGCTTCCTTTGTACTTGCTACAACAGTGTTGTAGCAACTCTGTGTCCTTCTTATGCTGAGGATCCCTGAACTGATCACAGGACTCCATCAGCTCTCGTCAGAGCAGGGCAAAGGGGCAGTATCCCTTCCTCCCTGCTGGACCCACTGCTCTGGATGCAGCCCAGGACACAGTTGGTTTCTGGGCTGTGAGTGCACGTTGCTTGCTCACATTGAGCTTCTCATCCACCAGCACCCCAAGTCCTTCTCCTCAGGGCTGCTATCAATCCATTTTCTGCTCAGCTTGTGTTTGTGTTTGGGATTGCCCTGACTCAGGCACTGGACCCTGCACTGGCCTTGTTGAACTTCATGAAGTCCAAAGACAGGAACCAAAGGGATGTTCAGGACAGAGGACGTTCATGACTGGCTAGAAGGGACCAGAAGAGTGTCTGCCTCTTCTCTTTAGGGACAGATTCACCTGAAGGAATAAGGAAGAACAGAAAGGAAACGAATTGGAGCTTTCTCCGTAAACCACTGCTTTTAAGGTCTCTCAATAACGTCATTTAGAAACTGGGAGGATTTGGATCATTTCCTTCAGCTTTGCTGGATTTTTCTCTTGTTAACACCAGCCCTGGCCTGGTCTGGCTCCAGGGACTTCAGCAGAAATACTGCTGATCTTCATAAAAGTCAGGGCCTGTATGTACAAGCACGGATTTTCTCCAAGGAAAGAGGTCTTTAGTCAACGTGCTACAAAGGCCAGAAATTGAAAACCAAATTGCTTTCTGCTCTAGGTAGCACAGCAGCTGGTACAGGGTTTAGAGCTTCAAAATACCTGCAAGATTAAAAACCCGTATTCTGTGCACTTCTTCTAAGTGGTTTTAGTTGAACCAAGACCAGACTTCATCCCAGGCTGTTATTATCATTACGTGGATAGCTCTTTGTCTAAGGGACAGTAGCAGAGAAGAGTGGGCTTGAGTTTATGGGGGTTTTTGTTCATCTTGTGGGTTTTGTGAGGTTTTTTTTTAATAATATAAAGGTTTGAAGAGAAATGATGGGGAGAAATTACATCTAATTCCCTTACCCTATTCTGTTTTAGGCTAGGTGGTAAAATCTAACACCTTTGATTGATGATGCCAATAACAACCGTCCCATTAGGCTGGAATGAGAGGAGCTCTGAAGACAAGGACTTGGGATGCTGGTGGATGAGAAGCTCAACAACAGCTGGAAATGTATGACTGCAGCTCAGAACGCCAACCATGTCCTGGACTGCAACCAAAGCTTTAGGACCAGCAGGATCAGGAAGGAGATTCTGCACCTCTGCTCCATACCGGTGAGACCTCACCTGAAGCCCTGCGTTCAGTTCTGGAGTTCTCAGCACAGGAAGGACATGGATCTGTGGGAGTGAGTCTAGAGCCGAGGCGACAAAGCTGGTCAGAGAGTTGGAGCACCTCCCATATGAGGACAAGCTGAGAGAGTTGGGGTTGTTCAGGCTGGAGAAGAGAAGACTCCAGAGAGACATTAGAGCAGCTTCTGGTACACAAACCAGTTCCAGGAAAGCTGGGGAGAGGCTCTGGATCAGGGAGTGCAGGAATAGGATAAAGGGGAAACATTTCTATTTGAAAGAGGGGAGATTGAGATGAGATCTTAGGAAGAAATGTTTTCCTGCGAGAGTGGAGAGGCCCTTGCCCATGTTTCCCAGAGCAGTGGTGGCTGCCCCATCCCTGGAGGGGTTCAAGGCCAGGTTGGATGGGGCTTGGAGCAACCTGATCCAGTGGGAGGTGTCCCTGCCCATGGCAGGGAGGTTGGAATTGGATGATCTTTAAGGTTCTTTCCAATCCAAACCAATCCAACCCATTCTTTGATTCCATGATTCCATGAATAGGTGAGTCTTTCACCTCATGCTCCCTCTGTCTGGAAGAATGGTGTACACGGGCGTGTTTGGAACTCATAGCCTTAGGTATTTGGTTAATAATTTGGTAACTTTCTAGATTCCCAGTCTTTCTGCTACTTTTACTTTGAACTTGTGCTTGAATATGTCTTTACCCACTATATAGTGATGCAACAGCATGATAGACAGGCTCCTGACATTTCTGCAAACCACTCCAATCCTGAATAAATGTAAAGACTAATTTTGCTTTCTCAGCTAGCTGAATTTAGAGCACAACAAGAACTATTGAGGCACATAGGTTACAATCTCATCCCATTGGTTACAGGACACATAATATGTCATCTGGGAAGGATGCGGCAGGGTATATTTGCCTTGGAAGGATTTTCTTTCAATGTGCTGTTGCACCAGCATCCAAGCAAGCTCACGGGGAGCCGAGTGTGCTGTTGTGGCACACTCTGTATTTTATACCTACAAGCACACCAGGCAGGGACTGAGTTTTTGTGTGTGAGATTCTTGTAACTACAGGTCCATTAGAATTTGACAACTTAATGAATGGGAAAGCCATTTTTCATTAGAAACACCTGAGTGAAAAATACCTAGTGATTATCTTCATAATGAAGCTAAATCAATGAGTGGCTTTTCAATCCTAATACTAATGGGAAACCCATTACCTTGCCTGAGCATTACGTAAGGTAACTATTTTGCTAGAGCGACTCTAGTGTTTGGCTGTGAGCTCAAGCTAAGGGGAGGTGACACCGAGTAGATGGGTAGAAAGTTGCCAGAAAGAAGTGCAAATCTGGAGTTCTCATCTAGGATTTTAAAACATGTTGTGCATGTAGGTTAATCTTAAATGATCCATTAGCCGTGCTCTACACAAACGTATTTAACCAATGCCTTCTCTTTCCAGTTCTTTTCATGGTAAAAGTGATGAGTTTCAAACTCCAGTTGAAGTCAGTGACAACTGACCAAGACAGAGTCACAACTTGGAGGTATCCCACCAGTATTGGACCTCTTTGCCTCAGGAAATCTGTCAACACTGCTGTCCTTGAACCCATACAAATACTAACCAGTATCTGCCCTCAGAAAATTACCAACCATGCAGATGAACTTCTAAAGAAGATAGCAAGCTGTGGCAAAACACAGACACAGAGTGGTGGATGGAAAACCGAGCAGAGACAGTGGTAAGGTTCTGCTTTGCTTTGTCTTAAGACACAAGAAAGGAAGTCTTGTTTGTATTGCTGGAGGAAGAGCCAGAGGAGATGCTGAATTCTTATGAGAGGAGATGGGAGGGTGATGCATTGTTGAGGAGGAAAAAGGTAGGGAATGTGCACAAAAGAGTAAGAAGCATTTGAAAAGCAGTGAGTGAAGAAAAGGAAACAAAAGGTGATGCCTAATCTACCCTTTGTCATTCTTTGTTTAGGAGGAAGAAGCAAAATCCTGGCCAGAGAAGCAGAGATTGAAGGCTCCAAGGAGGAAGTCATATGTGGCAAATAGGTGGCAAGGACAAAGGACACCACACCAATCTGGGGAACCATAGAATCATGGAATGGTTTGGGTTGGAAGAGACCTTAAAGCCCATCCAGTTCCACCCTCCCTTCCACTGGATGGGCTTTAAGGTCTCCCTGCCATAGGCAGGGACACCTCCCACTGGATCAGGGGCTCCAAGCCCCATCCAACCTGGCCTTGAACCCCTCCAGGGATGGGGCAGCCACCACTGCTCTGGGCAACCTGGGCCAGGGCCTCACTCTCCTCATCATGAAGAATTTCTTCCTAATGCCTAATCTAAATCTTCCTGAGAGTAAAGGGAAGGCTGGAGATAGTTAGTCCACAGAACATGAGGGTGAAGAATAAATGCCTTGGGGAAGCAGTGAGCTTGGCCACCACCAGTGGCTCTGCTGACACAGGTCAGGACCAAGGGGAAGGCAAGCTGCTACAAATCAGGTGTCCATAGGGTTGTGTCACTGTTCCTCTGTTCCTATGGCAATTAACCCCCCAGATTTGTGCTGGGAAAGTGTTTTTAAAGTCCATTTTCTTCCTAGGGTATCAGCGCTGGATCAGATTGGCAAGTGTAAATACAGTGTGGTCCATAGTTTGCTCACCTGTACGTCATGGTTCACTGCTTTGTGTGCTACAGGAAAAAAACTCCTTTTGGCACATTACTGCAACTCATGGTTTTTACAGCTATCAGATGACTCAGCTGCCATTCAGCTGTTAATGATCATGGCGTGCTTGAACACTGTGCCTGTCATCAGCTGTGAGCGCACAAATGTTCTCCATTCATGGGGGAAATGGCATGGACTTCTCTTCTTTGCACTAAGAGAATATTCTAAATATTCAGAAATCCATGGGAAGAAACCTGGCATCACTCAGCTGCTAAAACCTACTATTTTAAAAAGTGTATTTATGTATAAAAGAGAGTTCTCATATGGCTTTTCAATTGCTTACCTACTATAAAACCACTTGTGAAGAAAAGGGAGGGAGTACTTCGTATTTTGGGGTAAAAATCCACAGTCCTTTTAATCACGATGATTGTCACTGCTTACTTACATCTAACTGACACCAAAAGATTGCAACCCTGTTGGAGAGCTGCTGTGCATAACAACAACGCTTCTTCAGGCAAAGACTTTATATTCCAGCCACAGCTTTTCTCCGTGGTGTAATTACACAGCGATGCCTTGTGGTTGAGGACTCCCTCTTCAGATCTGCTGAGTGAGACCCAGGCAAAGCGAGGCTGCTTGTGGGGGTGAGAGCAGCAAGGTGGGATTTCTGAATAAGCACCTTGTGTTGATGGAAAGAGCAGAGGAGGGCTGGGGAGAGCAGAGGAGGTTACCAAAGCAGGCAGCATTTAGAGAAACCCAAACCCACCAGTCCCTGGAGAATGAGGATGAACGGGAGAAGAGTAGAAATAACCTGACTATGCAGTTAAACCATATGGAAGTTGTGAGATACTTCAATAATCAGAAAAGCATAGGATAGTTTTGTTCAGAAGAGACAATTCCCTGGGAAACCTGGGCCAAGGACTCCCCACCATCACAAGAAAACATTTCTTCCTATAATCTCATTCAGATCTCATCTAGAGAGGATATTGTGATATAGACAATGTCTCCAAGAAAATTATTGTTTCCTAACTTTTCATAACATGTTCCTTTCATGTTCAGTTGTGGAGTCCTCAGCAAAGGAAGGGCTTGGATCTGTTACAGTGAGTCCAGAGTAGGCCAGAAATATCATCCGTGGGCTGGAGCTCCTCTGCTATTAGGCCAGGCTGAGAGAGTTGGGGTTGTTCATCCTGGAAAAGAGAAGGCTCCAGATAGACCTTAGAGCACCTTCCAGTATTGAAAGGGGCTCCAGAAAAGCTGAGGAGAGGCTCTGGGTCAGGGAGTGCAGGGATAGGATGAGAGGGAATAGTTTGAAGCTGAGAGGGGAGATTGAGATGAGATCTTAGGGAGAAATGTTTTCCAGTGAGGATGGGAAGGCCCTGGCCCAGGTTTCCCAGAGCAGTGGTGGCTGCCCCATCCCTGGAGGGGTTCAAGGCCAGGTTGGATGGGGCTTGGAGAAACCTGATCCAGTGGGAGCTGTCCCTGCCCATTGTAGAGGGGTTGGAACTGGATGGTCTTTAAGGTCCATTCCATTCCATTCCATTCCATTCCATTCCATTCCATTCCATTCCATTCCATTCCATTCCATTCCATTCCATTCCATTCCAAATCTCGCCTTGAAGAATGGCAAGGAAAGCTTAAGCACACTCTGGAAATCCATCCATCTGGTGAAGGCTGAAGTTAAAAGCAGCCGTCATTCAACAGCCATGGATGTGACAGCTAAGCACAGTGCTTTATTTCTTCTTATCTCAAGGCAGTCCTCCTTGTGTGCCTGAGGTCAGCCTTGCAACGTGGTGAGACATCTTCCCAACGACTCCTCGACTGTCTGGGGACATCTGTCCTGCTCCATCGGCAGCACAACTCACTCTTACAGTGCACACTTCTCATTCCTGGTGTTGCAACAAATAATTACTGAGCCAGATCTTGCAGAGTCACCAGGGAGGTGGTTCATCTACATGCATTAACTGAAGGGCAATCCAGTGGGCCAGGGAGTCAGCCTTTCCCCAGCAAAGCTCTGTAAATATAACCGTGAAGGATTCACAGACATGCTGGGAAGTTGCCTTTGGGTCAAACAATATTTTTAATTCGTTGATAGCATTTTAATTTTCTCATGATGAAGAACCTCTATATGCAACCGCGTTGGAGAGCAAGAAAGGGTCAAGAGGCAATTAAGAAAGGAAGATCTTGCTTTTCACTGCTAGGAAAAACAGTTAATTAGATGAAACGGGTGAAAAAAAAGAGAAAAGAGCTGAACTGTAATTTGGAAAATTTAAAAAGCTTTCTATCAAATAAATTGATTAGCAGACTAATCATAATCAGGACTCTCGGATTAGCAGTTAATTTGTGGAATCAATTAATAGTGGTATTTTTCAAATCAGAGTTTCCTCCAGAGCACAGGGTTTCAGAGATAAGAGATGCTGGATTAGGGCTGTGGAATGATTCCCTGTCAATTCAGCAGCTCTGTTGTACCCTCCTTTAAGGGTATTTATTTTTAGGGTGGGTTTTGTGTGTGAATGGGTGTTGGCTACGTCATTTTAATTCGTTCCTTGTTGCGTCTGCACTTTCTGAACTTTCTACATTAGAGAACACATTATTCTCGCATCAAAGTTTTAGTGATTTGAGGGTTTGTGTAATAATCCCCTCTCTGGAGGCTGAACAGCAATTTCTTGTGCTATGAAATAACAACTGAAAACTTCAAGAAAACTCAGTGGGACTTTGCTGTTCTTGTGCTTTAAGGCAGCTGAGGGCGCTACAAGAGATGAACACTGGAAATCATAGAATCATAGAGGTTGTAAAAGATCTCTAAGATCATCCAGTTCAACCATCAGTCCAACACCAGCGTACTGACTAAACTATGTCCCCAAATGGCGATGGAGACTCCACCACTGCCCTGGGAAGCCTCTGCCAGGGCTTTACCACTCTGCCAGTGAGGGAATTTTCCCTAATATCCAGTCTAAACCTCCCTGGCACAACTGGAGGCCATTTCCTCACATCCTATCACTTGCTGCCTCAGAGAAGAGGCCAGCACCTACATCACCACAACCTCCTTTCCAGGAGCTGCAGAAAGTGATATGGTCTCCCCTCAGCCTCCTTTCTCCAGGCTAAACAGTCCTAGGTCTCCTTAGCTGCTCTCAGGACCCCTAGGATCCAGACCCTTCCCTAGCTCCATTCCTTTCTCTGGACCTGCTCCAGCCCCTCAACGTCCTTCTTGGAGTGAGAGGCTCAAAACTGAACCCAAGATTCAAGCTGAAGCCTCAGCAATACTGAGAACAGGGGGAGAATCCCTTCCCTACTCCTGCTAGTCACACCACGGCTGATCCAAGCTGGGATGCTGTTGCCCTTCTTGGCCACCTGGGCCACTCCTGGCTCATGTTCAACTGCTCTCATCCAGCACCTGTGCAGGTTCTTTTCCACCAGTGAGCTTTCCAGCCACTCTTCCCCAATTCTGAGACTTCCCACTGACTCCAGGCACCCCTGGGGCTCCTCCTGTCCTGCTCACTGTGCCAGAATTCCTGGGAAGACAAAAAAACAGGATCAGATCCAGGGGCCATAGGTAGTTTGCTCTGTGTAGAATAACCACAAGTTTCTACTACATGAATTTAACTGAAACCTAAAATATAGTTTTGGTGGTAATTCAGTGAGAGTTTGACAACAGCTGAAACAAACTGATATTTGAAATGATCTTGGGCTGTGACAGGTTCAGACAGTTCTTGAGACTGGAGGTTCACGCTTTACCACCTCTCGGTGGTGGTTGCTGCAGTGTCAATGTCTCATGTTTTGGATTACAAGTCCATAGGAAAGCCCATAAATGGCTTATCTGAGCGTTGTGAGCCTTGGAGCCCTTGTGCTTATTGTATCTTCTCAATCCTGCTGTTGAAAACACTGATTGAAGAGAAAGCTTTGCAGAAAAAATAACAGGAAGATGGGTGTGTTCAGCACCCTCTGTGCTCCCTGGAGTCCCTGTGCCTGCAGCCGCAGAAGCCAGCAATGGGCTTAGCAGGGACAACAGCCCAATATACAGCTGCTCAAGTGCCCGATCAGTCAGTGTGTTACCCCAAAACACCAGCAACAGGTACCCCAGCCTGGGAAGTAGATCCACCATCTTTTGGGTTTCCATCTGTTTCAAACAAGGATGGATGTAGACACTGGTCAGCAGTGAGAGGTGGGGGCAAACCCATCTCACCTTTCTCTTTAGGGGACAGTTCTTCAGTGTTGATATTTATTTAATGCAGATGTCAATGGAATGTTAATATGCTGCTACTTTTGGTTACAAGGAAGCTCCCTTTCCTGGCTGTTCTGCAGATTAATGGAATGCAGGGAAGTCCGGTAATGTCCCCATCGAGCTACCAAGAAGATGAGACAATTTGGAATGCCATAATGACTTCAACATCTATAATTTAAAAAAATAAAAACAACCATTATCCTACCTACTCTACTCCACTCTCATGAGACCCCACCTAGAGTCCTGTGTTCAGTTCTGGAATCCACAACATAAGAGGGAGATGGAACTGTTGGAACAGGTTCAGAGGAGACTTGAAAGATGATCTGAGCACTGGAGCACCTCTGCTCGGAAGACAAGCTGAGAGAGTTGGGGTTGTTCACCCTGGAAAAGAGAAAGGTCCGGGAAGAACTTAGACTTCCAGTACTGAAAGGGGCTCCAGGAAAGCTGGGGAGGGACTTTTTCTAAGGATGTGGAATGACAGGAAGAGGGGAAATGGCTTGAGATTGGAAGGGGAAAGATTTAGGAAGACATTAGGAAGAAATTCTTCACACTGAGGGTGGTGATGCCCTGGCCCAGGTTGCCCAGAGCAGTGGTAGCTGCCCCATCCCTGGAGGTGTTCAAGGCCAGGTTGGATGGGGCTTGGAACAACCTGATCCAGTGGGAGGTGTCCCTTCCCATGGCAGGGGGTGGGACTGGATGGGATTTAAAGTCCTTTCCAACTCAAACCATTCTCTATGATCCCTCTGTTCATAGGGCATCTGATCCTCTGAGGTTCCTGCTGTTCATTGGTAGAAATCCAACATGTTAAAAAAAATTAACTATATTTAAAATATTTTAAGACTCTGAAAAATCCAAACTGCATCATTTGGTCCAAAAGCAGGAGGCGGCACACAGACGGCTCCAAGTCAAATCCCACCTTGAAACTTCTGCTTAATGAATCCCCCAGCCTGGCATTTCTCTCAGTGCTTCCATCCTTACAAAGAGAAAATGCAGTGAACAAGATTTTTTCGGAACTTTCCGACTTAAACAAAACTAGAGATAGCTGTTTCTCAAAACACTGCCTCACAACTCTCATTTTAGATTTGTCTAGTTCAAATAGCTTTTTCCATCTGTAGCGCAGAAGGAATTTTACCACGCAAGCTGTTCAGTCTCAGATGCCTTTTTTCCTAATGACAAACCACCCATACTGGAGTATGGAATCATAGAATCTAGAATCATTAAGATTGGAAAAGACCTCTAAGTTCACCCAGTCCAACACCATTAGCCCACCTCCACCATTCCAGATAAACCATGTCCTGAATTTCCATGGTCACGCATTCTTTGAACCTCTCCAGGGATGGAGACTCCTTCATTGCCCTGGGCAGCCTCTGCTGGGGCTTCACCACTGTATGAGCTGTTCCCCCAAGATCTATCAGCTGCTACAGTATTGATGTGCTGGGTAAGTCAAGCTACCTGGTGCGCTAACTGCTTTCTCCTTCCCAAAGGGTGCTGTCCTCACCTTACCACTAAAATGAACAATTAAGGGCAGCTTGAAAGCATCTGAGCAAAGACTCCTGCTGATAGAAGCAATTTTGGCTCACTCCTTAATCCAGTTAAACAGCTTAATTGACACGGACTCATGCATTACCACTCACTTTAGCCCAGATTATGAATACATTAGGAATTAATTACACCAACATATTCATTTAAACTATTCTTAAATTAATGATGCGTTTGACTAGAGGACTTTACACATCATGACTGCCAAGGGATTAGGAATCTCATTTCGCTGGGAGAAAAGGCTGCATCTGAGTCATGAGAGTCAGCAATTGGTTACTAATTGCCCACACCAATAAGCTGCATTGTTTAATTAATCTGTGTACAATTCCAGACTCTTATCCTGGTTAAGTAGACATTACTTCTCTTTAGATTTGATGGAATCATTGAATGGTTTGTGTTGGAAGGAACCTCAAAGCCCATCCATTCCCATCCCCTGCCATGGGCAGGGACACCTCCCATTGGATCAGGTTGCTCCAAGCCCCATCCAATCTGGCCTTTAACACCTCCAGGGATGGAGCAGCCACCACTGTTCTGGGCAATGTGGGCCAGGACCTCACAGCCCTCAGTGTGAAGGTTTTCTTCTTAATGTCTAATCTAAATCTCCCTCTTCCAATTTAAAGCCATTCTAAGCTGTGATGGTTTGTTCTTGGTGAATAATATCGTGTTATTACTCCAGACGATGAATGCCAGAGTCTAGTGTGGGGTTTTATTTCTGATTTCATCAATGTTGGTGAAGGGTTTGGAGGGGAAGCCATATGAGGAGTGTCTAAAGTCACTTTGTCTATTCAGCCTGGAGAAGAGAAGCTGCAGCCCTGCTTCTTGTTCTCCAACACAGCCCAGCTGAATACTGGTGAGTGTCATGCAACCGAGCAAACACCAAAGGCCTCTCCAGGCTGTTGTTTTTATCTTCACATCTCCATGTTCATCAATGTCATCACCTGAAAGGGTATGGTGCTTGCATGCAAATTGGACTCAAGCTTTGGATTCATCCAACCCTGCAGGTTTTCAGTCCATTCGTACCCATTCTGCTACTCAATGAGACCTTTTTTCATCTACTGCTACAATTATATTAAATCAGGCCACTTAGGTTATCATCTTCTTTTTTTTCTTCTTTTTCTCTTTTTCCTCTTCTTATATGATTTATCACTGTCTACAACTACCTGAAAGAGAGGTGGAAGTTGGTCTCTTCTCCCAAGTGATAGGTGATAAAATGAGAGGGAATGGCCTCAAGTTGCACCAGGGCAGGTTCAGACTGGACATCAGGAAAAATTTCTTCACCAAAAGGGTTCTCAGGCCCTGGCAGAGGCTGCCCAGGGAGGTGGTAGAGTCCCCATCCCTGGAGGGGTTTAAATGATGGGCAGACAAGGTGCTCAGGGATCTGGCTTAGTAGTGGACAGGTGTGGTTGGATTCAATGATCTCATAGGCCTTTTCCAACCTAGCAATTCTATGATTCCATGATACAATGGTTCTATTATTATATTAGAGTACATTATTAATAATGATAGGAATAACAACAGATCTTCCAAAGACATCATCATGAAACTGTTTAACACTTTTAAATGTAATGGCTGCTTTCACCAAGCTGGTAATTCCCAATATTGCATTTTTCATCATAGTACCTTAAACAGTGACTTCATTGGATTTCCAAAAGGACTATACTTGGGGCTCAAATAAAACTCCCCTAATGATTAATGGTTTTCCTACCTTTTATTGTCCAGACTTGGTCTTTTCTTTTAAATTTCACTTTAGTTGATTCAGTAAGGTACTCAGGAGTGGCTTGTGCCTGTGAGTGTGAATTGACTGCAGAGAAATGTTCTCTTACACTTAAAATAAGTGCTGGAGCAACCTTGGGCTTTTGTTCCAGACCTGTGCAAATGTGTGATCTATTCAGCTCCCCCCACTTAAACATTATTTCTGAATTTCCCCCAAGCTGAACCAATTCCCAAATAGAATATTCTTCAAAGTTGCCCGTGTCGTGTCAGCAGCTCTTTAAATGCACATATTTCAGATATATGCATTGGTTTCTTGGTTATGAAAAAGTGTTATTAAATATGTAATAAAATATTAATGCAGTATGACTTTAAAGCTGGGAATGTTAGATCACAAGAGATTTCTCTAATTGAAACAGTCTTTGTGTGTATCTGGAGTCTAATTTAAACTCTGCCTAGCCTAGTTAAAACTAGTAACATACAGATGACATTTTATCAGTATTGCTTTTCAAATACAAGCAATTGCAATATTATTAATTCTTCATTACATGGAAAACCAAATGAAACTGTTTCCAAGCAATAAATATTGCTACTCATGTGACTTGATTATTTGTAGATATTTATAATGTGATTAATAAATCAAATGCTCATGGACACAAGTGTGCACATACATGCTCATACAATCATATACTGGATATATAAAGAATCATAGAATCATAGAATAATTTGCTTTGGAAGGGACCTTGAAGATCACAAAATCACAGAATCACAGAATCACAGAATCACAGAATAACCACGTTGGAAGAGACCCACTGGATCGTCGAGTCCAACCATTCCCACCAGTCCCTAAATCATGCTCCTAAGTACCTCATCTACCCTCACCTTAAACACCTCCAGGGACGGTGACTCAACCACCTCCCTGGGCAGACCGTTCCAATGCCTAACCACTCTCTCCGTGAAGAACTTTTTCCTAATCTCAAGCCTAAATCTCCCCTGGCGGAGCTTGAGGCCATTCCCTCTCGTCCTGTCCCCTGTCACTTGGGAGAAGAGGCCAGAACCCTCCTCTCCACAACCTCCCTTCAGGTAGTTGTAGAGAGCAATAAGGTCTCCCCTCAGCCTCCTCTTCTCCAGGCTAAACACCCCCAGCTCTCTCAGTCGCTCCTCATAAGGCCTGTTCTCCAGCCCCTTCACCAGCTTTGTTGCCCTTCTCTGGACTCGCTCCAGAGCCACAACATCCTTCTTGTGGTGAGGGGCCCAGAACTGAACACAGGATTTGAGGTGCGGTCTCACCAGTGCCAACTACAGAGGGAGAACAACCTCCCTGGACCTGCTGGTCACGCCATTTCTGATACAAGCCAGGATGCCATTGGCCTTTTTGGCCACCTGGGCCACTGCTGGCTCATGTTCAGTCAGTTGTCAACCAGCACCCCCAGGTCCTTCTCCTCCTGGCAGCTTTCCAGCCAGGTCTCTCCTAGTCTGTACCTCTGCTTAGGGTTGTTGTGCCCCAAGTGCAGGACCCGGCATTTGGCCTTGTTAAACCTCCTGCCGTTGGTCTCAGCCCAGCAGTCCAGCCTGTTCAGATTCCTTTGGAGCCTCCCGACCCTCCAGCAGATCCACACTTCCTCCCAGCTTGGTGTCATCTGCAAACTTGCTAAGGGAGGACTCAATGCCTTCATCCAAGTCATCCAATTCCAACTCCCCTGCCATGGGCAGGGACACCTCCCACTAGATCAGGCTGCCCAAGACTCCATCCAACCTGGCCTTGAACACCTCCAGGGATGGGGCAGCCACAGCTTCCCTGCACAGCCTGTTCTAAGGGCCTCACCACTCTCATTGTGAAGAAATTCTTCCTTATATCTAGTCTAAATCTGCCCCTTTCCAGTTTATACCCATTGCCCCTAGTCCTTTCACAAAAAGCCTTTGTGAACAGTCCCTCCTCAGCTTTCTTGAAGCCCCTTCAGGTACTGGAAGGTCACTATAAGGTCTCTTCAGAGCCTTCTCTTCTTCAAGCTGAACAACCCCAACTCTCTTAGCTGGCCTTTGTAGAGGAGATGCTCCAGCCCTTGGATCACCTTTGTAGTCCTGCCCTGGACCCATTCCAAGAGTTCCAACATATCCATATCCTTCTTGTGTTGAGAATTCCAGAACTGGACACAACACATCATATGAGGTATCACAAGAGAAGAATAGAAGGGCAGAATCTATCAAAGCCAAAATTCAGTGAGATGCATTATCAGACATTCTAGAATTAAGCCTTAGAATTAATGCCTGGATTTAGCTGTGTTCCCAGCTCCCCGATGGTCCACTCAGTGGGTTTTTTTGGAGTCACCTTGACACCACTCACTTGTCTGGGTACTTTGGCCTCAGCCTGTGGATACCCTACAGTGTTTGCAGGTGACACACTTGCCTGTACATTACAGCAGATCCCAGAATCTCCTGAAATTAAAAAGTCTGTCTACATGTGATGCTCCGCTGTGGAATTGTAGAATGGTTTTTGTTGGAAGGGCCCTTGATCATAAGAAGGTTGGATGGGGCCATGAGCAATCTGATCCAGTGGGAGGTGTTCCTGCCCATGGCCATATTTTTGAACTGGACAGGTTTTAAGGTCCCTTCCAGCCTAAACGATTCAATGATTCTATGGTCTGTGCACACTACTCGTGACCACTGTACTTTCTTTGCATACAGATGATTGCCTGACACATCAGTAAACTGACTTTCATCAGAATACCGAGTCACCATGCAGCACCTTGCAGGGAGGAGAGTCTGGCAATTATGAGCTCAGCCTGCTCCCAGCCAAGTCCCTCACCACACTGGTGGCATTTTCATTTATCAAGATGAAACTTCTCCCTCAATTTTGCAATTCAGGAAATGAAAGGCAGCAATATCAAAATTATCTCTGACTAAATAAGGACATTAGCCAGAAGAAAATAATCCGACATCTAACGGAAGCAAAAAAAAAGAAAAAAAAAATCCTACTACATTTAAAAGAAAAGGCCCTCCAAAAGCAGGTAAATTGAGAATGTTTCCTTTCTTTTGATCTTTTTTTACTCAAATAGCCCATATTAGGAGAAGTAATTTCTTATAAATGACCCTTATTCACATCTCTGTGACTTCATTCTTAAAGAAAATGGTGAGCTAAAATGCATCCTGTATGGTTCAGTTTCCAAACTTTGTGACCACCTTACAGCTCAGAGAATCAACAGTTACGTTTGTTTAAAAGCATCTGTTTTTCAACAAAATCCAAACTATTTGGGCTCGTTTCCCAAAGTGGGACTGGTTGCCTCTCAATGATTCAAGGAACCAGTCTGGTAGATGGCAACTGTGAGCAATCAGGAGATATTCTGGTCACTAAATAAGCGTGAAAAATGTAAAAATTACACCTCTCAGAAATCTCATTTAACATTTTTCTTTCCTTTATAAGCTTTTGCCAGTACACTTGATGAAATATGCAAGTTTCCCATCGATTAGGATGAAATCTGTATCCTTAAAAGCTGTACCTGTTTAAAGCAGAGCTGTTTTTCCTGGGATATGTTTCAGCAGCAATGTGTCATATCTGCTCCTGGCTCCCAGTGAGACTGAGATGATGACCAGACTTTGAATCTTCTGAGAGTGCCTTCCCTCAGTCAAGTGTCCTCTCTCTGGGAGCTCAACTGTGAGCTGCTGGTCCTGTCCAAGGTGTGTTGCACCAACCACCGCTTCATCTCCCAACCTTGTGAGCAACCACAACAGAAACCACTTGATGGCTGTTCTTTGAGGGCAAGGGTGAAGGTAGACACACAGTTGGTCACTCCATAATTTTGCTCTCACAGAGATGAGCAGGTTTCAGTTTCTTGAAGCTCTTTAATTTGTTGTAGCTATAAAGGTGTTCCCACCTTTCCTGGCTGGAATGCATTAACAAAATGAATGGATTCAGAGAATCATAGAATCATTAGGTTGCAAAAGACCTTAGAAATCATCAACTCCAACTATACCTGTCTACTACTATAAAACCATGTCCCCAAGCTCCTCATCTGCCCACCTTTTAAACACCTCCAGGGATGGGGACTCCATCACCTCCCTGGGCGGCCCATTGCAGTGCTTGATAACCCTTTCTGTGAAGAAATTTTTCCTAATGTCCAATCTAAACTTCCCCTGATGCAGCTTGAGGATATTCCTTCTTGCTCTATCACCTGTCACTTGGGGGAAGAGACCAACACCCATCTCTCTGCAACCTCCTTTCAGGTAGTTGTAGAGAGTAATAAGGTCTCCCCTCAGTCTCTTCTTCTCCAGGCTAAACAACCCCAGTTCCCTCAGTCACTCCTGCTCCTGGATCTCAATGTCTTTCTTATAGTGAAAGACTCAGACCTGAACACAGTACTTGAGGTGTGACCTCACCAGTGCAGAGTACAGGGCCTTGCATGTTATTGAGAATCAAGCAAGCAATCCTGAGTCTTCCCATAGTGAATTAGCTTCTCTCCATATGGAAAATTTTCTTCTTCGAGCTTAACAACACCAGTTCTCTCAGCCTGTCCTTGTATGGGAGGTGCTCCAGCCCTCGGATCATCTTTGCAGCTCTTCTCTGGGCCTGTTCCAACTGCTCCATCTCCTTCTGATGTTTTGGATTCCAGAGCTGGACACAATACTCCAGATGAGGTCTCATAATAATAACCCAGCAGCGAACGTTAGTAGAGAAGTCAGATCCACAGAAGAGATGTAGGAATGAATGTCATCTCCAGTCACAGATGGGTGATAAAGGCAGAAAATAAATGACTTGCCAAAGGTCACGCAGGTGGAGAACCTGTTGCTCTCGCTTAGTTCTTTGGGCCTCAGTTCAGTGCCACAGCACAAGCATGTTCCTTGAGTCAAAACTTTCCTTTCCTGTAAGGGCAGGATCAACTTAGCATAAGAAATCTCTCTTCTACTCATGGTCCATCTGATGACTGTAAAAAATTACAATGACTTGGAAGACACTGGGAGATAAGGTGTTAACAGGATTAGGGGAGGCTGCTTGCTTTTAATTCCTTTGGAGAGCATGGAGAAGAGGAATTTTGCTCTTTGTCTGAGTATAAAAATGAATTTCTACATATAACCTATTAAAGGATTTTCATTCACCATTTTGCAGTTAAATCGGGTTTTATGAAGCTCTCTCTTAAATTGGTAAATAAAAGAATTCACTGCTGTTTGTACAGGTTTAAAGAATATAGATCAGATGTGGGATATGTGCAGGCCACATTAGCGAGCTTTGGTGTTCTTATCTTCTTGCTTCTTAAATATTTAGGCATTGCTTGCTCCTACACTTGCTGTAGGATATTGAACGATTTCTTCCACATTAACATTTATGTAGCAATATTCCTGAAGCACAGAAAGCTTTCATCTACTGAAAAAATACCCCATTATATCAATAACTAAGCTTCTTTTCATAAGCTATATTAAATCAAGGCTTTGGAGATAGCATTAATGATTGTGCATAGCCCAGATTAGGTGAGAATTAGAGCAAATCCCGCTATTCATCTTGTCAAACGAACATTTCCTTGCCCTTCTTAAAGGTTCCTTCATAAAAATAACAAAAGATGATCCCCAAGCCTGTAAACTCCACCTCATATTGAGTTAAAAACTACTTTGCAGGACGTTTATGATGGACCAAAGGGTCACCTGAAGACAACAGAACTCCAAAGCTTCATAGCAACATTTGATTTAAGATCTGTAATGAGGAGGGTCTATAGCCTTCCCATTAAATGTCATTTTTTTTAGACTTAGGGAATCATCTTAACCACTCATGTGCTAATCAATCGATTTGGCACCAGATCTCACCTATTTTATTCAAACACCTTAACACCTTAAATGGGAAGGAGGAAGATTTAGATTAGACATTAGGAAGAAATTCTTCATGATGAGTTTTGTGAGACCCTGGCCCAGGTTGCCCAGAGCAGTGGTGGCTGCCCCATCCCTGGAGGGGTTCAAGGCCAGGTTGGATGGGACCTTTGGCTGCCTGGTCCAGTGGGAAGTGTCCCTACACATGGCAGAGGGGTTGGAACTGGGTGAACCTTAAGGTCTTTTCTAACTCAAAACACTCTATGATTCTACAATTCCATGTGTCTGAACCATCAAGAATCCACTTTGTGTAGCTGCTTTCAAACAACAGTATTTTGCCTCTGATACCTTCAGTTTTGGAGAACCAGCTCCCTAAGTGTTTCCACCTTCTCCTTTAGTTCCACTGCAATATTGCTGTTGTAAGAAAGCAAACATCATCTGTGCTTTTGTCCATTCAAATACTTAATATTTTTCAGGGACTTCAGCCTAAGTCCAATGTCATAACACTCTTTCTCTGCTATTATCACTCATGTATCAATTCAGATACCCTTATCCTTGGCGATGACCACAAGGAGCCCACTAAGGCTCCTACAATGTGTTTCAGTGTAGGTAGTACTGAGCTTTATCTCTGGCAATGAAATGAGATAGGCACCCTCCACTAACGACCTTCATTACTTATTAATCCTCTCTATATTTGAAATAGATACAGCATTTAAACCTGTCACTCACTTTCAATGTCGCTGCCTTTTGCAACTCTTCCAATTCTCTTTGAGCATGAAGGTTGCGGTAATGTCTTTCCTTTCTTTGTCCCATCATTCCTGTGTTTGGAAATGCAGCTTTAAGTCTTTGAACCTCATAGCCTGAAAAGACACTTGGACTTATTTAGGAAATTTGACCAGGAAGGAGACTTTCTCCGTTGTGGAACAACAAGGTCAAATGTCAGGTCTTGCACTTGGATCCTGAGTTCGGTTTTGGGCCCCTCACTCCAAGGACACTGAGGTGCTGGAGTGCGTCCAGAGAAGGGAATGGAATTGGGAAGGGGCTGGAGAACAAGCTTTAGGAAAGGTGGCTGAGGGAGCTGGGTGTGTTTTATCTGGAGAAGAAAAGGTTGAGGGGAGATCTCATCACTGTCTACAACTGCCTGGAAGGAGGTTGTGGTGAGGTGGATGTTGATCTCTTGTCCCAAATCACGGGTGATAGGATGAGAGGGAATGGCCTCAAGTTGCACCAGGGGAGGTTTAGATTAGACATCCGGAAAAAGTTTCTTCAGCAAAGGATTCTTGGGCATTAGCAGAGGCTGGCCAGGGAGGTAGTGGAGTCCTCATCCCTGGAGGTGTTTAAAAGATGAGCAGATGAGGTGCTCATGGATGTGGTTTAATAGTGGTCAGGTATGGTTGGACTTCAAGATGTCAAAGGTCTTTTCCAGCCAAATGATTCTAGGATTTACTGAACAGAAATTCAAATGAATATGTATTTATTCATTCTGGTACTCAGGCATGGAAATCTCTGCACTTTGAGTACAAACACAAAGATGTTTTTATTTTAATCTCACTTCTTCAAATTAACATCATCATACCGGTTTCCAAATTAAAAAACTCAAAGGATTAAAATCCAACTGGCAAACATAGCTTGGAAATCATCTCGTGTCCCAAATATTAAGATTACTAAATGCAGATGAAAGAGGCAATTCTAGGAGCAATTCTTGTTCCTCCACAACTAAAGAAGATAAGCTTTAACTGTATTTCCATGCAAAAATGTAATATGATTTATTTTCCAACAGGCAAAAGTATTTTATGTTGCTCATCACAGAGCGATGTGATTGGACTAAAAATAAAATTCCAAGGGGTCACATGCCTATAGTGGTTGTCATTACTCATTCATTCTGCTTTAGGAAGCAGGAAAACAAGGCTGTCTTGAAATGGCCCACAACATAATGTCTCTCTCATTGCATGGAACTCAAATGGACCCCTTGTTAGAACAGCCCAAGATTTTCAGACTTGCCAAGGGATTAATGTCATATCTAGGAGTAGATGGGTGTGTGAAATTAAGGCCTACAACTTTTAGGAGAGATTTTTAATAAAGATTCAAGTAAGTTGTGGAAAAAATGCAAATCCATAATTAGATTTTCCAACCTGCACACAGATAGGAGGCACTTGTGGTTTTTAGAGGAAAACGCATCATCTTGTAAAAGTGATTACTGTTTCTCTCTTGTATATTAATAGCATCTGGAAGCAAGTACCCAGATGTGACAGTGGGAAGGCCCTGGCACAGCTTGCCTGGAGAAATCATGGAAGTCTCATCCTTGGAGGTGTTCAAGGCCAGGCTGGATGGGGCTTGGAACAACCTGATCCAGTGGGAGGTGTCCATGCCCATCAAAGAGGTTTGGAACTGGATGGGCTTTAAGGTCCCTCCCAAATCAAACCATTATGTGATTCTATGATTCTATATTTGGGGTATCAACTATCTTCACATGAATGGTCTACCATTGTGATCTTGCACACTTTCCTCACCTACGGTCCCCTTCAGCCCTGTCCTCTCCTGGTTTTCCGACAGCAGTAGTGGTAGGGGAATATTCATTAATTTGAAAAACACACCCAACGCATCGCTTGCTAATATGACACTGTATCACATAATGATTCAATATTTTCCCTTCCAACTATACTTCAGCAGTAGCTAGACTCATAGAGATAGAGAATTGTGATCTGGATGAGAAGTCAGACTATTTGATAGGCTTTATAGGTTCTCTGCTAGAAATATCTGAGCTACCTATGTCCATACAACATCTTATATTGATCTATCCTTAGATTTCCATAAAACATTTGGTATCACCTGACCTTCAGATCAATAACTGGGATGATGCACAGTTCGCATGGCAGGCACTAGGTGAATTGAAGCCTTTCTAGCTGTCAGGAAGCTATTATCTGGCTTAACTCTTTAATACTCCCTCTCAGCTATCTTAATATTTGAAACAATAAAAAAATCCCATTAATTAAGATTGCAGATTAATTACAAGAGCAGTAAACTACAAGGAGGAAAGGATGCTAGTGGGTAGCTATTGCAATGATTGTTAGAAAACGTAAAAACAAACACTGAAGGACTGGGCGTGTTTAACCTGGAGTAAAGGAGGCTGAGGGGAGACCTCATCACTGTCTAGAACTGCTTGAAAGGAGATTGTGGTGAGGTGGGTGCTGGTCTCTTTGCCCAAGTGCCAGGCGATAGGATGAGAGGAAATGGCCTCAAGCTGTGCCAGGGCAGGTTCAGATGGACATCAGGAAAAATTTCTTCACTGAAAGGGTTCTCAGTACTAGCAGAGGCTGCCCAGGGAGGTGGTGGAGTCCTTGTTCCTGGAGGGGTTTAAAAGCTGGGCAGATGAGATGCTCAGGGATCTGATTTAGTAGTGGGCAGGGATGATTTGACTTGATGATCTCAAAGGTCTTTCCCAACCAAGAGATTCTATGGTTCTATGATACTGCAGCCTAATAAATTCTCAGGCATCAAGGGAAAAAGAACAGATGCCATCCCTTCCTGTTGGATAGCTGTTGAATTTCCATGGAAGAGTTGTTTCATTTATTCCTATAACTAGGAATGAATAAGGAAGATTTAGAAACATGGCACAACTTTTAAGCAGTGATGTCATTAATCTTAGAGAAACTTCACAAGATTTTTGTTGGATTCCTCATCACTACAAATTTCTATCATGAATGTAGAGCCATTTCTGGATTCAAATAGGAAATAAAGCAAAGAACTGATAGCTGTGATATTCACTAAGTCAGATAATTAGAACCTTTTCTAACTTTGGGGATTTCTCACTCTTCCTAGATTGGTATCAATGTTAGGGAGTGTATCTTGGGCTGTCCCTGTGAGATAAAAATGCATTCACAATGGTGAAGTACTCACATAGATAATGCCATTTCCTACCCAAATCATTCTATGATTCTGCGACTCTAACATGTTCATCATCTTCTTGACATTGCTACTTCTTTCCTCTGCACACGAGAATACATTGAAAGCAAAGAAAGGCTCCTTAGAGCAAAGGTCCAGGAAAAAAAAATCGTCTTGCCTCTTGGCAATATGAATGCAGACAGAGCTTTGAATTTCTCTGCCATTTCTGTAATCATCCCAATTTTCCGTCATCAAACATATTTCTCACATTGTTCCCTTCTTGAACATGGATGGCTCAGATTGATTTTTTAGTTCTGTGTTAGAATTAGTTATTCAAGGAGTCTTTTTTTGTTAAGCTTCATAGTTTCACCCTCTTGGTTACTGACAGCTCCACAGGTGTTGCCTTGATGTTCTGTTTTGGGTATGAGAGGTTTACACCATCATGTAGGGCACTGCCAGGCAAGACAATCAGAGGGTTTTGAAAAAGAGTGCAGAAGAAAACATGGATAAATAATTCAAGCATTTGTAACACAGTGCTTTGTGTATAGGGATGCTTCCACAGAAAGTGTGAAATGAACTTGGGAAGACAGTGAGGAGCTAAAAGTGTGATTCAAAGGAATGGAATCATCTTACTCTATCACTTTTCCTGCAGAACATGGCAAACAATCGTTTTCCCCTGGAATGTGTTTTACAGGAGGAAGCTGCTACAACCAACTGTACCAGCTCTGCCTTGCCCATGATTGAAAACGCATGACCTTCAATGTGTCACTCAAGAAAACAATATCCTGTGAGCTAAACAATGCTGTAGAACACATCTTTGTGCTCAGTCTTAGGACATGAATGCAAAATAATTGACTCATTTTGCCTGTGGCGGGAACAATGCGTTCCTAGTACTGAGCCGCTTCATTCCTTGGTCTCCTGGAGTTCCGGCTCTATGCTTCAGAGCGGCTGGCAAGGCCATCGCACAAGGAGAGGATGGAGCACCGCATCCAGCCATCTGCCAGGATTCGTTTCTGCCTGGCCTCATCTTTGTAAGCAGATGCCCAGGCCCGTCTGGTCCCCATGTGGCTGCAGTGCCTGCATGCACAATACCCCCACATATGCCATTGGCTGACATTTCGTCTTCCAGCTCTCTTCACAGGACAGTGGCAGCATTATTTCTGTCCTTCTCCAAAGACATCCAATGCAACAGATTGACTCATCAGCATGTAGCGCAGCTATCTGAAGGGTAAGTTCCTGGGATCTGTACAAAATCACGGGGTCTGAGGAAATGTCAGGCTTTTATCTGTATTTGGGAATGAGATGTGAGCACTTGCAGGTGGTAAATCCCTACTTCGCAGAGTCCTGGTTATCAGTCTCAAGGGAGGCATAATAAACATCTTTTTGTTGTAACTGGGTACATTATGGTGTGTCCCTTCAATGGTTGCAGGGTTGACACTGTGGAGTACTGACTGCTGAGGACTACAGGTGATCTCGGAGAATCACTGCCCTTCCCCTTCTGCTCAGTCAAGTTCAGCCAAGCTACAGCCAGTGAAACAGCTCTTAGTGGTTAAGCTCTGAGTCCTGACACAGCTGTTATTTCTCTTAAGAAACCTGGAAGCCAAATGCTGGTGTTGGTCTTGGCAGGGCTAAGTCATGAGTGAGTTCGAGCCTCCTACAGTGGATGTGGAGGTAGCACTGCCACTGCTTTCTGTGGTCTTATAGCAGGGCCAGTTTGCAGGTGTTAATTATTGTGGTGTTCATAGAATCATGGAATGGTTTGGGTTGATCAGAGCCCACCCAGTTCCAAACCCTCTGAGATCAACCCCTCCACTGGTTCAGGTTGCTCAAAGTCCCATCCAACCTGGCATTCAGCACCTCCAGGGATGGGGCAGACGAGCTTCTCTGGAAAACCTGGGCCAGGGTCTCCCCACTCTCACAGGAAAACATTTCTTCCTAACATCTCAGCTCAATCTCCCCTCATTCAGCCTAAAACTACCCCCCTCATCCTGCTCCTGCACTCCCTGATCAAGAGCCTCTCCCCAGCTTTCCTGGAGCCCCTTTCAGTACTGGAAGCTCCTCCAAGGTCTCCCTGGAGACTTCTCTTCTCCAGGCTGAACAACCTCAACTCTCTCTCTTGTATGAGGCTCCAGCACACTTGTAAGTATTTGGTATTATGCTTATCCTTTCCACGTCCAGATTTATTTTGTCTCTTCTGTAGCTGAAGATCTGTTCTTGCACCATTATGACATATTCTAATAATACCTCGTGAGAACTGGATACAATGAGCCCCCTTCTTCATAGCTTTTCAATCTGGCTATTATTAGCTATTATTATTCTGAGTACTTACAAGCATGCCTGGATCCACCCATGGGTGTAAAGCTCTGAAGGAAATACCATTGAAGTCAAGAGAAAGAGCTGTAGTACATCAGCACAAGCTTTGGAGGATGCTTCAGTCTAGTCCCAATTTATTAATGTAGTTAATGACCTGTCTTTTCCCTTTCCCACCACTTCTTGCTCTCTCATGTCGTACGTCAAGATTGTAAGAAACTCAAGACAAGGGCTGTATTTTTCTACAGTTCTTAGAGGGATAATAGCAAAATAGGACCATGATCACTAGTAACAATAATAGACATGATGGTCGTCTATGAGCAGAAGGATTTGTGATGGTTGGTTTCCTGTAGAACTGCACCAATCGCACACAGATCACAATTTTTGTCTTCCCTGAGATAGCCTAAATGGTAAGAAAAACAGCCCGATGACTAGGTTGAAGCAGGCTGACACTGATCAGCTGTTTCATACATGTCTCCTTGCCCTGCTGCCCATTCCCAGCTAAAATCCCAGGAAAGGAATCACACATTTTCTAACAACACGTAACAATTCTGCCTCTGCTTTCCCAGTGTGGTTTTAATATGGCTCTTCAGGCCTGAACTCTAAATTTAACTCAAGTATAGAGACACAGATCATCCTTAAGGTGCCTACTTCTTTTAAAAAGTATTTATGGATTCAAAAGCACCCCATTTGGTGTTACCATGCGAATCGTGACATGGGCGGTGTGAGACTGCTTTTTTCAATCAGTTCTGGTGGGGTTAGACAAAATTAGGCGGGATTTGCATACCTTGCTGCTAGAAGTGTCTGTGAAAATCTCAGCCTCGCAAACATTATTCATTGCAAACTGGCTTAGGAGGAAGAAGTAAACCTTGATCAGAAGGGAGTCAGGATGATGATAGTGAGAACTGGTATGTTTGTTTCCAGTTAAGCATAAAAGAAAACATGGATTTTAACAGAGGTGCCCTAACCCTGTTGTTGTCCCACCCTATGTACAATACTTGGAGCTATCCTGGTCTGTTGTCCAGGCAGGACAGGTGAATCAGAAGGAATATGTAAGAAAAAAACCCCACATTTGGTAGCAGCAATGAAAGTTCAAAATCTGAATTCCTTCTTCCATTGTTTCGCTTGATTTGTATTTTGGAGCATGCTGTTATCTTTGTCCTACGGGAAGTTCAGAACATGTGTTGGTGGAGAGGGAAACAAAGGTCCCCATACAGGGTTGTGTGTCCCAAGGGCTACACAGCCTGGGCTGCTTGGGACAAAGAAGCTGCAATTTCCTCAATGGAAGGGTTTGAACAGGCTGAGAGAGCAGGGGTTGTTCAGTCTGGAGAAGAAAATGCTGCGGGAGACTTCAGAGCAGCTTGCAGTACTGAAAGGGGCTCCAGGAAAGCTGGGGAGGTGCTCTGGGTCCGGGAGTGCAGGGATAGGATGAGAGGGAATAGTTTGAAGCTGAGAGATGGGAGATTGAGAAGAGATTTTAGGAAGAAATGCTTTGCTGTGAGGGTGGGGAGGCCCTGGCCCAGGTTGCCCAGAGCAGTGGTGGCTGCCCCATCCCTGGAGGTGTTCAAGGCCAGGCTGGATGGGGCTTGGAGCAACCTGATGGAGTGGGAGTCATCCCTGCCTGTGGCCGGGGGTGGGACTGGATAGGCTTTAAGGTCCCCTTGCAAACCAAATCATTCTGTCACTCTGATTCTTTTAAATAAGTACTGAAAATAACAGCAGGATCATGGTTTGATGTTAAGACATTTTTTTCCATGGCTCAAGAACAAACCTTCAGGAAGCTGCTCTTATTAACAGCCAGTCTGCTCTCTGTTCCCTGCAAAGACTGAAAAACAGAAATTACAAGAGGTAAAAAACCATGGCAATGAAAGTAAGAAGTTGAACTGTGCAGTCCTGATACCCATCAGCCACCAGAGCCTGCCTGTTGACAGCAGTCTGCATGCCTTCTGCAGCAAGGCTGCCCACCCTGCAGAGCTGCAGGACAGCTTCTCTGCCCAGGTCTGAGCACAAATCTCACCTCCTTAGCACAGCTGGATGCTTTTTTATTTCCTCATTTATCATGTCATCTCAACAAAGAACACAGTCATGGAGCAGCCAAAGCTATTTGCCAATTCCAGCTGAATTCAGCAAATAGCTTCAGCCATGCAAAAAGTGAGCAGGAATCCAGGACATGAAAAAGCAACTCATTTTGTCATTTCTAGGATGAACTGTTGTGGTTTTTTGTATGATTTTTGAGCAATCATTATGGCATAATTCATTACACGCTAGGAGAGTTCTCCCCTGCTCACAGCCCAATAGCTAACGATGAGAATAAAATCCATCCCTGATGGATGGGAATTTCTCTCTTCAGATTGTTCCTGTTTCCCTGTAATAAGGGAGCGTTTGAAGGGTTTCACCAGCTGGATGGGTGCTGAGCATCGTTCCTCTGACACCCACCAGGAAGGTGGGAGGAGGAACATTTGAGTGCAGCTAGGCAGCAATTAAGACCCTTTCCCAGGAGATAAAAAATTTGTTTTCAGGAGTCCTGCCCTAAAGTTGGACCATGGGTGTTTCATGTTGGGTGAACTCACTCAGACCCTGAGGAATCTGTATGACCTGTTCCTATTGCTTTTGATGTCTCATGCCAGGAAAGCTGAAGCAAGGAAAACTGTTGCCTGTATTCACATTTATAGAATCATAGCATCGTAGAATCACAGAATGGTTTGGGTTGGAAGGGACCTCAAAGCCCATCCAGCTCCAACTGTCCTGCTATGGGCAGGGACACTTCTCACTGGATCAGGGGCTCCAAGCCCCATCCAACCTGGCCTTCAACACCTCCAGGGATGGGGCAGACACCATAGCTCTGGGCAACCTGGGACAGGGCTTCCTCACCCTCATAGAAAAACATTTCTTCCTAAGATCTCATCTCAATCTCCCCTCTTTCAGCTGAAATCCGTTCCCCTCATCCTATCCCTGCACTCCCTACTCAAGATCCCCTCCCTAGCATTCCTGGAGCCCCTTTCAGTGCTGAAAGAGTTTGAGTACCTAAGTTCTGATTCCATTTTCTCACAGGCTTCTCCCACATGAGATGCTACTGAGCTTCGCCAGAGGCTGGAAATATGTTTCCTTCATTAAGCCTGTACCCAGGGGGACCTTCCCTCAATGCCTGGAGGTGACACCAGGTTTGAGAGCAGATGCTGTGCTGTGGGCATTCCTGGTGCTCCCCCAGCAGAGGTGGATTGCACTGTCGGCCAGAGGGGTGATAGAGGGGCCGAACACACTTCCCAGAAGCTTTTTCTGTGGCTAGTTAATCCATCCTTCCTCCACATTGTGGGTAAAATGTCTTTACATGAGCCACTTGTTTCCCAGACAATCCTTGTATGAACAGTAAGACCCTGGAGACCTGTCGAATACTCCCAGGCTGCTGGTTTAATTTTCACCTGCCAAGCAGGAGAATAGACAGGTAAATATTTACACATAGCAAAATTCTCTTGCACTGAACTTTTCCAGGAATTCAAAGCCCAGGAGAGCCCCACTGCCAGCAGAGTCAATGCTCTTTACCTTTTAGCCAGAGCATTAAGCTGTAGTTAGTGACCCTCAGTGATCAATGCAGGAGGAAGATGGAGAGGCACGGGGAGCAGAGCCTTCTGCTGGGTTTGCCTTCTTCTTGAGCACATCCATCCTCCTTTATGGCCCTCAACATATCTTTATGCCATCAGGGTAGAAGGAAATCTTTTATGGAAGCACAGCAGAGAATATTTCTTTCCCTTTGCACCAGAGCATCTGAAGACATCAATATTACCCACATTCGTAGTCGACTGAAATTTTGGAGGCATTTGTCTCTAGAGTTTAAATTCGGCCTTGTGTGAAGGACCCAGGCTGGGATCGCTCACCAGCTCTATCTGGTTATAAGCCCTTAAATCCAATTTGAATCTGTGCCAGATGAATCTCTCAGCTCAGTCCCCAAACGCTATTAACCTGCCGGTGAACAGCGCACTGGCACGAAGCCCTTCTGCCTGGCTTGTGTTCACAAGTTATGGGAGTCTCCTGGAACATGGAAAGGACATTTTTATCCCTCAAATTTCTAGCTTTTGGAGTCGTATTATTACCTGAACCTCTGCTTTCGGACAGAGAAAAGTCTGTAAATGGAAACTGTATTTGTCACAAGAGGAAGAAAGTGGATAAAAGGGAAGTAGTGTGTATTTTCTGTTATATCTCATCAGCTTTACACAGACTTGGACAGTGGGATGGAGGGTGCCCTCAGCAAGTTGGCTGATGACACCAAGCTGTGTGGCATGGGTGACACGCTTGAGAGGAGGGATGGCATCCAGAGGGACCTCAACAGGCTGGAGAAGTGTGAACCTCATGGAGTTCAACATGGCCAAGTGCAAGGTCCTTCACCTGGTTTGGGGCAATTCCAAACACAATTACAGGCTGGGGGGAGAATGGATTGAGAGCAGCCCTGAGGAGAAGGACTTGGGGTGCTGAGGATGAGAAGCTCAGTGTGAGCTGCCAAAGTGCACTCACAGCCCAGAAGGCCATTTTCAAGCACAAGCTGTGGAATTCATCTGATCAAAAGCACATGCACATGCCTTATCAAACATACACACGATCACCATACCTTGTCATCTAGGTTTTGATTAGAATCTGTAGAATGAGAAACTCCATCACAAAATGCATCTCATCCCAGTGTGGAGAGTAGAGTTAAAAGAGCACTTTAAACATCTTTTCTCCCCACTGATGAAAGAGAAAATTGAGCCTGACAAGGTGACTCCTGCATTGGATTTGAACATTTATTTCTTGTATTTTTAGCCACAAAAGGAAATAAAAAAGCCGCCTTCATAAAGAGTTAATTAGCAACCTGTGTGAAAACCATCCTCTCATCACCTGTTCGATAAAACCTGCAGGATGTGGGATTGAGGAAGCTACAAAGACTGTTAGAAAGAATTGAGGGAGCCCATCTGCAGGCTTGTGAAGGTGGGTGCTGTGTCTTCTCAATGGGAACAGCTATTGCTGGAAAGCAGAAATGCTCAGCTGCAGGGCTGCCCTGGGAAATGTTGCAGTCATTCTGGAGGTTTATTTTAGTTGTATCTAAATTCAGTTTTAACTTGCAAAGGCTGCTGGTGAGATGTCATCTACAGGGATTTCTGCTGGTGGAAATGAGCTGGGTTTCCATTTCTCTGTGGGTCTTTCTGAGGAGTCCCCAGCTGTGTTTGCAGCCTGTGCAGTGGTGTTGAGCATGGTGATGGGTGAGTTCTCACCCTCTTCTATCCATGTTTGTGCCTAGGAAGTAGAAAAGAAGCTGGGGAGTACTGACGTTGAACAAACATCTGTCATGCTTCTTCTCTCTTGGCTCTGATCACCTTCAGAAATTTATAGAACATACCTGGAATCATAGAATCAGGGAATGGTTTGGGTTGGAAGGGACCTCAAAGCCCATTCAATTCCAACACTCTGCTGTGGGCAGGGACACCTCCCACTGGATCAGGTTGCTCCAAGCCTAATCCAGCCTGGCCTTGAACACGTCCAGGGATGGGGCAGCCACCACTGCTCTGGGCAACCTGGGCCAGGGCCTTACCACTCTCATTGTGAATAATTTCTTCCTAATGTCTGATCTAAATCTTCCCCCTTCCAATTTAAAGCCATTTGCCCCTCATCCTGTCACTCCAGGCCCTTGGAAAAAGTCCCTCCCCAGCTTTCCTGGAGCCTCTTTCAGTCCTGGAAGCTGCTTTAAGGTCTCCCCACAGCCTTCTCGGTTTCTGTCCTCCTGTGCTTTAAATCTCCTTCTATCTCAATCATTACTTGAAGCTATTCCAGTGCTGCTACTGTTATCTTTTGTTCAGACTGCAAGACTGGTTGTAAAATAATCTGTAGTTGTACTTGGTGTAAAATCTCTCTTCGTTTCAGTTAAGGCAGCTCAGGGAGGCTCTGTTACTCTGCAGAGATGCTGCTGCTGTGCTCCTGGTAATAGAACCATAGAATCTTCGAATATCCTGAGTTAGAAGGGGCCCACAAGGGCCATTGAGTCCAACTCCTGTCCCTGCACAGGACAACAACAACATTCACCCTGTGGGTCTGAGGGCACTGGCCAAATACTTCTGCAATATTGTCAGGCTTGGCATCATTACTACTTCCCTGATGTCCACGTTATCTCTGTAGTGAAGATACCTTAGGAACAGGCATAATAGATACCCTACAGGAGCAGGCATCTCCCCCAGCCATGCTTAAAACACACGGCTTTAACTAGCTGCATGTTCTCCCTTGTTCAAAGGCAGCCCCAATGTTCTTGCCCCTCTAACGTCTACTGTAATTAGCTCATTCTTTCTCCAAGCCTTTGCATAGAGGATGACTGAAGAACTAGAATAAGTAATTTTATGAATATTGCTATAAATTGTGTCATTCCTAATAGAATGGACATTTAATAAAACATTTTAATTTCTTATTTTATGCTTGTGCTATGTGATTAAATAAAGCAATGGTAAACAATTAGGCAGACTAATTCCTTTCAAAACAGAAAAATACTGTTCAATCCCTAATGAAAGAAGCTATGAGAGAGTGGTGGTTATATTGGCAAAAAGAGAATCATGGTTTGTGTTCAAAGGGATCTCAAGTCCTATCCAGTTCCCTCTCTGCCATGGTCAGGGACACCTCCCACTGGCTCAGGTTGCTCCAAGCCCCATCCAGCCTGGCCTTGAACCCCTCTGGGGATGGGGCAGCCACCACTGCTCTGGGCAACCTGGGCCAGGGCCTCCCCACCCTCATTGTGAAGAATTTCTTCATTGTGTCTGACCTAAATCTTCCCCCATCCAATTTAAAGCCATTCTCCCTCCTCCTCTCACTCCAGGCCCTTGTAAGAATAATACTGTTAGTTCTTTTCATTGGGGTGCTTTAATTACTGAAAGCAGAGGCAAGAGCTTTGAGGGGTGTGTGTGTGTGTGTGTGTGTATATATGCAAAATTATATATACATACATAAAAATTTGCTCTCGTGTATCCAGTAAAAGATGAGGATAAAAGGGAGCAAATGGTAATTAAAGGTGCAACACTTCTGAGCAAAAGCAACACTGGAGATAGCACAAAAGTTACATTTATGGAAGATAACTCAGATATCCTGAGATAAATTTAATTCTCACTTATTGTTTACAAGTAATTTAATCCTGCAGACCTCGTATAGAGGTTTTAAATTATCTTTACCTGTAAGGAAATCTGCATTTAAAACCATGAATTACAATTGTCAGGAACTCATGAGGCAAAAAAAAGGAAATCCAGAAGTTGATTCACAGGGGTGAGGGGGGCAAGTAATGAAAATTGCAAAGAAGATTTTATTTCTGAGAGCCACAGACGAAAGGAATTTATTGAAACTAGTATTTTATCTCCCAAAACCCAAGATCATTAGTGTGAAAGTAACGGGTAATTGAGGCTGGACTGCAGTAATGAACTCTAAATACTGACCTTAGAGCAGACACCATAAGGCAGAGCAGCGTGAAAGAAGACGATTATGTGGGGGAAGTCCAGTATCTGAAGGGACTAAAATAAATATGGGGAGCGACTGATTACAAAGGCTTTTAGTGACAGGAAAAGGGACAATGGGTAGAAACTGGAGAGGGGCAGGTTTAGACTGGACATAAGGAGGAATTTCTTCACCATGAGGTTGGGGAGGCCCTGGCCCAGGTTGCCCAGAGCAGATGTTGCTGCCCCATCCCTGGAGGGGTTCAAGGCCAGGTTGGATGGGGCTTGGAGCCCCTGATCCAGTGGGAGGTGTCGCTGCCCATGGCAGGGTGTGGAACTGCGTGATCCTTCAGGTCCTTTCCAACCCAAACTATACTATGGTTCTATGATTCTAACTGGTAATGGGAGAGAGCTGTATTTTACAATATCTGGATCTCTAGCTGGAACGCGCATGTTCTAAGCAGTGGAATGAAGGGCTCATGGTGTTGAATAAACTCTTGGAACCATCTCCATGGTTGCAATTTGCAGCAGTATGTACTGAACAAGGTTTTACCTTGACAGAAACTGCAAAGTGTTTGTTTAGGGGTGTTTCATGCTTCAAGGCACTCTGCTGCCTTGGTTTGAGGCCATTGGCATCCATAGAATCATAGAATCACAGCACGGTTTGGGTTGGAAGTGAGCTTTAGGATTACCTCGTCCATCCTCTTCATGTGATATATAGCTTAAGTCTTAAATGCTGAAGTTAGGGACACTGGTGTCTCCAAGTATGGTTTCTATTGATTTATATAATGCAAGAACCCTGGTGGCTGTCAAGAACTGCGAAGAAGAAGGGGGAAAAAAAAGACCCCAAACCCTGGTGATATGTGTCAAACCCCAGCTTCAAGGCAGCAGTAAGCTCTTGCGTTGTATAATACTGTTAATTCTTTTATATTCCTTAATCTTTTTCAAATGTTCTTGGAGTGCTGCCAGCCTGGAGCACATGTTGTAAAACACTGAAATTTATGGTATATAACTCTGAGAATATTTCACTTGTCAGATTTAAAGCCTGTTTTGGGAAACAGTCTGAGGATTACCTTCTGCAGAAAGCCTCCTTTACAAAGTCCACTGGAACAAACCACAAGTAGGTCCAAGGAGAACACTTGGTATAGATGAGCCAACAGCCTCAACACGCAACAAAGCTCCTGTCAACCTGTCCATATCTTGGAGGCATCACTAGACACTGCAGAACCTGGGTTGGAATAGGCTCAAAGAGCAGGTGGGATGAAGACAGATGTGATGCCAAAGGGGACCTCTTGCACATTTCTGCAGGGTGTGGAAGTTTCTAGGCTTTCTCCTCAAAGACCATCCAGTTCCACTCGCTGCCATGGGTAGGGACACCTCCCACTGGATCAGGGGCTCCAAGCCCCATCCAACCTGGCCTTGAAGATCTCCACAGATGGGGCAGCCACCACTGCTCTGGGCAACCTGGTCCAAGGTCTCCGCACCTTAACTAATAAATATTTCTTCCTTATACTCAGCCTGAATCTCCTCTCCTTTAGTTAAAACTGAACCCCTGCCCTTGTCCTATACTTTCAAATATTTATATTTGGAGGACGTACAGGAAAGTTGCAGCAGGGCTCTTGATCAGGGATTGTAGGGACAGAACAAGGGGGGATGGTTTTCAGCTGAAAGCGGGGAGATTGAACACCTCTAGGGATGGGGCAGATCCTGGCACAATCTTAATGAAAGTTTCAAGGAAGAAGCACAGTATTAATTCTAAACTGCCTCCAGCATCAAATTTTGGATGGGAAGCAGCAAGCAGGAAAAAGTAATACTAATACTGAGTAACAAAAGGAAAACTAAAAATATTCTCATTTGCTATTATAATCCCAGATAATATTAAAGACTGTGAGACCCAAAGAAAATTCCAACACACACAGGAGATGAAACAAGCTGTCTCTCAGCTGACTGTGCTGTCTCTTTTGCCATACTCAGCTATCAGTCATCAAATTGTGAAGTTTGGATTTGTTGGGTAGCAGAGGCAGCAGTATTCATAGAACACTCACAGAGTGTGTGAGCTGTCACTATATACATAACCTCGTTAGGAGTGACATCTCTGTAGACTACCTCCTTGGCTAAACCTAATCAAGCTGCAAGAACAGGAGATTTAGGTCTCCACCCAGGAATCCATGAGCCCCACAAGGGGATGGAGGAACAACCTGCCTGGAAGCAACATCCAGTCCTTATTGCAATGCTGTTTTCAGAAGAGACAAATTGAGTACAATACTCACATATAAACCACTTATTTCTGGCAACTCTGTGCACACCAATGGCCTCATTTGCTGTATCTGGAGCCTCAGTACATGTACACATGTAATGATGTACACATCGGTAATCCTGCCTTTGAGGGCATCTGAAGGGACTGCAGCACAGACAGGATTCATGCAGTCAAAATGTCATTTCTGTGCAGTCTGTCTTGTACTCTGACAAGTGGAAGGTTTGAGGACTCATGAGGTGCTTAGCTGTGCAAAGGTGGGAGAGGAAGAGGGCTCAGCTTGCTCTTGAAGATCCACTGGCTTGCACCCAGTTCTACAGAACGCATTAGCACAAAGCAAGGAATCACAGTGCACCATGAGCTGCTGCTCAAGTGAAGTGGGAAGCTGGTCCTCAAAGAGCAAAGACTAATGGAACCGAAGGATTTCAGACAGCTGAAGGGCAGCTGAGAGGCAGCTGTGGGACCTGGAGAAAGGGAGGCTGAGGGGAGACCTCATCACTGTCTACAACTGCCTGAAACAAGATTGTGGTGAGGTGGGTGCTGGTCTCTTTGCCCGAGTGACAGGAGGTGGGATGAGAGGAAATGGCCTCAAGTTGCACCGGGGCAGGTTCAGATTGGACATCAGGAAAAAAATCTTAACAGAAAGGGTACTCAGGTCCTGGCAGAGGCTGCCCAGAGAGGCAGTGGAGTCCCCATCCCTGAAGGAGTTTGACTGGCAGATGAAGTGCTGAGGGATCTGGTTTAATAGTGGACAAGTACGGTTGGACTCGGTGATCTCAAAGGTCGTTTCTGACCAAGAAATTCTATGATTCTATAATTTACTCCCCAGGCAGAAGGAATCTGGCTTGGGAATGAACAGCTATTCAATCTCCAACCGGTTTATTGTGACATTGTCCTCTTGGCCAGAGAAGATCAACTTCCAGGAAAATGTGTGGGTGCTCATCTTAATTTCAAATTCTGTTTAACTACATTACTAATTACCACTGAAAGCCAAAGGCTTCTGTTCACATTTGAGAATTTTTTGAGCAGGGTTTTTAAAGCCTTTAAGATTCACCTTTAAGTAGCTGGCAGTCATCATCGTCGCATCAAAGTTTAATTTGCTGGGCTCCAGCACAATGTCCTCGCCACTGGTTGGCCAGGCAGCTTGGGTTAATTACTGTCTGCTAGGAAAAGGACAAATTAAATGTAAATAGCTGACAGGTTCAACTAAATAATGAAAGAACTGCCTGTTGCATCACACAGTGTGGTCTGCATTTATTTAAGCTCAGTGTATTCATGTATAATTACATCATTTATATTCTCTCTTCTTTAAATGTATTTTCAATGTCTGCAGAATCATAGAATCACAGAATCATTAAGGTTGGAAAAGACCTCTAAGCTCATCCAGTCCAAACATCAGCCCAAGCCCACCATACTGACTAAACCATGTCCCAAAGTGCCATGTCTAGATGTTTTTTAATCCCCTCCAGGGGTTGAGATGCCATCACTGCCCCAGTGGCAGGGCTTCACCACTCTTTTGGTAAAGAAATTTTTCTTGATATCCAATCTAAACCTCCCTTGGCACAACTTGAGGCCATTTCCTCTTGTCCTCTTGTTACCTGGGAGAAGAGAGCAACATCCAGCTCACTACAACCTCCTCTCTGAGAGCTGCAGACAGCGATGAGGTCCCCCCTCAGCCTCCTCTTCTCCAGGCTAAACAACCCCAGGACCCTCAGCGGCTCTCAGAACCCCTGGGGTCCAGACCCATCCCCAGCTCCATTCCCTTCTCTAGATGCGCTACAGCCCCTCAATGTCTTTCTTGTAAAGGGGGCCCAAACTGAACCCAGGATCTGATGTATGGCCTCACCAGTGCTGAGAATAGATAATCGAATCCAACCATAAACTCACACTTCGAAGCCCACCAGGTAACACCCACCTCACCTCAACCTCCTTTCAGGCAGTTGTTTCTCTCCCACACAAATCCCTTTTGACTGATGTCATATTTTGCCTTTCCCATCATCCGCAAATCAGTTCAGCTGTGCCTGGATTTTTTCCACATCACATCAAATAATTTTTTCAGAGGCAGAGAAATCCTAGTAATTTTGAAGTGTTTCTTTAAAGGTTTCAACTCAGAAAAGACTGTTTACTTGCACAGCTTTGGGGAAGGCAATGATAGTATCTAGTTTCATTGTTTTTCTTCAGACAGATGGATCCAAACATTCAAACCTACCTGCCTCCACCCCAGTGAAGCTGTTTCACATTCCAGGGCCAGGGAACAGAACCACTGAGGGGTTCATGGAATCATAGAATCGCTTGTTTGGAAAAGACCTATGAGATCATCGAGTCCAACTGTATCTGTCCACTACTGAGCACCTCATCCACCTGTTCCCTTCTCTGGTCATGCTCCAGGGCCTCAGTATCTCTCCTGTAGTGAGGGGCCCAAAACTGAGATAGAGGAAGGCCCTTTGCCACCCTCTGCTCACCATAAATAACATTTTTTTCTATATAATCTTCTCCTCTTTCGTCTGTGTGCAGAGGAATGGTTGTATGTAATTGCCTTATCTTCCCTAGGTGTGCTGTTCCCAGTTTTGTCATGTAATTTTCCCCACACTGTTTTGAACGTTGCCAGATTCTTGCTAATAGTTTTCCTTCAGTTCTTGCTCCCAATTAACCTTTTATACATCCTTTAATCCAGTAAACTGTACTTTCTGCCATTTCCATTTTTTTTATCTTACTAATTGAGTTTTTTCATCTCCATCTTTTGATTGCAAATCTAATTATATTGTTATCACTGGTGTAAAACCAGGAGGTTATTGATAACTTCTCTTCATTACTAAACTGAACTCTGTCTTATCATTGTTCATTGCTTCACACTCTGATGTGGAAATCAACCTTCACTTCCCTTTTCAGTCCTTTCCATTGTTTCCCAAGGCCTGTTTTCCTAAACGTCTTGTTTTAAATCATTTTACCCAGCCTTCTTCAATATCAAAATGCAGCTGTGCTTTCTCTAGGCTTTATTAAAAATACATGACAAGCAGGAAGATATTAGCCCCTTGCTCTGAGAAAGGGTCAAATGTTCCTAAGCAAAACTGCATACATATTAAAAGGGAATAAAATCATAGGATCACAGAATGGTTTGGGTTGGAAGGGACACTGACCACATCCAGTTCCACCCCCTGCTATGGGCAGGGACATCACCCACTCGATCAGATTTCTAAAAGCTTCATCCAACCTGGCCTTGAACACCTGCAGGGATGGAGCAGCCACCGCTGCTCTGGGCAGCCTGGGCCAGGGCCTCCCTGCCCTCATCATGAAGAATTTCTTCCTAATGTCTAATCTAACTAGTCCCCCTTCCAATTTAAAGCTATTCTCTCTTGTTCTATCACTTCAGGCCCTAGGAAAAAAACACCGCCCCAGGTTTCCTGGAGTCCCTTTCACTACTGGAAGCTGCTCTAAGGTCTCCATGGAGCCTTCTCTTCTCCAGGCAGAACCCAACCCCAGTCCACATAGAGGTGCTCCAGACCTCGGATCATCTCCATGGCCTCCTCTGGACCTGTTCCAACAGTTCCTTATCCTTCTTACACTGGGGAATAGGGCTGGATGAACTTTAATATCCTTTCCAACCCAAACCATTCTATGGTTCTATGATTTGCAGGGTTTGTTTCCTTCAGAGTTTACAGGGCAGGTAATTATTTCACCTTATTTTTTTTTCCGAAAGGACTGAAATGTTTTCTTTTCTGTATCCCTGATTTTAGGCTACAAAGCTTCAAAGCCGACAAATCACTTATCATCTGATTCCTGTAAATATCAGATTTCTGGACACCTTTAGTCACCAAGTAGCAAACCGAATTGAATTACATTTAAAACTTTCTTGGAAATCCAGCTCAGAGAATTTCTAATCAGAGCAACATTGCAAAGGCTACACCTGCTAACCTGGCAAATCTTTCTTCCACAATGATTAACGCAACCCAGATTGCATATAGTCTGCAAGAGACAAAGCTCCTTGTTCAGAACAAGTGCAAATCACATGTGGAAAGCACTCCAGCCAACAGCGAGGGTCATCTTGGTTCCACAGCACAAAATAGAAGGATTTTAAAACATTCAGAGATATTCAATTACAGATGGTAGAGGGCCATGGAAGTTCACAGAGAGTTCTGAAGAGCAATACGGTATGGAAAAAGAAATAAAGTTAGGTATCAGCTGCATAGGAATGAAATTGAAGTGGACATTCATGTTACAGAAGAAGAAAATGACTAATGGGATGATCAGACAAAGAGATCAAAAGCAAGGAGGGCAACTGTCAGAAAATTATTGCCAGCTATTACTGGAAAAGACGGGCTTGGAGCTTTCTCTTGACAAGAGGATAAAGCTAGGGTCTTGCTAATCTTTCAGGGAAGAATATTTAGAAGATAAGATGGGCCAATGTCAAATTTAGCGTAATTTTGCTGAAATCACTTGAGAAACTCAAGAGGCTGATGTAGTCCTGTGAGCTTGAAGTTCTTCCGTGACTGAAATCCTTTACAAGGTGATAGTGGTCTGGAAACATTGTGTGGAGCTTCACCAGTTGCAACAGCCAGTTTGCCTTGGCCCATAATTATTCATACTGATGTTTACAGATAATTCACACGGCATCTTGGCTTAACATTGTGACATTAGAATATATCATCCTTTCTATATGATTACCAGTTTACAACTGCATCCCATGCCTAGCACAGTCCCTTTGAAACCAGCCCCAAAAATGTAGCCTTCAAATTAGCATCCTCACTGAAAGATTAACCAGTCATAAATGAGTAATAGAATCACAGAATGGTTTGGGTTGGAAGGGACCTCAAACCCCATCCACTTCCACCCCCTGCCATGGGCAGGGACACCTCCCACTGGAACAAGTTGCTCCAAGCCCCATCCAACCTGGTCTTGAACACCTCCAGGAATGGGGCAGACACCACTTGCCTGGGCAACCTGGGGCAGGGCCTCATCACCCTCACAGCAAAATATTTCTTCCCTAGGATCTCAACTCAATCTCCCCTCTTTTAGCTGAAAACTGTTCCCCCTCATCCTGTCCCTGCCCATCCTGATCAGGAGCCCCTCACCAGCTTTCCTGAGGTGCTTTTCAGTGCTGGAAGCTGCTTTAAGGTCTCCCTACAGCCTTCTCTTCTCCAGGCTGAGCAACCCCAACTCTCTCAGCCTGTCCTTGGATGGGAGGTGCTCCAGCCTGCAGATCATCTTCATAGCACTTGTCTGGTTATTCTATTGAATAACCTGCTTAGCTTCTTCCCAGGCAAAACAAAGGTTTAGATCCTAGCCTTCCTATTATCACCTTCTTTTTATGATTTGTTTTTGTTTTTAACACTGGAAATGTTCTTTTTTCCTCCTTCCCAAAGAACTGAGAGATGATCTGCAAGGGAGATACAGCAAATTAAATGGGAGAGTCCCTTGTTCTTTCTATTGTAAGGTGCAGTGAAGGGGCTGGAGAATATGTCCTGTAAGGAATGACTGGGGAAACTGGGACTGTTTAACCTAGAGAGGAAGAAGCTGAGGGGAGACTTCATTACTGTCTACAGCTGCCTGAAAGGAGGTTGTAGTGAGATGGGGCTTAGTCTCTTCTCCCAAGTGCCAGTCAATAGGATGACATGAAATAGCCTCAAGTTGCACCAGGGCAAGTTCAGATTGGACATCAGGAGACATTTCTTCACTGACAATGTTCTCAGGCCCTGGCAGAGGCTGCCCAGGGAGGTAGTGGAGTCCCCATCCCTGGAGGAGTTTAAAGGTTGGCCAGATGAACTTCACAGGGATCTGGTTTAGTAGTGGACAGGTACCTGTTTGTACATGATTAGCTTCTGTGTCTTAAAAACTTCAAAGTTCTTTGCTACCATGAAGCTTATTTTAGGAACAGTCAAGGTGTGCTGCCATTTAAAGGATTGCCAGAATGCATAATTTTCACCCTCTTTCAATTCCCTCATGCTCTGCTGTAATAGAAATAAATGCCTGAATACACTTGTGGAATATTCAGTTTTCTTAAGATAATTCAGTGATAGTGTACCTAAATGTCACACTGCTGTAGGGTATTTGTTATTCCTTGTGTTGTGCACAGGCTGCAGGAGATGCAATGGTATGGCAAACCCTTTAAATCGTATTCTTGATTGACTGAAATCAGTCAGGATGTGCAATGGTATGGTGAAACCTTTAAATCATTTTCTTGATTGACTGGAATCAATATTTGTCCCACTAATTTAATGCAAATTCTGATATTTACTGCCTGGCAGCTCGAGTCTTCCATTGGATAGCGCCCTGCAGCAAAGATCAAGGACTGTTTCTCTTCCCCTGAAGGCTGGGCAGAATCCTTTAACTTCATCAATCAGCACATCCCTCTTCCTTCAGATGTCCTTTGCCTGTCTGGGGAGCCATAAACTCTCCTGGAGCTGGAGGGTGTAGGTTGATTAACCATGGTTCGCTGAGTCTGAAATGAGTGCAGTAATTCAAGCCTCAGGAGCGTGCAGTTTTGCACTGGGATGGAAACGGCTCTCCAGCTCTTTGGAAGATGCTCCAGGGAAAGACTCCTTCCTGCTCATGAAGGTCTAATCTTCAGTGTGGAATCATAGAATCATAGAATGGTTTGGGCTGGAAATGACCTTAAAGATCACCCTGTTCCAACACCCCAGCCTAGAAGACCAACTATATCCAGGGCTACATCACAAGAAGTATGGTCAGCAGGGTGAGGGAGGGGATTCTCCACTGTCACAAGACCCCACGTGTGTCCAGCTCCGGAATCCCCAATATAAGAAGGAGATGGAACTGTTGGAATGGGTCCAGAGGAGGCCACAAAGATGATCCAAAGGCTCTAGCACCTCTGCTATGAGGACAGGCTGAGAGAGCTCAGGTTGTTCAGCTTGGAGAAGAGAAGGTTTCAGGGAGACCTTGCAGCAGGTTCCCTTACTGAAAGGGGCTCCAAGAAAGCTGGGGAGGGACTTTTTTATAAAGGTCTGGAGTGACAGGACAAAGGGGAATGCCTTTAGATTGGAAGGGGGAAGATTTGGATTAGATATTAGCAAGAAATTAGTCAGGTTGAGGAGACCCTGGCCGAGGTTGCCCAGAGCAGTGGTGGCTGCCCCACCCCTGGAGGTGCTCAAGCCAGGCTGGATGGGGCTTTTAAGAATCTGATCCAGTGGGTAGTGTCCCTGGACATGGCAAGGATTGGAACTGGTTAGACTTTAAGGTCCTTTCCAACACAATCCATTCCATGATTCTATGGTTATATGATTCAATGATTATCCCATCCTTGATTAAGTGATGGAGTTTGTTTCTATGCTCCACTTAAGGTAGGATTTTTCAAAATCTGATTTTTTTAGACATCTGAAAAAAAAAACCCCAAACTTGCGTGATTCTACAGCAACAAAAGGAAGAGGAAAAGACATTTGATTTTTGAGCATGCCATATAGCACAGAAAATTTACAATGCTGTTGCAAATGAAAGTCAGACTTGGTGACAAATGAGTCATTATTAGCCTGTGAAAACAATCACTCAGTTTAGTTAGAGAGGGCATTATGAAGCGGAGAAGGACGTGATGGGACATTTACAGAAACAGACAAAGCTTTGCTGTTGTGCCCACCTGTATTGTTTATGACATGCACTTTGCTCGGCTTGGCAGGTTGCCATGCGGACCGTGTTAATTTTAGCAGCAAGGACACTAAAGAATGCAGACATGGTTAATAATGTATGCCGTTGGGGTCTGCTATTGTCTCCGCTTTTCTTGTTGCAGTCCTCTGTGTGTTTGTTGTGAGATGAGGAGGGGAGGAAGCCAGTTAAGGAAAAGGACCCAAAATACCCAGCATTTGTCCTCCTAGAAAGGCATGAGGCCAAATTCCCTGACTGTGTAAATGAGAAAGGCTTCAGTGCTTCTATTAAAGACAAGCCTGTTGAGAAACTGGCCCCATTTCTGAGTTTGCCTGTTATCTGCAGGCATCTCAGTCTTATTTCAGAGATGTTGAGTAGTTCCATTTTCCATGGAGGTCAAGGGGTTGACAGACGTTTCTGTGATGTAGAACTAGAAACTGGAGCAAGACTGAGTTTCCAGCTGTAGTTGTCTGCGGTGCCTGTTAACACCACTTAGCAAAGAGCCTCTGCACCTTCGTACTTCATATTCACCGTTTCTGGGCTCATAGCCTCACCTGCCCTTTTACCTCCCATCCAAAGAGCCACATCCAGACCTCCACCTTCCACTCTACATGGAACCATGCAGAGTGTTTCCCTCTAAGTGTTGATGTAGCCCAGGCCTGGGCTGGACTCAAAGCAGTGGGACCAGCAGGGTGAAGGAGAGGATTCTGCCCCTTTACTCAGTTCTGCTGAGACCTCACCTGTGTTCAGTTCTGGAGCCCTCAGCACAGGAAGGACATGGATCTGTTGGACCAAGTCCAGAGAGGAGGCTATGAAGATGATCTGCAGGCTGGAGAATCTCCCATGCAAGGACAGGCTGAGAGAGTTGGGTTTGCTTAGCCTGGAGAAGAGAAGGCTGCAGGAAGACCTTAGAGCAGCTTCCAGGACTGAAAGGCACCCCAGGAAAGCTGGGGAGGCGCTCGTGATCTAGGAGTGCAGGGATAGGAGGAGGGGAAACAGTTTTCAGCTGAAAGAGGGGAGATTGAGCTGTCAGGAAGGAATGCTTTGCTGTGAGGGTGGGGAGGCCCTGGCCCAGGTTGCCCAGAGCAGCGGTGGCTGCCCCATCCCTGGAGGTGTTCAAGGCCAGATTGGATGGGGCTTGGAGCAACTTAATCCAGTGGGTGGTGTCCCTGCCCATGGCAGTAGAGTTGGAGCTGTATGGGCTTTGAGGTCCCTTCCAACCCAAACCTCTACGTTAACAATAGCCTTACTGTTTTTTCTTTTTCTGTTTCCCCAAGTCCTGGGTGCTCTTGGCTGGAAGCTTTGCTGGAGACGACTCATCCCTCTTCATGTATCTGAAACAAGACTGTCTGTTATCACAAACAAGCCATAATGGAGAAGGCACCAAGATGAATGTAGGTCTTAATAATAGAGATTGAGTTTTAATGTACTTATTATGACTGATTAATTAAATATCTCATAGAGACAGAGAAGCCAGCTGCAAATCCAGTTTCTGAGCAAAATAAGTCCACCTACTGTAATAAATCTATTTTCAAGGCTTTATGGATCCTCTAACCTTTGAATTAGCATTGCCTTTTTTGTTACTTTCTCCAGCAATTAATCAATTCTCATGCCATTTTCCAGCAACAGTTATAACCCAGTCATTCACAAACTCGGGCTGCAAATCCGCCTTCCTGCAAACTCTTATTTGTTAATGCAACAACCTTCAGAATCCTCCCTTTTAAGAACAGCAGAGTGGGATCAAATATTTTGAGCGTAATGACAATGTCAGTGTAGTTTATGAAACCATAACAATGTAAGAAATGACATCTGGTAAGCCCATCATGCGTGTAATGTAGGGTTAGCTTCAATGATTCCTCTGAGTTTTGCTTGCTCGGTAATGTCTGGGTGGCAGCGTGCCACTCAAGGTAAGGAGCATTGCTCAGCTGCCTTGAATATAAAGTGGAGAATATACTATGCTTCTGTGGGCAGGGTGGTGACAGAGGAATGTTGATGTGGACACCCTGCGGAAACACCGCTGATAAACAACAGTAGAGGAACAACCTTGCAGGTACATGAAGGAAGGTCTAGTCTTACATTTGTACTGAAAGATCTTGGTGGCTGCCCAGAGGCTGGGCAGTGGTGGACACTCAGTCAAGCAAGATCTCTTGGCTTTAGGTACAAACAGGGGAAGTGATTGAGTCTCCATCCCTGGAGAGGTTCAAAAATGTGTAGATGTGGCGCTTGAGGACATGGTTCAGTCAGCATAGTGAGGCTGGGCTGATAATTGGACTAGACGAGCTTCGCGGTCTTATCTAACCTTATTGATTCTATGATTGTCATTAGTTCATTTAAGGCTTCTTTTAGACATGAAAAGAGTCCCCCAGATTAAGTTCTGAAGTGGACGGGTGAGCAAATCAAACAGCTCATTGATGATTAGATGGTCTTTAAGGTCCCTTCAAACTCAAATCATTCTATGATTCTACGATACTGTGATTCCATGCTCATGGCGTGAAGGTCACTGAGGCATTGCTGCCAACAGCCCATGTTCACAAGAATGGTTCTAAAAGAAGCAGCATTTTCCATGGTGATGGTGGTTTGTTGGTAAAACAGGAACGGGAAAAAACGCTACCTTTGACAGAACCCACACCTTGGATCCAATCTGCCGCCCAGCAGTGGTTACAGACACTGATTAATATAAAATACAGATACTTTCCCATTGGAATGCATTTATCATAGAACCATAGAGTGGTGTAGGTTGCAAGGGACCTTAATGACCCATCTGTGTTCAAGGCGAGGCTGGATGAGGCTATGAGCACTCTGATCTAGTGGGAGGTATCCCTGCCCATGGCAGGAGGTGGAACTGGATAGACTTTGAGGACCTTTCCAACCCAAACCATTCTGTGATTCTATTATTTTAGAAATATCAACTACAGTAAACAAAACGTGAGCATATCTCACCCTTCTTTCTATGTATGTCCTATACTGAAACCAGCCAATGTCATTGTTTGTACCTTCCAAGGTAACAAAATTAAACTTGTCATAACTGTAGAATCCTTCCAACAGCAAAGAGAGGCTCATTAGCAATTGTGACATTCAAATATCAGAGAATAATAGAATCATTGGGTTGGAAAATACCATTGAGATCATCAAGCCCAACTGTATCTGTCCACTGCTGAATCAGATCTCTGAGCACCTCATCCACCCGTCAACCCCTCCAGGGAAGGGGACTCCACTACCTCCCTGGGCAGCCTCTGACAGGGCCTGAGAACCCTTTCTGTAAATATATTTTTTCCTGAGGTCTAATCTGACTCTGCTCTGGTGCAACTTGAGGACATTTCCTCTCATCCTGTCACTTGGGAGAAGAGCCCAGCACCCACCTGACTACAACCTCCTTCCAGGCAGTTGTAGACAGTGATGAGGTCTCCTCTCAGCCTCCTTCTCTCCAGTGCAAACAATCCCAGGTCTCTCAATCATCTCTCTTAAGACTTGTTCTCCAGCCCCTTCACAAGCTCTCCTGGATCAAGATCACTTTCAAATCTGTAGTATTTTGTATGTATAATATATATATTTTTTTTTTTTTGTTAATGGTGTCACAAGCTCATAACTGAGGAATGTAAATAACTCACAAAATTAAATCCTTCCAGGCATTCCCACGGCTGATTTTTCTTTATTTGATAAAGTTTAATATACGATGGTGGGAAACCATCGTGTATTAAATTATGGGTAGCAAAGCACAGTGTAGCTCTCAAAGCAAGGTCTCGCTGGTAGAGAGAACTCATTAATGTCATTCAAATATATTGGTGTGAAATATGATCATCCCAAGCAGTACATTTATTTACACTTGCAAATCAGAAATAATACAGTTAAGACGGATGAGGCAACAATTAGGGAATATGTCTGCAGGTATTCAAGGAAATATCATTCAGCTGCTGCTGCTGCAAAAAAAAAGAATATTTTATTGCCAATGTATATGTCTAATTGAATAATGAGGATACGAACCCTCTTTTACAGGTACAGCAGCAATGGAAATTTCAACTAGATATAGAATTACTGCTGCCGAAGTAGACCTGATATAACAAGAGGTTTTGTATCCGCTTCATGTAGAAGCTTTCTTCTATGTTCATTGCAAAGCCCTGGTGATACCCAAAGGTATCCAGTGGACGCCCAACTCCATATGGATTGCCCAGAGAAGGTGTGGTTGTCCCATCCCTGGAGGTGACCAAGGCCAGGCTGGATGAGGGTTTGAGCAACCTGATCCAGTGGGAGGTGTCCCTGCCCCTGGCAGGGCGTGGAACTGGATGGGCTTTGAGGTATCTTCCAATCTGAAGTCTTCCATGATTCTATGACTCTATGACACAAGTTCCATAATGTGGTGCTTGAAAGGTCCAGAGTGGAAGAGGAGACACTGATGGCAGTTAGTGTGAGCAGAATATGAGTTGACTGGTCTTGCAGCGAGTGGTACAAGGGCTATTTTGGAGCCACAAAGATTTTCTATGAATCAAAACATTACAGATGGTAAGGTAAAGGCTGGAAAACACTTTTAAGATCATAAACCCAACAGTACACCAATAAACCATGTCCCTAAGCACAACATCTCCAAAGCTTTTATATCTCTCTAGGGATGTTATATTAGCATTTCCTAAGACACAATCTAGACATCCCCTCTTCTCCAAGCTAAGCAGCATCAAGTCTCTCAACTCTTCACGCTAACCCTTGTTCTCCAGCCCTTTTACCGGCTTTGATGCTGTCCTCTGGATGTGTTTCATCCCCTCAATGTCTTTCTTGTAGTGAGGGGCCCAAAACCGAACCCAGGATGCGTTAAATGGCTTTGTCCTGCATTTACCTACCAGCAGTAAGGCTGTTAGTGTTGCAGGTTCTTATTATCCCATAAGGCCCCTTGGCAATAATTCAATACTTTGTGTAGTTTTACAGTCCACTATCACCTGAGTTTACTGTGCTAAAAAAAAAAAAAAAAAATATTAATGGGTTTATAGTCAGGAACTGTGGTGGGTTGATCCTGGATGGACACCATTTATCTACCAAAACCACTCTGTCACTGCCTCTCCTCAGCTGGACAGGGGGGAGAATATATAGTTTTGTGCTCATGGGTTGAGATAAGGACAGACAATGATTACTCACCAATTACCATCATGCACAAAACAGACTCGATTTGGGCGTATTAGTTTAATTTATTACCAGTCAGATGGGAGCAGGTTAATGAGAAATAAAACCAATCCTTAAAGATCTTCTCCCCACTCCTTTCTTCTTTTCAGGCTTAATTTTACTCCCACTTTTCTCTACCTCCTCATTCCCAAAGGTGCAGGAGGATGGGAATGGAGGTTGCAGCCTGTTCATCACACATTGTCTCAGCCACTCTTTCTTTCTCAGGGAGAGGACTCCTCACATTCTTTCCGTGTTCATTGTAGGGTCTCTCCCATTGAAGACAGTCCTCCATGAACTTCTCCGATGTGGTCCCTTCACAGACTGCAGTTCTTCACTAACTCCTCCAGCGTGAGTGCCTTCCATGAGGTGCAGTCCTTCAGGAACAGCCTGGTGCAGCATGAGTCCTCCATGGGCTCACAAGTCCAGTCAGGAAATTTGCTCCACTGTGGGCTCCTCTCTCCATGGGTCTACAGGTCCTGCCAGGAGCCTGCTCCAGTACATGCTTCCCACAGGGTCACAACTTCCTTTGGGCCGGCTCCATGGACCGCAGGTAGATCTCTGCTCCACCACCAACCTCCATGGGCTGCATGTAGGTATCTGCTCCTCCATCAACCTCCAGCTACCAAAACCAATGACGATGAGAGCAAAGTCCATTGGATAAAAAAGTACAACCATATTAGGAGGTTATGATTCCTACCCAGGTCATATAAACAATTTAGCAGTCGTACTCTAATAAACCGTTGTGAAATTTGTCATTTCAAAGCCAGATTCATATAATAAAGACCTCACATCACATAGCTGAGGAATTATGTTCAAGCTCTGTCTCCACAATGACCGTCTGGGTGCCTAAGTACCGAGGGTACCGTGACTTCTTTTGGCTGCTCTTTTCATGTTGATGAATGAGCCAAACAAGGTCTTTAATAACTTGCCTCTGGAATGGTATTTTAATTAGAATCTAGAAAGTCAGAGAGGGGGGAAAATAATATAATAACTATGGGATAATCTGTGCTCTTCTTTAGGAACCTGTGGATTCATGGCACTCATTACAGATCAAAGAACTTAATTCATAGAATTACAGAACCATAGAATCATATACTCATGGACCACAAAATCATAGACTAGTTTGGGTGTGAAGGGACCTTAAAGATCTTCTCCCAAGTGACAGGTGGTAGGACAAGAGGGAACGGCCTCAAATTGTGATAGAGCAAGTTCAGATTGGACATCAGGAAAAACTTCTTCAGTGGCAAAGGCTGCCCAGGGTGATGGTGGAGTCCACATCCCTGGAGGTCTTTAAAAGATGGAGAGATGAGTGTTCATGGATCTAGTTTAGTAGTGGGCAGGTACAGTTGGAGTTGTTGATGTCAAAGGTCATTTCCAACCAAATAATTCTATGATTTTTCAGTCACCCAGCTTCAACCCCCTGCCATGGGTAGGAACACCTCCCACTGGATCAGGTTGCTCTAAGCCCCATCCAGCCTGGCCTTGAACACCTCCATGGACGGGACAGCTATGATTTCGCTGGGCAGCTTGGGCCAGGCCTCCCTACCTTTAGTGTGAAGAATTTCTTCCTGATGTCTAGTCTAAATCTTCACCCTTCCAATTTCAAGCTACTTCCCCTCATCCTGTCACTCCAGGCTCTTGGAGAAAAGCCTGGAGCTTTCCTGGAGTCCCTTTCAGTACTGGAATCTGCTCTAAGGTCTCCCTGGAGCCTTCCCTTCTCCAGGCTGAACAGCACCAACTCTCTCAGCCTGGCCTCGTACGGGAGGTTCTCCAGTCCTTTGATCATCACCGTGGCCTCCTCTGGACCTTTTCCAACAGTTCCATATAATCTGTACATCCTTGTTTGTGAAATACAGAAGAAGTTAAAGAGTCAGCATATGTCAGTGTGAGCAGCAATCTGTTACGGTAATGATTTCACTGCTTGCTGCACTACAGAGGGTTGTGCTGTAACACAGCTCGTTATAACGAATGTACTTTATTTTGTTCAGCCAGTGATGGTATAAAATATTTGGCTAATGTTTGCATTGTCTGCCATCTGTGTGGTCAGCAAGGTTGTCCAAAAACATCTGAAATGTCACCGCTTCAAACACGGCCTTAATTGAAAATAAATCAGACAGATCTTTTTTATTAATCAAATACCAGCTGATTAATGCAACGTGTTTTGATATGAAATAACTGCTGCCTTACACTGTGCTTTTGCATGGAGTTTCTTCGTCTGCCCACGGGTGGCTGCTGACTGCAGCACAGCTCAGGCGGCACGAAGTAGTGGTGTGAAGGCTGACTCTGACCCCAAAAAGGCTTTTAAATACATCAGAAAATTATGGAATCACAGAATTGTGGCGTGGTTTGGGTTGGAAGGGACCTCAAAGCCAATCCAGTTCCACCCCCTGCCATGAGCAGGAACATCTCCCACTGGATCGGTTGTCAGTACCCAATTGGCAGCCCAGCGCATCAGCTAAGAGGAACACAACACTGCTCCCTGGACCACCAGTGTTGTTAATGCCTCTCTCTGGGTGCTAAGGGATCTTCTAACCTTTTGGTGACCCTTGGTTTGGAGGTCTCTATATATTCTCCTGACTTTGCATGCATCTCTGAGACAATCCCCTCTAAACAAGCAATAAATAAACATGTTCTTCCAGCAACGCCATGGTAAGATGAGAATCTAAGGTCATTTAGGGCTGAAACAGAGCCAGATGTATCCCAGTATCCTGTTCTTGACCTGACCAGTGATGAATTTTTAGGGTAAGTTAAGGATAATAAGAGACTTCCAGCTCCCTGGACCCAGTAGGTTGGTGGCTGTGCTGGAGGCTGTATGGTGGTTGGTGCTACTAAATGTAGCATCCACACATCTGCCAACCCCTTTTCCACCAACTCACTAATGCTTTTTGGCCTCCTCCACATCCTTCAGCTACTAAAAATCTCAGTATATTATCTCCATAAAGTCAGCGGTGGGAGCCCTGTGGCCAACATCTGATGTCAGGGCTCTGCTGAATTATACGAGCTGTACAAAGCAAAGTAAGCAAATGTCCTGACGAGTGTGCAACATGCTGGGTGAGAAGAGGCATTGTGGAGGAGTGAACGGATCATTACCTGTCTTAAAGCATAAGGAACACAGGCTTTATGTTTTGACCTGGGTCACAGGGAGCTATGGCAGAGCCAGGAACATAAACACATCTCCTAAATCTCAGTATTGTTCCTTTTCAGAAAATCTTTGTGGTTTACAACATTTAATAAAAGAGATTCTTTTACCACAACATTTTTGGAGGTCAACTGCCTCTTCTGATCTTATTTCTTCACATTTCTAATTAAATTACCATGAATTCCCTTCAGTTTTCAAAGGGAGGGATCAGGAACCATCGCTTTTATGATCTGGCTAATACCTGTAAATATCAGCTGTTGCCCAGTTCCTATGTGAAGTAATAGGTGGAAAGAGGAAGACACTATAAAACACTTTTTACTTAAAGGCAAAAAGCAGTAAATGATTTCTATGTACTTTGAAACCTGAGTGGGTTTTCCTAAGGCTATAACTTTCTTCTTTTTTTTTTTTCAAAGAACCCATCAGAGGTTCCCATTTTATCAGTTCATAATCTTTGGGTTTTTTAAATGCTAGGTTTGGGGAGGTTTTTTTATTTCTTTGGTCCTCAAATTCTCCATGCTTGCAGAACAGGTATCCCTGCAGAGCAAGAAAGCCTTGCATGGCATAAAGCCCCTTAATGTCTTTCCTGTGTCACCTCTAGGCAAGGAGACCTAAAGGGCATTACATGGGGTACGATACTGACTCTGGGGACACTGGAGCTGTGTCCATCTCTGTGCAGTGCCCTTACTGGCCCCAGCACTGCAAAAAAGCATTGCCTTAAACAAAGTACACAACCCTCATTGGGAAGAATTTCTTCCTAAAATCTCATCTCAATCTCCCCTTTTTCAGCTTCAAACAGATCCCCCTCATCTTATCCCCACACTCCCTGATCAAGAGACCCTCTCCAGCTTTCCTGGAGCCCCTTTCAGCACTGGAAGCTGCTTTAAGGTCTCCTTGAGCCTTCTCTTCCCCAACTCTCTCAGCCTGTCCTCTTAGCAGAGGTGCTCCAGCCCTCAGATCATCTTCATGTGCTTCTCTGGAACGCTTCCAGCAGATCCACCTCCTTCTTACAATATGGAACAGAAAGCATCCCATATTTCAGCTGTAGTTATACCAACTGGTATAAAGGACCACCCCATATAATACAAGTAATTAATTTATCTCATTGTGAGGTACATGTTGCATTCTGAGCTACATGGTATAAAGTGAAAGACAAGTTGCTAAAACATGTCGGAAGAGGTTAATGTGGAACAATAATTTGCTCTAATATTTTTCCAGCTTTAAATAAACTGTAAGCACAGTTTAACAGTTGCAGAGCTCTTAAAACCAGTCCAGCTTTTTGAATAAATGACAAATATTATAAGCATGTCTTCAAAAGGAATTTACAAAATGGAGAAGTCCAGAACACAAAGTACATCCTCATTTTCTGGTAGAATATTCTGCTGCTTTTAGAACATTGACCAGGAAGCAAGGCAGTACCTTAAACAGATTTAAACCGATTAATAAAGACACGGTAAGAGCCGTTCCAGAATGGCAGATGAATAATGTGTATTTCACCAATCTACATGATGCATCAGTTTTGAGGCTTTGTATGATATTAAAGTCACTGGCCTCTTATTACAAAAATAAAGAAATCAAAACGGGACCAAATGCATAGCAAAATGTGTTTTGGAAATGCAGTTAAATGAAAAACACAGAATCACAGAATCACAGAATCACAGAATAACCAGGTTGGAACAGACCCACCAGATCATTGAGCCCAATCATTCCTGTCAAACACTAACCCATGTCCCTCAGCACCTTGTCCACCCGTGCCTTAAACACCTCCAGGGAAGGTGAATCAACCACCTCCCTGGGCAGCCTGTTCCGGTGCCCAATGACCCTATCTGTGAAAAATTTTTTGAGGTCTTGATGATATGAAATGGTTATGTGGACAGAAAATGAAGAAAAACATCAGATATTCCTTCTCCTCTACCTGGAAATACCAAGAGCTGTCTGCAGCTCTCGGCTGGTCTTGCTTGGCTGACATGAGCAAGACAGCTGCTCATGGGAATTAGGCTTGAAATGTAGGTCTACAAAAAGCTTAAGCATATTCTTATTTAGTCTTGTGCATAAGGACCAAGTAATAGACTGGGTGTTGCTAGCTTGGATTAACATGGTGAACTTTCTCCACACTCTTCTTAAATGCAAGTTTTCAACGTGATGTGGCAGCAAAACAATTACAATCGTTCCAGTCTAACTTGGAGCAGGACAGGAATGCTCTCCCACAATGCAGCTCTGATTTCAGGGCACAAAGTGCCTTGTTTCCATTGCTGCACAATGTATTCCCTGAGGGAAATTAACTGAGTGTAAGCCACAGAGATCAAAAATTGAGAGGAAAAGCAACAGAAATCATAGAATCATAGAATCATGGAATGGTTTGGGTTAGAAGGGAACTTAAAATCCATTCAGTTCTACCCCTTGCCATGGGCAGGAACACCTCCCACTGGATCCGGTTGCTTCAAGTCCCATTCAATGGCTTTGGACACCTCCAGGGATGGGGCAGCCACCTCTTCCCTGGGCAACCTGTGCCAGGGCCTCCCCACCCTCACAGGAAAACATTTATCTCTAATATATAATCAAGATCAAATGATGCTGGATTGAAAGAAAATTATTGGTTGTATGGTTTGAATGAAGTTCTCCTGGAGGGACAGGCTTTGGCTGTCACTACAACAGTTATTTCATTAGCACATTATGATGGAGACATGAAGGAAGTGTTTGTTAAAATAATGCAAAGAAAATCCTTGTAGCAACAACAATTAACATATCAGTCATTTCTTTTCTGTTATGTTCAACAAGTTGAATGCCATTTGAGTTTGGGTCCATGTTGACTCACCTGTGAGGATTTCTGTTTCAGTTTTGATACCAGTTCTCCCCGTATAGAGCTCCAAAACTGTGAAGAGTTTCACTTCCTGGAACTCTATCAAAAGTCAAATCAAATTAGTCTGTGAGCCACTGTTGTGGTACAACATCAGCCAAAAAGCAATTGTGTTTGCAAAGCCCTCTGCCTTTCCTGCTCTTCAGTTTTTATTTCAAATCTATTTAAGGAGCAAGAAAAGCAAAGACCTTGCTTGGAAATGCCGGTGGAAATGGAAATGCCTGCTCTTGCTTAGGCTATACTATCTTTTGTTTTCATCTGATAACTTGCTATGAATAGCCTCATTGACTCTGAAATCAACAATTTCATTCATTAAACAATTCAATAGGAGGTTGTAGTGAGGTGGGACTTGGTCTTTTCTCCCTCATAGTCAGTGACAGGACAAGGCAAAATGGCCTTAAGATGCCAGGGGAGATTTAGGTTGCATATTAGGAGGAATTTCTTTACTGAAAGGGTTTTCATGCCCTTGCAGAGGCTGCCCAGGGAGGTGGTGGAGTCCCTGTCCCTGGAGGGGTTTAAAAGATGAGTAGATGTCATTATGTGGGGACATGGTGTTGTGGCAGACTTAGCAGGGCTGGATCGATGGTTGGACTTGATGATCTCAAAGGTCTTTTCCAACTAAAACCATTCTGTGATTCTCTAAATGAAATTAACTTTTATTTTCTAAATCTAATAGCATGGACAGACACAGAAGTCATGGGAAACCAAAGATCTTCGGGCAATCACCTGCTAATCATGTCAGTGTGCCCTGCAGGTCAGAGTTGTCAGTTCTGGACACAAAAACAATCCTTCAGTCTCCATCAGGATGACTCAGACAGAGGACAGTGTTGCTGGGAAGCTGCCTCTGCAGACAGCGGCACAGTGGGAAACCAAGTCTCTCCAAACTGCCAGGAGGACAGCATGAGATACTTGAGGATGTTCTGCCTGGAAATGACAAGGCTCCAGGTGGGTCTCAGAGCAGCTTCCAGTACTGAAAGAGGCTCCAGGAAAGATGGGGAGGGGCTTTTTACAAGGGACTAGAGTTATAGGATGACAGGGAATGGCTTTAAATTGGAAGGGGGAAGATTTAGATTAGACATTGAAAGAAATCGTTCACAATTAGGGTGAGGAGGCCCTGGCCCAGGTTGCCCAGAGCAGTGTTGGCTGCCCCGTCCCTGGAGGTGTTCAAGACCAGGTTGGATGGGGCTTTGGGCAACCTGATCCAGTGGGAGGCGTCCCTGCCCGTGGCAAGGGGTTGGAATGGACTGGGCTTTGAGGTTCCTTCCAACACAAAACATTTGATACTTACATAATTCTATGAAACTGAGGTTTTGGTAGTTGGTGGTGGTTGGACTCTCCAGTCATGTTACAGTTGGATGTTTAAAATCAGGGATGATAGCAGAGTGGAAGTAAAAGTTCAGCAGCTGCAGAGCATCACAGGTGAATCAATGCACCTGCAAAAGTGATTTAAGCACCCAGGTGTTAAAGAAAAATTGAACATCTTACCACCTCTGTTCATGATGTTCATTTTGCCTGATCCTCTATGTTGACATCATAATTTATTTAGAGTGATATTTTGAAGCCTTGAATTGGATATTTCTTGAAGGATGTTCTGACCCTCTTATCATCCAGTGTTTTCCTGCTCTGCCTTCCCTTGTACCTATGGTTTGGTTTTATGCTGCAGGCTTAGTGAAGTTCTCACCATTCCCTGAGCACTGGTGTTAGCAGAAACAGCGGACAAATCATAGAATCGCTTGGTTGGGAAAGAGCTTTGAGATCATAAAGTCCAACCGTATCTGTCCACTACTAAACCAGATCCCTGAGCACCTCATCCATTGCCTTTTAAACCCCTCCAGGGATGGGGACTCCACCACCTCCCTGGGCAGCCTGGGCCAGGGCCTGAGAAACTTTTCAGGAAAGAAATTTTTCCTGATGTCCAATCTGAACCCACCCTGGGGCAACTTGAAGCCATTTCCTCTCATCCTGTCTCCTGTCACTTGTGCAAAGAGACCAGCACACACAACCTCCTTCCAGTCAGTTGTAGACAGCAATAACGTCTCACCTCAGCCTCCTCACCTCCAGGCTGAACACCTCCAGGTCCCTCAGCCTCTCATTTTCTCCAGCCCCTTCCCAGCTCCATTCCCTTCTCTGAACACACTCCAGCCTCTCAATGTCCTTGGAGTGAGGGGCCCAAAACTGAACCCAGGATTCAATGTGCAGCCTTACCAAAGCCCAGTACAGAGGCACAATCCCTTCCCTGGTCCTCCTGGCCACACTGTTTCTGATACAGACCAGGATGCTGTTGACGTTCTTGGCCATTTGGGCCACTGCTGGCTCATATTCAGCTGCTGTCAACCAACACTCAAGGTCCTCCTCCTTGAGGCAGCTTTCCAGCTGCTCTTCCCACAGCCTTGAGCTGCATGGGGTTGTGACCCAGGGGCAGATCCTGGCACTTGGCCTTGTTGAACTTTATCCTGTTGGTCTCAGGCCATGGATCCAGCCTGTCCAGATCCCTCTGTAGAGCCTCCCTACCCTCCAGCAGACCAACACTTCCACTCAGATTCTTGTTATTCATGAACTTACTAAGGGCACAAGATGATGTGTTGCTTTGCACAAGAAATTAGTGGTAAGAACTGATTAATGCTTTCCCAGCAGATATTGAATCCGATTCAGATTTCAGACCAATTTTACAATCGTGTTCCTCTAGTGAGATTGATGGAGCTGCTTCTGATTTACCCTGAGGTCCATCCCCTTAATAGAAATGAACTGACTAACAGAAATATGGTCAGATTAAAAACCAGACAACGTGATTTATCAGTTACTTTTTTTCATAGACACTGCTTTTATGTTTCTCATTTGATGTTCCATCTTGTCTAGCATTTCATTTGTGGCCTTATTTCTGAGTGGTCTTTCTATTGACCTAAGGGTTTTGCTCCTTACTGCATTAATCAGACGACATTTCTCACAGCCTATTTTAGCAGCATTCCTTTAATCTGAATGACTTGTCTCACTTTGCCAAAATAAAAGGGCTCATTCTATAAAATTTTCAGCAAAACCATTAATAGATGTTGTATCTTGCAGTACTTATTCTTTACAGAATCATAGAATCATGGAATGCTTCGAGTCGGAAGGGACCTCAAAGCCCATTCAGTTCCAACCCCCTGACATAAGCAGGGATACCTCCCACTGGATGAGTTGGCTCCAAGCCCCATCCACACAGAATCACAGAATCACAGAATCACAGAATAACCAGGTTGGAAGAGACCCACTGGATCGTCGAGTCCAACCATTCCCACCAATCCCTAAATCATGCTCCTAAACACCTCATCTACCCTAACCTTAAACACCTCCAGGGACAGTGACTCAACCACCTCCCTTGGCAGACCGTTCCAATGCCTAACCACCCTCTCCGTGAAGAATTTCTTCCTAATCTCAAGCCTAAATCTCCCTGGCAGAGCTTGAGGCCATCCAACGTGGCTATGAACATCTCCAGGGATGGGGAGCCACCAGTGCTCTGGGCAACCTGGGCCAGTGTTTCACTACCCTCATAGTAAACAGTTTCTTCCTAATGTCTAATCTAAATCTCCCCCTTCCAATTTAAAACCATTCCCCTTCATCCTATCCCTGCCCTCCCTGATCAAGAGCCTCTCCCCAGCTTTCCTGAGCCCCTTTCAGTACTAAAAGCTGCTCTAAGGTCTCCCTGGAGCCTTCTCCAGGCTGAACAACCCCGACTCTCAGCCTGTCCTCATGCAGAGGTGTTCCATCCTTTGCATCACATTTGCGGGCCTCAAATAATGCCCTCTTTTTTGTTAGTGTTGTGGGTTTGGGGGTTCTTTTTACTTAAGAACTTTAAAAGTCATCTTTAAATCTGCCACTTGTATCCTGTTGGACTTCTACCCCTCCTAACAATGTTCACAACAATAATTGGGCTGTTTCAATTCTCACTTTGTGTGAGGCTGCTCGGCTTGCACTGCTCTGGATCTGCGGGTCTTTCAAGACTCAGGTGTGAAAAACATTTTCCAAAAATAAAGTGAAAACCTGCATCAATCAACACTCCAGAATGAATGTTGGCAGAATTATATCAGGGAGAAGCAGGAAACTTTCTCATAGAGAACATGGTCAAAACTATCAGATAATCACAGAATCACAGAATCGCTTGGTTCGAAAAGACCTTTGAGTTCAACTGTACCTGTCCACTGCTGAACCAGATCCCTCAACACCTCATCTGCCCAGCTTTTAAACCCCTCCAGGGATGGGGACTCCACCACCTGCCTGGGCAGCCTCTACCAGGGCCTGAGAACTGTTTTGACAAAGAATTCTTTCCTGATGTCCAGTCGGAACCTGCCCTGGCACAACTTGGAGTCATTTCCTTTCACCCTATTACCTGTCACTGGGTAGAAGAGACAAATACTCACCTTGCTACATCCTCCTTTCAGGTAGTTGTATTCAATGATAAAGACAAGGAGATAAAAGAGCTCTAAACTGCAGAGATGATTTATCCAAACCCAAGTATTCCTTGGAGCTTCAACTTTAATCCATTCTCTTATTTTTGGGGGGAGTCATTTCAGCGCAGTGGATTTGAGCTCAGTTCCCAAAGGATTTTTATAACCAACTCCTACCCCATGCTCCAAGTAACGGGTCTGTAGTTGAGACCTGACCAGTCCAAAGCTGGAAAACATTGGTGGTAGTGAGCTGATGCTGATCAGAGCATCCCATAACTCTGCACAGAGTTTTATCTGCACTGTCAGTTTTATTATTTCATTGTGACTTCAGGACTTGAGCCCTTAAGTCAAGTCCACGCTTATAGCTGGTGCTGAGGCTTTTGAATTGCATATGTTTGTCTAAGGAAGCTCCCCTAGAATGAAGTGGGTGATTTCACTTCTTTATGTTTCTCATCTCCCAGTGGACAAGTGAGCTTTTAAAACATTCATAGCATAAATGATGAGCCAGAAAATCAATTCACAGTGGTATTTTCACATCCCAGCCTAAATGTTCCAGGAAGATTCTCACATTCATAAACATTGGAACTGGGAGGAACCACCAGGATGGGCACCTCTGGGCAGCAAACAGGTGGAGAAACTGTGACAGTGATTGCTGTGGACTGCTCTACTCTGAGTTTGGATCTGAGTGGGTTCTAGGTAGACTGAGATGAGATCTTAGGAAGAAATGTTTTACTGTGAGGGTGAGGAGGCCCTGGCTCAGAGCAGGGATGGCTGCTCCATCCCCGGAGGTGTTGAAGGCCAGGTTGGATGGGGCTTGGAGCAACCTGATCCATTGGGAGGTGTCCCTGCCCATGTCAGGGGGGCTGGAACTGGATTGGTTTTGAGGTCCTTTCAAATCCAAACCATTCTATGATGCTATTCTATGATTCTATGATTCTGAAGAGTTTTCTGGGCTTGGTTAGGAGACTGTGAATGTTTGTTTACAACCCTTTCTGAGCAATTCCAAGATCCTCATTTAAAAAAAAAAAAAAAAAAGAAGAAGAAAACCAGATTAGGATAACTAGTACCTCTTCTCCTATTGCAGCCCTTCTGGCTTTTATTTATAGTCATTGGATTTAGAGCCCTGAATTAAACAGCTGCTCAGGAAAAGGAATGGTTTTGCCCCTTTGTGGATCCTTTATACATTGTGCACAAGCTAACTCCTAACTTTATTTTAAGCAACTGAATGCATTTCATGTCTTTCTCTGTAAAGGACCCTCTGAGAGCAGCTCTGTGCAGACATTTCTATTCTCCTTTCAGTGTGCAGATGCCCAAACTGGACCCAGGGTTAACCAATGGTCTCAGGAATGCTCTACACAGAGTGCATATTGTAACCCACATTCTTGGTCCCTTAGTCATGCACATGAAGACCTCGCTGCCCTTTCTTCTCCCTCCCCTCCTTGCACAGAATATTTGCTTTGATACAAGCAGTGTTTCCTATGGACATGGAAGACGGCGCTTGGGGTGAGGAGGAACTCACCTGCACTTACAGGCTTTCCCTTCAGCTGCCTGATCTCTGCATTTCACAGCTTTAAGACATCGTTTAACAATGAAAAGCATTACCAGGAAACCCATACACTTTCCCTTTAGTGGTCTCCTTTCATCCTTGTCTCACAATAAGAAGACAGATGTAGTTCTCTGCGATGACATGGTTTGCTCTATCCAACCAGATCTTCAGAGGAAGGAAAAAAAAAAACAGTGTAGAAGCTAGAAGCTTTAATATTAAAATATGGATTTTCAGGGCTACAGGAACATAACTGAGTGGTTAATTTTTTTATATAATGATTATTCCTGCATCTCTTCCAGGCATCTCCTGCACAGCTTTCAGGGAAAGCACAGATCTGGCTTCCACATCTTTCAAAATAGTCATTATTTTTGCCCTTTTCAGCATCACCTCATAAAAATAAATTATAGGAATTAAAATTGGGAAGGTGGTGGTTTAATTTCTCAAAAGTGAAATAATCACTCAGGCTTATGGAAATTGGGTTGTCCAAAAGGAAATGGGGAATATAAAATGTGAATATCAGATGTTTGGAAGGAAGTCATGGTGCCAGCAGTTTTGGTCTAATCCTGGGGGCTCCTCCTCCACAGCACAGCGCCTGCTGAGCCTAAACCCCACACTGGCAAGGGGGAATCACATCTCCATCATGATGTGTGGCTGAACCATGTACCATAAAATTGGACTTCAAAAAGCATGGAAAAGAATACCTGTTTCATATCCAGGAGGATCCCTAGGGTGCCCTGGGTGTCCTTCTGGGATACGGAATCATAGAGCCTTTTGGGTTGGAAGGGAACTTAAAGTCCATCAGAATCCACCTCCCTCCCATAGGCTGGGACATCATCCACTGGATCAGATGGAGCCCCTTTCAGTACTGGAAGCTGCTCTAGTGCCTCCTCTTCTCCAGGCTGCACAACACCAACTCTCTCAGCCTGTCCCCATATGGGATGTGCTCCATGATCAGATCATCTCTGTGGCCTCTTCTGGATGCACTCCAATAGATCCACGTCCTTCCCATGCTAAATACTCCAGAACTGCATACAGGACCCCAGGTAATGTCTCACCAGAGCAGAATAGAGAGAGAGAATCCCCTCCCTTGCCCTGCTGGTCTCACTGCTTTGGATGCAGCCAAGGATACGATTTGGCTTTCTGGGCTTTGAGAGCCCATGAGCAGCTCATTTTGAGCTTCTCATCCACCTAAGTCCTTCTCTTCAGGGCTGCTCTTAGTCCATTCTTCCGCCAGCCTGTGTTTGTGCTTGGGATTACCTGGATCCATGTGCAGCACTTTCCCCTTGGCCTTTCAAGTGGCCTTTGCATTGCAGGGGCAGATCTTCCAAGGGTGAAAATCAGTGTGGGTGTGATTGAGTCGGTGCAGCTCTATGGGTTTGTACCCATGCTGTATGTGGCCGTTCGCGAAGGACATTCACAGACTTATCTTGTTTTGCCTGTTCCTGCATTGAATTAGCTTGATTATTCATGAAACAAAAGCCAACGGTAATGAATGAAATTCATGCACCACACATTTTGCTGCCTAATAACAATAATGGCTTAAAAAATTAGAATTGACTTAGCTTGTGAAGGACTTTGTGTTGTCACTGTGATGCTTTTCCTTGCAAAATTCCCACTTTGATGTTGAGTGCAAAATCTCATATTAGATAGAAACATATGAGATGCTCCCGGCAGGCTCTTTGTCATCCTTGCCAGGAGAGGAGGGCTGAATTCTGGGCTCTCAGAGCTCAGGGCATTTTGAAATGTGCAGCTCGTTTTCTTCATGGAGTCGTTCAATATTCAAAACTAGGTTTGTAAAAAATGTGCTAAGAAATATTATATTGAGGTGTTTCCAAGGGACAAGAAAGAAGGAAACCTCCATACTCTGAAATAACTTAGAATCACAGAATCACTTGGTTAGAAAAGACCTTTGAGATCATCAACTCCAATCATACCTGTCCACCACTAAACCAGATCCCTGAGCACCTCATCCACCCGTCTTTTAAACTCCTCCAGGCATGGGGACTCCACCACCTCCCTGGGCAGCCGCTGCCAAGGCTTGAGAACCCTTTCTGTGAAGAAATTTTTTCTGATGTCTGATCTGAACCTGCCCTGTCACAGCTCGAGGCTTTACTCTTGTCCTCTCACCTGTCACATGGGAGAAGAGACCAGCACCCACCTCACCACAACCTCCTCTCACGCAGTTGTAGCCAGTGATAAGGTCTCCCCTCAGCCTCCTTTTCATCAAGCTAACTTGTTACTAGAATGTAAAATACTGCATCATTAAGAGAAGAGCACAACACATCTCCCCTGCTTTCTTCTAGGTCCCAATTCATCACATAATTACTCTTGAGTAAAACATGTGCCAAACTTTCTGCATGTGCTTCTGTGCCTGGCTGAATACAGATGGACTTAATCATGTGCTTGTACACTTTGCTCAGCAGGTTTCTTAATTAGAGAAGTTGTTTAAAAAAAAAGTCCTATGGTGATAGCTTTTCCATTCTTTCCTCAGGAACCAATGTCCTTTAAAACCAGGGATCTGCAATTGCATCTCAGCAGGTTACAAAATATTAATTAAAGCCACACTCATGCAAACAATCCTTCTTTACCAATGAACCCAAGGGGAGAGAAATCCAGGCACAGTGAACTGCTTGTTTATCTGAGCATAAGTTCTTCTGTAAAACATTTTTTAAAAAGTGATGGGATCATGAAACCAATGTCATGACGAATTCACTGTCCTGTGTCCTCATTCCTATGGCACCATCAACACAAGTTCAGTGAAGCACTGAACAATGAGAGGCTTTGAGCTCCCTGATCCAGTGGGAGGTGTCCCTGCCCATGGCAGAAGGTGGAACTGGATGAGATTTGAAGTTCCTTCCAACTCAAACCACTCTATGCTAAGCAAAGATAAGTGTTCAACATCATGCAGAAGCATATGATAGACTTATTATAGCATTTTTTTAACAGCAGGTTTACATTTAAGTGCTTCACAGCATGTTTTCTTCCCATGAACAGGGCTATCTGTGCATCACATACACACATGCGTATTTTGCCATCACCCAAGCTAAAGCTATACATGTATTGAAAATAATGGCTTTACTGACTCGAGCTTATGCTTAAATTAAGGTAATTTCTTTAAAATCACTCTCTAAATTCAATCGAAAGACCACAATCTTTCTTTTCTCTTGTTACCACTGACAACCCTTCAGCTCCTTCTCCAAAGAGAAGAGAAAAGCTGAGTATCACTGAGGGACCATTGGAGCTGGAAATCCGACTACTTTCCTGGATAGGTGGCAAGCAGCAGGACATTTGCTATGAAATGGGGAATGAAAATTACTTCTAAAATCTGAATATAAGGGGACTCATAATAACTTTATAATAAGAATGTATTTTTAGAATAGTAGCAGCTTAGATTTGATTCAGTTATTGGAAAAATTGTGAGAGGAGAGGAGAGGAGAGGAGAGGAGAGGAGAGGAGAGGAGAGGAGAGGAGAGGAGAGGAGAGGAGAGGAGAGGAGAGGAGAGGAGAGGAGAGGAGAGGAGAGGAGAGGAGAGGAGAGGAGAGGAGAGTTGAAGTAATCACCATTGCTCCTGCCAAGCTCCAGAGTGCAGTTTGAGTTTCCATTTGCTACTATAAAGTATATAATTTTTGTAGGCAGTTTTGATATACATTTGGATTTCTTGAGCGATCTGTGGAATTCGATGGCGCATGGGTAAAAAAGAGAGAAGAGCACATTGTAGGTCCATAAAAACAAATAGACAAGAAGTGTACGTGGATAATATCTGTATTTATCCTTTCTAAGAGAGTCGAAATAGTTTTAATTCCATCCAAAGGAGTGTTTTGGAGATTATCAAAACATTTCACTATTATTGACACGTTTCAGCTTTATCAAAATGAGGGAGCTGCAATGATTCATTTTGACTCCTTTCTTTAGAAACGGTGTCAGAATTGACATGTTCCCACAAAATATTTTGATCTTTGCTGAACAATACAGTTCAGCTACAAAAGCTTTCAGGAGAAAACATCTTCTCCCTGAAATGCAGACTCTTGGATCTTCCCACCTGTGCCAAACCCACTGCAAGGGTGAAGGTTCTGGAAGCAGAGGGACACTGGCTGGATGTCCCTTACATGTGGCAGAGCACTGTTCAGGTGTACTCCATCTCCTTCTGCCTGAAAAGCAGTACCTCCGCGTGGAAACAATGGGTTGCTTGTGTTAATCATAGAATGGTTTGGAAGAACCCATAAACACCATCCAGTTCAACCCTCCTGCAAAAGCAGGGACATCTTCAGCCCGATAAGGTTACTCAGAGCCCCATCCAACCTGACCTTGAAGGTTGTGAGGATTGGGGCATCCACCACCTTTCTGGGTAACTTGGGCTAGTGCCTCACCACCCCCAGTGTAAAAAATTTCTTTCTTAATTCCAGCCTAAATCTCTCCTTCCTCAGTTTAAAACCATTGCTCCTTGTCCTGTCGCAACAGGCCTTGCTAAGAAGTCTGTCCCAGGTATTCCTATAGATCCTCTTTCAGTACTGGAAAGCTTCTCTAAAGCCTCCTCTTCTCCAGGCTGAACAACCCCAACTCTCTTGGCCTGTCCTCATAGCAGAGGTGCTCTAGCCATTGGATCATCTCCGTGGCCTCCTCTGGACCCATTCCAACATCTCTGTGTCCTTCTTACACTGAGGATTCCAGAACGGGACACCACACTCCAGATGCAGTCTCACAAGAGAGGAATAGAGGGGTAGAATCACCTCCCTCACTCTTCTGGCCACACTTCTCTTGACGCATCCCAGGATAAGGTTGTGGATGAATCCAAATGATACTTGTTCCCCAGAGGGGCATGGTCACTCTGGTGGCTGATTGAGATCTGACAACTGATTTAACGTCTCTGATCCCCTTGATGGTTTCTTGCAGTAATAGCTGGACTTGTGGTGATGGTTTATTTTCCAAAGGAGCCCCCAGCTAAACAAGGTGAGGGGCCATGGGACAGTGCAGGATCCCTGTGCGGGCATCCACACGGCATCTGTGTTGTAGAAATGTTAGGATATGGGAATGTGCTGGTGTTTGAGCTGCTCTGGATGTGCAATCACAGCCCTGAGTTGCCACAATCACTGCACTTCTCACTGCAGAAACTCCCAGATCTGTCCCCAAAGGAAGCTCTGCAACAAGTGAGCAACATGTTGAGTAGCATAGTGAGTTTCCTCCTCAAGGGGGGAAATGTTCAGCTGTTTCAAAGGGAAAACCCCAAGGCGGGATCAGCTTTACTCATCTCTGTCCATGATGGCTGGAGACAGGTTTCTCCCCAAAAATCAGTAATAAGAGATGCTGGAAGTTAAAATTAAACCAAAACAAGAGGCTGCAACATATCCTGCTCCTGTGAGGGGTATTCACTGCTTGAATCCATGCTCCCTCTGCTCCCACAGCTTGAGAAGGATCCTCTCCTCCTGGATTTGAGCAGCACCCACTTAACTCCTCTGCCACAGTGACTCAAGTCTAAACGATGAACAAAAGATGAGTGGAGTCTTCAGACACAACCTGTTTGTCATATTCCCTTATAATTGCTGACTTCCTTGGTTTCTGGTGGCAGTGAGATGTAATTATTTCCATTTCATAGGAATGGATCCAATGGGGACACAGGGGAAGGTAAATACAGCAGAAAATAATGAGGCTTCTTTTTTTTTCTCCAAAATAGCAAATGTCTATCATGATTCAGTCAAAAACCTGGTGCAACTTCTCTGATGTCAGAGAAAGTCATCATCTGATGGATCTCTTTGCGTGCCTGACCTGAATTCCATATGAAAGTGCTGGATGTGCTTTCTTTTGAAACTGTTCCCTGTAAACCAAGGAAAGAAACAAATTCATTCACCCATTTGACTTCTCTTTAAGAGTATGGGTTAAAAAGGAGCTTCCAGACATTGAGAATTCCATCCTGTGTGAGTGAGAATCAACGACACATCCCTCATGACCAAAAAAGCCCCAATTTAACCTCCCCTCCCCTCTTTTGTGTCACTTTGGCTGTCCTAAGAGACACATCAGCATTATCAGGCGTAGGCAGCTCTTTAAAAATCTCTGCAGAACTGGGATGGAAGTTAAGAACATTTTATTACTATTTTATGGCCAGCTGTTTTCCAGCCTCTGTCTGACCCTGACTTTGTAAGGAGATTATCTTTGGAGCCCAATGCGGGTTAGGGAAGAAGAGTCTATTTATATTATATTCAATTTTACATCCTTGAAATTATGCTGAAATGAAAATTCTCTTAGATCATTAGAATCACAGAATGGTTTGTGTTGGAAGGGACCTTAAATCCCATCCAGTTCCAACCTCTGCCATTGGCAGGAACATGTCCCACTGGACCAGACTGCTCAAGGTCCAGTCCAGCCTGGCCTTGAACACCTCCAGATGCTTTGTTTCAAAATAGTCTGTCCTCTTATGGAGTGGCTGAGGGACCTGGGGTTGTTGTCCTGGAGAACAGGAGGCTGAGGGGAGACCTCATCACACCCTGCAGCTCTCTGAAAGGACACTGCAGTGAGCTGGGCTCTTGATCAGGGTAGTGCAGGGACAGGATGAGGGAGAACAATCTTCCCCTGAAAGAGGGGAAATTTAGATGAGATCTTAGGAAGAAAGGTTTTGCTATGAGGGTGGGGAAGCCCTGTCCCAGGCTGCCCAGAGCACTGGTGGCTGCCCCATCCCTGGAGGTGTTCAAGACCAGGTTGGATGGGATTTTGAGCACCCTGATCCAGTGGGAGGTGTCCCTGCCAATGGCAGGGGGTGGAACTGGATGGGCTTTAAGGTTCCTTCCAACCCAAACCATTCTATGATGAGAGGAAATGGCCTCAAGTGCCAGAAAAACTTTAGATTGGATATTAGGAGAAATTTCTTTACTGAAAGAGTGGTGAAGCACTGGAAGAGGCAGTCTTCATTCCCAAAGGAGTTCAAACAACATGTAGATGTGGCCCGTGGCGACAGTTTAGTCGGCACGGTGATGTTGGCCTGGTGGTTGGACTGGATGAACTTCGAGTTTTTTCCCAACCTTAATGACTCCATAAATCTATGACTCTAAGTTGGTGAGAGGTGCAGAGAAATTGTCACACTGAAAGGAAGGAGTGAGGAGGAAAAACAGTTTTATGGCTTTGAGGAGCTGACAGTCCTGCTCATCAACGAGACAAACAGTGCAGATGCTAAAGGCTTCTTACAGGGTGGGGGCTCGCCCTAGACCAGGCTGCAGTTTGGTCTCCCGCTGACAAGAACAAGTGAGGGCCAAGTTTTCTGTATGAATCAGGTCAAGCAGAAACTTGAAAATGCATTTCCCATCTCTTGGCAGTGCGTCAGCTGCCGGACTAACACCTGTCCTCACTTCACAACTGGAAACTGTCATCTGCTCCTGGAAAAGGTTCTGCTTTTGGCAGCTCCTGTCCCCTGACAAAGATGCTTTTGAAACCTCCTGTAGAGCCCTATTTATAATCTCAACCTGCTTGTGGGAGGGTTGAGTTCCACTGATCATGCATGGATTCAAATGAAAAATCACCAGGTTAGCATTTAGGGCTGTGATTTTTTTTAATCTCTCACAAAGTGCTGCTTCTCCAGCTCTGCAGCTCGATTTGGGCAGTTTTATGATTTAGAAAAGGCCAGAAAATCTCAGCCTCTTTTTTTCTTTTGACGTTAATAACCATACATTCGCTCCTCCACGAATTACAACACAACTAATGTCAATTAGGGACTAAAATCTGTCTCTTTATTTGTTGTGTTCCACAAAAAGCATAAGGATGTGCCAAAATGCTTGGCAACTGCTTGGCTTTTGCAGCAGCCTGTGCTGAAGAACGAGTTAGTCCCCAGCATCCCAGGAGACGAGGTTTGTGTCAGGAATCATATGAGTTACATTTTCCCCCTTTGGAAGATCAAAGAAAGGGCATGGCTAGTGCATCATTACTTGAATTACGCATTTGGAAAACAAATTTGGAGACCTAAAATGCAGCTCCTGGGGAGACCCAGGTCTATGCCACACCTGAGGGTCTGTGTTGGCCAGGAATGACGTGGTGGCAAGCAATGAGATGTGTGAGTGACTGTTCAGAGCTATCCTCGTCCACCAGAAAAGGTCCTCAGAAGAGGGAGATGAATGTGAGGGAGGAGGATGGAGACAATAGCTCCGCATGTTCTTCAGGTTGGAATATTTTCATTTCAGCTCATTATTTCGCCAATAAAACTCAAGTTCAAGTGAGAAGTTGACTTGGTTAAAGGATGTTCAAGGCCAGGTTGGATGAGGCTTTGAGCAACCTGCCCAATGGGAGATGCTGTGGAATTGGATGGGTTTTGAGGTCCCTTCCAACCCAAACCATTCTAGGATTCCCTTGTTTGAGACTTAAACCAAAAACTCAAGAGGGTCCACGCAGTGAACAATCAAACACAAATATTACTTCACCATAAATTTTTACCAAGAGACATCATTTACTTGCTTGTACAGCTAACACCAAGAACTTTTGGAGATTTTTTTCAATTAATCAGTGCCTGGGCTGAGGAAGATGTCATTCACAATCAGAGCCTGACTGATATCTCTCTGGTTGTCTTGATTCCACTGTCTTTTTTTTTTTCCCAGAAAGATGCCCTGCAGAGATCAGCGTGTGGTTTTATAGCCAGGTAGAAGCAATCTATCAGGGGCAATAGCCAGGTTCAGAATTAGGAAGTTTTCTGTGGCTCCCTATCTCCACAAGGCTGTGAAAGGGCATGCTGAGATTGTTCTTCAATAGGAAAGAAAGCAATAGTTCCAGGCCAAACTCACTCTTCCATAAAAAAGAAGTTAAATAAAGTCCAAAAGTGACTGTCCTCGATTTGTTTCCATAGTAATCATAGAATGGTCTGGCTTCAAAGGGGTCATGAATGACATTCAGTCCAACCCCCCTGCCTTGGGCAGGGACACCTCCCACTGGATCAAGTTGCTCCAAGCCCCATCCAATCTGGCCTTGAACATCTCAGTGGAGGGGGCAGCCACCACTGCTCTGAGCAACCTGGGCCAGTGTTTCACCTCCTCAGCATAAAAAAATTCTTCCTAATATCTAGTCTAAACCTCTCCTCTTTTAGTCTAAAACCATTACTCCTTGTCCTACTGCTACATGGCCTGGTAAACGTTTTTCCCCTGGGAGGTGTCCCTGCCCGTGTGGGAGGGATGGGGTTGAATGAGACCAAGCCAAAGCATTCGATGGTTCAATATCCCAGGGGTGTACAGCTCTGCCTGCTGTCAAGCCAGGCATGGATGTTGTCCCCAGCCAGGAGACAAACACTGTATTACTTCATCTTTAAAAACACCTAGAGTAACCTGGCCAGTTAGAAACACACACCTATATACACATAGAATCATAGAATAGTTTGAGCTAAAAATGACCTTTAAAGGTCATCTAGTGCAATACACCTGCAATGAGCAGATAAGGCTGCTCAAAGCTTCATCCAACCTGACCTTGAATGTTTCCAGGGATGGGGCATCCACCACCTCTCTGGGCAATCTGGGCCAGTGTTTCACCATCCTCTCATTATAAAAAAATGCACGCACTATTTTCCCATCCTGCAAAACAGACACAGCAGGGCGACTCACAAGCACTAAAGAATCACAGAAGCATGGAATGGTTTGGGTTGGAAGGGATCTTAAAGCGCATCCAGTTCCACCCCCTGCCATGGGCAGGGACACCTCCCACTGGATGAGGCTGCTCGAAGCCCCATCCAACCTGGCCTTGAACATCTCCAGGAAGTGGGCAGCCACCATTTTTCTTGGAATGTAAAATCTTAGGAAAAACTGTGAATGGGCAAACTTCCAATATCCAGTGTTGGGTTTTTTTTGTTTCTTTGTTTGTCTGTGTGTTTGTTTGTTAACTTAAGTTAATTAAAGTGTAAGCTACGAAGGACAATGAAGTCCAAGGAAATAAGAGCTTGGCAGGCATTATGGTAGTAGAAGGGGTTGTCTCTTCATCCCATGCAAGCAGCTCCTACCACAATGCAGGTTCCTAGGGTCTCCAGCATCAGGAGTGATGCTCAGCAGCATCAGAGACCACCAGGGCTGGAGGGCTGTGAGGCTGCAGAAAGCAATGGTGCCTGATGACAGTAATGCCTTTTCATTATCCTGAAAGCTTAGGTAATGAATTCAAAACCCAAAGAAGGTTAAACAGGATTAGAAGCATTCTTCTCTTCCAAATGCAGCTAAGAATAATCAAATTGTTATTCAAACCAGGGAGTGGGTAGTGTTTAATATATCAAGCATGCCCTTCGTGAGGGTTTTTACCTCCCACATGCACTAATCTTTTGGCTGTCAGGCTCTTCTCCATGACAGCGTCCAAGGTGGGATGTGGGAGATCTCACTCCTTGGGGACAGGGTCTGCCACCAGCACGGCAGAGCTGGAGGCCCGAGGAGGAAAGGAAAAAGTGGATGCAGCACATATGGGGCAGCAAGAAATTTGCTCCAATGTATAAAAAAAAATTATATTCACTGTGTTTCTGTTGTCTTGAATACAAGGAGCTTTTCATCTGTTTGTTACATCCATGTACAAGATGCATCTCGCATCCTCCTGTGCCCTGCTGTGCTTTGAGAAAGCTACAATGAGAGGAAACAACCATTTCCAAACCTGCCTTCCCATTCCAAAAAAACCCTCATCTGGTGTATTCTGTCCAGTTCTGGAATCCTCAACATAAGGAGATGGAGCTGGTGGAATGGATCCAGAGGAGAGCTGCAAAGATGACCAAAGGTCTGGAGCACAAAATAAAGGCTTGTAGTGATAGGATGAGGGGCAATGGATATAAACGGGAAAAGGCCAGATTTAGACTAGAGATAAGGAGGAACTTCTGCACAATGAGAGTGATGAGGCACTGGAACAGGTTGCCCAGGGAAGTTGCAGCTGCCCTCTCCCTGGAGGTGTTCAAAGCCAGGCTGGATGGGGCCTTGGGTAACCTGATCCAGTGGGAGGTGTCCCTGGCCATTGCAGGGGTGTTGGAACGAGATGGTCTTTAAGGTTCTTTCCAACCCAAACTATTCTATGATTCTCTGATTCTCTGATTCTCTGATTCTCTGATTCAAATCAGCACAACAACCAGGCAGCAACTCTGGTTCTCATCTGCCACACTCAGGATATCTTGTGCCTATGACCACTTTGATTTTCATAGAATGAAAACCAGGTTTGGGTTGGAAGGGACCTTGAAGCCCATCTAGTTCCAACGTCCCTTGGTATCACATCTCCATCACAACATGCTGCTGAACCATGTATGTCAAAAATAAGACTTTGAAAACCATGACATGATTCCATGGTTCTTTGAGCACCAGGATCTGCCACTATGCTGCTTCCTTCTCCATGAGACCACCCAGCAACATTGTGTTTTCCCTCTCCCCCAAGGAAAATGAAACCCCCATTGAAATCAAACAGGCTCTGTGAGCTTTCCTGTAGCTGCCATGGCTGAGTAAATAATTTACTTTGTCAGCAGGAGACACTATTGTGCCCCCAATCAATAAGACTGACATAGGTGAGCGTCCCTTCTTATTAAACGCTCCTCATCTGCTGAATTGGAGTCACAAGTCTATTTTACCAACACACATCATCTACATGGCTACATTAACAGTCAATACCTTTCCCCTGTTGTTTGTTAGGTAGATTGGGAGACACCAGGGAGTTTTAAATCTTATTCCCAGCCAGGGAGGGATTTTAATGTCATTACTCACACTGAGATCTTCTCCGCTTTACAAATAGGCCATTGATTTTAATGGGGCAACTTGTAGTGCGAGGCATTATTTAGTGTGATTAAGAGTATTATAATTTGATGACTTCTGTTCATTACCGTAATGGGATGTGCAGATAGCGACAGGATAACTGGGCATTGGCTCCCACTGAAACGAAGAAAGTGTTGTGTGAGATATGGGAAAGGGCAATCTGTTCTCCAGCTCTGGGAGGTATAATTGAAACGAAGGGGATGCTCATGTAGACTGCGTTTGCCTGTATTGCGTGGCTGTTTCTGACTGTGCGCCAGCATTTGCAATTTCCAGAGTCTGGGAAATTTCTGGACTTTTTTTCCATATTTCAACCTCCTGTAGGAAGATTCAAACAAAACAGACTGAGTTTGCTCATTCCCAATTGAGCTACAGCCTCCAGGGCTTTGGTGCTCTTGGTGTGCAATAGATCTCTCCCACTATTGTATGACTATAAAGAGCAAAACTATGGGTTTGGGTTGAAAGGGACCTTAAAGATTATTGAGTTCCAACCTCTCTGTGATGGGCAGGGATTTCCCACTAGATCAGGCTGCCCAAGGCCCCATCCATCCCATTAGGGATGGGGCAGCCACAGCTTCCCTGGGCATCCAAAACCTCCCTGGGATCCCTCAGTAGGGACCTCTCATGCAGCTGTGCCCCCTGCCTGGAGACCATAAGGAGCCTTGTCACCTTCAAAGCCCCTTCCAACCATAGGAATCATGAAGTGAAGAGGAACTTGTGTTCTCTGTCCTGGACAGAGAACAATCTCTTGCCCAAGGATGTCACATGTCACATATTTGAGCAGCTTTGTCTACTGGGAGGTGTCGCTGCCCGTGGCACAGGGGTTGGTCCATCAAAAATGCTGTTGCATCAATAGCTGATACGGCAAGAGAGCAGTCCTTCTGCCTTGCAGAGCTATGGCTTCTGTGGGTACGTTTGTGCACACCGACTTTGGTCCTTGAAGGCAGGTGTTGTGTAGAATCTGGGCCTTCACCATGGTTCATCTGAGGACAACTTGTGCACAGATTTGAAATGCAACCACAGCTCGTGTTTAATTACCCCAGCTCCAGAATTCATTATGGGTTAGAAATTCAAGCCAAGCCCATCAAGAAGTGTTTGAGAGAACACAGGCTGATGTTTAGGCTAGAAGTAAAGTAACACCTTCCAAATCTGATAGCAAACCTGGGGAGGCATGAAGGACATCACCACAATTTACTGCTTATTGGTCACTGCATGGCACTGACCCTGTTGTCTCACTGTCCTTCAGATGCTGTCTGGGCAGTGGTTGGAGGATGTGTGCCAGCATGCAAGGAGTTGATTCTGCAGGTGCCAAAATGCCATCCCATCAGTGTGACATCAGGGTAAACACACTGGGCTGGTAACAGAGGTCAGATGAAACCAGGCAGCTGCAATGCCCCAGCCAGCAGCTCCTGCAAATCCTGCTGCCCGTGGAGTGCACACACTAGGCTGACCCTCCCTTGCTTTAACTATAGGCAATTAACCACGTCATAACATACAGGATGAGAGGACAAGTTATAACAAGCAGGACAAGAAGAAATGGCCTCAGGTTGCTCCAGGGGATGTTTAGAGTGGATATTAGGAAAAATTTCCTTACTGAAAGAGTGGTGAACAATTTGGACAAGGCCGCCCAGGGAATTGGTGGAGTCTCTGTCCCTGGAGGGGTTAAAATAAACACGTACCCACGGCAAAACTGTTCCCCATGCAAAGCTTTTTCCAGTGTACAAAGCAAGAACCAGATGGTGCTACTCTTACTGCAGGCTGAGGAGCTCTGAGTTGTGGTGGGACAGAGCTATCCCATCTGAGCACCCCAGGTACCTCATGTCCCTGTCAGTAACACACTCTGCGGGATACACACCATCCTGGGAACAGCAGCTTCATTCTCAGACCAAAGGTCTGGCTAATCCAATGTCCTGTCCCTGATGGTGGCCAAAAGTGGATGCCCAGGGAAGATAGAAGCACTTCTCCCAACAGACAAGTGACAGGATGAGGGGAAATGACCTCAAGGTGTGCCAGGGAAGGTTTGGATTGGATATAAGGAAGGATTTCTTCACTGACAAAGTATTGAAGCAGTGAAGCCCTGGCAGAGTCTCCATCTCTAGAAGGGTTCAAAAAACCATATGGACGTGGCACCTGGGGACATGGTTTAGTAGACAAGGCAGGGTTGGGCTGATGGTTGCACTGGATGAGCTTAGAGGTCATTTCCAAACGCAGTATTTCTGTGGTTCCATGAAGTTATGATTCCATATCAATATCTACACACACACAAAGATAAGTAGCAGTGGCTGCTGACATTTTGGTTGCAGGAAAGAGTTTTCCCTGGTGGTTATTCCTTCCCTTTGTGCCTTCTTTGGGGAGGTTGCCCTGGGGTAGCCCAGCAGCCAGCTGAGGGACTCTCCAAAATGAGAGCTCTGTGGAGGAGAACATGTCACAGGGGAGAGCATCTGATCTCTCCAAAGAAGAAAGTTTTTTTTGTCCTGGGGGATGAGAGAAGGAATGTAATGAGAATGTGCGAATACAATTAACAAGATAGGTTGTACTGCAGGGAACACGGCCAGAAAACAAGTGTGCAGAGCACCCCTGGTTGCATTAAATGAGGCAAGAAACAGGGGCATTGAATGTTCCTCGCGTCAAATTAAAATCCCCAGGAAGAACAATGATAATTCCTTAATTCATCATTAAACTATCCTAAATATTCCCAGTTCTTCTATTTTCTTCTACATCTAGCAGATTTTTTTGCCATGTTAGCAATCGCATGAGTTATTATAGACTATCTGGAAGCCTTCATTTAAAAATCTCTGTGTAATTACTCCCAGAAATTCCATTTTTCACCATCATGTGTATGGATAGAATCATAGAATCACTTGGTTGGAAAAGACCTTTGAGATCATCAAATCCAACTGTACCCGTCCACTACTAAATCAGATCCCTGGGCACTTCATCCACCCATTCTTTAAACCCTTCCAGAGATGGGGACTCCACTACCTCCCTAGGCAGCCTCTGCCAGGGCCTGAGAACCCTTTTGTTGAAAGAATTTTTCCTGATGTCCAGCCTGAACCATCCCTGGTGCAACTTGAGGCAGGTTCCTCTCATCTTATTGCCTGCCACCTGGGACAAGAGATCAGTGTCCACCGCTGGGATTTGGATTCCTTGAGTTGGAGAAAGAATAAAACAGTTCCTGAAAGCCTTCTTGCATCCTTGCAAGAGGAAAGCAGGATTTCACTCTCTAATTAAGGAGATAGGTTTATGCCTTGTCTCTCCTTTGTGGAAGCAAGGAGGTTTGCAACTTGCTGGAGGAAACGTGGTGGGTGTGAAGCAGAGCAATTTTGAATTCCTGCACAGCAATCCCTTGCTCGCTGCCCTCTTCTCCGGGTGGAGGAGATCATTGCTGTTTGGTGTTTCACCCCCAGTGGAAGGATGTTGTCAATGGTGTCGATGGGCAAAAAGCTGAATATACTGGTGTCAATGGGTGAAAAGCTGAATATGAGCCAACAATGTGTGCTTGCAGTGTGGAAAGCCAACCGTGTCCTGGGCTGCAAGAGAAGGGGGAGCAGCAGGGCGAGGGAGGGGATTCTGCCCATCTACTCCTTTCTGGTGAGACCCCACCTGGAACCCTACTCTCAGTTCTGGAATCCTCAGCCTGGGAAGGACATGGAGCTGTTTGAGCAAGTCCAGAGGAGGCCACAAAGCATCTCTGCTATGAGGACAGGCTGAGAGAGTTAGGATTGTTCAGCCTGGACAAGAGAAGGCTCCAGGGAGACCTTAGAGCAGCTTCCAGAACTGAATGGAAGTAATGCTTTCAAACTAAGGGACAGGAAATTTAGACTGGTTGTAAGGAAGAAATTGTTTATGCTGAGGGTGGGGAGGCCCTGGCCCACGCTGCCCAGAGAAATGGTGGCTGCCCCATCCCTGGAGATGCTCAAGGCCAGGTTGGATGGGGCTCTGAGCAACCTGATGGAGGTAAAGGTGTCCCTACTCCTGCAAGGGGTCTGAACTTGATGACCTGTAAAGGTCCCTTCCAACCCAATGCCTTCTACAATTCTATGTTTTGGAGGCAACTGTGGACCCTCTCCCCAGAGTCATAATTTGTGCAGCCAGGGCTGTTATAAAGCTCTTACCATGAACCCAACCCAAGCAGGCAATCGCATCTTGATGCAATTATAGAGAAACACAGCATTTTCAGGCTTCGAGAAAGCTGCTGTGGACATTTGCAGTGCAAAGTGAAAAGTGCTGTTCTCTCACTTGCTCTTCTCATTTCTGAAGCTTCAGCCTAACTTGATTTATTCCGGTTACTTTGTGGCTCTTCTGCATTTAGAGAAAGAGACTTCTTTTTAAAAGATTCTTTGAAAAGATGTTTTCATCTTTCTTGTCTGGATTGAATTGATATCACGGCTTGTTTGTCCCTGACATTGGTAAACAAACAAATGCATTCTTCTGTTGTTAAATATTAAAAGAGTACCAAGTACAAACCAGATGATTAATGACTTGGATGCTTCCACCTGGCAAACCAAATTACTGAGAATATTGGACAGCACAAACTTCATAATAAATTGATTATTCCATCCCTGCTTAAATGTAGGGTAGAAGGAAAACAAACCCAGATGAGTGGGGAATGAACCAGTCATGCATGGACTCAGACCCTGAGACATCCTTTAGGTCATTTCAAGGGACCACTTGTAAGCGCTGAATATTTCATCAGTGCCAACTGCTGGAGGTGGGAGTGGTGGATGTGTAGTCAAGCCTGATGCAGGAAGGACTGGATGAGCCTCTTTCCTACATGAAGCCAGGAATGAAATTCCCCTTTATTTTGGGGATGGGGCACTTCATTTTGGCTTTTCCTCTGCAAGCACACAACTGGACCCCTTGTCATTCTCTAATCCCCACTGTACACAGCTGAATCCCTTAGTTTAACTGATAACAAAACTCTGCTCCTTGTTGAAGATGGTGTTAGTCCTTATACAAACTGGCTTTTGAAGACCTGAATAAAGACCATCAAGAAGCTTTGTAAACACAGCATATGTTCCGCTTTATTTTGCCACTTCAGAAGAGAGCTGAGACCTCTCTGAACCAGACAGTGAACCACACTAGCCCCTGAGTGTGCACATGTTCAGCTTGATTTTCCCCTCTACTCCGCTCTTGTGAGACCCCACCTGGAGTCCTGTGTCCAGTTCTGGAATCCCCAACACAAGAAGAACATAGATCTGTTGGAATGACTCCAGAGGAGGCCACAGAAATCATTCAAGGGCTGGAGCACCTTTGGTATGAGGACAGGCTGAGAGAGTTGGATTTGTTCAGCTTGGAGAAGAGAAGGCTCCAAGGAGACCTTAGAGCAGCTTCCAGTGCTGAAAGGGGTTCTAGAAAAGCTGGGGAGGGGCTTTTTTATAAGGGCCTGGAATGACAGAAGGAGGAATGCCTTTAGATTGGAAGGGGGAAGATTTGGATTCGATATTAGAAAGAAATTCTTCAGGATAAGGGTGGGGAAGCCCTGATCCAGGTTGCCCAGAGAGGTCATGGCTGCCCCATCCCTGGAGGTGTTCAAGGCCAGGCTGGATGGGGCTTGGAGCAACCTGATCCAGTAGCAGATGTCCTTGCCCATGGCAGGAGCTGGAACTGGATGGGCCTTAAGGTCCCTTCTAACCCAAACCAATCCATGATTCTATGACTTTATATTTTGCTTTGTGCAATCTTCTGTTATTTCTAAATGCTGAACACCAAGATGACAACTACTGAGGGAATACCAGGTTTCCCCCGCATGCGTCGGATCTCAAAAACCTCCAGGAACCTTTTATTTTCTCTCATCTCCAAATATAATGAGTCAGAATGAAATTTCAGAATGACTCGGTTTAATTTGTGGCTCACTGTCCTGCCCACACAGATGGACTCTTCTCTCTGCTAGACACTGAAGTGTTTCTCAGCTCTGTATGACTTCTGCTCACGAGTTACAAAAAGGGCTGGAGAGGACAAACTCCATCCCTGTCCACATTTGACGGTGAGACTGTGGGAGTGGAGTAGCTGTGGATACCACACACATAAATTCAGGCGTAACGGATGAGAAATGGTTGTGTTGCTTTTTCAGTGTTGCTCGTGAGAGTCCCTCCCTTAGCCACTTGGTTACCCTCGGGGTCTGGTATGATCAGCATAGGACCAAAGGGTTTTATTCAGAAACACAGCATATCTGGCTGTTTTCTTTCTCTAAGAGGCAGCTTTGCCATAGTAAAAGATCATAGATTCATAGAATCATAGAATCATTAATGTTGGAAAAGAGCTTTAAGATCATCCAGTTCAAGCATCAGTCCAACGCCACCATGCCTGCTAAATCATGTCCCAAATTCTATAGGGTTTTTGGACCCCTCCAGGATGGATACTCCACCACTGCCCCGGGCAGCCTCTGCTAGTGTTTCACAACACTTCCAGTAAAGAAATGTTTCCTGATATCCAAACTAAACCTTCCCTGGCACAACATTAGGCCATTTCCTCTCTTCCTGTCACTTGTCATTTGGAAGAAGAGCCCAGTGCTCACCTCACCACAACGTCGTTTCAGGGAGCTGCAGGGAGTGATGAGGTCTTTCCTAATCCTTCTTTCCTCCAGGCTGAACAGCCCCAGGACCCTCAACCGCTCCCAGAACCCCTGGGCTCCAGCCCCTTCCCCAGCTCCTTTCCCTTCTCTGGACACGCTCCAGCCCCTCAATGTCATTCTTGTAATGAGGGCCCCAAATCTGAACCCAGGATTCGAGTTTTGGCCTCACCGGTGCCAAATACAGGGTCAAGATTTCTTCCTTGTTCAGATGCTGAGAAGTGGTGAATCCTGGTTGAATATTTCTTACTTTTTAAGCAGATTAATCATTTATTTATTTGTGTAATTGGTTCATCCATGTTAAAAGCAGCCTCAGCTGCCTGGAACCACCCTGCCCCCAGCAAGGGGATATCTAATGGGGTTACCACACACTTGAAGAAGAAGCTCTGAATGAGAGAAGGAGAAAAATAAACAACATTCTTCATTCTGTTTAAGGGAAGGATTATTCAGGAAAAGAAAAAAAAACACAACTGTGAAAGGCTTCAAATAACACTATTTCTCTTTTCCTCTCCTCAAAAATGAAGTTTTTATTGCTTTTTGCAGTCAAGCCTAAGGCAGGTTATGCTATTTGAAAATAAACTGCCATCAACCTCCAGCAAATACAAGTTGTTGTCTCTGGTTTCCTCAAGCCAGCTCTGATTTTTTTTTGCCTTTGTAAATATTTATTTCCCCTAACCAAGCAAGAAGTCCAGTAGGATTCATTTGATTAACCACACCTTTCTGTACAATTCACTGCAGAAAGTCAAGGTGAATTTGTAAGCAGACACACAATGGAAGGGCTCATAGCTTCACAGAGTGAGGCTGGTGGGATTTGGAGAAGCTGGAGAAGTGACTCTGAGTGAATCTCAGGAGGTTCAACAAGGCCAAGTGCAAGGTCCTACACCTGGGTCAGGTCAGTCCATGCTTTCGATACAGGATGAGGGATGATGTGATTGAGAGAAGCCCTGAGGAGAAGGACTTGGGGTGCTGGTTGATGAGAAGCTGGACATGAGCCAGCAATGTGCACTCTTGCAGCCCAGAAACCAACCGTGTCCTGGGCTGCATCCAAAGCAGTGGGATCAGCAGGGCCAAGGAGGGGATTCTGCCTGTCTTCTCCACTCTCATGAGACCTGATCCAGTGGGAGGTTTCCCTGTCCATGGCACGGGGTGGAACTCATTGGGCTTTAAGTTCCTTTCCAACTCAAACCACTCCATTATTCTATGATTTTATCCCATCTCTCACCTTGCCTTGTGCTATGTCTGTACATTTTAGACTCCTAGGGGAGTGAAGCTCCCTTCCCTTTGGGACTGCAGGTGACATTTCATTTAAGGCTGGAAAAGACCCCTAATATCATCCAGTCCAACTGTCAGTCCAATACTACCATGCCTACTAAACCATGCCCCAAAGTGTCACATTTACACATTTATTGAACCCCTCCAGGGATGGAGACACCCTTTCTTTAGCAGCCCCTGCAAGTGGTTCAGCACTCTCTTAGTAAAGGAATTTTTTCCTAATATTCAATATAATCCTCTCCTGGCACAACTTCAGGCAATTTTCTCTCATCCCATCCCTTGTCAGTGACAAGTGGGAGAAGAGACCAACTCAACGCAACCTCCTTTCTGGGAGCTGCAGAGAGTGATAAGGTCTTCTCTCAGCCTTCTCTTCTCCAGGCTAAACAGCCCCAGTTCTTTCAGGAGGGACAGATTGTCCCAGTGTGCCAGGAGCCGCAGCGAAGAGTCCTCTCCAGCAGTCAGAGGTCAGGCTGTGCCAAGAGAAGCTGTTTTCTCTCTTGTTCTTCACAGATTCATAAGAGGTCCTGCTTGTAGCAGCTGGTTCCCTTGAAAAGCCAGTGAAGTGGTGTGTCAGCTGCAACCATACAATCATTCCAGGGATGCTGGCTTGGCCGGTGACCTTGGCTACATCTGAGCCATGTACCTTCCAGAATGCAAATGGATAAGAAGGTGGAGAGAGCTTATATCTCCTACTGCTGCTGTAGACTAAAATGCCTTTTCCTTACTGTGCAGATCTTCACACACCAAGGAGCAACTCTGGACAGAGGCAAATGGCACAAACCAGACCCCTAGACACATGAGGTGCTTTGGAAATAGTTTACAACTGGTTAAAAAGGAGCAACTGTAATCCAATGGTGAGATTCTGCCTTGCAACCTTTAGTTCCCGATTCCTAGGAGCCCACTGGGTGCTGCAGAGGTGCTCAAGCCAGTGGGGAGCAGGAGCAGTAAACTTGCATAGCCCCAGAGATCTGGACCCATGCTGACTCCATCCTTTTAGAAGCATCTCCATTCACGCTCTCTTAGCTTGACTTGTGAGATGATCCTGTTCAGGTTGTGTCACAGGAAGATCAGCTCAATCTTCCCAAAGTAATTATTTTGTTTGCTAGTTCAGGGCAATTTCTTTGTCAGTTGGGTAAAATGATGGCCCAGGTTTGCGCTGCATTGAATCAACTCCTTAGGCAGACTTGGTTGAACGGCTCTGGCCAGTTGTTTTAAAAAGAAAATGAAACCTTCTCTAAAGAAGGCAGGATCTACATAAGCCCACACAGATTTGTTGTTTAAGATCTTCATTTGAAATGTAGTGATAGCAAGAGAAGGGATGGTTTTCAGCTGTGAGAGGGAAGATTGAGATGAGATCTTAGGAAGAAATATTTTGCTGTGAGGGTAGGGAGGCCCTGACCCAGGTTGCTCAGAGAAGTTGTGGCTGCCCCATCCCTGAAGGTGTTCAAGGTCAGGTTGGATGGGGCTTGGAGCAACCTGACACAGTGAGAGGTGTCCCTCCTCATGACAGTGGGTGGAACTAGGGGGGGCTTTAAAGTCCTTTCTAACCCAAACCATTCTTTGATTCTAGGATTCTGTGATTTGCAGGCGAATAATTGAATCTGCATCTTTTCATAATGGGATTGTATTTGCAGTTTGATGGCAGCTATAAATCAATACATACTTTCCCAGAAAGCAGCAGGAGTTTGCTTCGGAAAGGTAACAAGATTAGTTAAGAAGTTAAATACCATTATATGTGGAATTGTGGCAAATCGTTTGCGCCATGGTCTCTTGATTAGCCTTATTACTCAAACTGCCACAATTCATAGCCAAGTTCTCTTTGCGTCATCTATTACAACAGGTCTTCTTCCACCAGCACAGTGGGACTGTTCTTCTTCTCAGCCCTGACTTGAGAAAGCCTGCTAAGAATCTGGGGAGACCAGCTGATGTTGCCCAGAGAGATGGTCAATGACTTGTCCCTGGAGATGTTCAGCACCAGGATGGATGCTTCTTTGAGCAACCTGATCCAGTGGATCCAAACAATTCTGTGATTCTATGATTCTAAGCTACCATGTCTCTTTGTGATCAGAGGGTACGTTTTCTCCATACCCTGGCTTGAAGTTTTGTGATTCTGTTCTACACGGTTTCAGAACAATTTGTGGTCCTCATGTCGTTTCTTCTATAAGTGACACTGAACATGACCATGGTCTGTTTACTAACATTAATGCCAGATATTGTTTTAAAGACCTTGTTCCTTCAGACATTTCTCTTAACATGAAGAAATAAATCAGATTAAAAGGGTAAAAGGCATGCTGGGCTGACTCCATTGCTCCTAAAGTCAACACAACTAATTCCATCAGCTTCCTTGTGGTTTCCAGCTCTCCCAGAAGTTATGTTGACATTGAGAAGAGGAGGCTGAAGGGAGACCTTATTACTGTCTACAACAGCCTGAAAGGTGGTTGTAGCAAGGTGGGTGTAGGTTTCTTTGCCCAGGTGACAGGCAATAGGATGAGAGGAAATGGCCTCAAGCTGCACCAGGGGAGGTTCAGATTGGTTCAGGAGAAACTTCATTGAAATTGTTCTCATGCCCTGGCAGAGGCTGCCCATGGAGGTGGTGGCGTCCCCATTCCTGGAAGTGTTTAAAAGATGGGTGGATGAGGTGCTTAATGATATGATTTCATAGTGAACAGGTACAGTTGGGCTTGATGATCATAGAATCATAGAATAACCAGGTTGGAAGGGACCCACTGGGTCATCGAGTCCAACCATTCCTATCAAACGCTAAACCACGTCCTTTAGCACCTCATCCGCCCGTCCCTTAAACACCTCCAGGGAAGGTGAATCATCCACCTCCCTGGGCAGCCTCTGCCAGTGCCCAATGACCCTTTCTGTGAAAAATTTTTTCCTTATGTCCTGCCTAAACCTCCCCTGGTGGAACTTGAGGCCATTCCCTCTTGTCCTGTCCCCTGCAAATTGGAAGAAAAGGCCAGCACCCTCCTCTCCACAACCTCCTTTCAGGTAATTGTAGAGAGCAATGAGGTCTCCCCTCAGCCTCCTCTTCTCCAGGCTAAACAACCCCAGCTCTCTCAGCCTCTTTGATCTCTTTGATCTCAAAGGTCTTTCCCAAACTAAGGATCCTATGGTTCTATGATCCTTTAAGTGACTTTTTGAGGCTTGGAGAACCCTGATCCCGTGGGACGTGTGCCTGGCCATGGCAGGGGAGTGGGACTGAATGAGCTTTAAGGTCCCTTCCAACCTAAACCATTCTATGATTCTATAACTTAGGAACATGTATCCTCCTGACAGTAGCTGACAGTGAGGTGCCTACATCTCACTGGCTTTGGAGGTACTTCAGTAATGACTGTAGTCCCTTCACGAAAAATGTGATATGGACTTTATTTCAACACATTCCTGTATGTAGCACCTTCTCCTTGGCTCTTTGTTTGTTATCTCTGTCTGTTTTCTCTGCTATTTCCCAACAGTGGTTTGGGTTTCTCCTTTCAGCCAAAAAAACCCATTCACAGCTGGCAGGGAAGCCAGTCACCAGCAGCTGGATCACCTTATCCACAATCACCCACAGCTCTGACCCAGGGATTTGTCCCTGCAGAGAAGGCAGAGCCACTTCTGGCTCACAGCCCATGGTGAGCAGCTTTCTCCCTTATAAACCACTCAGGGGCCTTGTGAGCGAGCTGGCAGGGCAAGGAGACAGTGTGATGGATAACTAAACAGTGGCAAGATCACACCATTAATGATCTCAAGCTCTTTTGACATGGTAAGCTGACATGTCCATAAATACTGCTCAGGCTAGTGCCAAGGGCTCTGTATTTCTCCAAGCTGTTCAAGTATTCATCTGCTTTTCTTCTCACATGCAGGAACCAGACCTGCAAGTGCTTTTAGCTAAAAAATCATTGCATGCGTGTAGAGTTTCCTGGAGCCAAAGAGCTGCAGTCAATAAGTGGAATCTCTGCGAGAAGTCAAGTTAGAAAAGGAAAAAGAAAAACCCGAGTTATTCAAGGGCTGCTTCTGTTCCATAGCTGTGACATGCAACTGGTACATGGGTTGTTGACAATTACAAATCCCTTCCTTGCAGAAGAGAAAATGCAAAACTAAGTGGTTTTGGGGTTGCCAAGTTGCTTTGGAGCCTCACATGAGACTCTGCTTCTCAGTATGGCTGGCAGTCTCCTGTTGCAGACACCCAGGCTGTTTTTGTGAGATCTCTGGTCCTCTGGTTAAATTAGTGGGTTTAGGAAAGAGCACAAACCCAGAAACATGGATCAGAAGGCAGTTTTTATTTAATTCTGTTCTGAAAAATGAAGTCTATATTTTCTGTGCAAAACTGAGGATTTGACGCTGTGTGGCTCCAGTGTTAGTATCATAGAGTGGTTTGGGTTGGAAGGGACTTCAAAGCCCAGCCAGTTCCACCCTCTGCCATGGGCAGGGACACCTCCCACTGGATCAGGGGCTTCAAGCCCCATCCAACCTGGCCTGGAAGACCTCCAGGGACGGGGCAGCCACCTCTGCTCTGTGCAACCTGCCCCATGTCCGGAAAAACTCAAGGTCTCTCTCAGCCTGTCCTCATACAGAAGGTGCTCCAGCCCTTGGATCTTCTCTGTAGTTTGCTCTGAACTCACTCCAACAGATCCGTGTCCTTCCTGAGCTGAATCCATTTTCAGGTACCTGTGCAACAACCTGCTTTAGACGTGTGTCATCAGTACAACCCTACCAACTGTAGAGCAGGCTGGAGCAGTTCAGTGGCTTTAATATTCAGGTGTTTAATGAGATGTCCAATTAAGCTGCATCATGGCCATTTTGTGCTGCCATTTATCAGAGAAACCCAGTGGAGTTAAGTGCCTGACTCATTAGGATGTCAACATAGAGATTCTCAGTGTTTTTAAAACATAAAGAAAGAAGAAACTTAATTTCTTTACACAGTTCTGATGGAGAACATAGGATTAAAAAGAGTAGAACATAGAGGTCAAGTGTAGTGCAGCACTGCATGCAGAGCGAAGGTGAGGAGGCAGGGATTGTTTCATGCAAGACGGGTGAAGATGTTGGCCTCTGCAATTGGCATCTCTCCAGACCAAGCCAGATGCCATTTCAAGTCTCGAAGAGAAGTTAACAGGATTAAAACTCGCTTCGCTAAATCTCAGCTGGTTCAGAAATGTACCCACCACCTTGAAAACAAGCTGGTGTCAGAGGGGTTCATGCTGTGCAATGAAAGCTTTGCACGGCTACAGCAATTGCAGCATCAAGTTGGAAGATCATCCACTTTCAATCCCCCCCCCACGGGCAGGGACACCTCCCACTGGATCAGGGGCTCCAAGCCCCATCCAACCTGGCCTTGAACATCTCCAGGGATGGGGCAGCCACCACTGCTCTGGGCAACCTGTGCCAGGGCCTCCCCACCCTCACAGCAAAACATTTCTTCCTGAGATCTCATCTCAAGCTCCCCTCTTGCAGCTGAAAACTGTTCTCCACTTGTCTTATCCCTGCGCTCCCTCCAGCCTATATTTGATCATGCTTTCATGAGTGTTGTGTCAGCACGAGCAATTTCATGTGTGATTGGTTTTTGGAAGTGTGTTGAACACTATCCATTCTCAGACCTCATTTATTCACTATGAGGTTCATGTCATAAAATGCCAATTATCTCTTTTGAATTATAAAGGCTGAATCTCCCAGTACACTTGTTCCTCCAGGTAGAACAGACTTCAGTGAGAGCATCTTGCTGAGATTTTTCCCTCCCAGACATTGTTTTCCTCCCTCCTAACCCAGTAAATCATCTGTTGTGATCTTAAACCACTTCCTAGGCTTCGAGTTCTAATCTTTTATTGACTGAAGCACTGCTAATGGTTCTTAGGACAGTAATAAATATGTGTTCTCTAGATTGGCTCTAATTTATTGCAGAAAGTATAAACCTCAGGTTGGTGATGAAATCTCAGATCTGTATGCAGTTATTGGGGTTTTTTTATGTTAATACTCCAAAATATTAATGTGAGCAGGCTATGGTTGGTGAAACAGAAATGAGTTCTGTTCAGTTATGAGTAAAGATACATTTTTATAGTGTACAGCAGATTACAACTAAGTTATTGCTGTTTAAAGAGAATTCAAAGCCCAGCTGTGTGCGTTCAGGCTAAAAGATACCTGCACCCATACCTGGCTTCTCTTGAGGACGGGTGCTCAAAATTCCTGCCCAGAGCAGTGGTGGCTGCCCCATCCCTGCAGGTGTTCAAGGTTAGGTTGGATGGGGCTTGGAACAACCTGATCCAGTGGGAGGTGTCCCTGCCCAGGCCAGGAGGTGAAACTGGATGGGTTTGAGGTGCTCCAAAGGTGACACAGTTGCATTAACTCTGTATGTTTAATGTCTAGTACTATTAAGTCTAAATTAAATAATGAGTTTAGATTATTCTAAAATTAATGTTTATACCTATTGTCTTTATAGTAATAAGACATTAAAAAAAATTAACCCCCTGAACGGGAAAAGTGAGAGGTTCATTCCAGCACATGGATATAATGTTCTCCATTGTCCTGCCTTCAATTATGAAGTTCAAACAGTGGCAGCAAAGTCATCATTCGTAGAATCATAGAGTCATTTGGGTAGGAAAAGACCTTTAAGATCATCAAGTCCAACAGTTAACCCAACACTGCCCAGCCCACCACCAAACCTTGTCTTTAAGCACCATATCTCCATGTCTTTTAGTTACCTCAAGGGATGGTGACTCCACCACTTCCCTGGGCAGCCTCTGCCGGTGCTTCACCACCTTTTTGGGTAAGAACAAATAGTTTAATTGGGAGAGGAAGAAAAGCTGAGGAAGTTATTCACAACTCTACATGTATTAAACACACAGTACTGGTATTTCAGGCTGATTTCTTTCTCAGCATCAGCTCTGAACATCATTTCATCCAAAATCATTTCCATCTGCAAATTCCAGATTGAGAATTTCCCCCAAACCACTCTATTTTTGTCTGCATGTGCATGCATGCACGGCTTCAGAAGTGTAATATCGCCCTAGGATCTTGCCAGTCTCTGCAGAGGATGCAGGACCATTTCCAGAGGTCCCTCAGCAAGGTCAGATCTCCACATGGCAACATGGGGACAACTTTACCCACCCAATGGGCCAGATGCCTCTGGGTAAGGGAGGAAGAAACCCCTGAGGGGATATTGATGGAATAAATATCTACTAATCTATTTTTCCATGTTTTTGTTTGCTTGTTTGTTTTCCTTTGTTTTTGCAGATCTCTTCATTCCTTTCAGGTTGTCTCACACAGACTCTGTGAAGCCCGACCTTCAACATGCTCCTGATGTGGACAATGTGTCTGCTGGAGAAGGTTCCCTGCTGCCACACTCTCCTGCTGCTGGCAGGAGTGAGTGATGTGACATTATTTCCCCATCTTCTGGAAAATAAGATTTATCTCTGGGCAGAAGCACAGATCTGAGTTCTGTCTTCCCAGAGCACCTCAAAAGGCATCAGACAATGTTAAATCTCTTGGCTATTTAAGCAAATACCAGGGAAATAATTGCTGGCAATTCACTGACAGCTTGCAACAAGCTTCCCATGAAGTTCTGCAATAAAACAAGCAACTGATGCACAGAAAACATGACAAAAACATTGTATTTATAATGCCACTTTTTTTTTCTTTCTTGCTCTAACTTATATTTAAATGTATTGAATAAATGCATCTAAATAAGATTTCCACTGTAACACTGGATGCTATGAGCTGATGTCTCAACTTACTGATTTATTTTAGCATAAATCTGCTCTACAGGTGAGTTTGCTGGCTCCTGCCAGGGATGGGGCAATCCAGCCCTGGCCCAGGTTGCCCAGGGAAGCTGTGGCTGCCTCATCCCTGGAGGTGTTCAAGGACAGGCTGGATGGGGCCTGGAGCCCCTGATCCAGTGGGAAGTGTCCTTGCCCATGGCAGAGGGTGCAACAGGATGGGTTTTAAGGTCCCTTCCAACCCAACCCATTCCATGATTCTATACAGAAGATGTCTCAGCCCTTTACAAACCTTGGCAACAAATGGTCTGAGATGTTTCCAGCTGGTGACACATCTGTGGATTGGAAAATCTGCCTCTCATGAGACTCAAATCCAGCACAGAGTGAGGGCTGGGACTGTTTGCAATCAGAGAAATGCACTGTCTTGCACAGGAAAATGTGGTGATAAATCTAATAATGAAGTATTTTCAAGAGCGTCCGAGAGGCAGCCTCTTCCTCCAAGCCTCTTGTGCCCTGTGGCTGGGCTCTGGTCTCCTACTTGCTCCAGCTGTAGCAGCTCTAAAATTAGCTCAGCAATAAACACTACTCCATCCGGGATTTTAAATGTCATTCACCGAATGCTCTGATCCTCCTGCACGCCTGAGCTCTCTGTCTGATGGGGATTCAGTCGTTTAGGTAGAACCTGAGCAGCATTATTTACTCACAAATGTCACTAACAACCTGTTAAGAGCTTTCAGTCCTATGTACAGGAAACACTACCAGCCTCACCAGGTCTCTGTTGCACAGATCAAGAATAAAATCTACAATCAGCTGAAGCCAATGGAGTGTGAAAACCTAGCAGGAAGCAGCATCACAGAATCATAGAGTCATTAAGGTTGGAAAAGGCTTCTAAGATCATCCAGTCCAACTCTCAGCCCAGCACCACTGTGCCTTCTAAATCATGTCACAAACTACTAAGTCTACATGTTTTTTGAACCCCTCCAGGGATGGAGAATCCACCACTGCCCTGGGCAACTTCTGACAGGGTTTCACCCCTCTGTCAGTAAAGAAGTTTTTCCCAATACCCAATCAAAACCTTCCCTGTAGCATCATCAGGCAATTTCCTCTTGTCCTATCACTTGTTACTTGGGAGAAAACCCAGCACCCACCTCACCACAACCTCCTTTCTGGGAGCTGCAGAGAGCTATGAGGTCTTCCCTCAGCCTCCTCTTCTCCAGATTAAACAGCCCCAGGTCCCTCAGTTGCTCTCCAGTCCCTTCACCAGCTTCATTGCCCTCCTCTAGACAGGCTCCAGCAAATCAATGCCCCTCCTGTATTGAGGGACCCTTTTCTGAAGTCCACAAAAGCGTTTGCTTTATCCTCATTACTATGAGGAACCAAAATAGGTCCCATTGATGAACTTTACAGAACAGAGCTCGCACATTCTCAACCCAACTTTCTAACAGAAGCAGCCCAGCGTGAATGGGAGCTCTGGAAGGATAAGGAGCTCCTCAAGTGCTGTGTTCTACAAAACAGTACATTGAAACATCTCTTCTGCATAAAGAGATCCTTATGGGGATGAGAAAAACAATTATGATGCTAATATTCTCTAATTAGCAGGAAAGCGACTAACATTGCTGTCAGAGAGGACACCAGAAAAGGGTGTAAATGTTGTGCTCAGTGCTACAGCTACTGTAGAAAAGGTCTTCTCTTTTAAAAAAAGAGTCCAAAACTGAGAATCAAAAGGGGGAAAAATACATCGGTTAGAGAGATGTGACATCCCAGAGGAGGGAAAGACAGGATTTTGGGGGATGCAAAGCTGTCTCACATAGCTGCAGTTTAAAAAGAGCCCTGAAAAAGCATGCCAGGTCTGGAGGCCCCTCTGGAGCAGCTCTTCTCTGCTTTGCCACAAGACTGGGAGACTCCCCTGTAAAAGAGAAATCTTTTTGAAACCTAGTTCATGTCACTCATTGTTTTCTGGCCTCAACAGGACACCTTCCACACCACAGCTCCTTGCCAGAATTGAAATGCAGCTCCACTCTGGGCTCCGGCAGGGACCCACCTCTGTCTGCACTTTCCACTTCCAGCCCCTTCCATCAATTTTTTTCAGTGCAGATGTGCTCACAGCCCAGAAACCAACCATGTCCTGGGCTGCATGCAAAGCAGTGGGACCAGCAGGGTGAGGGAGGGGATTCTGCCCCTCTAGTTGGCTCTCCTGAGACACCACTTGGAGCCCTGTGTCCTTTTCTGGAATCCCCAACGTGAGGAGATGAAACTGTTTGAGTGAGTCCACAGGAGGCCATGGAGATGATCCAAGGCCTGGAGAACCTCTGCTCCGAAGACAGGCTGAGAGAGTTGGGTTTGCTCAGCCTGGAGAAGAGAAGGTCTGCTGACCAGTCACCAGAGCTGGTGACTTCCATTCGCAGCTTGCGATGTACGGCATCCAAATCTCACAGAGCTGCAGCACAACAAAATTTGTGTTATAAGCCCCTTCTAGGAATAAAAATATTCTGCATTATAATCTGCTAATCCTTGTTCCTCATCCTTCAATTTAGGGAAGCAAATACCTTTTAAAAAAATAAACAAAATATTTCATGCCGTAACTCCAGTTTAATCTGGAAAATTGTTATTCTGGGATCTGAAAGAGAATTATTGCAAAACACAGGAATCTTTACCAAGAGGACTTCAAAAGGTCATCTGTTGGAAGCAGGACTGCAGGCTGGGACCCAGCTGCCAGGAGGACAGAGAGCAGTCCCTGTGGTACATACAGGCTTTCTATAACCACACTGTGAGCCGCAGGTGAAGCAAAAACAGAAGCAAAGGTTATAAAAAAAACCAAACCAAACCAAACCAAACAGGAAAGTAGGTGTTTAAAATAAACTATCAGTGAGGAGAGCTGGTTTGGGATAACCATCCTAAGTAATGGAAACTTGCTCCATCTTTGGATATCTTCAGACACCGTATCCTGGGCTGCATCCAAAGAAGTGTGGCCAACAGGGCAACAGATTGGATTCTCCCCCTCTACTCCACTCCCATGAGGCCCCACCTGGAGCCCTGAGGCCAGTGCGTGAATCCCCAGCATAAGAAGGAGATAGAATTGTTGGAATGAGTCCAGAGGAGGCCACAGAGATCATCCGAGGGCTGGACCACCTCTGTTATGAGGACGGGCTGAGAGAGTTGGGGTTGTTCAGCCTGGAGAAGAGAAGGCTCCAGAGAGATCTTAAAGCAGCTTCCAGCACTGAAAGGGGCTGCAGGAAAGCTGGGGATTGTTGCTTTTTCCAAGGATCTGGAGTTACAGGACGAGGGGGAATGGTTTCAAATTAGAAGGATGAAGATTTAGGTTAGACATTAGGAAGAAATTTTTCAGTATGAGGGTGGGGAGGTCCTGGCCCAGGCTGCCCATAGCAGTGGTGGCTGGAGGTGTTGAACACCCCCTGGATGGGGCTTGGAGCAACCTGCTCCAGTGGGAGGTGTCCCTGCCCATGGCAAGAGATTGGAACTGGGCGGGCTTTAATTTCCCTTCCCACTCAGACTAAGCCATGATTCTATGATGTGCTTTATTGCAGGTTTGGTTCCATGTTAAGAGTTGGGTAGTAGATCTTCTCAATATTTAAGAGTTGCTTCTCAAAGTTCTAATATTCCTAGAAAACAGGTAATGAAATTTAACCCTGACCTTTCTCTATTTTCTTTGTGATTGAAGAAAAGAAAGCAAGCAAGCCAGGCATGCACATTTGCATGGGCAATTATGCCCCCTAATTTGCTGCTGTAATTATGATGAGAGCACATTAAAATCATGTAATTGCATGCGTAATGGATAATTAGGTATATATGTGGATACAATCTGATAGCTGGCACATTTAACTGTGGCAGGAGTGTAAATATTTTGCACAAAGGTTTTCATAGGCTTAACTAGTCCTGCTCGTGCAAAGTCCTTGGTGTCCTACACAACACCACCATATATATAGTAGCTATTGAATCACAGAATCATAGAATGGTTTGGGTTTCAGCCCTCCTGCCAAGGGCAGGGACACCTCCCACTATGTCACGGTGCTCCAAGTCCCATCCAATCTGGCCTTGAACACCTTCAGGGATGGGGCAGCCACCACTGCTCTGGGCAACTTGGGCCAGGGCCTCCCCATCCTCACAGCAAAGTATTTCTGCCTAAGATCTCATCTCAAACTTCCCTATCTCAGCTGAAATCCATTCCCCTCATCCTATCTCTGCACTCCGTGGCCAAGAGCCCTTCCCCAGCTTTCCTGGAGACACTTTCAGCACTGGAAGCTGCTCTAAGATCTGCCCGCAGCCTTCTCTTCTCCAAGCTGAAGAACTCGAACTCTCCCAGTCTTTTCTTATATGGGAGATGCTCCAGCCATTGGATCATCTTCGTTGCCTCCTCTGGACTCACTGCAACAGCTTCAAATCCTTCCTGTGCCAAGGGTTCCAGAACGGGACTCAGGGCTCCAGGTGGGGTCTCACCAGAGCGGAGCAGTAGTCCCACTGCTTTGGATGCAGCCCAGGCCATGGTTGGCTTTCTGGGATGTAAGCCTACATTGCTGGCTCATGTTGAGCTTCTCATCCTTGCATTTGTTCACAAAGGAACAAAATGCTGCGTTTCCTCCATGCAAAAGTCTGCCTCTATGGAAGGAAGGCTGATGATTTTGCCTCTTCTTGGAAATGGTGTGGCTAAGGTGACTTGTGGTGAGTTTGGTCAATCAGCTGTGAGCAGTGCAGGGCAACCTCTGGCTGCTGGATCACACGGAGATAAGTGCTCGCAAATACTGATATTAAAAGGTTATTTATCAGCATGAAAGATTATTTGTAGAGCCTCTTTATTTATTTATTCTGGAGGATTGTCAAGTCTGCATTATCTGTTGTTTATCTGTAATTAGGCCAAAACAAGGTTTGCTTCGTTCATGTTCTTGTTTCACCCATATTTTAAAGTGTCACGTTAATATCCTGTAATTATTGAGTACTTTGCAGATCAAGTCAGTTTTGAAACGCTTTAGAAATCCAATTAATGCAAAACCTGAGAATACCTCTTGCTGTGGGATGCCTCAAGCATGAGGTCCCTTCAAACCCAAACCCTTTTATGTTTCCATGATATGAGAGCTGGCTCCTCTCAGTAATTGCTTTCCCTACCTACCTGATCTGTCCAGGTGCAGCAAGCTCACCTCATCCCCTATCCAGCTCTGTCCATCTTCGACTCTGCTCCTAGCCACCACCTTGAAACACAAAAATCTTGTTGTCCTTACCTCTCCAGTAAGATTTACCCTTGCTGGGCCAAAACTCTGAGACTTATAGCCAGCTTATTTCCAGGAGATCATGATCAGCAGGTTCAAAATAAAGAGCTGGTCCCTGCTAGGACCACCTCCGACATCCACTCCCCAGCTAGAATGATATTTCAAAGTGGAATTTGTCTTATTGTCTGTTCAGTTTGACCCTGCCATGAGAAGGCTATGATGGCTTTTCTCTGCAGATAATGTGATGCCACCTTGATGCCCTTGGTAGAAATTACTGGGTGCTTGTTCACAGCCAGACTGAGGAACCACCACAGCCTTAGCTGTGACTAAGCTGTCTTTACTCATCAGAGTGAGGCAATAAAGGGCTTGGGGAAGTCTTAGTCTCTTCTGCAGCTTGGTTGAGGGCAAAGCCAATTAGCCCTCTGAGAATGACTTTAACAACTCAAACCTGCTCATCAGCTTTGTCATTTTGTCATTGTCATGAATAGAGCAGGTCACTGTGCTATTGTTAGGGCAGGCTGACCCCTTGCTCGCTGTCCCTCTAGGGACCAGATGAGCTAGTTGCTGTAGAGATGTTGCACAATAGCTTGTCTCAATTCTCTAATTAAACTTTGCTGAGTGCAAAGATTCCAAGGGAAATAAAACATATGAATCGAAACAGAAGAAGCAATGAAAAGACAGAATTATGGAGGTTTTAGAAAGAGCTGTTCAGTTATGGCTGTGATTTTTGTAATGCCATCTATAGCGAGTAATTTTGTCATTGTACTCTTCATCATCACTTTAAGTAACCTATTTATAGGATAATGAGATATAATAATCCCAATAGTTCAGAGCACTAGAAGACCCTAATGGATTTTCATCTAGGATTCATGTCTTCCTCATCCTAAGAGTCAGGTGAAGGACTGGGAATACAGGAAATTTCCTTAATGGGTACTTGGTTTCCTCTCTTTCCTAATGGTTCTTCTGTGAAGATGACAACCCTGCTATCACAGAATCACAGAATCACAGAATGACCAGGTTGGAAGAGACCCACTGGATCGTCGAGTCCAACCATTCCCACCAATCCCTAAATCATGCTCCTAAGCACCTCATCCACCCTAACCTTAAACACCTCCAGGGAAGGGGACTCAACCACCTCCCTGGGCAGACCGTTCCAATGCCTAACCACCCTCTCCGTGAAGAATTTCTTCCTAATCTCAAGCCTAAATCTCCCCCAGCGGAGCTTGAGGCCATTCCCTCTTGTCCTGTCCCTGTCACTTGGGAGAAGAGGCCAGCTCCCTCCTCTCCACAACCTCCCTTCAGGTAGTTGTAGAGAGCAATAAGGTCTCCCCTCAGCCTCCTCTTCTCCAGGCTGAACAACCCCAGCTCTCTCAGCCGCTCCTCATAAGGCCTGTTCTCCAGCCCCTTCACCAGCTTTGTTGCTCTTCTCTGGACTCGCTCCAGAGCCTCAACATCCTTCTTGTGGTGAGGGGCCCAGAACTGAACACAGGACTCGAGGTGCGGTCTCACCAGTGCCGAGTACAGGGGGAGAATAACCTCCCTGGACCTGCTGGTCACACCGTTCCTGATACAAGCCAGGATGCCATTGGCCTTTTTGGCCACCTGGGCCACTGCTGGCTCATGTTCAGTTGGTTGTCAACCAGCACCCCCAGGTCCCTCTCCTCCTGGCAGCTTTCCAGCCAGTTTTCTCCTATCGCTATCTGCTGTCATCTCAGTCCCTGAGTTCATGTCTCAGGGTGGTGGAGAACCACCCTGGTGCAGAACAGGACCAGTTTTCATGTCAGGAGAGATTCAGTAGAAGTGCAAAACCCATGAAAAGCCTTTGACAGAGGACAGTAGGGTAAATGATGCAGGAGAAGAAATGACAGCAGTGAGGACAGAGGAGCATGGAAGGAATATCATGGTCTTCTTTGACCTCCAAAAATCTGTGGAACTGCTTTACTGCTGGAAGAACAACAGTGACAGCCTGTGATAGCAGTAGCATCTCTGAGATAATAGAATCATAGAATTGTTTGGTTAAAGAAGACCTCTGAGATCATTGAGTCCAACTGTACCTGTCCACTACTAATCAAGATCCCTGAGCACCTCATCTACCCATCTTTTGAACACCTCCAGGGGTGGAGACTCAGCCACAGAACCACAGACCTAGGTTGGAAAAGTTCTTGAAGATCATTGAATCCTACTGTAAACCTAACACTGCCAAGCCCACCACTAAACCATGTCCCTAAGCAACACATTACCTGTCTGTTAAACCCCTCTGGGGATGGTGACTCCACTGCCTACATGCGAAGTTTCTGGAAGTGCCTGAGAACCCTTCCAGTGAAGAAATTTTTCCTGATGTCCAATATGCACCTGCCCTCGTGAAACTTGAGGCTGTTTCCTCTTGCCCTGTCAAGGAGGTTACCAAAACAGGTTTGCATCTCCAGCACCTGCCAGCACCACTACCTGATGGGAGTCTGATCCTGCAGTGCACAGCCTTCTGCCATGGAGATTTCAGCCCCATCATTGCATCCCATCAAATTCCCTGTGCCTGTCAGTGTCACCCAGTAACATTGTGTGCTTCTTCATGGCACCTGGATCCAAAGTAGTGACTCACAAAACTGCAGCAAAACCAGGAGTGAAGATCCTTAGGGATGGAACAGGCAGATGGGAAAAAGCAGCAGGAAAAACTCTGAGCATCTGGTTGCGGTTTGTGTCTGTCATGGGTGGTTTGTTATCTTTCAGAGAGACGTGTCTTAAACAGTTTTCCATCAGACTCATCAGCTCTCTTTCAGTTAATGCAGCGACTGGGGCCGGGGTGCTGGCACTTCACATTTATCTTGTGATGTTTCCTGGCGCTCAAGCAGCGCTGGAGCGAGATGCATCGCAGAGGTTTTGCATATTGGGGCATCATCTAAAGGGCAGCCATTACTGCACATAAATATTCCAAAGCAATCCACATTTACACAACAGAAGTAGAGGAAAGCACAGACTCCTTGAAGATATTGATGGAGTTAGCACATGTGTTTAAGCAAAGCTGCTTTAACCAGGACTGAATTAAAGCATGTCTGGAGAAAAAGTCTTATGAGAAGCACCTGAAGGACCTGGGGTTGTTTAGCCTGGAGAAAAGGAGGCTGAGAGGACACCTCACCGCTGTCTACAACTGCCTGAAAGGAGGTTGTGGTGAGGTGGGTGTTGGTCTCTGTTCCCAAGTGACAGGTGATAGGATGAAAGGAAATGGCCTCAAGTTGCACCAGGGCAGGTTCAGATTAGAGATTTGGCACACGGTGTTTTTCCCCTGCAAGCACTAAACCACACTGGGGAGCACCATCCTCAGGGCTGCAGAACTGACATGGGGTTGTCATGGCATCATGGAATGGTTTGGGTTGGAAGGGATCTCAAACCCCATCCAGTTCCAACCTCACCTACCATGGGCAGGGGCACCTCCCACTGGATCAGGTTGCTCCAAGCCCCATCCAGCCTGACCTTGAATGCCTCCCAGGAGCTGAGTTTGCTCCAGGCATTTCATTCACTCTGACCTGCAGCCCTATCAGAGCATTGGTCTGAACGTTGCATTGTGGCCATTCTGACTCATCAGTTGATGTGTGCTTCTCTCTCAGGAATGTCACCAGCCTCCTTGCTCTTCCTGGGAGCTTTTCTGCGTCTGATGATCGGGTGTGAGATCCCTTCAGCGTTACCAGCCCTGAGTAGCACTACCAGGGTTAATAAGCTAATTAATTTCATCACAGCTCTCACCTTCTTTTCACCTTACTTACTAATTTCAGTGAAACACATTGCTTCTTTCAGAGGTTTGGGAGAAGATAAATAAAACATTGCTTCAGACTGTTTATACCTGTCTTGACATTTGAAATGCACCAGCTCAGTGATATGTTGATTTGTTTCACCAGACTCATTCTTCCTTGGGAGAGTTAATTGAATTGCCATTTTATCTGATTTTACCCTCATGCCTCACATTGGTATGATCTTCACGGCTTCATTACAGCCTACACATTTATGAGAGTGGAAATTATTAGCAACTCCTGTTTTTATCCTCTCTTGCAGAGCAATGGCAGTGATGACTGCCAGCACCTAAAGTGTCTCCCTTCTTTGTTGTCCCAGTTGTTTGTTGTGTTGTAAATATGCTGAGTAATTCTACAGACACCTCCTATCTAACATTATCTCATTGTAGAGCCACTGTGGACTCTTGTGACAATGAAGCCTTAGCACATGATCATTCATAGAATCATAGAATCACAACGTTGTAAACTACTTTTGAGATCATTGAGCCCAACCATATCTGTCCACAAGTAAACCAGATCCCTGAGCACCTCATCTACCTGTCTTTTAAACCCCTTCAGGGAAGGGGACTCCACCACCCAGGCAGCCTCTGCCAGGGCCTGAGAACCCTTTTGGTGAAGAAATTGTTCCCAATTCAGAGGCTTTCTGTAAATAAGTCTCTGTCTAAGGGTTCAGGGGCGGGCAAGAGGCAGGAGGGTCTATCATGACACCCCTCTGGGTAGCCCCTAATTTCTGCAGTGAGCGATTAGGCGTGCTGCCATTGTTTAAGGAAAATAACATTAATGGAGGGGTCATTCAGCACAGAAATGACACAATTACTTGACTGCTGTTAATGAGGGTTGAGGAACAAACTGCAGCCACATACTGGATGTTGCTGCTCCCTGAAGCTGAGACAGGGAGTTCTGAGACCAAATGTAAACAAATCACCAGGAGTCTCCTCCCTATGGCAAGAAAACACCAGAGTTGTAAAGCTTTGCAGTGCTGGCAGAAGGCCACGGGCTTCAACCTTACCTGAAACGCATCTAAGACCATCAGTATCTTCAGTTGACTTTAGTTGTCCAGGGAAGTGTTCAAAGCCAGGTTAGATGGGGCTTTGAGCAACCTGATCCAGTTGCAAGTTTCCCTACCCATGGCAGGGGTTTGGAACTGGATGATCTTTAAGCTGCCTTCCTATACAAGCCATCCTATGATGCTATGATTCTATGGGTTCAGACATTCATCCACAGGACACACAATGTACCTGTCTGGAGACCAGGCTGTGATCTGGATCCGCTTTTCCCACATTAGCATGAGGATAAAGCCATTGAGGGACCATCCCTGTGCCCACCACTCAGAGCAAAGATGGATGGCTCTGCCATCTATGCCATCACTGAATGAACCACAGAATGGTTTAAACTGGAAAGGGCTGTGAAGGTCATCCAGTCCAATCCCCCTGCAGCGAGTGGGAGTGCCTTCAGCTGGATTAGGTTCCTCAGAGCCTCATCCAATCTGCCCTTGAAGGTTTCCAGGGATGGGGCATCTACCACCTCTCTGGGCAACCTGTGCCAGTGCCTCACTACTCTGGCAGCATGGGAAAGATGTTCAGCATTTTGCAATACCAGATTTAATCTGATAAAATGTCTTAGAATCAGATTTTACGTGGAAGACAAACAATTGTGAAGAAACATTTTCAGTTACTCTTACTTAATCTGAAATCAATACATTGCTTACATGAAACAGAATTAAAGACTGCTTTACAGTTGTCTGATTTCATTCCTCAATAATAAAAATTGATCCACCTTTCTTTGAAAGTAAAGGGAAAAACCCAACATAACTGATTGCTTTCAGCAGCTTTCACCTGAAATATCACAAAATAACATTAATTGTAATTAATTCTATTAAAAAACATTGTTCCCTAAGGATAGGTCAGGTACTATAATGCACATTAGAAAGCAGCTCCTGCCCTGAGGGTTTTCCTTTATGAAAATTATGAGGAAGAACATTAGATGCATAAGAGCATCTTCTTTATTGCCTCAGTGAGAAACTGAGGAATAGATTCAGTGCATGGTCATGCTCAGTCAGGGAGCTTCTAGTACAGTAAAATCCATCCCCAAATCTACAGTGATTTGCAACAAGGTGATGACCATCCTAATAGGTGTTAAGGCTGGTGCCAGAACTGTATCCCTAGAAATATGGAATGGGACCTTTGGTTGGAAGGGATTGGCTCAGCCAATCTCCACTGCTGCAGTGACAAGGGGCATCTTCAACTCAATCAGATTCCTCAGAGCCCCATTCAACCTGACCTTGAGTTTTTCCAGAGATGGGGCAGATTGCCCAGAGCAGTGGTGGTTACTCCATCCCTGGACGTGGTCAAGGCCAGGCTGAATGGGGCTTGGAGCCCCTGATCCAGTGGGAGGTGGCCCTGCCCATGGCAGGGGTTGGAACTGGATGGGCTTTGAGGTCTCTTCCAACCCAAACTATTCTATGATACTATGATCCACAACCTCTCTGGGCAACCTGGGCCAGTGCCTCATCACTCTCAGCATGAAATCCTAAGATCTAGTCTAAAGTTCTCCTCTTTTAATTTAAAACATCACCCACTATCCTATTGCTACAGGCTCAGCTAAGAAGTACTTCCCCATCTTTCTCATAAGCCCCCCTTTAAAAATTCAAAGGCTTCAATTAATGAGCCCAGTCTTCATGCTTTGGGTTACTCTTCATGGTTTGGGCTGCTCTTCATGCTGTGGGTTTCCACATCTCTGCTCTCTGGAGTGCCTGCAGAGGAACTGACACTGAAATAGACAGGTAAATTTGGACTTCATGATCTCAAAGGGGCCGTGGTGGAGTCTCCATCCTTGGAGGGGTTAAAAATAAGTGTGGCCATGGCACCCTGGGACACGGTTTAGCAGGCGTGGTGGTGTTGGGTTGACAGGTGGACTGGATGAGCTTAGAGGTCTTTTCCAGCCTTAATGATTCTACGATGACACACTGAAAATGGCTGTAGCTGGGGCAGGCTCAGCACTTAGGTGAAGCAATTAATAAAGCAGTAACGAACAGCATGACAGACCCAGGAGGGAAGGAAGATAACCAGGGTGGAAATGTCTGATAAATGGGAGGAAACATAACTATGAATGGAGCCCCGAGCTGTCACTGTGGCCCCTGACAGCGAGGCCAGGGAAGGCAACAGAGCCCTGAGGACAAAGTGAGCATCATTCACCTGGAGCCACTAACCGTGAACCTGGTGTGCTGAGCCCAGACCATGCAGCTGCGTTATAAGATGTCACTTCAGTGCCTGCTGTGCAGAACTTACAACCTCGAGCAGAAAGTAACATAAATACATCAGATCGATTTCCTTGAACCGGCATAAATCTATGAAGTCAGCAAAGCCATGCTGATTTACTTCCCGCGAGGACATGGCCAATAAAGATGATGCTTAATCAGTGTCTTTCTCCTGCGGGACACATGAATCATCCTCTGTTGCCCTCATGCTGTGACCAACAGATTGGGCTTGTCCAAAGCCTCTTGCAGGAGCCCAGGCGTGAGAAAAAGAAACGTCAGCATCACCCACATCACTGCTGAGCTGCTCCAGAGGGTGACTTCCCTCAGGATGGGTCTCGTTCTACACTGAAATTTGTCTTTCACCTCTCACCCAGGCTCATTGCTTTCCCTTTTCTGTTATGAAACATGTTTCTAACCCAAAGGCCAGGCAAAGCTTGGCTGAGAGAGAGGCTGTCAACTGATGGGAAGGGACAGGAGGAGAGGAGAGGAGAGGAGAGGAGAGGAGAGGAGAGGAGAGGAGAGGAGAGGAGAGGAGAGGAGAGGAGAGGAGAGGAGAGGAGAGGAGAGGAGAGGAGAGGAGAGGAGAGGAGAGGAGAGGAGAGGAGAGGAGAGGAGAGGAGAGGAGAGGAGAGGAGAGGAGAGGAGAGGAGAGGAGAGGAGAGGAGAGGAGAGGAGAGGAGAGGAGAGGAGAGGAGAGGAGAGGAGAGGAGAGGAGAGGAGAGGAGAGGAGAGGAGAGGAGAGGAGAGGAGAGGAGAGGAGACGAGAGGAGAGGAGAGGAGAGGAGAGGAGAGGAGAGGAGAGGAGAGGAGAGGAGAGGAGAGGAGAGGAGAGGAGAGGAGAGGAGAGGAGAGGAGAGGAGAGGAGAGGAGAGGAGAGGAGAGGAGAGGAGAGGAGAGGAGAGGAGAGGAGAGGAGAGGAGAGGAGAGGAGAGGAGAGGAGAGGAGAGGAGAGGAGAGGAGAGGAGAGGAGAGGAGAGGAGAGGAGAGGAGAGGAGAGGAGAGGAGAGGATGGGCTTTGAGATCCCTTCCAACCCAAACCATTCTGTGATTCCATGAAAAGTCCATAGTCTCAGTCCACTTTTCATGTTATCTTGAAGGCATAAGGCAGGTCCATCAGTGCAATGCACAGTGCTTTCACGTACACACCATACCTGTAGCTATATCTTTGATCATCCACATGGCAGTAACAAACATAGAGCCGTGTCTCACCTGTATTTCACACAAGGTTCACTAATTCTTCTTGGTCCCTGGTGGTGAAGACTCATCTCTTTTGGGTTGTGCAAAAATGCCTGTGGGAAGAAGTACAACAGCTAAAAATTGCCTTGTCTTCACTGGAAATTTAACTGGAGCAAAGCCAAGAGCACATCTATTATATTCATAGTTAGGATAAGTCCTTCATCATCTGCTTGTAACGTGGTACTTAGAACATCAGGAGGTAACAGCATTGGAAATTGGTGCAATCGGTTCCCAGAACAGAAGCCTTAACACAGTAAAGGGAAATAACAATAACACAGAAATAAATTGCCACAGTTACAGCTGTTTTATTTCCCTCATATTGGTAGAAATTTAATATCCCACTAGAGCAATTTGGTTGTTTGTTTGAAAGTTAACTTTGTCCTTTAGGAAAGAAATTTTGAAGGAACTGTGTAGATTTGTCCAATGTCAGAGAAATAGAAATCTTCCCTATTTAGGCAGACAGCCAATGGTCCCAGCTTCTCCTGCTACCAGCATGAAAGCTCTCTTGAAGAGCATTACTCATGTTGTCTCACATGCTGTACTTAAATGATTAAAAACCTTGAACCCTCCTATAGGAAAACTGTCCCATGTGCAAGGCTTTTGTCAAGTGTACAAAGCAAGAATCAGACATTGGATGCTGCTACTCCCGCTTGCAGGATGAGGAGTCCCAAGATGAGGTGGGATAGAGCTGTCCCACCTGAGCACTCAGTGTACCCATCTGTAAGAGACTCTGCAGAACACACATCATCCCGCGAACAGCAGCTCTGTTCTCAGACCAAAGGTCCAGATAATCCAGTGTCCTGTCCCTGATGATGGCCAAAAGTGGATGCCCAGGGAAGACAGAAACACAAGGAAAATATAGAATCACAGAATGGTTTGGGTTGGAAGGGACCACTAAGTTCCACCCACTGCCACAGGCAGGGACACCTCCCACTGGATCAGGTTGCTTCAAGCCCCATCCAACCTGGCTTTGAACACCTCCAGGGATGGAGCAGTGACCACTGCTCTGGACAACCTGGGCCAAGGCCTCCCCACTCTCACAGCAAAACATTTCTTCCTAAAATCTCATGTCAATCTCCCCTCTTTCAGCACTGAAAGCGGCTTTAATGTCTCCTTGCAGCCTTGTCTTCTCCAGGCTGAATGACCCGAACTCTTTCAGACTGTCCTCATATGGCAGGTGCCCCAGCCCTTGGATCATCTCCATGGCCTCCTCTGGACTCACTCCAACAGCATCATGTCCTTCCTGTACTGAGGACTCCAGAACTGGACAAAGGACTCCAGCTTGTTCTCACAAGAGCATAGCAGAGGGGCAGAATCCCCTCCCTTGCCCTGCTGGTCTCACTACTTTGGATGCAGCCCAGGACACAGTTAAATAATACCAACCTGCGTGAATAGCTGGAAAGTGAAGGGAGGCTGTGTAAAGTATTTGCGGCAAACTAAAGCTGCCACTGATTTCAGGTCTGTTTTCTCTTCATTTTTGAGTCGCTGGTGCAACTGCCAGAACGTGATGATTTAGAACCTGGCTGAAACACGGGCTCACATTTCTTCCCACGTTGCCTTCAATGTTTTCTGTGCACCATTCCTCAGCGAGTCTTGTCAGAAGGATGTCTTTCACTGTGTTCTATCTCTCTGGAAGGGAATGCAGCACCAGATTGTTCTTGCCATCCAGAAACCTTCCCTCTCAGTGGTTATGGATGAGAAAACTCAGAGGCACCTTCCAGAAATCAAGCTTCTTTGAACTCTAAAATCATTTTCTGGGCTACTAGACCCTTTAGCATAAAGATTTGGTGAAGAAGTGGTGAGTGGGACTGGCTTTGTTAAACAATCCCCTTAAAGGAGAAAGGTTAAAGAGCTTTAATACTCCCCACTCCAGACCTGCCATCATGCAGTTGTTATTTACTGGCTTTAAATTTGTGCTGCTTGAAAGCAGCAGAAAGGAGCAGCCTCGTTCAGTTTAGAAAGGCTCAATCAGACAGAGCAATCATTTAAAATAAAACTGTGTGTCCCAACTCAGGGGGACTTCCATTATTCTCCATGATCAGCAATAATCCTGGAATGATCCTGGCCACCACGGCAGCAGCACCTGCTATTTCCAGTCCCACCACGCTCTGCTCTGTGGCCAGTCTTTGGGTTTGGTCAATGGTTCTGTGACTCTGCATCCAGCACCACATTAATCCCACTTTGGTTTGGCCTTCATGCTTCTTTATAAGCCAGGTCATGACTCAGCTGCTGTCAGGAAGATGTCTTCAGCACAGCTCAGTTGGATTGCTCAGAGCCCCATCCAACCAAATCCTCAGTGCTCATGTTCCCAAGCAGATGGTAGGACCAGAGAGAAGATGTTGAGGGGCTCTCCCTGCTCAGGGCTTCCAGGTGCAGTGTGGAGATGGCACTTGAGGGACTGTTAAAGGACAGAATTCTTGAACTTCCCATCAGTCTGGTTCATCTTTCATGCCCCTTATTCTCTTTTCTCCTCTTTTCCTAAGCTCCCTGCATTTTAATCATCAGAGAAAAGGTTGTGACTACAGAAATTTTCAATTAGCCAATGTGATTGGCTGCGTGTAAGAGAATTAATGTAACATATGCTAAGTGTATGCATGACCTATTTAAAGTGATGGATAATCTTTCCTGGTGAAAGTCTTTTAATGGTACGTGCCCGCTACACAACAGTGAGTGTAAAATTATGATTCTAAGTAATGTTATAGCTTGTGCAACTGTAAGGCAAAACCAGGAGCCAGGTGTGTAGCTGATGCAAATCAGTGCTAGTTATTTGAAACAACGAAATTGTGGAGATAATATGAAAGGTTTAAGGTCAAAGGGTCAGAGACTTTGGGTGCAGCTAACTGGCAAGGGGCTTTAGGGAATTTACCAATATAGTGACCTTTAACTAGAAGCTGACCTAAAATGTGATTCTGGTCTTTGGTAACTTTGAAACCCCAGAAAAATACTCAAGTATTTTCTCCCTCAAAACTCAAGCTCCTTAGATCACAGAATCATGATTTGGGTTGGAGGGGCAGGGACACTTCCCATTGGATCAGGTTGCTCCAAGCCCCATCCAACCTGGCCTTGAACCCCTCCAGGGATGGGGCAGCCACCACTACTCTGGGCAATCTTGGCCAGGGCCTCCTTACCCTCACAGCAAAACATTTCTGCATATGATCTCATCTCAATATCCACTCTTTCAGCTGAAAACTGTTCCCCCTCATCCTATGCCTGCACTCCCTGATCAAGAGCCACTCCCCAGCTTTCCTGGGCCCCTTTCAGTACTGGAAGCTGCTCTAAGGTCTCCCTGCAGCCTTCTCTTCTCCAGGCTGAACAACACCAACTCTCTTAGCCTGTCCTCATACAGGAGGTACTCCAGCCCTTGAATCAACTCTGTGGCTTCTCCTGCACACGCTACCACAGATTCATGTTCTTCCTTCACTGAGGACTCCAGAACTGGACACAGGACTCCAGGCTGGTTCTCACCAGAGCAGTGCAGAGGGGCGGTGTCCCCTTCCTTGCCCTCTTGGTCACAGATGCATTGCAGGTCTCTAGTTTTAAGTATTTATTGTATTGTATAAAACTTCCTCCCTCTTGTTTCGAGCTGCTAAAGACGTGCCATTTCAGGGGGAGCAAAGAAGTCACTACTTGAAAGCCTTCAGTTTGGACTGATCTGGCTTCTGATGTAGGTTACCTCCTTTCCCTGTCAAAGCCCCATGCCCAAAGAGCTCGCAATAAGCCTGCAGCTTCTGTTGATATCAGAGCTCTCACAATCAGATTTAATCTTGATTTAGGGTCCTCAGGTAGCATCAGAGCCAGTGGAGGCTTAAATAAAGTGTTCGAGTGGGTAACTACTCTTCTTGTTAAAAATTTCAGCTCGTTTCGAGTTTGAATTTTTCCAGGTCTGGGTGTTACACGTTATCCTTAATTATTCCTTTTCCTGGTGGATGAAGGAGCCCTCTCTCATCAGATAATGTGTCACATGCAGACACTTGTAATGATGAACAAGTCCCCTCTACACCTTCTATAAACAGACCCATCTTGAGTCTCATTACAGCAGGTTGCCCAGGTCTCATGCTTTCCTGACACCTCTGAGGTTTTCAGTGTAGGTACCAAAATTGCATCTAGTCAGTGGGAATGGGGTCATAAACACTAGGTGTCAACTGTGACACCGCCTACCTGGCTGCAGTCCTCTCCAGGCTTCCTGGTGCTGTGGCTGGTGCTCAGGGGCATCTTTTCAGCTTAGTGTTTTGCAGAATGAGGTTTGATAAATGCTGTGATTTGTACTTGGAGAGGTTCTGGCTGCTGGGTCCAAAAAGTATTTCTGCAAAGGTAAGGACAGACACGAATTGGCGTTGGGATCAGTGAAGCAGGACAGCAGCACAGCATCCAGAGGGTAGCAGTCAATGGCTCAGTGTCCAAATGGAGATCAGTGACAAGTATTGTCCCCCAGGGGTTTGTACGGGGACCAGTGCTGTTTAATATCTTCATCAACAACATAGACAGTGAGATTGAGTGCTCCATCAGCAAGTTTGCAGATGAAACCATTAACACACAATAAGGCCAGGATGTGACCCAGAGGGACTTAGAAAAGTTGAAGAAATGGGCACACAAAAACCTCACGAGGTTCAACAAGGCCAAGTACAAGGACCTACACCTGAGTCAAGGCAACCCCTGGTATCCATACAGGCTGGAGGATGATGTGATTGAGAAGAGCTCTGAGGAGAAGGACTTGGGATGCTGGGGGGTGAGAAGCTCGACATGAAACAGCAACATACGCTCGCAGCCCAGAAAGTCAAATGCATCCCGGGCTGCATTCAAAGCAGTGGGACAAGGAGGTTGAGGAAGGGGATTCTGCCCCTATGCTCCTCTCGTGGGACCCTACCTGGTGCCTTGTGTCCAGTTCTGGAGTCCTCAGCACTGGAAGGACATAGATCTGTTGGAGCTCGGCAGAGGAGGCCACAGAGATGATCCAAGGGCTGAAGCACCTTCCATATGAGAACAGGCTGAGAGAGTTGGGGTTGTTCAGCCTGGAGAAGAGAAGGCTCTGGGAAGACCTTAGATCAGCTTCCAGTACTGAAAGGGGCTCCAGGAAAGATGGGGAGGGGCTTTTTAGCAAGGCCTGTAGTGACAGGAATAGGAGTGATGGTTTTAAACTACCATGCAGAGGATTTAGGCTGGATATAAGGAAAAAATGTTTTTCTGTGAGCGTGGGGAGGCCTTGGCCCAGGCTGCCCAGAGTAGGTGTGGCTGCCCCATCCCTGTAGGTGTTCAAGGCCAGGTTGGATGGGGCTTGGAGCAACCTGATCCAGTGGGAGGTGTCCCTGCCCATGGCAGGGGGTAGAACTGGATGGGCTTTGAGGTCCTTTCCAGCCTCAACTATCCTATGATTCTGTGAACCAGGGGAGCAAAGCTGAGGTGGGGTCTGGAGCATTCCCCACACTCCAGCTCCAGGATGAGTAGCATGACAAGCTAGGAAGCTTTCACGTTGTTTTTCCAAGCCACGGGACCAAGCTGGCTTTTTGGCAGAACCATGGTTGCTTTCAATTGCTCACAGCTCTAGAATTTGGTGGCTTTGATGCCTGTTTAATTTCAGTATAATGAACACCACTTTTATTATTTAACCTCCTTGTGTTCTGCTGTAGATTTAATGTTGCAAAGCACAATTCATCAGTCCTGGAGGAGTGTAATATGCCTGAATGCTGTTATAAATGGTAGCAGAAGGGCCACGGTCTGGCACAACCCCTCTAATTTATTTAGATACTTACATGGCCTTCATCACCATAGCTACCTGAGTGGTATCATTAATGAATTCATTAACGTTAATGTGCTTTGTGTGATTTTTACCCTGGGAGGGGAAGAAATATTGTGCCTGGTTCCTGAGCCAGAAGGCAGAGGGACATGTTCAACGTCGCACAGAAAAACTCTGTCAGGAGCAAGAAGCAAAGAAAGCTTACACTTTAATTTAATTTATCCTCCAAGCATGGTTCTGTTGAGTGCACAGGTTCTGTGCCCCTCACAGCATGAAGGACACTGAGGGGCTGGAGTGTGTCCAGAGAAAAGAACGGAGCTGGGGATGGGGCTGGAGAACAAGGGTTATGAAAGGGAGCTGAGGGACCTGGGGCTGTTTAGTGCAGAGAAGAGGAGGCCGAGGGGAGATCTTATTGCTCTCTTCAACTGCCTGAAAGGAGGTCGTAGAAAGATGGGTGTTGATCTCTTCTCCCAAGTGACAGGCAATAGAATGAGAAGAAACAGCTTTAAGTTGCACCAGGGCAGGTTCAGATTGGATATCTGAAAAAATTTCTTCACCAAAAGGGTTCTCAGGCCTTGGCAGAGGCTGCCCAAGGATGTGGTGGAGTCCCCATTGCTGGAGGGGTTTAATAGATGCGTGGATGAAGTGCTTAGGGATCTGTTTTAGTAGTGGACATGTATGGTTGGACTCAATGATCTCAAAGGACTTTTTCTACCTAAGGATTCTATGATTATATGTTTGTAGCCATTGTCTGAGCCAACCTGGTGAGGTCTCCAGTTCCACATCAATGTATGGAGCTAAATGTTTCAGAGTGCTTTAAACGTGCAATTGAAAAGCAACTTCTGGGTCAGTTTTATCAAACATATAGCTTGTTTTCTAATTCTTACAGTATTTTAATCTTGAATGTAGTCTTGTAGCTGCCTGAGGCCAATCAAAGGTGCAACTTTTAGTAAACTGTTTAACTTTCTGAGCTTCTTCCTTCTCCCTGTTGGGGAAGAGGAGAACAAGCGCTTCTTATCATATTTGTATAATTAAAGCAAAAAAGAAAATCACAGCCTCCACCGTGAGTCGCAATGGGGAATTCACGAGTGCAGAATACAGTGAAATACAATTATTTATCAGTCTTAGCCTGAGAACAGCTTTTATGAAAATCCTTTGTTATTCTTTCAGACAAAGACAGACAAGGCGAAACTACCGCATGGCTAAGTCACCATCTCCTTCAAAACCTCCCTTACTGCTTTATCCTTCTCTGTATTTTCACTAACGCAATTTGCTCCATTTTGGGGACATTCCTGATTGGGGTTAAGTTTGGTTTCAATAGAATCATTGAGGCTGGAAAAGACCTCTAAGCTCGTCCAGTCCAACCATCAGCCCAAGATCACCAAATCTGTTAAATCATGTTCCAAAGTGGAACACGCTTTTTGAACCCCTCCAGGGATGGAGATGCCACCACTGCTCTGGGAAGCCTCTGCCAGGGCTTTACCCCTCTTTCAGGAAAGAAATTCTTTCTAATATCCGATCTAAACCTCCCCTTAAGGCCATTTCCACTTGTCCTAGCACTTATTACTTGGGAGAAGAGACCAGCACCCACCTCATCACAACCTCCTTTCAATAGCTGTAGATAGTGATGAGGTCTCCCCTCAGCTACTTTAAACAGCCCCAGATCTCTCAGCTGCTCTCAGAAACCCTGGACTCCAGACCCTTCCTCAGCTCAGTTCCCTTTGTCTGGACACAGTCCAGACCCTTAATGTTCTTCTTGTACTGAGGAGAGTAAAACCAAACCCAGGATTCAAGGTGTGGCCTCACCAGCACTGAGTACTGGAGGACAATCGCTTCCCTACTATTGCTGTCCACGTCATGGCTGATCCAAGACAGGATTTTGTTGGCCTTCTTGGCCACCTGGGCTGCTGCTGGCTTATGTTCAGCCACTGTCAACCAACAGCCTCAGGTCCTTCTCCACTGGGCAGCTTTCCAAACACACTTCCCCAAGCCTGGAGCATTGCATGAGGTTGAGATGATCAAAGTGCAGGACCTGCCATTGGTTCCAAGCATTTCAACTTAGGTGCTCAACCTTTGCTGATCTCAGAGGTCTTTTCCAACCAACCAATTCATTGATTGTATTCTATGAAATGTAGAAATTCATATTCATTTCCGTGAAAGTGAAACTGCAACCTTTTAACGTGACTCATTGAGAGCCTTCCCACATGGTGCAGCACTAAAAGTGGGACCTGACCTAATCCCACACTTTGTTGTTGATTTGTTTTGCAGAATACTGATGTGTTAGTCTAAACAAATAAGAAAAACATTTGTTGGAAGAGCTAATATTTCAGCTTTGAAAATGTGTTCATACTGAATGCTCCTCTACATTTTTGACCCATCCCCATCAAACCAAAGTGCAGACTTGACCTCACTGGTGTTTGTAAAGTCTGAGGAGGAATTCAAGATACTCTGAAATAACAGCAAAGGCTGAATGGTGAAATAAGGATCGCAAGCTATGAGCACTTTTCCTCTGAGAATTGGCTGAAATCCTAAATTAAAGCCTTTCATCCCAGCAACTGGTTTGAAACTCTTAGTTCAAACCGAAAATGGTCAAACCCTTCTCTTGAGACTTGAAGAGATGACCCCTCTGAAATCTGATCTACAGTGCACATCTTTAAAAGTTCCACTAATCCTTGTATAATTATTGTATGGTAGACTTATTTGCTTTCCTTTCTACTCCCCCATGTGCACTTCAATAGAAAAACACTCTTTATTTTTCTGTTTTATGAATAATACAGAAATACATCAATAATAGATAAGTTATTAATAAAATGGCCAAATATGCATTCCCCTCCAAATGCATGAATTTGAATGGAACGTCAAACAGATTACTGGATGAATATTTGATATTTTAATTTATTGGACAATTTCTTACAAGAATAGCTCAAGTCCTCAGCTAGACTTCATACTCCTGGCTCTCCATCACATTTGCCACCAACTCATGCCATGTTTTACTATGAGGGTGGCAAATCACCTGCCCAGGCTGCCTAGGGAAGTTGTGGCTGACCCATCCCTGTAGATGTTCAAGGCCAGGCTGGACGGGGCTTGGAGCAACCTGATCCAGTTGGAGGGGTCCTTGCCCATGGCAGAAGGGTAGAACTGGATGAATTTTAAGGTCCCTTCTCACCCAAACCATTCCATGGTTCTATGTTTCTGAGCATATTTCCCCTGTGTCTTTAAGCATTGCTGTGCGGTTTCCAGACTTGTTCTGACTTCTGACTTGTTCTCGGGTACGCAGAAGCAGGAACAAAGAGGGGACCTGAAGTGAACATGAGCCTTTTGTTCATTCAGCACTGTTTGCACCTCTGTCTCTCCAGAGCAAGAGCCCGGCTGGCTTCAGAGGAGCAGTGCGGTGGGATGAGGGCTCCGCCAGGCTCCCAGTTTGACATCTGGCCCTGCCGTCTGCAGTGTTTGGATCTGTTGAGTGGGAGATTTCAGCTTTTGCAGAAGCTTATCTTTTCATGGACAAGTATGAAGGTGTTGCTGCATGATTTGAGGCTGTGCTAGACCCTCATTTTAGCTCCTATCTGGGGAGCTGCTCTGCAAATGCTCATCTGCTCTCTGATGTCTGCTCTGAGAACATGTCTTTGCACCCCAGAAAGAAAAGGCCTCAGGTCCTGCGTGAATTTAGAGCAACCCAAAGGTTGTTGTGATCTGTGCTGAGGGACAGCCCACGTTTGACTGATTTTTTCTCAGCCATGACATCTTGACTGAAAATCAAATTCGATGCAAGCAGGAGATAAACAACAGCCACCAGGGTTTCAGAAGAGGATGTATCCCCGCTCTTATTGCTGGCTTTTGGCTCTTTCCATTGGAGAAGTGGTAAAATAAGGCAGGGAAAAGGATGCTTCAAATGGAGCAGCTCCATAGAATCTTTGAGTTGGAAAAGACCTCCAAGATCATCCAGTCCAACCACCAGCCCAACCCCACCCTGCCTGCTAAACCGTGTCCCAAGGTGCCACATGGCTGATCCATCCAAACTGAACATGTATAGATTTGTGGTTCAGCTTAGATAATTTCCACTTTTCAGACCACCTTGCTAAGCAGTTTGCAAAGATGAAAAAGAGACATCAGAAAAAAAACAGGAGTGGAGTGAACGCCTGACTCACCCAAACAGCAATATAAAAGCATCTTGTCTGAGAACAGATTAAAAAGGAATCATTTTTTGTCTTGAATTCACCTGCAAAACTCATAGCTGTAAGCTATTATTGAGGTGAACAGCAATTATTAGATAGGTGCATGAAGAACTTCCATGAGAATCATGGATTGGTTTGGGTTAGAAGGGACCTTAAGGCCCATCCAGTTCCAGCTCCTGCCATGGGCAAGGACATCTGCTACTGGATCAGGTTGCTCCAAGCCCCATCCAGCCTGGCCTTGAACACCTCCAGGGATGGGGCAGCCACCGCTGCTCTGGACAACCTGGGCCAGGGTCTCCCCACCCTCACTGGAAAACATTTCTACCTAAGATCTCATTTCAATCTCCTCTCTTTCAGCTTAAAACCATTCCCCTAGTCCTATCCCTGCACTCGCCAATCAAGAGCCCCTCCCCAGCTTTCCTGGAGCCCCTTTCAGCACCAGAAGCCTCTTTAAGGTCTCCTCGTAGCCTTCTCTTCTCCAGGCTGAACAACCCCAACTCTCTCAGCCTGTCCTCATACCAGAGGTGCTCCTGCCCTCGCATCATCTCCGTGGCCTCCTCTGGCCTCACTCCAACAGATCCATGTCCTTCTTGTGTTGAGGAAGTAATTTAAAGTCACTGCATCTCCTAGGCTTTTTTCTTATCTCAAGCTCGTCATGCTATTTTGTAGACTCATGTTCCAGGCATGAATTTTATCTCAGAACCAAACATGTCCAAGCAGACTTTCTCAGGAGATCTTGTGACATAGGCGAAGACACATTTGGTACCAGAAGGAGACTTCTCAGGCAAAAAAAGCACATCACCTAGTTACTGAAAGCCTGTTTCACTGGGATGTCTTAGCACTAATCAAGGCAAGCATAGTTTTTGAGTTTAAGAGTCAACAAAGACACATGAACTTCCACAAGAAGACAAGGGTTCAAGGAGGGGCAGGTAATCAGGGACCCTCAAAATGAGTTCCACAGCAGCAATACTTTAAGAAAAAATCAATATAAGCCTTTAAGTAGAGGTCTTGGCTTGATTGCTGTTCTTTTACATGAATAACAATTACTGGCTTGAGGTCTTCAAAGTGTCTGCTCTTCTCAAGATGCTGCCCTGCTACCAGATGGGAGCTATCAAGTAAAGAGGATGATACCAAGTTGGATGTCCAAGCTGCTGAAAACTACTTTTTTCCCCTCAAGAATCCTCTATTTAGTATCAGCAGTTTTGATTGGCTGCTTTAGGTCCAGATAGAGTAGATATCAGTTGCCAAAACCTTGCTGTTTCGAAGAGGGGGCAATACATCACAGCCCCAACTTGGGGAGGATGCAGGACCTCATGTGTCAGTGGTGCAATGGAGATGACAGTTAGACTGGGAGAAAACCATAGGCACACAACACAGTGACCACAGCAAACACGTTACCCACAGGGCCATGTGATGTTGTGCTCACAGCTTGCATGGTGACTGTCCCGGTGCTGCATGATAAGGAGAGATGTGCAGCTCTGTGGCCACTGGAGCATGGTGAGGTGCAACACAGCTCCAAGGCTGGAACTTTACTTCCAGAAATATATGCTGGGCACAACCATAGAATCATCAGATGTTTTGGATTGGAAGGGATCTCAAAGCTCATCCAGTTCCACCCCATGTCATGGGCAGGGACACCTCCCACTGGATCAGGGGCTCCAAGCCCCATCCAACCTGGCCTTGAACACCTCCAGGGATGGGGCAGCCACCACTGCTCTGGGAAACCTGGGCCGGGGCCTCCCCACCCCCACAGCAAAACATTTCTTCCTAAGATCTCATCTCAATCTCCCCTCTTTAGCTTAAAAATGTCCTCGTCCTATGGCTGCACTCCCTGAACAAGAGCCCCTCCCCAGCTTTCCTGGAACTCCTTTCAGTGCTGGAAGCTGCTCTAAAGTCTCTCCAGAGCTTTCTCTTCTTCAGGATGAACAACCCCAAGTCTCTCAGCCTGTTCTTATATGGGAGGTGCTTCAGCCCTTGGATCATCTTTGTGGCCTCCTCTGGACTCATTCCAGTAATTCTATTTCCTTGTTATGCTGGGGACTCCAGAACCGGACACAGAACTCCAGGTGGGGTCTCGCGAGAGCTGAGCAGAGGGGCAGAATCCCCTCCTGTACCCTGCTGGCCACAGTACACATCCTCTGAGTATCTCCAAGATGGAGCTGGTAGAAAACATGATGCAGCTGTAACCCAAAACTGAATTAAAATGAGCAAATTCATTTACATTCTTAAGCACAGTGAGTTTAAAGCTCCAGAGTGTTTCTCTGGAAAGGGAATTGTCTTCAGTTCAAGAATCCCCAGCGTAAGGAGATGGAACTGTTGGAAAGGGTCCAAAGGAGGCCACAGAGATGATTAAGGGGCTGGAGACCCTCCCATATGAGGACAGGCTGAGAGAGTTGGGGTGGTTTAGCCTGGAAAAAAGAAGGCTCTGGGCAGACCTTAGAGCAACTTTCAGCACTGAAAAGGGCTCCAGGAAAGCTGAGGAGGAGCTTCTTCAGCTGCTGTAGGAGGGAAAGGCTGTGGACGTATCTTTCTGGACCTCAGTAAAGCCTTTGACACAGTTTCTCACAGCATTCTGCCACAGAAACTGTCACCTCTGGGCTGGACAGGCGCACATTCTCCTGGGTGGAAAACTGGTTGAATGACCGGGCCCAGAGGGTGGTGGGAAATGGTGTTAAATCCAGCTGGAGGCCAGTGACAAGTGGGGTTCCCCAGGGCTCAGTCCTGGGTCCAGTCCAGTTCAATGTCTTTATCAACGACCTGGATGAGGGCATCGAGCGCTCCCTTAGCAAGTTTGCAGACGACACTAAGCTGGGTGGAAGTGTGGATCTGCTGGAGGGTAGGGAGGCTCCAAAGGGATCTGAACAGGCTGGACCACTGGGCAGAGTCCAATGGCAGGAGGTTTAACACGGCCAAATGCCGGGTCCTGCACTTGGGGCACAACAACCCTGTGCAGCTACAGACTAGGAGAAGTCTGGCTGGAAAGCTGCCTGGAGGAGAGGGACCTGGGGGTGTTGGTTGACAGCGACTGAACATGAGCCAGCAGTGGCCCAGGTGGCCAAGAAGGCCAATGGCATCCTGGCTTGTATCACAAATGGTGTGGCCAGCAGGTCCAGGGAGGTTATTCTCCCCCTGTACTTGGCACTGGTGAGACCGCACCTCGAATCCTGTGTTCAGTTCTGGGCCCCTCACCACAAGAAGGATGTTGAGGCTCTGGAGCGAGTCCAGAGAAGAGCAACAAAGCTGGTGAAGGGGCTGGAGAACAGGCCTTATGAGGAACGGCTGAGAGAGCTGGGGGTGTTCAGCCTGGAGAAGAGGAGGCTGAGGGGAGACCTCATTGCTCTCTACAACTACCTGAAAGGAGGTTGTAGAGAGGAGAGAGTTGGGCTCTTCTCCCAAGTGACAGGGGACAGGACAAGAGGGAATGGCCTCAAGTTCCGCCAGGGGAGGTTCAGGCTCGACATAAGGAAAAAAATTTTCACAGAAAGGGTCATTGGGCACTGGCAGAGGCTGCCCAGGGAGGGGGTTGATTCACCTTCCCTGGAGGTGTTTAAGGCATAGGTGGATGAGGTGCTAAGGGGCATGGTTTAGTGTTTGATAGGAATGGTTGGACTCGATCCTGTGGGTCTTTTCCAACCTGGTTATTCTATGATTCTTACAAGGGCATGGAGTGATGGGATGAGGGAGTATGGCTTTAAATTGGAAGTGGGAAGATTTAGATTAGACATTAGGAAGAAATTCTTCATGATGAGGGTGGGGAGGCCCTGGCCCAGGTTGCCCAGAGCAGTGGTGGCTGCCCCATCCCTGGAGGTGTTCCAGGCAAGGTTGGACGGGGCTTAGAGCAGCCTGATCCAGTGGGAGGTGGCCCTGCCCATGGCAGGGGGTGGAACTGGATGGGCTTTGTGGCACCTTCCAATCCAGCCTATTTTATGATTCTATGATTCCTGCAAGGATTTGGGGAGTGACAGCAAAGCAGGAACTGGTGGTATTTCATCCCTCAGCCCACGGCCAGCAGAGTGCACTCAAAAGACATTCTCTGCTAACACAAACCTCTCCTGCTATTAAAACTCATCTTGTGTTTAATATGTAGTTGCTGTAGTGACGAGCTACTCAAACTTAATCGTTTCCCTCTGCATTATCAAGAAGAATAGAGATGCTCCAATGGGATTTCATTTTATTCAGGGAAATAAACTCTGGCTGATTGTGTTATTTTAAATAATTCCCAGGATTCATTTCCATAGTGCAAAAGGGGCAACTTCGCCAGCAGGAGTGGTGTGTATTAATATTTCCCTCTAACTTAACAAGACTTAATGTTTATTTTTCTGTTGATGAGACATGAGACATTATTTTGGGAATGTCAACCATACTAGAGTGCAATCCTTGTTTATGAAGCAGCCGGGATCTGGGAATGGCTGCAATTTTAGTATTTTGTTCATTATTGCCAGAAAACGTACATGGAATCACAGAACAGTTTGGGTTGGAAGACACCTCAAAGTCCATCCAGTTCCACCCTCTGCCATGGGCAGGGACACCTCCCACTGTGTCAGGTTGCTCCAAGTCCCATCCAGCCTGTCCTTGAACACCTCCAGGGATGGGGCAGCTACCCCTGCTCTGGGCAACCTGGGCCAGGGCCTCCCCACCCTCACAGCAAAACATTTCTTCTTGAGATCTCATCTCAGTCTCCCCTCTTTCAGCTAAAAATCTTTCCCCCTCATCATCTCCCTGCAGTCCCTGATCAGGGGCTCCTCCTCAGCTTTCCTGGAGCCCTTTTCAGGACTGGAAGCTTCTCTAAGGTCTCCCTGAAGCCATCTCTTCATTAGGCTGAATAACCCAAATTCTGTTAGCCTGTCCTCATACAGCCCCAGCCCTTGGCTCATCCTCTGGACCGGTTCCAAGAATTCCGTCTCCTTATGTTGAGGATTCCACAACTGGACACAGGAGTCCAGGTGGGATCTCATGAGAGCGGAGAAGGGAGGGCAGAATCCTCCTCCACCCTGCTGACCATGCTGCTTTGGATGCAGCCCAGGACACTATTTGGCCTTATGGGCTCTGAGCACACATTGCTGGATCGTGTTGAGCTTCTCATCAATCAGCACCCCAAGTCCTTCTCTGCAGGGCTGCTCTCAATCACGTCTTCCCCCAGTCTGTATTAAAGCCACAGAATATGAACTTGAGCAGCCCCATTTGTCATTGCTTAATTAAATGTGTCCTGTTTCTTTCAGACTGCCCTTCTCTTCCACTCCAGGGAATCGCTGTTCACATGCCAGGCAGTGTTAACACAGCAAGGCAGAATATTATTTTGATTATTTGCCACAACAGTGCCACGTTTTGCAGCCAAAATTTGTGTGTGTGCGTACACATAGACAAGAACACACACATCTTGCTGGTGCAACAACATTGCCATTGTCAGATGTCAAAACCAGGCAGTGGATGTGGTGCAGGGAAATGATTCTTCCCCTCTGCTCTGCTCTCATGAGACCCCACCTGGAGACCTGTGATCGGTTCTGGAACCCTCAGCACAGGAAGGACATGGATCTGTTGGAGCAAGCCCAGAGGAGGCCACAGAGATGATCCCAGAGCTGGAGCACCTCTGGTATGAGGACAGGCTGATAGAGCTGGGGTTGCTCAGCCTGGAGGAGAGAGGGCTCTGGGGAGATCTTAGATCAGCTTCCAATACTGAAAGGGGCTCCAGAAAAGCTGGAGAGGGGCTCTTGATGAGAAAGTGCAGAGATAGGATGAGGGGGAATGGTTTTAAGCTGCAAGAGGGGAGATTAAGATGAGATCTTAGGTAGAAATGTTTTCCAGTGAAGGTGGGGAGGCCCTGGCCCAGGCTACCCAGAGCGGTAGTGTCTGCCCCATCCCTGGAGATGTTCAAGGCCAGGCTAGATGAGGCTTGGAGCAACCTGATCCGGTGGGAGTTGTCCCTGCCATGGCAGTGGAGTGGGAATTCGATGGGCTTTGAGGTCCCTTCCAATCCAAACCATTTCATGATTCTATGTGTCAGAGCACAGCATGTTTAAGCTAATTGAGTTGGCCCATCCCTCACGATGTGTTGAAGTAATGTTCTACAAGGGTTTTTTTTTCTTTCCTCCTAAGTCCAAAGATATGGGACCTAAATGTGTTTTACAGGTTAACAAAGTGGAAGCAAGAAGTCACAGAACCAGGGAGGAAAAGAAATGCTGCCTCTGAGCAGCAGCACTGAGGCAGCTAGTTGTGTGCATCTACCAGGTTCTTCCAAGGGTTATTCCTCCCATCCAGGAATGTCCCCCATGGCCACCCCGCACCCAACCCCGTGGGCACTGTTGGACCTGCTGCAAGGAGAGGAGCTGCCGGTTTGCAGCTCTGGGGACAGTGAGCATCCATGTGGCTGCGCTTCCCGGCTGACAGATGGACCGCAGGCCAGGCAGACGTGGTGTCTCACTGTCAAGCTTATGTTTTTCTGTCAGTTTACCACAAGCCCTTCGGGAGGATGAAGGAAAACTGGTGGACTAAGACAGGGTTTGTTTCAGCCTCTCAAAGTGAAAGGACCTGGAGGGTATTTAGTTTCCATGTTACAGCTGGCATGCCTAGCACTCACTGCAGAGCCCTGCTCCTCCACAAGCTCCAGTTCCATCTCATCTGTCCCTCCTGTAGTGGAGCCTCCATCCCTGGAGATTTTAAAAATTCCTGTAGATGTGGCACTTGGGGACATGGTTTAGCAGGCATGGTGGGGTTGGTCTGGTGGTTGGACTGGATGAGCTTAGAGGTGTTTTCCAAGTCAATGATTCTGTAATGTGTTTCTATGATTCTATTACAAGCTGCAGCTCCTCATGGAAACATCATGAAGAGATGAAGGTTATGAACAAAGCGAGCTGTTTGTTAAGGGCTCACGGTGCGAGAAAAGGGTGGGGGTAAAATGTAAGTGAGACCAGCAGATGAAGGCAGAGGCTGCTTAGCGCTTCCCTTTGCTGAGCACAGACACCAGTGGGTGTGAGCACAGGAGCGTCCTGCAAAGCCCAGCAAGACTTTCCAAGTGGATTGGTCTGCTTCTTTCTATCTCTCTACAGCATGAAGCCTCTTTACTGAAAATCAGTGGAAAGCAGCATTTTGCCTGTTTTTTTGGGCAAAAAAAACAGCTGGGGAGAAGATGGATCTTAATGTAGATGTTAGTGCCCAGTGGGTGGGCTCCCCCTGTGTAAAGGTGGAGGGTAAGAGGGCTGCAGCCACTGCCATGGCACTTATATTGGAGTCACTTCTTTTCAGTCATTCCTCAGGATCCAGAACAATCACGGAGACAATAAATTTCAGCCACAAAGCATCATCCAGACCATTAACTGACATTATCCTGGGGTACAAAGATACAAAATGTGACAGCGTTTGACCTCAACAAATGAGAAACCCACCACAGAGAGCAAGCCCAGGGCACGCAGTGACATTTAACTTGGCCTCAGAGCAATGTGTCTCCCACCAGCCACCTAAATTCTTTCATCCATGTAAATCCTTGGATGTCAGGAGGCTTCTTCTCAATTCACACCCCTCCTGGAGAGCAGACCTAGCCTGAAATGAGGCAGTTTGATGTAATTTATAATAGTTCTGAGACTTAAACTGCACCAGTGAAGATAACAGGTGTGTCTAAAAGGGTCCGTCACACTTAGTTATTTATCTAATAACTCCATCCCTCGGAGGTTTGGCCCTAAACATTGTTAAATGAACCTCTTTCAATTTTCAGAACAAACTACATCTTATCCAGAGAGCGTGACAAAGCGAGAGGCAGATGCTGCAGAAACCTTTGGAGGATGTGGGTCCAGCCTTCAGTGGCTCTTTTCATTTCAAGCATCTGACCCAAGGAAGGGAAAGACTCACAGATATGGCAGCTGAAATCCCTGACTAAGGATGAAGTTGGAAAGGGCCTGTGCAGTTTAAAAAGGAGAGTACAAAATGTTTGCACTCTTAACCTGTTCCTGTGTTGGCATGAGATCACACTGGGATCCCTGTGTTCAGTTCCTCAGGGAGGGCATGGACCTATTGGAGTGAGTCCAGACAAGGCCATAGAGATGATCCAAGGGCTGGAGCACCTCCTGTATGAGGACAGGCTTAGAGAGTTTACGTTGTTCAGCCTGGAGAAGAGAAGGCTCCAGGGAGACCTTAGAGCAGCTTCCAGTACTGAAGGGGTCTCCAGGAATGCTGGTGAGGGGCTCTTGATCAGGGACTGCAGGGACAGGATGACGGGGAATGGTTTTAAGCTGAAAGAGGAGATTGAGATGAGATGAGATGAGATCTTAGGGCGAAATGTTTTCCAGTGAGGGTGGGGAGGCCCTGGCCCAGGTTTCCCGGAGCAGTGGTGGCTGCCCCATCCCTGGAGGTGTTCAAGGTCAGGCTGGATGGGGCTTGGAGCAACCTGATCCAGTGGGAGGTGTCCCTGCCCATGGCAGGAGGTGGGACTGGATGGGCTGTGAGATCCCTTCCAACCCAAATCATTCTATGACTCTAGTCTATGATTTGCTAATTACGTATAATCTGTTCACACACTAAACACATTTCACATCATATATGCACCCCAATTCAGCAGAATTATGAGACCGAGGTAAATTATTTAGTTTTGTCTTACTTTTATTGAATGCTGGAAATCTCAAGCTCATAAAGGAGGCACTGGAGTAGCAGTACAACTCACTGGCATTGCCAAACTACTCAGAATTTTAATGCTAGTTAATGGTCTCCTTTAGTCAAATCTCAGTTATTTGTAGACCTACTCCCGATGATGAGAGAGAAAAGCATTTGCTTCTGTCTGGTGTTGGATGAAATGAAAAAGCTGCTAAGAAAAGAGCTTTTGAAATAAAAGGCTGCGGGAGTGAGGGAAGCATTCGAGTCCCAGAACTTTTGTTACCTGAGCAATTAGCCTAATTCAGTTTGATTGATTTCATTTCATTTTATTTACCTCGCTTCCTCCTGCAACAGAGGGGCCAATAACACACACTTAGAATCATAGAATCGCTTGGTTGGAAAAGACGTTTGAGATCATCGAGTCCAACTGTGCCTGTTCCCTACTAAACCAGATCCTGGAGCTTTTAAACCTTTTAATCTACCTGCTTTTAAACCCCTACAGGGATGGGGACTCCAACACCTCCCTGGGCAGCCTCTGCCAGGGACTGAGAATCCTTTCTGTGAAGACATTTGTCCTGATTGCCAGTCTGAACCTGCTCTGGTGCAACTTGAGGCCATTCCTCCTTGTCCTGTCCCCTGTCACTTGGGAGAACAGGGCAGCTCCCTCCTCTCTACAACCTCCTTTCAGGTAGCTGTAGAGAACAATAAGCTTTCCCCTCAACCTCCTCTTCTCCAGGCTAAACAGACCCAGGTCCCTCAGCTGCCTATCGTAACTCTTTTTCTCCAGCCCCTTCCCCAACTCTGTTCCCTTCCCTGAACACTCTCCAGCCCCTCAATGTCCTTCTTGGAGTGAATGGCCCAAAAGTGAAGCCAGGATTTGAGGTGCAGCCTCCCGAGTGCTGAGTACAGGGGCACAATCACTTCCCTGCTCCTGCTGGCCACATGTGGGGCAACCAATGAGCAGGGTCCTCTTAGTACTTGGAAGTGGAACCCTGCTCATTGAGACGGACTTTGCCAATGGCTCCTTATTCATTGATGGTGGAGGAATATAGTCATTGCACCAAGAAGTGCAGCAGAATTGCTAGACAGGCAGCATTGCTCACACAGGGTGCTTAATGCCCAGGGTAGAATGATGCCCCATGCTCAGCTGCAGAGCTGGTGGGAGAAGGTGAGAGACTAAAACTGCCGTTACTTCCCCTTGGGATTCAAAGTCGTGTTATAATCAACATAGATGTTCTCCTGAAACCCTTCCTGGAGTCCTGCGTCCAGGTCTGGAATCCCCAACATAAGAAGGAGATGGAGCTGTTGAAGAGGTCCAGAGGAGGTGATGGAAATGATGTGAGGGCTGGAGCACCTCCCATGTGAGGACAGGCTGAGAGAGTTTGTGTTGTACAGCCTGGAGAAAAGAATGCTCCAGGGAGACCTTAGAGCAGCTTCCATTGCTGAAAGGGGCTCCAGGAAAGCTGGGGAGGGCTCTTGATCAGGGAGTGCAGGGAGAGGACAAGGGGAATGGTTTTAAATTGGAAGAGGGGAGATTGAGATGAGAGAAGGGAAAAGTCACCTCTCCACTGGGCAGCCCCATGTCCCAGGGAACATGCGCTCTCTCCGGCAGCAGCTCTTGCAGCAGCTCCTTCCAGGCAGCGTGGTCCAGAGATCCCATTGGAGCGATGGGTGCACAATAGAGCTGGGGAAGGGTCTGGAGAACAAGAGTCATGAGGAGTGGCTGAGGGACCTGGGGTGGTGCAGCATGGAGAAAAGAAGATTGAGGGGAGACCTCATCACTGTCTACAACTGCCTGAAAGGAGGTTGTGCTGAGGTGGGTGCTGGTCCCAAGTGCCAGATGATAGGAAGAGAGGGAACAGCCTCAAGCTGCACCAAGGCCCTTGCAGAGGCTGCCCAGGGAGGTGGTGGAGTCCCCAGAAGGAAGTGGAGGCAAGACACCTTCACCAATACAAGTCCCCTGAGACCCCAAAATTTAAGGGCATCAGGCAGTCTGAGTGCAGCCTGGCAAGGTATGGGGAGCCTCTGAAGTGTCTCAGATACTTAATGGAGACCAAACACCACCGAAAGGGGGAATGATCAGGTAAAAACCCAGAAGCTAGGGTGTGCTGAGCCACATTGCTGCCACCCAGACACATGGAGCAGCTCATTTGTGTCCCCTCAGAACCCAGAGCGGGGAAACCCCTTGGAACTCGGAGTGGGGTGCCAAACCCTGTGCATCCTGGCTCTGAGCAGGGCACACAGCACCATGCATGCCAGCTCCAAGTGGGATGCACAGCACCACACATCTTAGAGTGGAATGGGCACACAGCACCAGGCATTCCTGCTCTGAGTGGAAAACACAGCACTACGCATCGTGTCTCCAAGCAGGATGCACAGCACCACACATCTTAGAGTGGAGTGGGGTGCACAGCATCGTGCATTCCTGCTCCGAGCAGCACGTACAGCATTGCACACCCCGGCTCCAAGCGGGATGCACAGCTCCACACATCCCAGAGTGGAGTGGGTGCACAGCACTGCACACTCCTGCTCTGAGTGGCGCACACAGCACCATGCATCCTGTCTCCAAGCGGGATGCACAGCACCACACATCTTGGAGTGGAGTGTGGTGCACAGCACCGTGCATTCCTGCTCTGAGCAGCACACAGAACACAGCACATCACGGCTTCAAGCGGGATGCACAGCACCATGCACCCTGGCTCCAAGTGGGATGCACAGCTCCACACATCCCAGAGTGGAGTGGGCGCACAGCACTGCACATTCCTGCTCTGAGCAGGATGAACAGAACCACACACCCCGGCTCCAAGATGGGAGCACAGCACCGCGCATCCAGGCTCCAAGCGGGGCAAACAGCTCTGCACACCTTGGAGTGGAGCGGGACACACAGCACCGCGTATCCCGTCTCCAAGTAGGGTGTGCAGCACCGCGCATCCCAGCTGCACGCGTGGTGCTGTGCATTGAGCATCCATGCTCCGAGAGGGGCGCACAGCACCATGCAGCCCGAAGAAGAGTGAGGCGCACAGCACCGCGCATCCTGGCTCCTAGAGGGCTGCACAGCACGGCACATACTGGCCCGAGCTGGGTGCAGAGCCCTCCGCATCTGGAGCAGAACAGGACACACAGCGCTGAATATCCTGGTTGCAAGAGGGGTGTGCACAGCACTGTGCACCTCGTCTCCAAGCAGGGCGCAAAGAAACGCGCATCCTGACTCCAAGCAGGGCGCACAGCTCCGCGCATCCCAGCGGCAAGAGGGACGCGGTGCACCGCGCATCCTGGAGCGGAGCAAGGCACACAGCCCCGTACATCCTTGCTCCAAGCAGGGCGCACAGTTTTGCGCATCCTGACTCCAGTCGGGATGCACAGCACCGCGCATCTTGGCTCCAAGCAGGGCGCACAGCACCGCGCATCCCTGCTCCGAGAAGGGCGCACAGCACCGCTCATCCCGGCACAAATCGGGATGCTCAGCTCCGCGCATCCTTACACAAATCGGGATGCTCAGCTCCGCGCATCCTTACACAAATCGGGATGCTCAGCTCCGCGCATCCTTACACAAATCGGGATGCCCGGCTCCGCGCATCCTTACACAAATCGGGATGCTCGGCTCCGCGCATCCTTACACAAATCGGGATGCCCGGCTCCGCGCATCCTTACACAAATTGGGATGCCCAGCTCCGCGCATCCTTACACAAATCGGGATGCCCAGCTCCGCGCATCCTTACAAAATCGGGATGCCCGGCTCCGCGCATCCTTACACAAATCGGGATGCCCGGCTCCGCGCATCCTTACAAAATCGGGATGCCCGGCTCCGCGCATCCTTACAAAATCGGGATGCCCGGCTCCGCGCATCCCTACACAAATCGGGATGCTCGGCTCCGCGCATCCCCGCTCCGAACGGAGCGCGGCGCCCGCGCTTGGCCCCGCCCGCGTCCCTGCGCGCCCAGCGGCGGGGCCACAGGGGGCGGTGCGGAGGAGGAGGAGGAGGAGGAGGAGGGAGGCGGAGGAAGGCACGCAGCAGCGAGCCACGCAGCTTTGACGTCGCCGTGCTGCGGCTCCGCGGCTCCGGCTGCCGGCACGTAGAGCACAACGTGACGGCCCCTCGCCGCCCTCCATCCTCACTCCGCACCCGCGCACCAGCACCTACCCTCCCGCACGGTACGGGTGGGGGGGCCCGGACCACCGGCCATGGATCCGCAGGCGCGGTGAGGGCTGCTCCTTGCGCTCAGAGCAGGACACACCTCCGCGGGCATCCTCTCCCCCCCTTTCCCCCCAAGCCAGCATCCCACCTCCGCTCCCCGCGCATCATGCGGGGGCCTGGGCGCTGCTGCGGTGGCATCTGATGGCCACGGGGCGAGGGAGGCTGCGGTGGCCCCGCGCGGCTCTCGGTGGCCCCGGGAGGCGGCGGCGGCGGCGACCGCTTTGAGCCGGGGGGGGGGCCGGCTCGCTGCGCGCCCCTCCGCGCCTCTCCGCGCCGCCCGCTGCGCAGGAGGAGGCGGAGGAAGAGGAAAGAGGAGGAGGAGGAGGAGGAGGAGGACCGGAGCGGTGCCCGACGCCTGCCTCCCCCCTGCACGCCCCCCCCCGAGCCCTCCGCCCTGCTTGCGCGGGTTTGCGCGGCTCGGAGGGCGCTGCGCTGCCTCCCCCCGCGGCCCCCGCGCTGGCTATGTGGATGCTCACGCGAAGATGGATGTAGCCATCGGGCTGCTGGGGCTGCTGACGCTTCTGCTGGACGGCAGCTCCGCGCAAGGGGTCTACGGTGAGTGCGGGGGGTCACCTTGTCGCCACTGTCGCCGGGGGATGGAGAGGGGATGGGGGGGGAGTGTGTGTGTGTGACCTCCTCCTCCGGGGCCGCGGGAGCCGGCGGAGGCAGGAGCGGAGGCAGCGCCGTTGCCATGAGACGCTGACATTGCGCGGCGGAAAAAGCGGGGCGGGGATGGGGGGGACAGCGGGGGGCGGGGGGGGGGGACACGGGCGACTGTCCCCGCCGGCCGCCGGGGATGCCCGCCGCCGCGGAGACGCCTTGGCCGCGCAGCTCCGCGCTTCTCCGCGCGGCTTCCCCGCTTTGACACCCTTCTCCGCGCCTCGCCGCGCTTCTCCGCCCTTCTCCGCGCTTTCCCACGCTTCTCTGCCCCTCGTCGCGCTTTCCCACGCTTCTCCGCCCCTCTCCGCGCTTCTCCTCCCTTTTCTCCCTTCTCCACGCTTCTCCTCCCTTCTCCTCGCTTTCCCACGCTTCTCCTCCCTTCTCCGCGCTTCTTCTCCCTTTCGCCCTCTTCTCCTCCCTTCTCCCTTTCCCCCCTTCTCCTCCCTTTCCTCTTCTTCTCTTCCCTTCTCCCTTTACCCCTCTTCTCCTTCCTTTCCTCTTCTTCTCTTCCCTTCTCCCTTTCCCCCCTCTTCTGCTCCCTTCTCCTCCCTTTCCCCCTCTTCTCGTCCCTTCTCCGCGCTTCTCCGCGCCCGCACTTGTCACCAGCAGCGCTGCCGCGCGTTCCGCGGGCGCGGAGCGAGGGATGAGGGGGGAGAAGCAAACTTCCCGGGGCTCCGCCGGGGGTGCGCAGTCTCCGCGGGTGGGTGCGCAGCCCCGCGGCCCCGCTCCCCCCGCCCCGTCTCTTCCCCCCCATCCCCAGGCAGTGACTTGCAAATCGAGCGCGGGGGGATGCGTGGAGCTGGGCGGAGGCAACGGATCCCAGTGGTTCGGGGTGTCCGGCATCGGGATGCCGGTCTTGTTGCTTCCCAGTGATGCTCTGGTCCCGGTGATGCCCCTGAGATGCTCTGGTCCTGGCGATGCCCCAGCCCCGGTGATGCCCCGGTGATGCTCCAGTGCTGGTGATGCCCTGGTCCCAGTGATGCCCCAGCTCTGGTGATGCCCTGTGCTTAGTGATGCCCCAGTGATGTCCTGGCTCTGGTGATGCCGCCGTGATGCTCCAGCTCCAGAAATGCTCCGTTGATGCCCCAGTGATTCTCCAGTCCTGGTGATGCCCCATCCGCGGTGATTCCCTGGTGATGCCCCGGTGATGCTCTGATCCCCATGATACCCTGGCTGCAGTGATACCTCAATCCTAACGATGCCCCCTCCTCAGTGATGACCTGCTGCTGCTCTGGCCTCAGTGATGCTCCAGTCCCAGTGGCATCCTGATGATGCCACAGCTCCGGTGATACTGGCCCCAGCGATACCCTGGTTGCAGTGATGCCTCGGTCTTAGTGATGCCCCCATCCTGGTGAAGCCTTGCTGCTGCCCTGGCCACGGTGGTGCCTTGGTCCCAGTCATGGCCCGGCCCTGCTGATGTCCCTGCGCATCCCTGGCTGCGGTGATGCCCTGGGTCTGATGATGTCCTGGCCCCAGAGATGCTCCGTCGCCTGTGACGCTTTGCTGCCAGTGATCCTCTAGTCCCAGTGATGCCTCGGTGCTACCCCAGCCCCAGTGATCTCCTGGCCCCAGCGATGCATAAGCCCTGGTGGTGTCCCGATGATGCCCTGGCCCTGATGATGCCCCAGCCCTGGTCATGTCCCTGTGCAGCCCTGGCTCTGGTGATGCCCCAGTGATGCCCTGGCTCCAGGGATGCCTTGGTGATGTCCCAGCCCCAGTGCTACCCCAGTCCACATGATGTCCCAGCCCTGGTGCTGCCCTGGTGCTGCCCAGTGGTGGGGTTATGTAAGCGGTGTGGCGGTGCGGTGCTGTGCGGTGCTGCTGGAAGCGTTGGCTCTGGCACTCGGTGTGGAGGAGAGACTTCATGAATTTACCAGTAAATGCTTCGTTTGACATCTGCTCCCGTTCAGCACTGAAATATTTGCTTCCCATCAGCCTGGCAGCCCCAACCAGAGATGTATTTCCCCTTCCTTTCCTTTAATTTTGCAGGATTTCAGTGTAATTAAAAATATCTGAGGGGTTCTGCTCGCAGTGGCTGGATCTCCAGCAACGCTGGGGCTCCCGACACACAGGCACAGGATTGTGGATGCGCTGGAATAGCAACTGCTGGCGTGAATAGGAGAGGGCTTGTTCAGGCAGAGCGTGGTTTCTGGGGGCCTACAGGAAAGGGAGCTCTCTCCCTCGGCATCGATATACAGGCGATTTCACAGGCGGGTTTGTCGCAAGACTTTTGTTTGGCAGTGATGCCTTTTCCCTCCTGTAAAATGTAACACTGTATTTAGGTTAAGGATGATGGGTGAAGGGCTGGGGAGCGGATTGGGGATGGGGGAGTGGTGTGAAATCGGTCATATGTAGCTGCGCTAGGTTTGAAACCTGTTCCGCATGCCTTTGTGTTGCTTTATTCCAGAAAGCTGGAGAAAAAGAAAGCAAGCCCAAGAGATGCATCCCAGCAGCCTTGAAGAGCCCTCTCGGTGCTCCAAGGCCATTTTTGAGAAAGGAGGTTTTGAAGAGAATGATCTGAGTTGTATCGCAAGAGCGAGCCCCAGCCTGGGAGAGGGAGCCTGCAGAGCCTTCCTGCATGGGGAAAATAGCTTTTTGTGGAATTTGAACAACTTTTTCTGGCTCTTATTTAAGATTTCAGGATCCTCACAGCTCAGCTTCCAAGCTTGGTGCAGTTAGGGAGGCATCTTACTGAGTTAACCCACTTGCTCCCAGCTTTTGTGCTGATCACCTGGGAATGCCAGTGTCCCTTCTGTGAGAGGGCAAAGCCCCAGCTCTGTAAGGAAGGCTTGGGGTGTTGTTCCACTTTGCCACGTGAAGGAACACACTGTGGTGTCCATCCTCTCCGAGCCCTGCCACCCTCTCCACCCTTGCATGGAGAACTCACTGCTTTGCGGATCATCATTCAGGTGCCATCTCTCGGGCTTCACTGTCCCTCCCACTGGGGTTGTGTCTCCTCCACAGGAGGACCTGTGTCCTCGGGATGGGATCTCGCTTGGGTTATGAGCCTGAGAACCTCTGGGCTGCTCATTGGCCCTGCCTGCCTGCCCGCTGCCACAGATGCTCCTCTCTGCCACAGATGCTCCTCTCTGATGCTGCAGGAGGTGCAGAGAAGGACTGCTCAGCTTTTCCCTGCATGGGCACGGCGCTTGGCACAGTGGTATACGTGGCCACACGGAACAGTAGCACCTCAGAGCTGGCTTTGGGCCTTTAAATGCAGAATAAATGGTCCACATTTGCATATTTCCAATTTGTATAAAAAAAAAAAAAGGCAAATTAAGCTTTTTAATCAATTAAAAAGCCACAGAGTCTGGTTGTACATCTCACTGCTAACTTCCCTCTGTTGCTTCCCAATAATAAAGCTGTAAGGAAAAAGTCAGTTGCTTGGACAGTTGGGAACTGAGGTGCTGACACTGGGGACAGTTTCCTAGGGCTGAAGAAGATGTCAGGGCTGGAGCCAGGACAGTGCCCGCTGTCCCCTCCTCTGTGCCACACGCTGCTTCTTCAGGGGATGTGAGGAGAGCAGAGCTCCTAAATCCCCCACAGCAAGACCTACAATTCCTCAGCTGTGCTGTGCCCAGCTTGTTTTCTTGGCTAAATCATCTTGAGAAGAACTTGAGTGCTGTAGGCACTTGCCCTCCTCTTTTAATTATGCATGGCTTGCATGGTTAATAAAGCAGAAAATGCAGGTATTCAGAATATGATGGTTGTCCTTTCACCAAACTTCAGGTTACAGGGGAAGAAATGGCTAAATGAGCAGGCCAATGTGGGCACGAGGTGTTTTTGAGCTGATAAGGGGTGGCTTATCAAGATGTGGGAGTTTCACAGGGGTGAAGAGTGGATTTCCCCATACGTTTCCCCAGTGCTGAACTGTTCTGGCTAGGCAGCTTGCTGTGGGCTTGGGGTTTAGGTGTTGAGATGTGTGGGGTCTCCAGGGTCTCACCTTGTGTCCTGTGGAGCGAGGAGCAGCAGAGTGAATGCTTAAAAAGGAACCTGAGCGCTGCCATCACCTCCTGGATAGGGGCTGGAGGGATGCCCAGGGAGCTGTAGGGACCTGGTGGTGGGTGGACCACAGGGTGTGATTGCTCTGGTGTCACAGAAACATGTTTAGTGTTCCCTAAACATGGAAATCTCCACAGCAATGGGGAGCAGCCACAGTACCAACTGGGTGAGGTGTCACCACACCCATGGGGGTGTCGTGCATGGAGGGGTGCAGCCCCTCTGTGGCATGATTTCCCCATGGCCACAGGGTGTGCTTTACCCACTCCTTGCAGAGCTTGTAATTACTTTCCCCTGGAAAACAAGTGCGGAAGCTACTGAGGACAAGCTTTTCATGTATGTAAGCACCAGGTTCATCGGTGGAAGTGTGTGCGTGCAGTGTTTGCCCCTCTCTGCACCCCCTGTTGTGTTTCGTATTAACTCCTATAATAAAAAGAACTCAAAGTATCCTAGTGTGGATGTAGATAACGTTAAGACGGCTGTATATGCCTCATGAAACAAGTGATCACAAGTGTGATGAGTCTGCACTGTGCTCAGACTTCTCAGAGTCTCCCCAAGGCTCTGCACCAAGTCGGGGTGTGGGACTCAATGTGCAAAGTGTCGGGAGAAGAAATCATGGCCGAGGGAACCACCAAGCTTTTCACTGCTGGGACAGAGTAATGTGGAAGTGTAGGTTTTTTTATTGTATTAAATCATGAAGTGGTTTGGGTTGGGAGGGATCTCAAAGCCCATCCAATTCCAACTCCTGCCATGGGCAGGGATACGTCCCACTGGATCAGGTTGCTCCAAGCCCCATCCAACCTGGCCTTGAACACCTCCAGGGATGGGGCAGCCACCCCTGCTCTGGGCAACCTGGGCCAGGGCCTCCCCACTCTCATCATGAAGCATTTCTTCCTAAAATCTAATCTAAATCTTCCCCCTTTCGTTGCCCAAGAGATCGTCTTTGTTCCTTGTGCTGAGTGTCAAATGTCATCAAGTGGATTTCATTTTCATTGCTGTTGTGTGTTTTATAGAGAAGCAGGTTTGGAAATGGGGAACCCAAACCCCAGAGCTGCTCCTTCCACCCCAGATGGCAGCTTGATTGGGGTCTGATGAAGTGTTTCACAACCCAGGGGTGTTGGAAAAAGGTCAGACAGTGTTGGGAAAGATCTTCCCAGAGAGGTAGTTACCCAGGAAGGTGGTTGATTCCTCATCCGTGGAGGTATTTAAAAGACGGGTAGATGTGATGCTTAGGGATCCCAGGTGGACAGGTGTGGTTGGACAACATGATCTCAAAGGTCTCTTCCAGTGTAGTGATTCTATGATTCTGTGATTCTGCTGCGTGTTTAATAAGGATGATGATTACTTTGTGGTCTGCTCGGCTCCCCTGAGCGGATTAATGATGGCTGGCTCCGAGCCGGGATTCTCTGACCTGGCCTTTCCCTAGAGCTTGTCCTGGTCAAACAAGTGGATTGAATGAAAGGAGAGAGGGAGGGAAACCCAAACCCACTCAGAGCAAGAGCATTTTCCCCATTAGCAGGGCCGGTTGCCCGTTTCTGCCGGCGAGGGCAGCCTCTGGATCACCGGCCCCAGATGGCACCGCGGCAGCGCAGGGACGCAGGGCATTTCCGCGGCGCTGCTCACCCCGGCCGGGTGTGAATGCGGGTGTTGTGTGGGCCAGTTTAACCCCACACAATTCGGGACATTGTGCGAGGGAAGCGTGGCGGCCCTGAGAACAGGGGAGGAATTATGTGATGCCGCAGGAGTTGGCGTTTCTGAGCAGCTGGGCGCTTTGCCGCCGCCCGCTCCAGGAGATTTTGCAGGAGCCAACGGATCACTGAAAGCTTTAACTCTTAACTGAGCCCTGGAGAGGTATCTCCTCCTCCCTCTCACACTGCAGATGTTTACAGTGGGATTTCGGCAGCAGTTTGAGCAGCGAAACCTGGGAGAGTGCCGAGGCGGGGAAGCAGCCGTCATGCCTCTTATGGACCCAGAGTGACCGGGATCGACTCTTCTCCCACTGTTCTTAGTTGTGCCATAGGTAAGGGGGTTGTGCAGCACCTGGCATTGCGGCAGCGAGGGATTCTGGGGTCTGAGTGTGCCTGTTTGTACATTCAGGGGGGCTGGTTTCGCCCTGGGGTATGGCAGTTTAAGGTCAACGGGTGCCAATGGATAGAGTCAAACTAAAAATGCTCAATAGTCAATGTGCGGGAGAAGAGCAGCAACGGAGATTAAACCTGACTGAATCAATGCAGAAACTTCCATCAGGTTTTGTATGTCCTGGGACGCCTGTGAAAGCTCTAAGTGTTCCTCCTGATACACAGCGAGTTGCCTTCTTGCTGTGCTGGGTGGCATCGCAGCATGTCCCATCTTCCCAGGAGCAGTTGATGCTCTGGGCAGCCCTGAAGTTCTGGTCAAAATGCTGTCTTTGACTCTGGAGGAAAACTGGTGGCAAGGAAACAGTCCTTAAACAGACAAAATAAAAACTCCCCTGGCTCAGAAGAGCAAAATCCTGTTTAATTAGAATCTGTGAGATGAATTGCTGGGCAGGAAGGAAACAGATGAATGATTAAAGCTCAGTTCTGTCTTCTGTCCTCCTCAAATATATTCTGGGACCTCCTTTGGTAGAGGGATGAGCTCTCCCTGTGTGCATTGCAGTGCCAGCCTATATACAGTGGGGAAACAGGATGCCCAGGTAGGTGATGGAGGCCCCATCCCTGGAAACATTCAAGGTCAGATTGGATGGGGCTCTGAGCAACCTGATGGAATTAAAGATGTCCCTGCTTCTGCAGGGGGATTGGGACTGGATGATCTTTAAAGGTCTCTCCAAACCCAGAGCATTCTATGATACTATGTGCATGTCTACTCCTGTGGGGCTCTGGCTATTCTGTACTTCATCCCCTTCCTCCAGTGGAAAAACCGCTTTTGGATGGGAGGTGCTCGACCACAGGCCATGAAGAAGCGAATGCCACCAGGGAGGACACTCCCTGCCTCCCCCTGCCGGTGCCAGGACCCTGTAACTCTCCCCAACTCAGATGGGCTCAAGGCCTTTATGTTGTTTCTTAAACCACGTTTCTTAAACCATGTTTCTTAAACCTAGAAACAACTCGGTTTAGGAGAAAGGGGCTTTTGAGTGCAGCTGTTTGAGGGAAGGCAGCTCCATCCGTCCCCGCTATCCAGGTCTGACCCAGTGCACGGGTTCGGTGTTGGCAGTGCCACTTCATCACCACCAGGAGAGCCTTCCAATGTAGCCTTGCCAAGTCCTCATGACTGCCTCCCTGTTAGATCTTCAGTTTATCTTTTTATAGATCCTCTTTCCAATTTTGAGCTACGTCTGGATCCAGCTGAATTATTTCCTGCCATCTCCATAAATAATGGCCTTGCTAAATATAGCTGAAAATGGAAGGAAGTCAGTTTGCTGTTCTCTGATGGATTTTTGAAGCCTGGCTCTTCTGGGAAGAGGACTTCCGCTCATAGAATCATAGAATGTCCTGAGATTGAAGGCATCTACAAGGATCACCAAGTCCAACTCCTATCCCTGCATCAGACCGGTGGCCTAGCTGGGGAGATACCTCCTCCTGTGATTGCTTCGTATGTCCGTGAAATGCTGGAGGACCAAGAGCTTGCCTTGAACATCCTTACAGGCCCACATCACTCTTGGCAGCCTTTAGCTTGATTTTTGCCCCAGTGATTTGATTTTGAGGTCTGTTTGCCCCGGCTGCTTGCTGTCAGTGTATTTAGGTACCAGGGAGTTCTGTGATCTGGAAAACAGGTCTTTGAAGAGAGATTACAACTACCTGAAAGGAGGTTGTAGAAAGGTGGGTGCTGGTCTCTTCAGCCAAGTAACAAGCGATAGGATGAGAGGAAATGGCCTCAAGTTGCACCAGGGGAGGTTTAGGTTGGATATTAGGAACAATTCCTTTAGTGAGAGAGTGGTGAGTCTCCATCTTTGGAAGGGTTCAAAACCATGTAGACATGGCATTTCAGGACATGGACTAGTAGGTATGAGGAGGGTTAGGTTGGACATTAGGAAAAGGTTCTTCACTCAAAAGGTGATGGAGTTCTGGATCAGCTCCCCATGGGAGCAGTCATGGCGCAAATCCTCAAAATATTCAAGAATCATTTGAAGAACATCCTCAGACACATGGTATAAATTTTGGGGTTATGCAGGGACAGAAGTTGGACTCGATTGTTGTGGGTCTGTTGCAGCTCAGGTCATTCTGTGATTCTGTACGTTGATGTTGTGTTGATGGTTGGACTAGATGGTCTTAGAGGTCTTTTCCAACCTTAAGGATTCTATGACCAGAGGAACTCCATGCATTAAGCTGGTTAAGACTGACTGAGGTAGCTAAAAAAGGAGATAAATGTCTTTTATGATTATCTCAGGAATGAAGAGGCAGGCAGTGGTGAAGAGGTAGCTCCAAGCATCCACCTAAGGTGTTATGTTGGAGAAGCCAACAGCAATCACTTGAAGTTACCAAAGCCCCCAGTGGAAATAATGATGAGTTTTTTAGATGGGGTAATTAGTGGTCAGAGCAGCTCACTGAGACACGTGCTGGACTCCCTGGTGTTCAGCATCTTTGATGTATAATCGAATGTTGTTTCTTAAATTGGTGAGCTTGCTTTCTTAAATTGGTGAGCTTGTTGTTTCTTAAATTGGTGGGGATTGCTGAGGGAAATTGCTGGCTGGTGGATGCATGGGAGGTCAGTCCAGATGAGACCCAGTGTTTCTCCTGGCCTCAGACTGGAGAAGGTAGTTAATCCATTTTGAATATATCAAAGCAGTGATCACAGTAATAAATGTTACTTTGCCAATTATGTTATTAATGCATTACATTATTAAAACACTGTATATGAAATATGCTGGTTGGTAACTCTCACTGTGGGAAGGGGGGAGGAGATGAGATCAAGGGACTAGGAGGCTCCTTCTGCTCCTGCAGTATCACTTTCCGTGGGCTTTCTGATGTGTACTGCGCTGTGTTCCAGCCATGGCAGGAGTTCACAGCCAGGATTTTGGTCAGCATCTTCTGAGTGCCAAGATGCCCGACTCCCAGTGGCTTCCAAGTGAGAGTGGAAGCTCCAAAACGCAATGGCTGGGCAGGAGCTGGCTTGCTTCTCTCCAATCGCTGGCTGCTCAGCCGCAGCCACGTCATCGTGCTTCATGGCACCAGCAAACAGAGCAATCCCACTGCCTGAAAAGTTGTTTCATAACTTGGAAGTGTAGTTTATTGACAGAATGAAATAGCTGGTTATCTCTCATGTGAGGTGGAAGATGCAGTCTCTGCAGGGCAGACAAGTTGTGGAGCTGAGGGAATACTGGGGCCAGGACTGGGGCAGAAAAAAATCAGGAATTGCTGGAACATGGCCAGAGTCTGAAGAGGTGGGTGAAGGAGGGTGCCAGGCACAGGAAACCTCATGCCAAGAGTGTACAAGGATGAGAAAGTGATGCAGCCCTCGGTGAGCTGGCATCTCTCTGCCTTGCTGCAAAATGCTTGTTCTAACCCTCCCCATCACCAGCCTGGGTTTGACTGAGGAACATGGGTGCAGAGATCAATGAAAGCCACCTGGAAGGGGGTGGAAGAGAAGGATCAGCCCTGGAGCACCTCTGCTATAAGGGCAGGCGGAGAGAGTTGGGGTTGTTTGGCCTGGAGAAGAGGAGGCTGCAGGGAGACCTTGGAGCAAGTTCTAGCACTGAAAGGGTCTCCAGGAAAGCTGGAGAGGAATACTTGATCAGGGAGGGCAGGTATAGGATGAGGGGGGATAGTCTGATAAAGAGATCATCAAATCCAATCGTACCTGTCCACTACTGGACCAGATCCCTGCGCACCTCATCTGCCCAAGTCAGAAGTGATAGGATGAGAGGAAATGGCCTCAAGTTGTGCTAGGGCAGGTTCAGATTGGATATTAGGAAAGATTTCTTTACTGAAAGAGTGGCAAACCCCTATCAGAGGCTGCCCAGGGCAGTAGTGGAGTCTCTATCCCTGGGTGACCTCCATGGTCTCTTCCAACCCAAAGCATTCTATGTTCACAAACTTTCAGTACTGGAAGCTGCTTTAAGGTCTCTCTGGAGCCTTCTCCAGGCTGAACAACACCAAGTCTCCCAACTCGTCCTTGGATGGGAGGTGCTTCAGTCCTCAGATCATCTCTGTGGTCCTTCCAAGCATGGTGCTGTGTCTCCTCTGGCAGGGGGGTGAGGTGCAGGTGACTAACACCCTGATTTCATGCAGCTGACAGCATCCCATGCCCCAGACTACTCTTTATTCAGCTCATTAGTTCAGTTCCCAGGGCTGTTTCCTACTCCCTGATTTTCTTCCCTTTCCCCTCTACATCGCTGCTAAACATTGCAAGAGGGAATATTAGAAATCCTAGACTTTCCTGCAGTCTCCCCCTAAATTTAGCACAGCCTCCCTTTTCCCTCTGTGCAAAAGCAAAGCTGCCAATGCAAAGCCTTGCAGAGCTGTTTGCAAGGCACCCCCACAGCCCCACACCTGTAATTAGTTCTGGTAATTGCTTAAAGCCAGGCCAGAGGGGCACCTTGGGTTTCTTCTCAGAGCAGTCTTCAAGTGAGGTGGTAAAGCCAAGTGTGAGTTTCTCTTCTCTTCCTTTTTTTTTTTCTTATTCCTCTCCTTTAGAATGGTTCATTTGCTTGGGAGGGAGAAGGTTTGAGGGAGAAGCTTTCTGATATGCACAGTATAAGTGAATGAAAATGAGGTCGGTGAGGGGGATTATTTGTTGTGGTGCTCAGTTGTTCTGTGGGCTCTCAAGGTCTCAGAGCAGCTTTGTGGTGGGTTTGCAGAGATGTGGTGACCCTAGCGTTGCTTCTGTGTCTCTGGGTCCAACTCCTGGGTTTCTCCATGCTATTGTGTGGTGTTTGACTGAATCCTGTAAAGGAAGAAAGAAAATTGACCATTTTAAGGAGAGGTGGGTCTCTGGGATGTGCCTGGTCTAAGCTCTCTGAGGTTGGACCTTGGGGCAAAGGAAAAATGTGGGGTTTTTTTTGTGTAAGTGGTAACTTCCAAGAGTTGCAGGTGTCATTGCAGGTGATCAGAGTGTTTTGACAAACTGGGAATGTGCTGAAGGTTCTTCTGGTTTAGGTTGGGTTTTTCTCTGTTTTCTTGCATGAGTGTTTTAATATAAAACAGGATGGAATTTTCAAACAGGCTTTTTAGAATGAAAAAATCGAATGCTTTTTTTCCATCAATATGACTCCTTTCCTGGGAAAGGGGAAGGTTTGGGGGAGAAGCTTTCTTGTATGCACTACATGGATAGCTTAAGACATGATCAGGGAGCTAACTTCTTTGTTGTGGTGCTCAGCTGTTCTGTGGGCTCTTGAGTAAAGGTCTCAGAGTAGCTTCGCAGGCGGGTTTATAGGGGTGGGGTGGGCTTGTAGGGTTGTGGTGGCCTCAGTTAGGGCTATTGTGGTCCCAGCATTGCTTCTGCACCTCTGGGCCTGATCTGATCAGTGCTTTTCCAGGTTATCATGTCTATAGTTTGATAGAATCCTAGCGAGGAAGAAAGAAAAATGATGCTTGAAGGAGTGATGGGTCTCTGGGATGTGCCTGGTCTCAACTTTCCTGAGATTGGACCTTGGGGCAAAGGCAAAATGTGGTTTTTGCATAAGTGGTAACTTCCAAGAGTTGCAGGGGTCGTTGGAGTTGATCAGAGTATTTTTATAAAATGGAAATATGCTGGTGGTTGTTCTGTTTTGGATGGGGGTTTTTTGGGTTTGGTTTTTTTTTTCTATTTACCTCTGTTATAAACATACTCTGGAAACTAAAATTCTGAGAGTTTAAAACATTTCTTTTATTGTGGAAGTCAGCAAAGCAAAGTACAGAGTGCTGGACATTGAGGCAGGGCTGCGTCCAGCCAGAAGTGTATCCAGTCCTGGCTCCCCTCTTCTTTTATACATTTCTTTTTGATGTGAAAGCAGTTGCTGCTCTGTCCTCCATCAGTAAAGACGTTCCACTCCATGACCCCAGCATTTGTCCTAAACTGAGGTACAGTGATCAGGATCAAAACATTTAGATTTCCACCCCTCTTGACCCTCCCTCACATTCCTTTATTCAAGCCAAAACGCTGAATAGCCTGTTTATTACACCTCCATGAACGCTTTAATGTAATACAGAATGGAATTTTCAAACAGGCATTTTGAAATGGAAAAATTGAACTGTTTCACTTCTGAAATGTCAAAACATTTAAATATTTTCCAGTTATTTGAAAAATACTGTCAGGAATTTATGGAGTAAGTCAGGCTTTGGAATTTACCTTTTTTTCTGGAGAAATATTTTGTGGGAGGAGAGGGGGTAATGACTCATTTGAGGTTACTTAGCAGTGGACTGTGTCTGGTGTGTTGTGTCCTAGGCATTGGGGAATTGGGAAATGATCTGATCCCAAGTCACATGTTAGAACATGTCCTCTTTCAGTGAATTCTTCTTTTATAATATGATTGTGTATGTACTGTCAGTTTCCTTTGTGCTCATATTTGGAGTAATCTGAAGATGAGCCAGCAGAGGTTCAGGTGGCCAAGAAAGCCAAGAGCATACTGGCTTGGATCAGTCAGATCCTTCCCCTGTACTCAGCATTGGTGCGCCTTGAATCCTGGATTCAGTTTTGGGCCCCTCACTCCAAGAAGGATATTGAGGGAAAGGAATGGAGCTGGGGAAGGTGCTGGAGAACAAGGGTTATGAGAGGTGGCTGAGGGAACTGGGGTTGTCTGGCCTGGAGAAGAGGAGGTTAAGAAGAAATCTCATTGCTCTCTGCAGCTCCCTGAAAATTTCTTTATTGACAGTGGTGAAGCCCTTGCGGAGACTGCCCAGGGCAGCGGTGGAGTCTCCATCCAAGTAGGTGTTGTGGCACTTAAGGACATGGTTTAGTGGTCTTGATGGTGTTGTGCTGATGGTTAGACTGGATGATCCTATAGATCTTTTCAACCCTTCATGATTTAAAATGAGCAAAGCTGTTGTCACTACTTGGCTTTCTCTGTGGCTAGAGGCCAGATCCGACTCCTGATGCCAGCTGGGTTTTGTCTAGCCTGCTGTGTCCTGTTGTATTGCAATGTCAATGAATTGATTATCAGTTAATCCATTGTACATGACGGTAAATGATAACAGGGACGGACAGTTGTTTGAGGTGTCCCTTCCCATGTAGAAGCTGTGTCAGCAGAAAACAGAGCTGAAATGATTAATGTGTATGAATGATCCTTTTCATGGGATGAGACTTAATTCGTGTCGGTATTGATGCCTTCCTGGGATGCTGTGAATGTTCAGCCGATGCCTGCTCTTGTCCAAGTTTATATTTCCATACAAACAGAAGATCTTCATAATCAGCAGTCAGCCAAGTCAAAGAGCTTTTCTATTAACCAATGAGAGTGCTCATCTGAAGCAGATGATCTCACACTTTTGAGTTAGTTTAATTAATGTATCTATTTTGCCTTATAGGGAAGCTTAACTTTTCCTCAGGCACTTGAAAAAAAGAATTAAAAAAGGAATTTTACTGTTGTGGCTAAATATAAAGAGAATATTTTGTTGCCCACAGCTGCTCTATGCTCAAGCAAGTAGTTCTTGCTCTTCAGGGGCTTTTAGAAGTGTAATACCAATACCCTGCAACTCAACTCCCGTCTAGCCAAGTCTGATGGGATTTCACTAATGGATTTTCCTACACCCTTCAGCATTCGTGTAGGAGCCCCCTGGGAGCTCTCTCCCTGTGAGGTGTGATGAGTCAAGGAGAAGGGAGTGGTGTTTCTGGGTATTTTTGCTTTAAGGATTATGGTGAGTTGTAGGAGGGATGCTGAGACTTGGGGCAAGCATGAGAAATGGGTGTGTTTAAGTAGTAGGTGGGAGTCCTTTCCCTCTGTGCTCACTAGACAAAGTCTGAATCCTTCACTCTTGATGTTCCTTTGACAGCTGATGCTCTGGAGAAGGAGGGATGCCACGTGCTCTGCTTGAGCCGTTCAGGTAATAATGAACGTGGAGAGGAAAGCCAGAAATCTGGTTACCCTATCTGCAGACAGTATGAGCAACAATATGTTGCCAGTATGAGAAGCTGTTTGGTGAGCCCTGGAACAGGCCTGGTGAACATAAAACATGGAAACTCAACAGTGTGATATTTAGATGGGGATGTTGCTGTTTGCAAAGACCTTCCTCCTCTTGGTTGACTGATGTGGCTAAGAAGTACTTGAAGCTTAGTTGGCAGGTTTCTTCAGTGACTCGTTCAACATGGAAGCTGGATTTGTTGCATTGGAGGTGAATGTGGCCAATTGAGCCGTGAGGACAAGTGTAGTCTTGTTCACCAGCTCAAGTGTTGCAAAGGTGGGACAGACACACTGTTCACGTGACAAATGGAATTTGCATATGAGGCTTCCAGTTTCAACCTTGGTCATCTTGGTGCAAGTGTCAGGTTCACTGTTTGCAGCAAAACTCCTTGTAGCTGAGAGTGAGTAAGATAATAATGGACTTCTCTCAGAATTCGGCCCCCCGTTGCTGCCTATGATACTCCTCTAGATGAGACTGCAGCTCATCTGCTCTCTTGTGTAGAGCGACATCTGCATGGTGGTCAGCCCACCAGGCTGGGAGAGGTTTTACTGAGATGCTTTGCCATCAGATGGCTCAATTTATGTTCAGAGGACCTACTGTAAGCAAGGTGCTCTTGAAGCTGTAAGTCCTTCTGTCTTGCATCCCATGAGAGACCTGAGTTTTGTCTCAGTGCAGTAGGGTACGGAGGGGAAACCTTGAAGCCACCCAAGTCAGTGCAGTGAGTCAGTCAAGGGAAGGGTCAGAGAGGGCTGAGATCTCTTGGCACCACTGTGAGTCAGATGGACAAATGAGTGACTCAAGGTTTGATGTAAATAAAGTCATGATCTTGCTCTGATATCATTCTTTTAATGAATGACCCTGAGTCAAACCAGCTAGATGGTGCAGAGGTGATTTGAGTGCCATGACCATCACTCCTGGCATCTTCCAGGGCTGACAGAAGTTCAGAGCTCTGGGCTTAGCTGATTTCATTCATGTTTTCCTTAGTGCTGGTTGAAAATACAGTATCCATAGTGCATGGGAGGAGACATTGCTGTGATCTCGAAGTCTCTCTTATGTTGATGCAACAAGTGAGCAAAGTTTCTCACCTCTGTTTTTCATAAAATCATGGTATAATTCGGGTTGGAAGGGACCTTAAAGCCCATTCAGTTCCATGCCTCTGCCATGAGCAGGGACACCTCCCACTGGATCAGGTTGCTCCAAGCCCCATCCAACCTGGCCTTGATCACCCCCAGGGATGGGGCAACCACCACTGCTCTGGGCAACCTGGGCCAGGGCCTCACCATGAAGAATTTCTTCCTAATGTCTAGTCTAAATCTTTCCTTCTTCCAATTTGAAGCCTTTCGCCCTTGTCCTATAACTCCAGACCCTTGGAAAAAGTCCTTCCCCGGCTTTCCTGGAGGCCATTTCAGTGCTGGAAGCTGCTCTAAGGTCTCCCTGGAGCCTGTTCTTCTCCAGGCTGAACAACCCCAACTCTCTCAGCCTGTTCTCAGAGCAGAGGTACTCCAGCCCTCAGGTCATCTTCATGGCCTCCTCTGGACTTGTTTCAACAGTTCCATCTCCTTATGTTGGGGATTCCAGGACTGGACACAGGACTCCAGGTGGTGTCTCATGAGAGTGGAGCAAATGGAGAGAGGAAAGTAGGGGAGGAGGCTCGCTCTCAACTGGAGGCAAAAGTGCCTGTGGAGGAGCTCAGCCTGTGCTGTGAACCCACTGTGGGAGCTGTCAGTGCTGGCAGCTGATATTTTTAGATGACATCTCTCCTCAGAGGCAGGAGCCCAGGCTTCCTTTTTCACTCTGAGTATGAAGCATGACTGTGCTGGTGCAGCGGATGGCAGCTCTGGTGAAGGTGGTGGGGAGCGGCTGTGCTGGAAATGCAGCTCTTGTGAATGGGCAGAGGAAATTCCTTAACTGTGGGGCTACGATTCAGCCCTTGCACTGGTTTATTTATAAATAATCTCTGCTACAGATATATCCTGCTACTAACGCTGCCCTGCAGGCTTGAGCAGCCTTGCTGTGCTTCTGCTGAATGCGTCTGCATCCTCATGGCTTGGTGGTCCATCATCTTTAAATGGTCCAAGAGCATCAAACCTGATGTGGGTACCCCCAGTTTTGGCTGCAGGGATCCCTCTTGGAGTTGTGCTGACCTTTGTCGGTCTCTCTCTTGGTTTGTGATGTGGGGATATGTGTGTGCCTATCCAGGCAAGCAGAAATAAAGCAGATGGGAGCGTGCGGTAATGAGGACAGCAGAAGATTAATCTACGGGTCAGTAGTGCTCCACCATTGAGAGCTGCAGAACCGTAGCTAATACAGGAATAAATTAAATTGCAACAGTAGTTGGGATTGGTGTTGAAAGCCTGCTTGGCAAATTGGCTGTGCAGTGAAATATGTCCAGAGAGGAACCTGTCTATCACTGTCCCTATTTAAAACACTGTTTAGGTTTAGGGCTTTGTGTTTAAAAAGGGGTTAAAACCTCATTAACTTATCCCAGTGCCAGCAAGGGGGAAAATTCAGCACAGGAAAGCCCTTTTATGCTTCTCCCAGAGGGGTTGTGACATTTCCGTCCTTGGAGATAATCAGAGTACATGATGCTGGACAACCAGCTCTAGTTGGCCCTGCTCAAGTAGGCGAGTCAGACCAGGTAACTTCCAGAGGTCCCTTCCATATGCAAACATTCTGTTGTTCTCTATCAGCATTGGCTCCAAGAGGAGCTGCAGGTCTTACAAGGACAGTTCTATGGCAGTTAAAAACCACAATGCTTTCCTCTTCCTTCCATTTCCTTTACTTCTGTTTCCTCTAAAACCAGCAATGTCCAGCTAATGTCCGTGTTCCAGTTGGAAAACCAAACAAAAGAGATGAAGGAAGAGGTAGTGGCATGTTTTCTACTGTGGCACAGGATGACAACTGGAAAATCCTGCTTTGTTTGTCACGCTGGCAAAACATTATGGCTAAAATTACCTCAGCAAACTAATTCTAACCACATGCTCTCATGTGTTTTTTGAGCAAGAGCTGCAAAGCGAGTCCTAAAGTGAGTGTACTTTGTGGCTGAGCCCCATCTGAAGAAGATGCTGTTGTGAGGCCACTGAGGACATGCTCATTGAGGGATGCTTTACTGCATGGTTGTGGTGGGTGGATGCTGGTGGGTGCTCTGTGGCTCCTGCTGCTGCCAGGTTGTCAGTTGTGTTAGCAGTTGCATTTGGTGGGCATTCTTAGACTGGGAAAGAAAAAAAAAAAAAAAGGTTATCTACGGGAAGAAAAATGAGCCAGAAAGGTAGAGAAATCATAGAATCATGGAATGGTTTGGGTTGAAAGGGACCTTAAAGCTCATCCGGTTCCACCACCTGCCATGGGCAGGGACACTTCCCACTGGATCAGGGGCTCCAAAGCCCCATCCAACCTGGCCTTGAACACCTCCAGGGATGGGGCAGCCACCACTGCTCTGGGCAACCTGGGCCAGGGTCTCCCCACCTTCACAGGAACATATTTCTTCCTAAGATCTCATCTCAATCTTCCCTTGTTCACCTGAAAACTCTTCCTCCTTGTTTTATCCCTGCCCTCCCTGATCAAAAGCCCCTCCTCAGGTCCCCTGGAGCTCCTTTGAGCACTGAAAGCTGCTCCAAGTTCTCCCTGGAGCCTTCTCTTCTCCACTAGGCTTCGTAACATGACTAGCACAAGTCTATAGCAAACACTGCATGTGCTTATGTGCATGGTGATGTGCTTGCAGCATTAATCCCATGGAGTATGATGTGCAAGTCAGGCTGATGGTCAGTCAGCTCCTTGCACAGGGCTTTGCTTGTGCCATTTCCACGAAGGGTGGTGAGAGCCAAGGGCTGCCTGTGAAGGAATCAATTCTCCAATCATCATGTGGGCAAAACCCACCAGGCGTTTGGCTTGCACATTTGATTTCGTGGCCAGGACTGTCTCTATTTCATAATCGTGTAATGACTCACCAGTGGTTTGCTCTTGCAGGAATGATTATGTTGCTCCTTCCTTCCTCACATCCTTCAGATAGGGGATGTACAGCTCTTGGCTGCTTGCTTGGTGGTTATTAGCGTATAAAGCACCATATGGAAGGATATTAAATAAATCACTGGTTCTTTCTGAGTGATGTTAACTGTTAGCACCAGTCCTTCTGAGAATGGCAGTTGTGTTGTTCTCCTGTCTGTTGTAGAGTTTATGCTGTGTTCCTCTCAGAAGTGCTGATGTGTTTAAGATCCACTCAGCACAAGAAGGAGCTGAGGTCTATAAAAGAGTTGGACTTCTATTACCTGAAAGGCTGTTGTATAACACACTCCCAAATCAAGGAGCTTTCTGTGAGGTTTGTACTGTGTGACTGCATGGAATAGGCCTTGGTGGAGAGGGTTCTTCCCACGTGTGAGTGTACTCCTTGATGGAACAGTGCTTTTGGGTTGCTGCCTTCCAAAAATGCATCTCTGCTTTTGGGTGCAGCCTTTCCTTGCTCAAATTCTCCAGTTACACATGCAGTGATAACACTTCGTCATGATTTCTCCTGTTACAGCAATGATATTTGGTCACAAAAATCAGGTGTGTGAGAATCTGTCTGGTTCAGCCATATTCAAAGCCTCTGTTGGTGGAGCAAATCAGATGTGTTATAGATGGACGATAAGAATGATCTTTAATGGTTTAAATTGGAAGGGGGAAAGATTTAGATGAGACATGAGGAAGAAATTCTTGATGAGGGTGGGGAGGCTCTGGCCCAGGTTGCCCAGAGCAGTGGTGGTTGCTCCATCGCTGGAGGTGTTGAAGGCCAGGTTGGATGGGGCTTGGAGCAACCTGATCCAGTGGGAGGTGTCCCTGCCCATGGCAGGGGGTGGAACTGGCCAGGCTTTGAGGTCCCTTCCAACCCAAACCGTTCCATGATTGTGGTCTTATGGGTTTTTAGAAGCAATTTATTATAGCTCTTAAAGTTTCAGCTGTGGCTTCCTGATGTCCTTAAATATAAGGTGTAGCTTAGAGAAGCTGTTGTTTGTTGTGTTGTGCACTGGACTATACGGTTTACGCTGGCTAATCCTGATGTCTCTCACCAGTTTTAGGTTGTTGAGGAGGAGGTGGTTGTGGCTTGCAGAGGAGTGGTGTGCAGTGTCTGCCAGCTGTGGTCCAGCTGAGTGGCACTGGTGCTTATCTACTGGGGCTTGTGCTGAGCCTGGGCAGAGCTCAGTGCTGATGTGGAGGTGGAAAAGGTGACCCTGGGAGGTGCCTGTACTGTAGTGGGAAAGGTGAGGCTGTAGATGCCCATGATGTGGTGATTCAGTTTTGGGCCACTCACTCTAAGAAGGACATTGAGGGTCTGGAGAGTGTCCAGAGAAGGGAACAGGGCTGGGAAAGGTCCTGGAGCCCAAGGTTCTGGGAGCACTTGAGGGACCTGGGGCTCCTCAGTGTGGAGAGGAGGAGGCTCTCTGCAGTTCCTAGAAAGGAGGCTGTGGTGATGTGGGTGCTGGGCTCTTCTCGCGAGTAACAAGTGATGGGATGAGAGGAAATGGCCTCAAGTTGTGCCACCGGAGGCTTAAATTGGATATTAGAAATTTTTTTCACTGAAAGAGTGATTAAAGCTTTGGCAGAGGCTGCCCAGGGCAGTGGTGTAGTAACCATTCCCAGAGGGGTTCACAAAACGTGTAGCTGTGGCACTTGGGGACATGGTTTTGCAGCAGAGTGGTGCTGGGCTGACAAATGGGCTGGATGACCTTGGAGGTCTTTTCCAACCTCAGTGATTCAATCATTCAGGATATGTCAAGTATCACCAAAAGACTGACTCCTGCATTGCTGAGAGATGCTATTGTGTGTGCAGGGAAAGCTTCTAGTTTTAACTAGTTTGAGGTCACTGTGAAGTAAGAACAAACATCTTGCGTGGAATTAAGATCCTCTTAGGTTTGATTTTCCTCAATTGAAATCTTGAGTTTACAGCTGGTCACTTAGAACAGGAAATGCATTTTTCCACTTAAGACTATGGTTCTGTCACGAACTACATATTTGTAAGACTGTTATTGCACATTAAAATGTTCATAAAACTTACCTAAAGCATGGGGGCATAAGTGGCCAAGAAAGCCAATAGTGTCTTGGTTTCTGTCAGAAATGGTGTGGTCATCAGGAGCAGGGAAGTGATTCTGCCTTATAATCAGTGTTGATGAGACCGCACCTTGAATCTTGAGTGTTTTGGGACCCTCACTCCAAGAAGGACATTGAGTGGCTGGAGCGTGTCTGGAGAAGGGAATGGAGCTGGGAAAGGAGCTGGAGAACAAGGGTTGTGAGAGGTGTCTGAGGGACCTGGAGTGGTTTAGCCTGGAGAAGAGGAGGCTCAGAGGAAACCTCATCAGTCTACAACTGCCTGGAAGGAGGTTGTAGAGAGATTGGTGTTGGTCTCTTCTCCCAAGTGACAGGTGATAGGACAAGAGGGAATGGCCTCAAGCTGTGCCAGGGCAGGTTCAAATTGGACATCAGGAAAAAATCCTTTATGGAAAGGGTTCTCAAGTGCTGGCAGAGCCTGCTCAGGGAGATGATTAAATCGTCATCCCTGGAGGTATTTAAAAGATGGGTAGATGAGGTGCTTTAGGGTTGTGGTTTAGCAGTGGACAAGTACAGTTGGGCTTGATCTGAAAGGTCTTTTCCAACCTAATGATTCTACAATTCTATGATATATTGTGTATGGAACTTAATTTTGGGACTCTGGATGATCCCTTAGAGGTGTCTGCTCTTGGTAGCCATATGTAGGGGAAACAAAAGGTTCTCGGTGTATGAAAGCCCTCAAGGTCTTGAAAGAGGAGGCTGGTTCACCAATGCAAAAGCCATTTGGAGGGTGTGATGTGCAGGTCTCTGAGGGACTATGAAGGGTGGGAAAATGGAAAGAGATAGAAATGAGTAAGGGAAACAAAGAGCTTTCCAGGGGGCAGCAAATGAAGAGCTAATTTCCCTTCTTTTGAGACAGATTTACTGTGAGGCTTTAAGGGTAGGTCTGTGCTGCTTGTGCATCACCTGTCACAGTGGGATCAAGGCTCCTGGCAGGATTTCCAATGCTTTATTGCCATGTAAATAATAATAATTAGCAGATCCTTATGAAGCAGTTATGGCAGTATGGAGTTTAAAAGGGATGGGGGGACGGACACAAAAGGAGAAACATTAATTACTGTGAGAATTATTAAAGGCTCATTTGCCTTTCACAAAGGCAGGGTGAATTCAGGAGATCTAATACCAGGAACCCATTTTAGTGTGAATCCTATTGGACCTGTGCTGGCCCCATCCCCACAGCTGCTAAGGACAGGGCTCCAGCAGGGTGACCCCAGATGTGGGTGACCTGAAAGCTGGTGTCCAACTTGACAGTAATTGCTAGAAGGTCCTGTGGAACACTTTTTGGTTTTGGTTCTAAAGAACACAAAGAAACTGCAATGTCGGAAAGTACAGCAGGCTCTGCAAGGCTTGCTGGCTTGTTGCCTTTTTAAATAGGAAGGTGAAAACCAGGTTTATGGATAAGTGACATGGGAATCGAAGGATGGATGGTGATGGCTTTCTGAATTGTCTTAGGTGCATCAAAAAAAGGATGGAGCAAATCACAGAATGGTTTGGGTTGGAAGGACCTCAAAGCCCATCAAGTTCCACCCCTGCCTTATGCAGGGACACCTCCCACTGGATCATGGACTCCAAGCCCCATCCAACCTGGAGCCCCTTTCAGTACTGGAAGCTGCTCTAAGATCTCCCCAGAGCCTTCTCTTCCCAGGCTGAACAACCCCAAGTCTTTCAGCCTGTCTTGTGTGGGAGGTGCTCCTGAGCAGAGTGAGAGGTGGGAAACAAGGAAGCAGTGTGGGCATCTGATTCAGGTCATGGGTGGTTATTGTTGACTGTGGGCTCTAATTAGCTGATAGTATGACTTATGCATGCTCTTATAGGAGAAAAAACCTGCTATTGCCACGGGCTGGTAATGTAACTCAACACAATCCATTTACCTTTGCCTGGGAGAAAAGACTTCTGTTGGTTTTCCATCACTTGGACACCTCTGTTGGGGTGTTACATGTGTGACTAGAAGAGTAAAGCACTGCAGTGATACAATAACATAAGAAATTGGTGTAGTGTGGTCAGGGCTTTTCGTAGGATAAAAAAAAAAGCAGCCCAGGAACAGCAAAGCTTAAGGTTTTGGGCATTTGAAGGGTTATGAAATGATGAAACCCAAATAATCTGAACAGTAAAGCTGTCTTATTGCATGCTTTGAGGTATTGCGGTGCGTGTTCTTCAGAGGGAAGTCCATGACATCTCTTGTCTGATCCCTGCAATAGTGGGAGTTCAAATAGGTATAGGAGATCTGTTCAGAAAATAACTTCAGAGTTTGCTTGTGTGTTGTCATTTTAAGATGAAGTTCATCCTCCTCTTAGTCTCTGAGCACAGTTCTGTTGCGTACATGGGTTCTGTGGGCCCCTCCCTACAAGAAGGACATTGAGGGGCTGGAGCAAGTCTGAAGAAGGGAATGGAGCTGGAGAAGGGTCTGGAGAATGAGTCTTATGAGAGGAGGCTGATGGACCTGGGGCTGTGTAGCTTGGAGAAGAGGAGGCTCATGGCTGAGGTGGAGGCTGGTCTCTTCAACCAGTGAGAAGAAATGGCCTCAAGTTGCACCAGGGCAGGTTCAGATCGGATATCAGGAAAAATTTCTTCATAGAAAAGGTTCTCAGGTGCTGGCAGAGGCTGCCCAGGGAGGTGGTGGAGTTTAAAATCCCTGCAGGGGCTTAAAAGACAGATGAGGTGCTTAGGGGTCTGGTTTAGTGGACAGGTATGGTTGGACTCAGTGATCTCAAAGGTCTTTTCCAAGCAAGCAATTCTGTTTCTGTGAGTACCAGTTCTTCTGCAAGGGTTTTGGGACTGTTGGGTTGCGCTAATTCAATTTTGCTCTGCAGTCTAGCAGAGACTTAGTGTCATGTGTGTCTAGCCGATCCCACAGCCCTCTCGCCCCTGCTGGAGGGAGCTCTGCCTTGGCGAAAGGAATGGTGTGTTAGGAAAACAACTTTTGAAGTATTACCTCTCTTCGACCACATGTTTCTTTTGATGGCATTTGGGGAGAAAATGGTGTTGAGCCTGCACAAGGTAGAATGGTGACTTGAGAGGGAGTATATAGTGACAGAGCCAGCAATATTGGGAAAAAGCAGGTCTGAAAAATGGGCTAGAAGTTCCACTTTGACACCATCTCAGATACAATAGGAAGCTTTTCCCAAACCTCCATGGGGAAAAAGGGATTTAACATCCCCTCTTTCAGCTTAAAGCCATTCTCCCTAGTCCTATGCCTGATCAAGAGCCCCACTCCAGCTTTCTTGTAGCCCCTTTCAGTACTGGAAGGCTTCTGTATGGGATTTTTTTATGTCCCCCTAGGAGCAGGGCAGCACTGTGGGAACAATCTCAAGGCATCTCTAAGGGTGTGCTTGAACTCAACTGTAAGCCAAGGATGTGATATGGAAAAACACCAGGGGAACTGGCATCGTTCAACTGTGGCTACTGGAAGTCCATGAATGGGCCATTCAAGGGTGGAGAGAGGTGGAGGGGAATGGCAGGACCTCGTGCTGTGGCATTTAGAGGAACCTGGAAACTCCTGGTTCAGCTCTCTGTCTTTGAAGGGAAGATACGTGGAGATTTGTTTCTCCTCTCAGTGTAGAGTTGCTAAAGAGTTTTCAAGCAGGAATCTTTTTTAGCCAGCCTGTCAGGTAGCAGCAGTCTTGGAGACTTTGAGATTGTTGCAGTATCCCTGGGAATATGGAAGGGAACACAAACCAATGCAATGATTATGTTTGGATAAGAAGCAATACTCTGGGTTTTAATGCCCATAGTGGCCAAGTGATTTATTGGCTCAGTGTCCTAGAAAACCGAGGCTTACTCAGCTGTGCTGTCTGTCTGTTCCTCACTGCTGGCTCTCGGAGCTGGAGAAGTGTTCTTACTCATCTCAGGGTGTCCTCCAAGAGCACGAAACCTGAAATCATCCCACCCTGTGCCCTCATTCGTGTACATGTGGCTCGTTCGACTTTTACTGTCAAGGACAGCTTTTAAAAACACAACCCATACACTTTATGTATTCTTGTGCTGAGAATGTGGATTCTTTGGAGCTCTGGGTGAAGTCACTGAAGGCTTCAATTTGCAGCAATTTAATGCTTCGATTTTGTTCTCTACTCCCAAGTAACAAGTGATAGGATGAGAGGAAATGGCCTCAAGTTGTGCTGGGGAGGTTTAGATTGGTAGTGGACAGGTACAGTTGGGCTTGATGATCTCAAAGGTCTTCTCCAACTGAACTATTCTATGATGCTCTCGCTGGAGCCCTGTGGGAAGGTGGGTTAGTGCTGACCTGGGCAAAGGCTTGGTCACTAATAAAGCAGCAAATGGAGCAGGGGAGGCTGGAGCTGTTTAATTTCGCTGCGTAGACACAGTTGGGGCTCACTTCTGGTGAAAAAGGAGGGTAGTCTGTGGTCTGTTTGAAGAGAGACTTAGGTGTAGGCCTGATTTGAAGGATGTGGCTGAGTACCCTTGTGAAAACAAAGAAGGGTGTTAAATTCTTTTGGAAAGCTCTTCTAGATTTGCAGATGTAAAGTACTGAGAGCTCTGCATCTCTGAGGATTATTATTAATTAGGCTGTTGCAGTGAAGAGCTTCAGGCTATGGAGAAGCTCTGCCAGGGATTCACCTCAGGTGTGCACATGGCATTTCAGTGTGGTATAGGCATTAGGGTCAGACCAGAACTGTCCTACAGGGAGCTGGCAGAGCAGCTTTTCCCAGAGTATTTTGTTTGAGGTGTCAAGTTCACTTCCTAGGGCTCAACATGCCCCATGCCTGTCCTGCTCAGGTTAGTTAGCTGGGTGAACTGCAAGTCACATTGACTAACCCAGCAGATGTCTATCCTGCATCATTTGGGACAGATCTCACCTTGCAATTAAACATGGTGTTGCCTTGAGGCAACATCCCAACAGGCTGCTCAACCTGGCCACCCTGCATCCTGTCCCTTGGAGAAATCCCCTGCAATTCCAGGACTAGGGTTAGGAAAAGCCTTTACCTACCAGGGGAACATAAGGCTTCAAAACACTTGACCTCTGTTTTCTTGAAGAGCAGTCAGTGGTGTGGCCTGGGGCATCTTAAAATCAAGGTTACAAATGCAAACAAGTCAAGTGGCGAAAAAAGCCATTGGTTATAACTGTTTGTAACAGTTGTTGTGCAGCTTGTGTTCCTGTTCCTTTGGAGAGGTTTTCATTTCATGTGGGCTGTGCTTTCCGAAGCCAGTACAGTTCAAGATGCACAGAAATTACCAGTTCATGTTCCTACATACGGTAGAGATGCCTAGAAGTTCATGTAGGAGGGGCAATTACTGCTAGAATAAAAATCAGGCTGGTACCTGAGCCCTCTTTGCCATCACTGGAAAGGTGGTGGGTCTTACAGAGTTAGTTGTGTGACATAGTCATGGGGAGATAGCTTTCATTTTCTGTTAATTGAGTAAAAACATGCACAATGCACAAACAAATGGCAAAAGTTGAACTAATTCAGTGTGTTGGCCTTTTATAGCCCATGAATGAAATTTGCTTGCTAGAGCAGCTGTGAGTGGAAGAGTTCTTAACCATGCATGTTTCAGGTAAATGGGTTCTGAAAAGTCCTTTCTTCAAGTCTCCAGAGAAACGAGCAAGCAAGGAAAAAAGTCAAAGTGAAGGTTATTTTAAGGCACATTGTTTTTTGCTATGGAGTGTGGCACGGGGCTATGAAGCTCAGGAGGCTGAGCATTAAAATTACCATCCTGTTATATAAGAGCTAAATAAAGATTATAATCAAGACTTTACAGGAAAAGAGTTTAGATCATCAGTTCGAGTGCAAGAGTTTCTTTGAATTCCTGCAGATGCTTGGCTGTCTAAACACAAGGTGGTTATCCTCCATACATGTGCCCTAGCAGGAAAACCGCTTCTTACTCCTTCAGAAGCTCTTCCAGCCCTTCCCAGTCAACCACTTGCCTTTGGGTTTTAAGCAGTTACGCTTGTTGTGGTTGCGGGAAGCACAGGTTCACTTCTCCAAGGCATAAAACCTTTAATTCCCTTGGTTATGCATGTATCAGTAGGGTGTTTCTTTAGCCATGTGAAGTACGACTTCATGGAACACTGCAGGTAGGATTTCAAGCTTTTATGGGTCAACACTCTTAACCCTTCAAGGTCATCCTGAAATTCAGGCTCTCGGACCCAGATCTGTTGTAGGACCTTGATGAGCTCACCTAAAAGTGCCACCTAGACTTGTTAATGCTGCTTTGTCCTCCCTGACTCATGGCCAGGGCAGGTTTGGAGTATGATTGAAAATCTGATGTGGCTGATGAGTTAGCATCATCTCTCCTGGTGTGATGTGGAAAGGTGCTGGGATTGAGTGACTTTGAATTATTTTTTTTTAAGGCTAATGCTTTTATGTATGAGAGGATGAGAGAAAATGCCCTCCAGCTGTGCCAGGGGAGGGTTAGATTGAACATCAGGACAAGTTTCTTTACTGAAAAGGTGGTGAAGCCCTGGCAGAGGCTGCCCAGGTCAGTGGTAGAGTCTCCATCCCTGGAAGAGTTAAAAAAAATGTGTGACTAGCACTTGCGGACAGGGTTTCATGGGCACAGTGGTGGTTGGGATGATGGTTGGACTGGATGAGTTTAGACGTCTTTCCTAACCTTAAGGTTTATATGATCCTCTCTGTAGGAAACATCACGCCTGTCTAGCAGAGTCTCTTCCATGCTAATGTGCTGCAGGTAGAGCAGAAGTTGTGACTTAACCCTAACCATGGGCATAATCAGGACAAGGTCTGTTCTGGAGGTGGTGTGTCCCCCATGTGCCCTCCTGACTGCTGCAACCTCTGAAGGATTGCCTGAAATGAAGGTTGCAAACACATCTGTATGTTTCAGCGTCTGAAATAAGCCTTTCCTTCTTCAATTCCCTGGGCTTCTTCTGAAATGCTTTCTATTTTTGGTCTCCAAAATATTCTCTGGGAGCAAGCTCTACAATTTCCTTGCCTGTTGTGAAGCAGTAGCCACGCAATTTCACTGCTGCCTCTTGGATCTTGTATTATAAAAAACAGTGCAAGCTCACTCTGCCAGCCTCTCATGATATTAATGATTCTATGAGAGACTGCAGCACCAGGAGAAGCTGAGTGGAAGAACAATGTTTTATGTTATTGCTGCTGCCATTTTTCTTTGCAGTACAAATATGACAAATTGAGATGCTAGTTCTTTCTGCAGATAATGGAAGTGCTCGTGTACCACAGTGGATGGTTTGTAACTCTGTGTCTGAATGGGACTGAATTCTTCCACATTATTCTAGAATCACAGGTTGGGTTGGAAGGGATCTCAAAGCCCATCCAGTTCCACCCCTGCCATGGGCAGGGACACCTCCCACTGGATCAGGGGCTCCAAGCCCCATCCAACCTGGCCCTGAACACCTGCAGGGATGGGACAGCCACCCCTGCTCTGGGAAACCTGGGCCAGGGCCTCCCCACCCTCACAGGAAAACATTTCTTCCTAAGATCTCATCTCTATCTCCCCTCTTTCAGTTGAAAGTTGTCCCCCCTTATCCTATCCCTGCACTCTCTGATCAAGAGTCCCTCCCTAGCTTTCCTGGAGCCCCTTTCAGTACTGGAAGGTCTCCCTGGAACCTTCTCCAGGCTGAACAACCTCAACTCTCTGTCTGTCCTCCTATGGGAGGTGCTCCAGCCCTCAAATCATCTTCACAGCTTCATCTGGACTTGCTCTGACAGATCTGTATCTTTCCTGCGCTGGCAGGTAAAAATGGATTTCTGACCTTAGTTAGAAGCAACCTGTGAAATTCTCTGGTTATTTCTAATGCAGGATGGAGACCTTTAAAGAGGTGTGTGTGTTTCCATGGTTGGAGATGGAAAACCTTTATTCCGCAGAGTGATGCTTTCAGAACATTTTTTTGTAGTTCTTTGCACTTTTTTTGTTCTGGTTCTAAAGGCTCTTCTGCTGTTTAAATTGGTTGCATTTGTTGTATCAGCTGATGAAGAAGGGATGAAGGAAGAGTGCTCACTGGCTTCATGTCTGTGTGCATGTCCTACCTCCTCAACCTGAGTTTTGAAGATGTTGATGCTTGTGGAGTGTTTTGGTGCCTAAGTAGGAAAAAGTATGTGAGTGGTTTTTGTTGGTAAGAACTGACAGGAATTCACTGAAGGATCAGTAGTATTTCTTATTCTTCTTAAGACCTTGTCAGCTCCATGTGAAGGTTCAAGACTGTGGCTCAGATGGCATCTGTGCTTTCAGTTGCTTTTAAAGTGAATTTATGGTTCTCATGATAGTACAGAAGAGCTTGACAATATGATTCTTAGGGGTTTGAAAAACAATAACTTTGAATTGACTTCAAAGAACTCATGATATATTGGCCCTTCCCATGGGTGGAGTATTGCCCAGGAAGTGCAGTATCACATGCCCCCCAAACACATCAACTCAGATTTAATGGTGTTGGTGAGAGCCTGAGGTCAAAGGACAGAGCAAAAAGCCGAACATCGAAATGACTGGAGAAGCAAGGAAAGAAACAACGCCATGCAGTGCTCCTGGCTTGAGTAGGAATAGCTGGGAAGCAGCCCGATGGAAAAGGCACTGGAGATGCTGACTGGTGGTAGCTGAACATGCCCAGCAGCATCCTAGATTGGATCACCCATGGTATGGCCAGCAGGAGGAGGGAAGGGATTGGCCCCTGGACTCGGTGCTGGTGAGGGTGCACCTCAAATCTTGGGTTCAGTTTTGGGTCCTTCACTCCAAGAAGGATATTGAGGGGCTGGAGTGTGTCCAGAAAAGGGAACGGAGCTGGGGAAGGGGCTGGAGCACAGGGGTTCTGTGAGGGGCTGAGGGACCTGGGTTTGTTTAGTCTGGAGGAGGAGGCTGATGGGAGACCTCATTGTTCCCTGCAGCTCCTGGAAAGGAGGTTGTGATGAGGTGGGTGCTAGGCTCTTCTCCCTAGTAACAAGTGATAGACTGAGAGTAAATGGCCTTAAGTTCCACCAGAGAGGTTCAGATTGGATATTAGGAGAAATTCCTTTACTGAGAGAGTGGTGAAGCACTGATAGAGGCTGCCCAGGGCAGTGGTGGAGTCTTCAGCGCTGGAGATATTAAAAAAGCGTGTAGAGGTGGAACTTTGGGACATGGTTTAGTAGGCACAGTGGGGTTGGGCTGATGGTTGGTCTGGATAATCCTAGAGTTCTTTTCCAGCCTTAGTGATTTTGTGATTCTGTTTGGATTCTTCTTGTTTTTGGCATGCAAATAATTGCAATAAGAGAGCTCAGAACACTCTGGCAGCCTTGTGTCGTTCCTCTAACTCTACCACAGCAATTAATCAATGTGAAAAGTAATTATGACATTAAAAGACCAGTGACAGAACTTGGTTTTCCACCCACAAGCTCTGTGATTTCCAAAGCTGCTCTTCTCCTGACTATGGTGGTGCAGTGGGAACTCTGATGCTGTTTCTCAGCATCCTCTCCTTACTTCTTGAAGCATTCCTGGAACTTTGAGCAGTACAGTTACTTTCCTCCTGGCATATGGAGTAAGTGAAGACATTTTGATAATGATGGGGAGGGGGGAAATTATTTTCTTGAAATAGAAGTGTTGACATCTGCTTCAGGAAATAACAAATGCTCAACCAAATAAATTCATTAAATACCCCTTGAGTGCCGTGGCAAAACTATAATTGTGCATCTCGCCTGACATCCTGAGCCTTGCATGCAAGGATCGCTAATTATTCTGCAGTTTTCCCTCTCAGCCGAATGTCACAATAATGAATATTTATCAAACGGCTTCCAGAGGGTTGTTTTGGAGGGGTTTGATCACAGTAGTCTCACACTGCTGAAATGGAAACAAATGCCTGGGGTATTTATAGAATCATAAATGGTTTGGCTTGGAAGGGACCTCAAAGCCCATCCAGTTTCACCCCCTGCCATGGGCAGGGACACCTCCCACTGGATCAGGGGCTCCAAGCCCCATCCAGCCTGGCCTTGAACACCTCCAGGGATGGGGCAGCCACCACTGCTTTGGGCAACCTGGTGGTATGTATGTAAAATACAAGCATCTACATGTGCATTTGTACAAATCTTCAGTGCGTGTACCTCTAAAGGCACTAAACCAAAATTGGTAGGAGAAGGTTCTGGCAGCTTTGCTGCCTTCACTTGGAGCTGCCCATCAGGGCAGAGTTCAACTTTCATTCTGTTTTATTTTACATGAATAATTTATTCCCATGAAAATAGCTCTTGGCTACAGCTGTGTCTGAGAAATGGGGAAAGAACTTGAACTGCAGGAGTCCCTTTCGGTTGATCTCTTATTAAAATGATTTTGTTGTTGCTCAATATTTTTATTTGGCTTTTTCTTCATTTTTAATAAAGAGATTAAATCCAAGCACAGCTACATAAATATTTTGGGATGGAGTAAGAGGATCCAAAATGGTAATGTTTTGACAAAATTGAAACCCCAGCAATAACAACAAACACCATTTCACTTCAGCTTAATCTAAATCATTTTTCCCCTCCCCACTTTGGCAAGTGAATTCAAAAAATCAATATTTGCCCAGCTCCAGAATTGGGTCAAAAAGATTAAATTATTTCCCTGACATACAGTCAGTGGCAGTGCTAGGAGCTGAATGTACGTGCAGAGCGCACCCACCTCCTCCTGAATAACTAAACACTTGTTTATGTTTATTATATCTAGAATTGATGGCTGGAAGGGGAGATTTCTATGTATTAATCCCTTTGCAGCTACATTAATAAATAAGGCTGGGTGAGGCGTGTGGCTGCGTGTTGGAACAAGCAGCCCTGTCCTGGAGCTGTTGGTGCTCAGCACCTACCGCTGGAGGAGTGTGATGGAGCATCCTTGCTCTTTATCTTCTTAATCCCATTTGTTCCTTTCCATAGCTTGAAATGCAAGGTTCTCTGTGTGAACATGAGCCCAGGTGGCCAAGGCGGCTGATGGCATCCTGGCCTGTATGAGAAGCAGCGTGGCCAGCAGGAGCAGGGAAGGGATTGTGTCCCTGGGCTCGGTGCTGGTGAGCTGAGGACTGGAAGAAATATATCTAAAACAATTATTCCCCTTTAAACTGAGCTGATGACTTGGTTATGTGATGCATTGGCAGAGGCTGCCCAGGGCAGTGGTGGAGTCTCCATCCCTGGAGGGGTTCGGAAAGTGTGTAGATGTGGCACTTCAGGACATGGTTTAGTTGGCATGGGGGGGGTTGGACTGGATGAGCTTAGAAGTCTTTTTCAACCTTAATGATTCTATGATTTTAAATATTGGGGATTAGCCTTACTCTGCAGTGCTGCCAAATCCTGAAGTAGGCAGTGCTTTATTTATTCATGAATAATGCTGAAGCTGCTGAGGTGCTTTTACCACTTCCCGATTGCTGCTAGAGGAACGTAATAGGCTGGGCTGGGAGCCTGGTGGAGATGGCACTGCTCTTCCAGATTGTGAAAGTCCTTTTTTCCCCTAATGGCATCTCTGCAATGTGTGATAATTTGTCAGCATCCCATAAAGTAAGACATAAGGAGGAATTTCCTCACCATGAGTGTGGTGAGGCATTGGAACAGGTTGCCCAGAGCAGTGGTGGCTGCCTCATCACTGGAGGTGCTCGAGGCCAGGTTGGATGGGGCTTGGGCAGCCTGATCCAGTGGGAGGTGTCCCTGCCTATGGCAGGGGGTGGAACTGGATGATCTTTAAGGTCCCTCCCAATCCAAACTACTCTATGATTGTACCCACTCCCAACAGGTGAGGCCTTCTGCAGTCACAGCCAGCTGTGTGAAGAATTGGAATCACAGGCTTGTAGAGTCATTGAGGCTGGAAAGATCTTTGAGTCCAACTGTCACCACAACCCCACTGTCCCCCAAGTCTGTTTCCCCAAATGCCACATCCACAGGGATTTTGAACCCCTCCATGGATGGAGACTCCACCAGTGCCCTGGGCAATAGAGAAATTTTCTGATATCCGATATAAGAAATCTAATAAGTTGGGGTTGGAGGGTTGTTTGAGCAGCCTTCGATCAGGCCCTCCAACTTGATACTATCTTTAATCGGATAAGCACAAATTGCTTTCTAAAGATCGCCTCTCATATGAACAGAATATCTACTAGATGGGTGTCCCTGCCCATGGCAGGGGGATTAGAAGTGGATGAGCCTTAAGGTCCCTTCCAACCCAACCCATTCTATGATTTCAGTGTAATTTTCTCCATCTCGTGAAGTTTTCTTTTATCGTTTTAAACCTGAACAGAAAATGAGTGAAGTGCTTGATCCAGGTTGTGTGCTGTGTCGCATCGTTAGTAGCATAATAAATAAATGGTGGTGGCACTGAAGTGGCTGTTGGGTAGGAACCTAGCCGGCTGCGTAGCCACAGGTGCTCCTCTCTCTCCAGACACACCACAGGAACCTCGATGCTGCTTCAAATACGTGGCTGGTAATTTCTGCCTCTTGGCACTGTGGGATCCAGCCTGCAATTGATGACTTGTGGAGGAGAAAAAAAAAAAACTCAGCAACCTTCCAAGAGCAGCATCTGCACTTTTGGTTCTGCTTAACTTTCTCATGTAGCACTTTGTGCCTTTCTTCTTTGGTTTTGGAGGCATTGGGTTGTCACGGCCACTGGTCACAGCCATAAATCCACCCATCAACAAGCAGTGCTGCAGAATGGTGATGTTATTCCCCCCCAACAACAAATAAATAAAGTGATGCTGGGCAAGCAACTGCTAATTTAGGGCGTGTGAACATTTATCAGAACTACAGAAGCAGCTGATATCATTGAATTTATTTTTTAATGCTTGAATTCATAAGTGTAGAAGGACTTCTTCCTAGGGAGACTGTGGGGAGGTTACATGCCTGCCAGCAGGTCTCGGCAGTGCAGGACCGGGGGGAGGTTCAGATTGGACATGAGGAAAAGCTTCTTCACTGAAAGGGCTCTCAGGCCCTGGCAGAGGCTGCCCAGGGAGGTGGTGGAGTCCCCATCCTTGGAGGGGTTTTAAAACTCTACCAAGAAGTTGCTTTAGGCTGCTATGGCTTTTTATTGACTTTGCTTCTAGTGTTGATTTGACAGACTCCAGCAATGGCATTGTGTTTAGTATTCAGTGCCTGATTAGGGGTCAGAGTCCTTACATTTAAAGATGCTGGGATTTTAAGCTTTCTGGTTTATTTATCACTCTGATAACAGTTGCTAAATATTATTCCTACAGCTCATGAGACCCAAATTCTCAGTGTACACAGCAAACCACAAATACGCAGAAAAAAGACTTTTGGAGGCCACGGACCTTCTATCTAAGCGAACAGCAGCTTCTATGCAAACACATTAAGCAAGTAATATCAGTTTGATGCTTGAATGAGTGAAGTATCCTTGTCCCCTTAGGTTATCGCTCTGCGCATCTACAGCCACTCCCTATAATCTCGTTTAATCTGTTTATACAGAGTGGTATAAATTGAAACGACTGCCCTACCCAGCAAGCACTTCTTGTTTCTTCTAGCAAAAAAAATTAATTTTAATGGATTTTATGGTTTTGTAGCTAAAACTGGCTCTCCAGCCCATCTTGTTAGTGCCAGGAATGCATTTTAAATCTCCAAAATCAGCTTTTCCATAGATGTTCTCCTGCTCCTGGGTAGGATTTGGGTGTTAAATGCAGCTGGAGGTGCCTTCGGCACATAATGCATCCCCAGCCAGCAGCCTGGTGTGGTGACACTGTTTCCCTAAGAAACTGAAAGTCTGTCTTGCTTTTTGTAAGAGAGATTTTTGGTAGTTCTTGTTACCTTATGTAGTGGAAAGCAGATGACATCTCACTTTCCATCCTTGTTAACATAGTGGCATTTCTGGCTGTGTACTTTCCCAGCACTGACAGCTCTGTGAACAGGTTTGATGCTCTCCTGGCGCATCTCCCAGGGGATGGGGGAGCTGGAAACAACAAACTCTCAAGACCTGCAGAATGTCCACTTCATGTTCTTTTGGACTGGACTTTGTGCTTTTCAAAACCAGTGTTAAGTGGCTCCTCGTTCCATTAGGATCATAGAATAGTTAGGGTTGGAAGAGACCTTAAAGATCATTTAGCTCCAACTCCCCTGCAGTGGGCAGGGACATCCCACTCGATCAGGTTACCCAAGGCTCCATCCAACCTGGCCTTAAACACCTCCAGGGATGGGGCAGCCAAAACCTCCCTTGGCAACCTGTCCCAGTGTCTCACCACTCTTATGGTGGGGAAATTCTTCCTCATGTCTAGTCTAAATCTTCCTAATGTCTAGTCTAAATTAAAACTTCATGGACTTGTAATAGCCAGAAGTTATCAGCATTGGAAGAGGTTGCCTAGGGTACTGGTGGAGTCTCCTTCCCTGTATAGGTATGGCTCTTCAGGACATGGTTTAGTAGGCACTGTGGTGTTGGCCTAATGATTGGAGTTGGTGATCTCAGAGGTCTTTTCCAACCTTAATGATTTTACAAAGCAGGAAAACTGTTGCCGGGGGCAGTTATTGATAGGGTTCAGGCTCAGGCCTCACTGGGACTATGCAGGAAATCCTGGCATGCCAGAGTCTTTCCTAGGCTGCTGATGCTGAATAACAAAAGCTGTGATTCGTGGTGAGCACCAGCAGAAGCAGTAAGACAAATACTTGGAAAAAATGCATGGTTTAGAAATGAAACCTAAGCTGTAACTCTGACACAAGTGGGAGGCCACTTCATGATCCACTTTGGGCTGACTTGGGTAGAGCGGCAACTTTTTATGTGACTCCAGACAATGACAAATGGGGAAAAAACTCCAAAATCATCTACTAATGCAATTTTCCCTTCTTTCCTCTAATGCAGACAGTAATTTTTCACCAAATGTGAATTTCTCTGAAGCTTACGATGGCCGCTGCTTATGTCTGTTATAATGACAACTTCAAAAGACAATAGTGTAAAACTAAACAGGACTGGAAATTTGGGGAGGTGAAGGGTGTGCTGCTGGGGTACACCCCTCCCTGTCACAGGGTCATGGAATAGTTTGAGATGGGAAGGGACCTTAAAGCCCAACCAATTTCACCCCCCTGCCATGGGCAGGGACATCTACCCCTGGATAAGGGGCTCCAAGCCCCATCCAACTTGGCCTTGAACACTTCCAGGGATGGTGTAGCCACTGCTTCTCTGGGCAACCTGGGCCAGGGCCTCCCACCCTCATTGTGAAGCATTTCTCCCTAATGTCTCATCTAAATCTTCCCTCTTCCAGTTTAAAGCCGTTCCTCCTCAGCCTTTCATTCCAGGCCTTTGGAAGAACCTACTCTCCAGCTTTCCTGGAGCCCCTTTCAGTACTGGAAGCTGCTCTAAGGTCTCCCCACAGACTTCTCTTTTCCAGGCTGAACAACCCCAACTCTCATCCTGTCTTCGTAGCAGGATTGCTCCAGTCCCTGGATCATTGATGTGACCTCCTCTGGACCTGTTCCAACTGCTCCATTTCCTTATTTTTTGGGGGATTCCTGAACTGGATGCAGGAACCCAAGTGTGCAGCCATCCCTTTACGCAATTAGTTCTCCCAGTCAGTGAACAAGTGAGAAAATAGAGGTGCACACACCACCTGAATCAGTCCCACCTCTATATGCAAATTCACCACATCATTTCTTCCCATATTTGCATACACTGAAAATATACTATCAAAGCTTCAAGATGCTCCAACAGAGCCTCTGTAACACTTGTTTATCTCTTGCCTCATTTGCATATGGATTTGCATAGCTGAGCTCTGTGATTTGAATTGCAAACAGCAGGCAGAGGAGCCAAACCTGAGCTGTGTTTATCACATGTGAGGTACCTTCTGAAGGCATTGGCTTAATTGTGGTCCCTCCCTGTTGCGTTGAACTCTCCCTTCTCGTCCGTCACCTGCCATCCTTGATGTATTCCTGCATCTCATCCTGAGTGGGGCTGCTCCTGTCCAGTTCCTGCACAGGGAATGTGGTTGAAAAGCAAGAGTTACGCTCCTGAGACTCCCTGTCTTGAAATTTATGGAGTTATAAAGCTGAATTCAACATGAGCCATAACTCTGACACAGGATGGATGGATTGATTCCAGGATGAACTAAGGCTGGTTTAGGCAAATCAGCCATCTGCCTGTGGAGAATACAAGCACTTGTGCAGCACGATTCTGGGCAATGTTTGAGCTCTGCCTGCCTTAGGTCTGCGAGGAGGACATCTTCCTCAAAATCAAGTTGTCTCTGTAGTTTGATTTCTTTATTCACCAGTTCTCTCTGGTTACACAGTTTCTGCTCTAAAAAAAACCTCTTGGGTGAGGGAAAGCAAATCCCTCTCCTCTGGGATGGGTTGCTCCAAGGATGCTCATGAAGTGCTGGAGCTCTCTGTAGCATGAGCAGGGAGAAATGCTGTTGCTAGGGGAGCCTTGGTTCCTCAAGGATCCTGAGCTTCCCAGCTGGGTGCCCGTGGGCAGTTGTTTGTGTCTCATCTGCTGGTGCTGAGCTGTCTCCTCCACTGCTGGTAGCATCACCGAACCAACCACGCCTTCGTTCTTCCTTGAGCATGTGTTCACAGCTCCTAGAGTGGCTGGTGGCATCTTCTTATCCATGGCAGCATTGGAACCCTCTCTGCAGATGGCTTTGGATTAATGAGAACCACCGTGGATGGATGAGGGAGAGGATCCTTCTTGTTGATGGTGTTTAAAGCTCCCTTGTCCTTGGCACAGCTTGAGTGAGAAAGCATGGAGATGTGCAGGAGGAAGAAGTTTCCCAAAAGGAGCTTTTCCACTTTTGTGTGGTAGGAAGAGAGCTAGAGAAGCCTTATGCTGCCTTGAGCTGAAAGATCTGGAGAGCAAGTATTATGAGGAGTGGCTGAGGACCCAACACTGGACCCAGGATTTGAGGTATGTACTCACCAGTACTGAGTACAGGGACACAATTAGTTCCCTGCTCTTGCTGACTACACCATGGCTGATCCAAGCCAGGATGTTGTTGGCCACCTGAGCCACTGCTGGCTCATTTTCAGTTGCTGTTGACCAGCATGCCCAGATCCTTCTCCATCAGGTAAATTTCCAGTCACTCTTCCTCAAGCCTGGAGTGCTGCACTGGGTTATTGTCCCAAAGGCAGGACCCAGCAAGACTCCAATCTGTGTACACTGATCTGTGTGCCTGCCATTCCTCAGCAGATGTTTTTACAATTATATTCGCTCTACAAATGCTTTCTCTATGTTGTAGTGTTTGCAAACCTTCGCTTGCATCTTCTAATAACCCAATTTTAACGCTTTGCACTTACCCTAGTTTGAAATGATAATGCCATGTTTTTTTCCCCAATATGCTGTGTATAACAAAGTTGGTGAAGTAGATATTTTACATTTGAAAGTATTACTTTCTGGTAGAGGAAAAGGGGAAAAGAAAGAAGTTGCTGCATCTCTTTTTCATCTGTCCTTCACTTGTCTTTGAGTGTTACTGGAAAACGTTGTCAGTTCCACTGTGTGAAAGCTGTTTTCAGGGACGTAGATATTTTGTGGCAGCATTATTGTAGAATCGTAAATTGGCTGGGGTTGGAAGGGACCTTAAAGCCCATCCAGTTCCACCTCCTGCCATAGGCAGGGACACCTCCCACTGGATCAGGGGCTCCAAGCCCCATCCAGCCTGGCCTTGAACACCTCCAGGGATGGGGCAGCCACCACTGCTCTGGGCAACCTTGGCCATGGCCTCCCCACCCTTACAGGAAAACATTTATTCCTAAGATCTCATCTCAATTTCCCCTCTTTCAGTTTAAAACCATTCCCCCTCATCCTATCCATGCCCTCCCTGATCAAGAGCCCCTCCCCAGCTTTCCTGGAGCCTGTTTCACTACTGGAAGCTGCTCTAAGCTGTCCCTGGAGCCTCTTCTTCTCCAGGCTGAACAACCCCAACTCTCTCAGCCTGTCCTCATAGCGTTGATCATGTTCCCATTCGCTATATCTGTCAGTTTTTAAGCTGTGGAAAGGAGAAATGGTGGCACTTAATTTTCAAAGCAAAATGCTGCTTGTATCTCGCTGGGCTTTGTTACCAGGCTGGGTCGTGTCTCTGTTCTGCTCAGACACTAAAATTGTGATGTGATGGGCTGCATGGCTGCAATGTCAGTGCAAGTGAATGCGAGCCGTGTGGCTCGTTAAGTGCCTGTCCCAGACCTGCACATCAGCACCTCTGAAGTGAGGGATGCAGACCTAGAGGGCTTTTCTCACCTTCTGCCCCAGTTAGCCAGCAAGTTTTATTGACATTGCTGACAAAAAAAGGGGAATATTTAGTGTGCTGATCTGGCAAAAGGCAAAATGTTTTCTTTATCTGGATCAGCACCTTTGTGCTCGGTTCAGACCCGTCGGCATTGCTGACACAAACAGGTTTTCACTGCACCCCAGTGCCTCCAGCCGAAGCTGGTGATGGCTTCCTTGGTGCCTTTGGCTCTGATGGAGCTGGGCTACCTTGGAGGTGGCTGCTGAGCATTTCTTGGGGTTGAAAGCTGTGCCCCAGGTCAGGTATGGTCTACAGGGGCTCCAGGAAATAGAAAATGTGTCATTTTGGGGTAGGCTGTGCACCTTTGCTGTGAATATTACAGGGTGTTTATTATGAATATGAAGGTGTTCTATGCAGCAAGCTCTCATGAGATTGATATCCATCCAAAATTTACTCTGGAATCATAAGACTATAGAATGCTTTGGGTTGGAAGGGACCTTTATAAGTTATTCACTCCAACATCTCTGCAGGAGCAGAGACAACTTTAACTCATCAGGTTGCTAAGAGCCCCATCTGACCTGTTGTTGAATGTTTCCAGGGGTGGGGTTCTCTCTGGGCAACCTATGACTGTGTTTCACCAGTCTCATTGTAAAATGCTTTTCTATATCCAATCTGAATCTTCCCTCCCTTAGTTTAAAACCATTACTTTTTGTTTTATTGCAACAGGTCTTGGTGAAAAGTCTGTCCCTATTATTCTCGTAGGCTCCCTTGAAGTACTAGAAGGCTTCTGTGTGCTTGAGTTTTCCCATCTAACTTGAGTTGCCTCCATCTGAGCCAACGAGCTTTGACTCCCTGACTCAGCCAACCTCTATTACTGAGAAAATTAGCTCTGTCAGCTGCTGAAGTGTGAGTTCCCATCCCAACTACCAATCAATCTCTTCACCCTCAGCTGGTGATGTCAGCATCCCTGAACAAGCAGGTGAAGAGATGCCTGTTGAAGGATGGGAATCTGTTTGAGTGAGTCCAGAGAAAAAATAAAGATTATCTGAGAGCACCTCTGCTGTGAGGACAGGATGAGAGTTGGGGTTGTCCAGCCTAAAGAAGTCTGTGGGGAGACCTTAGAGCAGCTTCCAGTGCTGAAAGGGGCTCCAGGAGAGCTGGGGAGGGGCTCTTGATCAGGGAGGGCAGGGACAGGAGGAGGGAGAATAGTTCTCAGCAGAAAGAAGCCAGGTCATCACAACAGCCTGGGAATATTTGTCCACATTAAGTGGAGGGCTGTTTGGCCTAGAGAGCTATCTGGAAGGTGTTGCCTAAAGGTAGGATCAAAAACAATGTCCTGAAAGTCTTTTTTTCTTACTTGATGAAGCATTTGCAGAATAAGCAGAGGTATTGTGAGGTGAGAGAGATGTTGTTAAATTCCTCTGAAGGACTGGCCTGTTTCCCAAAAGCTGCACAACTCCCCACCAGCGTTACTGGCAGAACCGAGCACCAGGGGCTGAGCAGGTAAAAGGCACGTTGGCCATTTGGGCGAGACACCAGATAAACATGAACAACCTCCAGCACAGCTGGTTCCACCAGGGTTCATTTAGATCATTTAGATAAGGTTTTGGGAAGCAATGCTTTGCTGTGAGGGTGGGGAGGCCCTGGCCCAGGTTGCCCAGAGCAGTGGTGGCTGCCCCATCCCTGGAGGTGCCCAAGGCCAGGCTGGATGTGGTTTGGAGCAACCTGCTCCAGCGGGAGGTGTCTCTGCCCATGGCAGGAGGTGGAACTGGATGGGCTTTAAGTTCTCTTCCAACCCCAATATAATTCTATGGCTCTGAAAGCCACCTTTCTAATGGGGTTTTCCACTGGAGGCACTTCTTGCTCTCTTTGTTGCGGAGACAGGGAACATTGGTGCTTATGTTTGCAGTAGTGCTTCATTAGCCACTGAAAATTTAATTGCAAGTTAAGTGCAGGCTCTGTGCCATCCGTTTTACGCTGGCCTGGAAGATCAACGTGTTGTCCTAGCTTGTGGGATCAGATAGCAATTTAGAAATGCAGTGGGGTCACTTCTGGCAATTTGGCTGAATTCCATGATGAGCCGTTATATTCTGCCTACCTAAAAATCTTCCCGTTGCTTTGTTTAACCTCAGTTGGCAGCCAAACTGTTCCTCCTTGGCAGATGAAAAGGATGCCTCAGTGCTTAAAAGAGCAATGCTCAAGTTTTAATCGTTCAGCGTTCTGCTGAAGAATGTCAGTAGAAGATGATTAATGAACGTTGGAGACCCAAACTGGGCCTCCCTGCTTTATAGCAAAATGAGTGAGCAAGTGGAATGAGTGTGTATGGCTGTTTCTTTAGAAATCTCTGTCCTCCTTTGCCAAAGCAGCAGTATAATGTAGCACAGCTTGATTTACTCTAACAGCAAATTAGTTAATGATCCGGGGGTTATTTAGGTTGGCTTTTAATTTGGTGCGGTGTTGATCAATCAGAATTCACAAGGGCACGTGCCCTTTCAAATGCTCTGGTCCTGAGCTGCTTTAGCAAATAATCCTGGGCTTGTTGATGAAGTCAGCTTTGACCCTGAGTGGGTGCACCGTGTGCTACAGCACCTTGATGTTATTGCACAATATAGGGAATTTCATCATCCAAAGAATATTCTTTATTATCATCTCCATTTCCTTTTTAGCTGCTGACTTTGTGTCCATTTGATTGTGTCTGGATAGTGCTCAGAGGCAGAAGCAAATCTCTTTGTCGCAGCTGGCAAGGGACCCAAAGGGCTTGGAAATGCCATTCCTATTAGCCACTTGCTACCAGAGCTCGTTTGTAGGAGTGGAGTTACTTGTAGTATGTAATGATGCCTCTTCTTTTTTGCTGCACATGAAGATGGAGAATAGAGTGGGATAAGATATTATACATGCAGAGCAGAACCAGCTGAACTAAACCACCCCACTCAGCTGAACCCATCATCCCTGGAATGTCTGACCTTTGTACACCTATGTATGGGTTTTATCCTTGAGATGCTGCTGTGTGGTTAAGGATCTGCAGAGGCATCTGGACAGGCTGGATTGAGGGGCTGAGACCCACTATATGGTGCAACACTTAGGTCACAACAGCTCAATGCAGTGTTCCAGGCTTAACAAAGAACAGCTGGAAAGCTGCCTGGCAGAGAAGGACCTGGGGATGCTGGTCAACAGCGGCTGAACATGAACCAGCAGTGGCCCAGGTGGCCAACAAGGTCAACAGCATCCTGGCTTGGATCAGCCATGGTGTGGCCTGCAGGAACAGGGAAGGGATTGTGCCCCTGGACTCAGCGCTGGTGAGACCACACCTCGAATCCTCTATTCAGTTTTGGGTCCCTCACCCCAAGAGAGACATTGAGGGGCTGGACCATGTCCAGAGGGAGGGGAACAGAGCTGTGAAAGGGTCTGGATCACAAGGGGTTCTGGGAGTGGATGAGGGAGTTGGGGCTGTTTAGCCTGAAGAAGAGAAGGCTGAGGGGGAGACCTTGTTGGTCTCTGCAGCTCCTGGAAAGGAGGTTGTAGTTAGATAGGTGCTGGTCTCTTCTCCCAAGTATCAAGTGACAGGATGAGAGAGAATGGTCTCAGGTTCCACCAGGGTAGGGTTGGATTGGATACTGGCAAAATTATCTTCACTGCAAGAGTAGTGAAGCCCTGGCAGAGGCTGCCTAGGGCAGTGGTGGAGCCTCTGTTCCTGGAGTGGTTCAAAAAAATATGTGGTCCTGGTTCTTTAGGATATGGTTTAGCAGGCACAGTGGTGTTGGGCTGATGATTGGACTGGATGAGCTTAAAGATCTTTTCCAACCTTTATGATTCTGTGAAATTGGATCTATTCATTTTGCTGAGGAGCTGCTAACAGGTACGGCAGGAGAGCCAGATTTGGGAAAGTATCAGTTGCAAATGGGTTCTGTGTAATTTCCCTACTTGGGGGAAGAATCCGTTTCTTGTCTGTGCATTTCTGAACTGTCCTTGCAAGAGATGTTTTACATCTGGTTGCTTACATCATAAACATCCCTCTAAAGAGCAAACATTCTCCCACTGAGATGGTTCATGCAGCTCACAGATCAATGGTATTTTGTAAATGCCTCCTCCAGAAGGTGGATGCAGCCCTTTACCATGATGTGGCTCTGTGAGTGATATAGGGAGACAGCAGCATTGGCTGGAGGAGCAGCAATGAGTACCAAGACAAGGGCAGATTTGGGCTCTTTGAGTTGTGCAGGAAACATTCCTCACGGTTTTCTGGCTGTGGCAACTACTTTGGGAATGGAGAGGGCAGCCAAAGGGGTTCCTGCTTCATGCAGAGTGAACATGCAAAGTGGTGTTCCTGAAGGTGGATATTGTGTGGTCCTGTAGCACCCCTCAGTGCTGTTCTCATCTTCTGAAGTGCAGCAGGCGGAACTGTGGCCTCAATGAGACAGATGGGAACAATGCCACCTCATAGGATGGTTTGGGTTTGAAGGGACCTTAAAGCCCATCCAGTTCCAAACATCCAGTCCCTCCCATGGGCAGGGACACCTTCCACTGGATCAGGTTGCTCAAAGCCTCATCCAACTTAGCCTTGGACACTTCCAGGGATGGGGCAGCCACCACTGCTCTGGGCAACCTGGGCTGGGACCTCTCCACCCTAATCATGGAGAATTTCTTCTAATGCCCAATCGTTTCCCTTCTAATTTAAAGCTGTTCTCCCATATCCTATCACTCCAGGCCCTTGGAAAAAGCCCCTCCCTAGCTTTCCTGGGGCCCCTTTCAGTACTGGAAGCTGCTCTAAGGTCTCCCCAGCACCTTCTCTTCTCCAGGCTGAACAACCCCAGTTCTCTCAGCCTGTCCTTACAGCAGAGGTGCTCCAGCCATTGGATCATCTCTGTGGCCTCTTCTGGACCTGTTCGAAGAGTTCCACATTCTTCTGGGGATTTCAGAACTGAACACAGGCCTGCAGGTGGGATCTCACAAGAATATCATAACACTGTACACTCTGCAGCTGGCCCTAGACATAAGGGGAACATTTGCTAGAAATACAGTTTGGATGAAGTCGTGAAAAATTCCTACGATGCCCACAACTAAGTCTTATTTTCATGCAAAAGCCATGCATAACAGTGGGTATTTTTAGCTTTAAATGAATATGTTATCTGGAGAAGCAGGTTGTGTGCTGGATATGGGAAGGTAGTTGAAGGATTTCATGGTTGTCATTCTGTGTAATGTTTTACTTGGTTGTTAGCATGAGTGAAGCACACTTGTGCTGCTTACTGATCTTCTCATTATGTCTCCACAAATGCATGCTCCAAAATTAGAAAGTAGTCCAGCACAGTTATTTTTAGTTTAAAGTTTTATTTCTGACACAATTGATCAAGGAAAATACCTAGGACTTTCCAAGAAACTCTCGATAACAGGAAGAGAGCAACTCCTCTAGGAACCTCAATGCTGTTGATGTCTCAAGCAGTTCAGGCCATGTGGGTGTTGCTCACCAGGGTCTTTAAGTACCCAATGCCCCATAAATCCATTGAATCAATAGGTTTTAGACCCCTGTACTTCAAAATCATGGACCTGCATATGTTTTCTAAGCAGCAGCTAGCACATCGCTCAGAGGATTCAGAAGAATGATGGAATGGTTTGCGTTGGAAGAGACCTTAAAGATCATCATTACAGTTTGTCTTGAGTGCTATCATGAAGCACATGCAAGAGAACTGGGTGATCACGCCCAGTTAACGCGGGTTCACAAAAGGCAGGTCTTGCCAAACTAACCTGATCGCCTTCTATGACAAAGTGACTCGGCTGCTGGATGAGGGAAAGGCTGTGGATGTATCTTCCTGAACCTCAGTAAAGCCTTTGACACAGTTTCTCACAGCATTCTGCTATGGAAACTGTCAGTCTCTGGCCTGGACGGGTGCACACTCTGCTGAGTGGAAAACTGGCTGGATGGCCGGACCCGGAGAGTGGTGGGAAATGGAGTTAAATCCAGCTGGAGGCCAGTGACAAGTGGGGTTCCCCAGGGCTCAGTGCTGGGCCCAGCCCTGTTCAATGTCTTTATCAATGACCTGGATGAAGGCATCGAGTGCTCCCTTAGCAAGTTTGCAGAAAACACTAAGCTGGGTGGAAGTGTCGATTTGCTGGAGGGTCGGGAGGCTCCAAAGGGATCTGAACAGGCTGGACCGCTGGGCAGAGTCCAAAGGCAGGAGGTTTAACACGGCCAAATGCCGGGTCCTGCACTTGGGGCACAACAACCCTGAGCAGCTACAGACTAGGAGAAGTCTGGCTGGAAAGCTGCCTGGAGGAGAGGAACCTGGGGGTGTTGGTTGACAGCGACTGAACATGAGCCAGCAGGGGCCCAGGTGGCCAAGAAGTCCAATGGCATCTTGGCTTGTATCAGAAATGGCGTGACCAGTAGGTCCAGGGAGGTTATTCTCCCTCTGTACTCGGCACTGGTGAGACCGCACCTCGAGTACTGTGTTCAGTTCTGGGCCCCTCACCACAAGAAGGATGCTGAGGCTCTGGAGCGAGTCCAGAGAAGAGCAACGAAGCTGGTGAGGGGGCTAGAGAACAAGAGGAGCAGCTGAGAGAGCTGGGGTTGTTTAGCCTGGAGAAGAGGAGGCTGAAAGGAGACCAGATTGGTCTCTATAACTACCTGAAAGGAGGTTATGGAGAGGAGGGAGCTGGCCTCTTCTCCCAAGTGACAGGGGACAGGACGAGAAGGAATGGCCACAAGCTCCACCAGGGGAGATTTTGGCGGGAGATTAGGAAAAAATTTTTCACAGAAAGGGTCATTGGTCACTGGCAGAGGCTGCCCAGGGAGGTGGTTGATTCACCTTCCCTGGAGGTGTTTAAGACAGAGGTGGATGAGGTGCTAAGGGGCATGGTTTAGTGATTGATAGGAATGGTTGGACTCGATGATCTGGTGGGTCTCTTCCAACCTGGTGATTCTATGATTGGCAAAAATGTAATGAAGATGTTACCTTATTAGGAAAAAAAAATCTTCCCAACAAGGGTTGTGAGGCCCTGGCCCAGGCTGCCCAAGGGCAGTGGTGGCTGCCCCATCCCTGGAGGTGTTCAAAGCCAGGCTGGATGGGACTTGGAGCAAATTGATCCAGTGGGAGGTGTCCTTGCCCATGGCAAAGGGTTGGAACTGGATGGGCTTTGAGGTCCCTTCCAACCCAAGTGATTTGATATCAGTAGCCCATAACTGCATTTTCCCCTTAGCCACTCAGTTGCATTTTCTTTGCCACTTTGGATTGAGTTTTCTTTCTCTCTTGTGTTTGAGGTTTATATATAGGACTAAAAAAGCTTGTTGGAAGTGTCTACATTTTTACCTTCAACAATTTCACCCATCATCATCCTCTGAGGGATGTGTTTGCATGTTGTAATTTCCTTACACATCTGCTCGGTGGTTTTTAACCTGACTTCTCTTGATTTTGATGAGACTCCCACATTTGTTGGGTTCTGTTATCTGTAAAATGCAGTTCCAGGCACACTTTCAGAAGACATGCTTTTTATATCTAAATAGATATATATACAAATCAACGTGTGCATACACACATTTACTCACCCTTTCTAGAGTCTTTCCCATACCTACTCCAAGTCTTTCACCAAACAAATTGTGATTGAGCCTTGGTGTTTGCTTGGTCTGACAAGTAGTCAGCAGGCATGAGCTAGGAAAATGTTTCTTGATGTTTGAAGGTTATTTGCTGATATCTTAGCTGTGCTGATGATTTGTAGGCACCCTGGTTGTGAATTCCTTCTGCTCTGAGTCCTTGTGTTGATTTTCCCTTATGGTAGTTGACATGAGGATCATTTCTCTTGACATGAGTGGGAATAAGGATGAATTTTTGGATTGGCAGAATGTGAGAAAGGATATTTTTGAAGCATGTTGTGGTTTTTTTCAGCTTGAATATACCACAAAGGCAGAAAGGTTGAAAGGTTGAGGCTTGTGTTTCTCTGCATGTCCTAGATGTGTATTAGGGCCATGAAGTTGGTGAAGGGTTTATACAGGGTAGCCATGTGAAGAATGACTGAAGTCACTTGATCTGTTCAGCTTGGAGAAGAAGAGACTGAGGAAAGACCTCATTCCAGTCTACAGCTTCCTCACGAGGGGAGCTCTTCTTTCTGGTGACCAATGACAGAGTGAGGGAAGGGCAGGAAGATGTTCTGGGGAGGATTAGGTTAGACATCAGGAAAAAATATTCCAACGCCCTCCGCCCCACAGTGTGAATGTTGGGGTGTCCTGTGCAGGAACAGGAGTTGAACTCAAAGAGACTTGTAGGTCCCTTCCAGCTCAGGACATTCTGTGGTTCTAGGTGTGAAGTGGTGTTATTACATAAGTGTGAAAGGTCTTGGATTTCAACTGGTAACCTCTAGATGTAAGTCCAGTGTGCCATAATTTAACTTCAAGAGAAGCAAATCTACTTGATGATGGCAGCTAATGGTGTGTTTTTTCAGTAGTGCTTGTGGGAAGAGTGGTGTATTTATAGTCAGTCTTCATATAAGTCCTTCCTTTGGCTCCCCAGCATTATAGGAAGAGGCACTGGGAGGAGCAGAAGATGCACATAATCTTACGTAGACAAATCAGATGAGATTGAGGTAGCCTGTGGGATGGTTGGGGAGGGAAAAGGAGTGGATTCCTGTTGTCTGTTTTCTCCAGGTGCAACTTCTCCAGCCAGAACTTGGTGTTAATGACATCTGTAAGCACTTCCATCAGCTCTTCCCCTCTGAGCTGGGTAGTGCTGGGTGCGGAGCGTGGCCACTGGTGAGCTGGTGAGGCTCTTGGGATGTAAATGAAGGAAAACCTATTTCATTGCCACTCTAGTTAGGGCTGTTTTCTTTACTAAATGCCTCCTATTTAAGCCAGCTTGGGACTCATTCTTTCCTGATCATGTTCCTCAGTTACCCTTGAAATAGCTCTGCTTTAGTCATCAGAAATGTAAGTTCCTGTTAAATCTTTTGTCAGCATTGCTGTAAAAATGACTGCCCTTTCAAGACCTGACTTAGAAACCAACGTATGCGCACAGCTTGGTGGATGTTGGGGGCATGTTGGAACACCTTAGAAGTGAGGTGAAACATATTTGACCATTTCTTTAACCAACTTGAAGGTGGCCAGTTCCTTTGTTCATAGAATGGTTTGGGTTGGAAGGGACCTTAAAGATCATCCAGTTCCAACCCCCCTGCCTTAGGTAGGGACACCTGTTTGGTGAGATGCAAGTGGTGGGGAATCTCCTGTACCAGAGAGACTGACAGCAATAATTTCAGCATTACTTGGTCATCTCAAGGGAACCACTGAACTATAGGTTTGAATTAGTGCCTGCAGTTGAAATATTGTCCATTGTATGGATGGAGATGGCTTTTCTGTCTCCATAGATCATAGAATTATAGAATGGTTTGGGCTGGGACCTTAAAGCCAATCCAGTTTCACTCCCTGCCATGGGCAGAAACACTTCCTACTGGATCAGGTTGCTCCAAGCCCCATCCAACCAGGCCTTGAACACCTCCAGGGATGGGGCAGCCACCACTGATCTGGGCAACCTGGGCCAGGGCCTCCCCACCCTCCTAAGAGTACATTTCTTCCTAAGATCTCATCTTAATCTTCCCTCTTTCAGTTCAAAATCCCTCATCCTATACCTACACTCCTTGATAATCAAGGCAACTCTTCCCAAATCGCTTGTGTCACTAGCTCTTGAAAGGCAGAAATAATTTCAGTAATTAAAACTATTTTTTAGTTAATTTTTTAGTTCCTTTTATGTCTGTGTTAGATGTACCTGGACACATGGGCAGTGTTTTGTCTACAACCCTTAGCAAGTTTCACGCTTACTGTGCTCCAGCCCCCAAACCCTGCTGTGCCCTTGCCACAACTCTTCTGCCAGCAGGAGCTTCAGGCTTCCCTGGTGGGTGTGGAGCTGTCAAAATTAGCCATGGAAATCTCCCCCTGTCCTTTTCTAAAAGGTCTTGACCCTTTGTGTGATGCCAAGCAGTGAGCAGGTCCTGGGTGCACCATGCAATGGATCAAAGTGGCGGCTTGGCCAGTGCAGCAAGTGGTTTTCCTCAGCAATTCTTTAAGCATTAATGATGTCTCCTTGGAGCTGTGGTGTGACAGCAGTGAGGGAGGGGGAGATATTTTCCAGATAAAGATGGATATTCTTTGTTGTGTCTGTACTCTGTATCATGCAGGTCACCTTCTCATCTACCCCTCAACATGGTATAAGCTTTAATTAGGACACTGCTTTGTTATTTCTTCTTTCCCACCACAGCAAGACTCTTTTTAGTCCTCCTTGTACTCAGGGTCTTTGCTATTAAGTTGCTTTGATGTTCTCTCCATGGAGGCACCAGCTGAAGAAGCTCCCCTGGTGCTGTGCCTGGGGCTGGTCCAGCCCTTCCCCAGCCTGGGCTCAAGGTCCTCCTTCACCTTTTGGGTGATATTTTAATGAAATTGGTTAAAAGTCTGGCTGATGCTCACCATTTGCACACGTAACCTTAAGCACATTGGGAGGAAGGCGAGGTGGAATATTTCAATCAATGCACTTTGAATTATTTAAGAACCCATTTTAAACTCAGCTGATTTGAAAAAAATCATCTTGAAAAAAGAAACCTGTTTTATAGATTCATTCCTTTCTGACATTTTCTAATGGAAACATTTTGATTTTGCCACTCTGAACTAAATTTCTACTTCTGAACCTGTTTAGTAGCCAGAAATGCAGAGAATCCAACAAATTAGCCAAAAAAAGACTTTTTTGTCCAATTTAAATATGCTTTCTTCTTTTCCCTCTGGAAATTATGAAGCTTATTTTACAGTGTCAGAGCATGTTTGCTCAGCTGAGAAGCCTTAAACTTGGGCCTCGGCTTGCAATCCTTTTTCTGGTGTTGATCCTTGCTGTGCTTGCTGGTGACCTGGCTCTGTACAGCCAGCACTGTCGTTATTTGTGTGTGGGGGAATGTGTTTCACTTTGAGTCTCTTCAACTGCAAAAAGTCTGTGTCTCTCAGGTTTGTTGTCTCTTGATGTGAGAATGGAAGGACTCGTCTCCACGGGCTGAGTCCCAGTTTGGTTGAGGAGCAGTGACAACTGCAATTGGGGTCAGGGTTATCACATTGACAGAAAATGCTCCTGAATGCTGGAGAGAAGAGGAAAATGCTTTGTGCCTTGCTCTTCTCTCTCAGCTTTTCTGACAGCTGCCCAAATTAAAATCATTAATCTTATTTTTTCTGGTCATGCTTTCCATATCCTCCATCGTGGGGGAGAAGAGTAGGGAAGGAATTGTCCCCCTGTAATCAACATTGATATGAAACCACACCTTGAATCTTGGGTTTATTTCTGGGCCCCTTATTTGAGGGGCTTGAGCACTTCTAGAGAAGGGAATGGAGATGAGGAAGGATCTGGAGAACAAGGCTTATGAGAGGTGGCTCAAGGACCTGGGGCTGTTTAGCCTGGAGAAAAGGAGGCTGAAGGGAAACCCAATTGAGCTCTACAACTACCTGAAAGGAGGCTGTGGTGAGGTGCGTGCTGGTTTTTTATTGGAAGTGACAAGTGATAGGATGAGGAAAAAATGGCCTCAGGTTGCACCAGTGTAAAACTTTCTTCATGGGAAGGTTCTCAGGCCCTGGCAGAGGCTGCCTAGGGAGGTGGTGGAGTCCTCATCCATGGAGAGGTTCGAAAGCTGTGTAGATGAGATGCTCAGGGATTTGGTTTACTAGTGGACAGGTGTGGTTGGACTCAACGATCTTGAAGATTTTTTTCATGCCAAGCAATCCTATGATTTCAACAGGAGTAACTCTCAGCAATTTGACCTCTGACATTTAAACCAATTGTTTAGTTTTATTAGCCCTTTCTCCAAGGCACAACCAACCTCTGCTTTGCACCTTTCTGATCCAAATCCTGTACATTTAATTATAGCTGAGCAAATTTTAACATGAACAGTTTCCTACTATCAGCTTTCAGTTTGAGAAACAAAACAAATTACTCTCAAATTCAGATTACCTTCAGCAAACAGCAAGACAAAATTAATAATGTGGCAATTAAAAGTGATATTTTTTTCTGTTTCAGACAGAACACGTTAATTTTTCATGTCAAAATGAGCTTTGATTTTTAAAGAAGTCCCAAGAACGAAAACAAAACAGAGGTTCAATCTGAGGCTGCCAAGAACATTTCATTGTGCCCAAAATTGTTTTCAGTGTAATTGTTTCTTCTTTTTGAGAAAACCAAACTACCTTCTGACTGCTTCTCCAGCTCTTGTGGGTGACAGTGAACTAAAGCAAGCCTGAGCAACTCTAGTAGGTCTTTTGTGGCAGGTGAAGCTTGATATCACAGAATGTCCTGGGTTGGAAGAGACGCACAAGGCTCATCAAGCCCAACTCTTGTCCTACAAAGGCCAACCCCAATGTTTACATATTGTGCTTAAGGGCGTTGGCCAAATGCTTCTTGTATTGAAAGGGCCTCAAGCTCCGCCAGGGGAGATTTAGGCTTGAGATTAGGAAAAAGTTCTTCAGGGAAAGAGTGGTTAGGCATCGGAACAGTCTGCCAAGGGAGGTGGTTGAGTCACCATCCCTGGAGATGTTTAAGGTTAGGGTGGATGAGGTGCTTAGGAGCATGATTTAGGGATTGGTGGGAATGGTTGGACTCGACGATCCAGTGGGTCTCTTCCAACCTGGTTATTCTGTGATTCTGTGAAAGGTCGTTTTTCTTGCTCTTCCAGGCTGGTCTTGCTGTTGTCTTCTTTGCTCTCACACCTTGTTTTCTTCCCCCTTTTAATTTTCCTTCCTGTTTTCACACATTTGAAGCTTCCTCTTGCATTCAGTTGGAAGAGAGCTTGGGCTTTTCCCTTGCTGAGTTTAACCCGTGTGCCTGCACTGGGGCTGGGCTATCAAATAGTGCCTTTTCTAAACCCCAAAGATGCTTTATTTATGTTTGGGGCATCGGGAATGGACCCAGAATCTCCCTTGGAAGAGGCTGCCTTGCCTTTTTCCAGTAGCTTTTTTGTTTGCAAAGTCATTGCAGAGGCAGTTTTTTGTGCCAGGCTGTGGCCAGTTTGAAATAGAGCCAAGGGTAGCTTGCTCCAAAATACTTGAGGAGATGTAAAAACAACCAATTATTTTATTTCAGTGATTAGGAACCTGGTGCTGTGCCATCCTCCGATTGGGTCAGCTGTCACTGGGCTGAAAGTTCTTGGTAACTTGTAATAAATGGCAATTTATTTTCTTTTACTTGGAGATTAATTTTTGCAATGTTGCATCGGACTTTTCATGGCATTAAATCATATCCAAATATCATTCATTTCACTTTAAAGACATCTTCATTGGTTTATTGATATCTTTTTCTTTTCTGGTCTCTGTGCTGAAGGTAATTTTTGAGAATGGGGCTGACAAGAAATTGCGGTGTCTTGTAGACACGAAAGTCAGAATCATGGAATGGTTTGGGTTGGAAGGGACCTCAAAGCCCATCCATTTCAAGACCCTGCTGTGGGCAGGGACACCTCCCACTGGATCAGGGGCTCCAAGCCCCATCCAACCTGGCCTTGAACACCTGCAGGGATGAGGCAGCCACCCCTGCTCTGGGGCAACCTGGGCCAGGGCCTCCCCACCGTCACGGGCAAACATTTCTTCCTAAGATCTCATCTCAATCTCCACTCTTTCAGCTTAAGCCAGTTCCCTTAGTGTGCCCAGGTGGCCATGGCATCTTTGCCTGGATCAATAACAGTGCAGCCATCAAGACCAGAGAAGTGATTGTGCCCTTGTACTCGGCATTGGTGAGACTGCACCTATGTTCAGTTTAGGGCCCCTCCCTCCTAGAAGGACGGTGAGGGGCTGGAGAACAAGTCTTATGAGGAGCAGCTCGGGGTTTAGCATGGAGAAGAGGAGGCTGAGGGGAGACCTCATCACTGTCTAGAACTACCTGACAGGAGGTTGCGGTGAGATGAGTGTTGGACTCCTCTACCAAGTGACAGGCAATAGGACAAGAGGAAATGGCCTCAAGTTGTGTCAGGGCAGGTTCTGATTGGACATCAGGAAAAATTTCTTCACTAACTGGCTTCTTAGGTGCTGACAGAGGCTGCCTGGTACGTGTTGGATTCCCCATCCCTCAAAAGGTTTAAGAGATGAGTAGATGAATTGCCTGGGGATCTGGTTTAGTAGAAGACAGGTATAGTTGGGCTCAGTGATCTCAAAGGTCTTCCCCGACCAAGTGATTTGATGATTCCAACTGTCCTATCCCCACATTGCCTAATAAAGAACCCCTCCCCAGCTTTTCTTTATAATAATAATCGTGGAAGAATGCATCAGAGTTAAGTAGGGAAGAACAAAATCAAGTGAACAGTCACAACATGCCTGTAGTAATGTCTTTTATAAGTATTATCCAGGTTTTCACTGTGAGTGAGCTGTGAAAAACAATTAAAATGGGAAGACTTACAAACAGGCCAATGTGAATAAAATGTGTTGGGTGTGCTGACAGCCTGACAATGCTGACAGCCAACAGGTCACTTTGCTGTGGCTGCAGGAATGTTCTGTGAGCTGGGATGTGATGATTAAGGAGGAGATGGAACTCTTGGAACAGATCCAGAGGAGGATGATCTGACTACTGGAGAACCTTCCATATGAGGCCAGGCTGAGAGAGTTGGGGTTGTTCAGCTTGGAGAAGCGAAGGCTCTGGGCAGAACTTAGAGCACTTTCCAGTACTGGAGGATGCTCTAGGGGAAATGGGGACAGGCTTTTTATGAGGGCCTGGAGTGATAGAACAAGGGAAAATGACTTTAAATTGGAAGGCGGAAGATTTAGATGAGACATGAGGAAGAAATTCTTGATGATGAGGATGGGGAGGCCCTGGTCCAGGTTGCCCAGGGAAGTGTCTGTCCCATCCCTGAGGTGTTCAAGGCCAGGTGGGATGGGGCTTGGAGCAACCTGATCCAGTGGGAGGTGTCCCTGCCCATGGCAGGGGGTGGAACTGGATGGGCTTTGAGGTCCCCTCCAACCCAAACCATTCCATGATTCTAAGTGCAAGAACAACAGGGAGAAGTTTCTCCTTTATATAAAGTTAACATTTCACTTTGAATACAATAGTATTTATTTTACAAGCAAATAATTGAACTAGAAAAGGTGGAGAATTGTGTCCTTTCTCCCAAGACTGAAGAAATTCTTTAGGGACAGTGTCTGTCTTTGATTTTCTTTCAGAGCTTTTCCATGGGATTGCAAGCATGTGGTTTAATTCCATATGCTCTGGTTGCAATTTGTTTGGGGTATTTGTGTCCCATTCTCTTCTCCTTGGTGACTTTAAGGCAGGTCTAAAGCAGCCAGCTTAGCTGGGACCCAGGCACGGGTGGAGACTTGTGGAATTTGTGACCCCCAGACAAGAGCTATGTGGAGTTGTGACGATTTGCTCTGCTGGGTGCATATCCCCTTGGGCTGGCCCCAGCAAACCCCTACTGCACAGCACAAAGAAATCCTTTATTAAGCAAAGAGAAACTTAAGTGCCTATTGACTCCAAATTTGCAAGTGTATTAGTAATACTCAAATGCTTAAAACTCTGCATCCAAAAAAAGACTCTATTTCGGCTTGGGTGCAGAGTTCCTACATTAATTTTATTCCTTAGTCTGATGCCAACAGCTTATTTTTCCTCTGCCTGATTTTTTACAGATTGAAGTAATGTCATTAGTTCTTCACACAAAGCCATCAGCTGGCTAAATTACCTATAAGCGATGACAAGTAGGTGACACCAGCATGATTGCCTACATTAGTCATGAGCCTTTTATGAGGCTTTTGCCAACCCCCGACTTCATTCCATCCAAGACAGTGTTTTGAAAACAAACATAGGAGAAAGATGAATTTTAAATAGCAGGGTTCATGGAAGTGCTTGGCTGGAAAATGACCTCTGAGATAGAGTCCAAGTGTACCTCTTCGCTACTAAACCAGATCCTTGAGTGCCTCATCTACCTAGCTTTTAAGCCCCTCCAGGGTTGGGGACTCCACCACCTCCCTGCGTAGCCTCTGCCAGGGCCTGAGAACCCTTTTGGTGAAGAATTTTTTCCTGATGTCCAGTCTGAATCTGTCCTGGTGCAACTTGAGGATATTTCCTCTCATCCTATCACCTGTCACTTGGGAGAAGAGACTAGCACCCACCTAACCTCCTCACAGGCAGTTGTACACATTGAAGAGGTGCTCTTTCTTGCCATATCTTGCATTGTGTATTGTAAACCTTATCGTGTGTATTCTTGACACGAAAGTAGAGCAAGCTGTTCCTGAGACACGAGGAATTGGGAAAACTTGAGGCAGGAACCCCAACAAAAATATGTGGTTATTTACAGGTGATTGTTGTCTCTTGCACAGATGCAATTGTGGGATGGAGAAAAGCTGTGACTTGCTTCTTAATTAGCCCCAGTTGGAGTCAGTCCTGATGTTCCCAGGCAGCTGTGTCGGGAGTGAGAACTTGGGGACTCCAGCAGTGTGATCTGCTCACTGGAAATGTGGTGTAAAGCATACAGATTATGAAAAGGTTGTTCTTGTTGGTGGGCAACCAGAGCTGGGGCTGGTCCTGTCCTCTTGCCTGGTGGAGGAGAGAGTTAGGTGAGAAAAGTAATGTACTAGGAGCTTGGCATAGGGTAATGCAGGAGTGGGGAATCAGGATGGGAGGTTGCTGTCATAGGGGTGAGAAGAGGCTCTTTGCAGCACCTGGAGTGAGTGAGCCTCCCTAAAACGTTGTTCTGCTCTGTTCCTGCACCACCCACAGTGCTTCTCCAGCTCCTGTGACCTCCTGCTATCGGTGGTTGTAAACTGTGTGTGAAACAGCTCCCAGTGATCTGAGCAGCGTACAGAAACACTGTCCTGTACGACCACTTGAGCATCTGCAGCAACAGCTTCTATTGACTGCTTACGAGTGTCTTATCTCTGCATGTTCAGATCAATCTAGCAAACTGCCTGGCAGCCTCTGAAGCAGCCAGATTCTACCCCCGAGCGGCTTGAAAAAAACTTAATAAAATGGCTTATCCTCATGAAATGCTTTCTAGGGGCCTGGAGGAGCAGCCTGGACCACGAGCAATTACAGTGTAGCTTAAATATCGGTTTTGTGGAATCTGTTTTACATCAGGGCTCCAAATAGGTCTAACATTAGTGCAAGATGGGTGAGACAAGCAGATGTTAACGACATGAACATCGTGCACTTGGGACACAACAACCCCATGCAGCTCCAGGCTTGGGGAGAAGTGGCTGGAAACCTGCATGATGGAAAAGGACCTGGGCGTGTTGGTTGACAATGGCTGAACACGAGTCAGCAGTGGCCCAGGGGGCCAAGAAGAAGGCCAGTGGCACCGTGGCTTGGATCAGCCATTGTGTGGCCAGCAGGAAGAGGGAAGGGATTGTCCCCCTGTACTCAGCATTGGTGAGGCTGCACCTCAAATCCTGTCTTTTAGCCCCACTTTGCAAGGACATTGAGGGGCTGGAGCACCTTCCCAGAGAAAGGAACAGAGCTGGGGCAGGGTCTGGACCCCAGGGGTTCTGTAAGTGGCTGGGGGACTGGTGGCTGTTTAGTCTGAAGAAGAGGCTGAGGGAAGACTTCATTGCTCTTGGCAGCTCCAAGAAAGGAGGTTGTTGTGAGGTGGGTGTTAGTCACTTCTTCCAAGCAACAAGTGATGGGACAAGATGAAATGACCTCAGATTGCACCGGGGAAGGTTTAGATTTGATATTAGGAATATTTTATTTATTGAAAGAGTGGTGAAGCCCTGGCAGAGGCTGCCCAGGGAGTGGTGGACAGCTGTGGTTCTCTGGGACATGGGTTAGTAGGCACAGTAGGGTTGGGCTAACATTTGGACTGGAAATGCTTAGAGGTCTTTCTCTGTGAGCTACTTGTTCAGCGTCAAGTTTGTCCACCTGATGGACTTCAAAACCCCTGCCAGAAGGGCAGTTGGTCTTAAGGTGTGGAGATAGCAAGAGCTGGAGATTGAACAAGGAGACTTGGTCTGGCTACAAAGGCCTGACAAACCAAGCAGGTCCTCATTGTGCAGCAGCAAAGGTTCAGGTGTCCAAGGGTTTTGCCTCCCCCAGCTTTTGAGGGAGTGATTAATTTGCTTATAAAATCACAGATTTCCAGTGATGGCTGTGTTCCCTCTCAATCGCTCCAGGAGGTGTATGAAGCCTTCTTCAGGCTTTACTGTCCACTTAAAAGTCTAAGTTACCATAGGATTACTTAGATGGAAAAGACCTTTGAGAGTATGTCCCACCATACTTGTCCACTCCTGAACAAGATCCCTGAGCTCATCTATCCATCTTTTAAACACCTCTAGAGATGGTGACTCAACCACCTAGACAGAGAACCAGAGACAGAGTGCCAGAGAACCCCTTCGGTGAAGAAATCTTTTCCAGGTGCCTAATCTGAACCTTGCTTGGTGCAACTTGAGGTCATGAGTTTCAGGAGAGATTCCCTCAACTGAAATTTTACAAGACCTCCAACACCTCCTTGGTGAAGATTTTCTTGCTATGATTTTTACTGTATACCCAAGCTCTACAGAGCCTTCTGGAAACTCATGGGGACAGATGGGTAAAGGAAATATTTTTGGAAGGCTTTCTAATGTCCTACATCAGCAACAATCAACTTCGTGTCTCAGTTTAGGAAGTCCTGGTGTTGAATGACTGCCCGTTCTTGCTGAAGCCGCTTGTGTGCTTTCCTGCAGAGCACTTTGCTGAATCACTGCAAGACAAGCAACAGCTCTTCCAACCAAAATTAAAAGTGCTATAAATGGTATTAAAAGATCAAAGAACCATCCTTTGAGTAGTCTTCAGAGGATTTAGTCAGATGTCAAAATAGTATTACTACAGACAGGGGAACACATCCCAGCCAAACCCAATGATGAGAGGAAGGGAATTACATGCAAAAACATCTCCAAAAGTAAAGAAATAGAGAAGATGCTTTTACCAGACAAGGTGAAATAAAACACAGACCCCAAGAAGGGTTGGATTAAATGAATTCTACACAGTGAGAGGAAAGGGAATGACTCTGACTACCTGTGTGGTGTTTCTGAATGAATAGCAGGTCGTACTCTGCATGGGGAGGTGACGCCCCAAGTGTGGTGCTCTAAGCTGGAATGAGATCGTCCATTAATCCCTACAAGCAGGTCTCCTGCCTATTGCAAAGGTGCTCACCGTGTTTCTGGCACGTTAGGAAGGAGCCGAGCGTGAGGGGAAGGGGCACGGGGTGGCTTGTGCGCTGGTAGCAGGAGTGTGGTTAGGGATGGGCATCATGAGGTGGGGTCAGAGGATATGGAGCTACTGGATTGAGTCCAGAGAAGACCACAGGGATGATCTGAGGGCTGGAGCACCTCCCATCTGAGGGCAGGCTGAGAGAGTTGGGGTTGTTCAGCCTGGAAAAGAAAAGACTCTGAGAAGGCCTTAGAGCAGCTTCCAGTAATGAAGGGGGCTCCAGGAAATCTGGACAAGGGGCTCTTGATGAGAGAGTGCATGGACAGGATGATGGGAAACTGTTTTGTGCTGAAAGAGGGGAGGCTGAGATGATATTTTAAAAATGAATATTTTCCTGTGAGGGCAAGGAGGCCCTGGCCTAGGTTGCCCAAAGAAGTGGTGGCTGCCCTATCCCTGGAGGTGTTCAAGGCCAAGTTGGATGGGGCGTGGAACAACTGGATTCAGTAGGAGGTGTCCCTGCCCATGACTGAGCGGTTGGAACTTGTATGGGCTTTGAGGTCTCTTCTGACCCAAACCATTCTGTGATTCTATGGTGATGATAACCTTATAAGTCTTCAAGAAGGCAGCTCCAGAACTGAACTCAGCACTCCAGGTGATGACTTACAAGAGTGGAATACAGGGGCAGAATTGCCTCCCCCTGTATTATGTCAAGGGTGATGCTCTTCTTGGGTCAACCTTTGATTTCAATCCTTGACAGACCATGCCTTGATGAAGCACCCAGCTCCCACTGGTGGCAGTGGGGTGACTTGCCACCTCCAGCTGGAGTTTCTGGGGATTTTGATAGTAAAGGAAGGAATATATTTTGTCACATTTTAATGTTCTTTGTTGGACTTTCTGCCCTGTGTTGCTCCCGGTGTGGTAGACCAGACAGAACTTGGGAAATGAGCCAGCAGGTTCAGCACCAGAGTGATCCCCGAAAGGAATAATCAGTGTTGTTATCCTTACTTTCCATCTGTCTTGATATGGCAATGGAATAAAAAGCACTACATCAGGAATATTTCACACTTGGAAAGCTGATAACAAGAGTTTAATTAATTGCAGTTCAGGATAAGCAGCAGACGTTTGCTTTTGCACCTTTGTGGTGGAGGAGGTGTGAGAGTGAGGAGCAGCTCTGGAGATGGGAAGTGAGCGAGGGGATTGCTGGAGTGGATGTTTTTATCCCAGACACTTCAACTTGGGTATCTGGGAAAAATATGAGTTGTGTTAAACTTGTCAAGCCCAGCAAATACCTTGTGTGTCTCAACCCTGAAAGAGGGGCAAGTGTTTGAGGTGAGCTGGTTCTCCCTGAGTGCCCTTTCAGGTGAAGCTTTTCAGTGGTGTCTGATTGAAGATAGGCACCCCACTGCTTCCCTATTGAAATTCAATCTGGAAAGCCATGGGATGCCAGCATTTGTGTTCTTACAGGTGTCACCAGGCTGCCTGGTTTGCTGCAGATTTGTTGAAGTGCTTGTGGCATTGTCCTAGAAGCTAAGGATGAAAAGTACTTCTAGGATTTGGTGTCCTTTGCAAGTGGTTCACAGATTTGGGGGCCATGCAGGAACATGCAGATGTGTGTGGATGTTCTTGGCTGGGCTTCGAGGGCAGAAGTGTCCCATCTCCCTGGGAGTCACTGAGGGCTCTGCTGAAGAGAACCCAGTGGGAGCTGATCCTTAGGCTGGAGAATAGGAGCCTGAGGAGCAGCCTCTGCAGTTCTGTTAAAGGAGGTTGTGGTGGGGTGGATGTTGGTCTCTTCTCCCAAGTGACAAGTGATAGGATGAGAGGGAGTCACCTTAAGTTGTGCCAGGGAAAGTTTAGGTTTGATATCAGGAAAATTGTCTTTCCTGACAGAGTGGTGAAGACCTGCCAGAGGCTGCCAAGGGCAGTGGTGAAATCTCCATCTGTGGAAGGGTTCAAAAAACATGTAGATGTGGCACTTTTGAGGTCCTATGTAGCGTTCACTCTTGAAGTCAGGATCTGAAACAGGAGCTCAGTACACAGAATGTTGTCTTCACGCGTGCCCCTTCATGCATGCATCTGTTATCAGTGATGATTAGCCAGAGATTTGTGTCCTGTGTGTTTACGCTTAGTCTAGAAGTCCTGCAGGTCCACAAGATTGCAGACAGTACTTTAAGGAATCACTGCACAGCTCCTTTTAGAGTTGTCCCCTTCACTTGAGATGTAACTCGTACTATTCCTTCTCCTTAGAAGAAGAGGACTTCTTAAATGAGAGTTGATCGTGGTGTAGAAGACAAAGGTACAGAGTTAGTCCAAGCTGTTCACCCTGCAGCATCGTTGTAGTCCCAGAACATGTGTGGAGCAGTTTTTCCCATTTCATGAGAAGCAGCCACAGCAGTTGCTGTGTGTGATGAGCTGTAAGAGCTGTGGAGGATTGGAGGGTTCATGTGAGGGCTAAGGAGGGGGTTTGTGCTTTAAAGTGCTCCAGCAGATGCAGAGCCTGCAAGCGCACAGCAGAGCTGCTCCTACTGTCTGCCACGTGGGGCAGCTGAGCTTGTGGGTCGAGAGACATGTGGGTGAATCTCCATAGACCTTACTCCATCGCAGTTGTGGTCTCTGCATCTGAGTGCTGTGTTATGAAAAGCATCAAAGCTGTCAGTGGGCCTGGGGTGCTCCCTGTCATAGAATCATAGGATTCCTTGGGTTGAAGGGGACCTCAAAGCCCATCCACTTCCAACCCACCACCATGGGCAGGGACATCTCCCACTGGATCAGGTTGCTCCAAGCCCCATCCAGCCTGGCCTTGAACACCTCCAGGGATGGGGCAGCCACCACTGCTCTGGGCAACCTGGGCCAGGGCCTCCCCACCCTTATCGTGAAGAATTTCTTCCTAATGTCTCATAAAAATCTTTCCCCTTCCAATTTAAAGCCATTCCCCCTTGTTGTATCTCTCCATGCCCTTGGAAAATGTTCCTTCAGCAAATGCCCTACTTACAGCTCCAGCCTTTCAGAAGTCACATTAGTAGCTGCCAGCTTGGACTTGGTGAACTTTGACCTTGTTTGTCAAATCACTTCTGGGCTGGGGTTTCTACAAACCCCAGTCCTTGAGCAAAGTTCTTGTAGATGGAGTTTTGGATGCTATAGAATCATAGAATAACCAGTTTGGAAGAGACTCACCGGCTCATCGAGTCCAACCATTCCTATCAAACACTAAACCATGCCCCTTAGCACCTCGTCCACCCGTCCCTTAAACACCTCCAGAGAAGGTGAATCAACCACCTCCCTGGGCAGCCTCTGACAGTGCCCAATGACCCTTTCTGTGAAATTTTTTTTCCTAATGTCCAACCTAAACCTCCCCTGGTGGAGCTTGAGGCCATTCCCTCTTGTCCTCTGTCCCTTGGGACAAGAGCCCAGCTCCCTCCTCTCCACAACCTCCTTTCAGGTAGTTGTAGAGAGCAATGAGGTCTCCCCTCAGCCTCCTCTTCTCCAGGCTAAACAACCCCAGCTCTCTCAGCCGCTCCTCATAAGATTTGTTCTCCAACCCCCTCACCAGCTTCGTTGCTCTTCTCTGGACTCGCTCCAGAGCCTCAGCATCCTTCTTGTGATGAGGGGCCCAGAACTGAACACAGGATTTGAGGTCACGTTGTTTCTGATACAAGCCAGGATGCCATTGGCCTTCTTGGCCACCTGGGCCACTGCTGGCTCATGTTCAGTCGACTGTCAACCAACACCCCCAGGTCCTTCTCCTCCTGGCAGCTTTCCAGCCAGGCTTCTCCTAGTCTGTAGCTGCTTAGGGTTGTTGTGCCCTAAGTGCAGGACCCGGCATTTGGCCTTGTTAAACCTCATGCCGTTGGACTCTGCCCAGCGGTCCAGCCTGTTCAGATCCCTTTGCAGAGCTTCCCAACCCTCCAGCAGATCGACACTTCCACCTAGCTTAGTGTTGTCTTTAGTCTTGTTGCTTGCAGGCCTTGGTTTAAGTGCAAATTCATTGCATTTAGAGTTAAAAATTAAAGATCAAACTTCCCCCACCCTGCATCCTGAAAGGGTAATAATCGTCTGAAATCTGTTCTTTTGGTAAATGTAGATTAGTTCATTATTTTTAGCCCATTGAGGCTTTCAAAGTTAATCTGTGGTTGACACAGTTTCTATTTTAATACAATTATTAAATGAGAGTTGCTGCTAGTTATGTATTAAAGAAGGTGTATGCCAAGGTTAATACTTGGTAAAAAACTTTGATAACCAAACACCCATTTGTGGCTGTGTTGCACAAAAAGAAGATGTAACTCTTAGAATGGGTTCAGAGGAGGCCACAAAGATGATCTGAGGGCTGGAGCACCTTCCCTATGAGGACGGTCTGAGAGAGTTGAGCTTGTTCAGCCTAGAGGAGGTAACTGTCAGAGGAGATCTTATAGAGACCTATGAGAAAGCTGGAGAGGCTTGTGGGGGTAAAACAAAGGGGAATGGGTATAAATTGGAGAAGTGTAGATTTAGGCCAGATATTGGGAAGAATTTCCTCACCATGAGTGGTGAGACACTGGAACAGGTTGCCAAGGGATGTTGTGGCTGCCCCATCCCTCGAGGTGTTCAAGGCCAGGTTGGATGGGGCCTTGGGTAGCCTGATCTAGTGGTATGTCCCACGGCAGAGGTGTTGGAACTAGATGATCTTTAATGTCCCTTCCAACCCTAACTAATCTATGATTCTATATATTTTGTCACATTTTAATGTTCTTTGTTGGACTTTCTGCACTGTGTTGCTCCTGGTGTGACAGACCAGACAGGGCTTTGGAAATGAGCCATCAGGTTCAGCACCAGAGAAGTCCCCAGAAGGACCAACCCAAATGGTTCAATGATATTCTTGGTGTCAACTTGAGTAGATCTCCATGTGTGAGCACTTACATGTCCGCAAAATGTGATTCTGGTTGTATAAGTCTTAAGAGACTAAAGTAATGAAATCTTCCAGGTATTGGAACTGTGATTATCAACCTTTGTTGCTTCTAAAATCAGGTTTGAAAAGCTAAGGCTTGTGTTTTTGGAGTAGGGACTACTAAAGGGAGGGCTGCTAGGCTGAGTTGAAGGATGCAGGGTCTTGGTGGGGACAGCATGGTAAACCGCTTCAAAAGCGGCATCTTGCAGGATGGAAATGCTGCCAGGAAGACTTCCCACCTGTATATCAATCCTCATCCCTCCCGACCATGGGAGACTTCAACAAGTCTGTGTGGTCCACTCAAGCTGCCAGTCCATCTCTTTCCAGAGGCAAGCTCTGAGACCTGCTTTCCATGTCTAAGGAGGTGAGGCTGCAGTTTGAAGTGATTTATTAAGGATCATTTGGGATTGGATTAAATTTGCCCTCAGCTGACATGCTTTATCAAGATCAGAGCTGTGGTTGCATGTGTAAACCTTCTCCTGAAGATGCCTTAGTAAGAAAAACTACTTATTGCTCTCAGCTCTGATTAAGAGCTTTCTGGCACAGGGGGGCAAAACAACTGCTGTCACACAGGCTCAGGCTGAAGAACATGGGAAGTCTCCCTCCCTAGTTGTATTCACTCTTGATTCCTGTAATGGCACAAGTTGTTTCCTCTCTTCTTTCTGTTCCTTCTTGTTGCATCCTCTTTTGGCACTTTGCACCGAACAAGCTTCATTTAAGCCGATAAAACCCATTTCCCATGCAAAAACAGCCTGAAGAGGGGGCTTTTATTGAGTGACGTTGGAAGGGCTGGTGTGGTATTTGGCTCTGTTGTCTACAGACTTGGATGTTGTTTGGTACCACCAGTAATTTGAATCATAGAATCACCAGGTTGGAAAAGACCCACCGGACCATCGAGTCCAACCATTCCTCTCAAATGCTAAACCATGTCCCTCAGTGCCTCGTCCACCTGTCCCTTAAACACCTCCAGGAAAGGTGATTTGGAGCCATTATAATCCCAATACAATACTTTGGCAGTGGTGTGCGTGTGCAGAAGGCAATGGTGTGGGAAGAGAATCTTGCATTGACCATATCCCATGTGTGGGGGGTTCAGGAGCACTGCTGGGCAGCAAGCAGGTTGTGAGGGAGCTGTCACCCTTCAGCACAGGGGAAAATCCATGGTTTCAGTACAGGTTGGAGGAACAACTCTGCAGAGAAGGACCTGAGGGTGCTGATTGAGAACCTTGACTTGAGCTGGCAGTGTGTGCTCACAGTCCAGAAAGCCAATCGTGTCCTGGGCTGCATCAAAAGCATGGCCAGCTGTGCGAGGGAGGGGATTCTTCCCCTCTGAGACCCCCACCTGGAGCTTTGTGTTCAGTTCTGGAATCCCCAATGTAAGAAGGAGATGAAATTATGCTCCAAGCCCCGTCCAACCTGGCCTTGGACACCTCCAGCGATGGCGGGGGGCAGCCACCACTGCTCTGGGTAACCTTGGCCAGGGCCTCCCCACCCTTATCATGAAGAATGTCTTTCTAATGTCTAACTTAAGCTTTCCCCCTTTTAAATTAAAGGCATTCCCTCCCATCCTATCACTACAATCCACCTTGCCTAAACATGGAGCAGAGGAGCATTTTCTGATTAATCCTGTAGGTCTTCCTTCCTCTGGGTTGCTCTGAAACCAGTTGGGTTATGCTGGTGAGGACCTGTTTTCCAGGATGCACAATCTCCAAGGTGCTGCTATTTTTATATCACTTAAATATGTAAAATCCAGCTCTCTTTGATGGCTGGCTCCTCAGTGATGTTTTTCAGAGATGTAAGGCTGTGTTGTCCACCATCATATCGATCGTGAAGGAAATACGATTGGACCAAATTGCTGGCATTGAAACGCAGCGATGCCGTTACTAAACAGTGCCGAGATCTTTAGTTTAGACATTTTTGCTCTCTTTTGATGGATTACTGTGGTAAAACCTGCACTTGGCAGGCTGGGCTGAGATTCTTGGGACCTGAATACTTTTCCAGTTTGGATCTTTCTAGAGATGGAGCCAGAACAGCCAGAGGCCCCTTCTCTCAGGACAGGGCACACCACTGCCAGTTGAAATTGCTGCAGTTCCTAATGCCAATTACAAGCCTCATTTAAGCTTTTGTATGTTATTTCCTGATTCCAGTTTCCTACTTGAAAGGAGTTTCCAAGCTTCTTGTTGGTTTTTTTCAGTTTCATTTTCTGGGTTTTTTGTTTTTTTTCAATTTGTGTTGACCTGGCAGCCAGATGGACTGTCTGTGCTGGGTTTTCTGCTTTTCTCTGCTCCACCACTTCACCACTTGTGATTTCGTTGATAATCAAGATGCCCTCCACTATCTCAGTATACAAATAGCTTCCCTCCCCTGCCATGGGGCCAAGCAGCAACTTAAACCCTGTGCAGCAGTGGTGCCTGTTGGGAAGGGATGGACTCGATGATCTGGTGGGTCTCTTCCAACCTGGTGATTCTATGATTCTATGAAATGATTCTGGCTTGTACTTGGTGCTGATGAAGCTGCACCTCGAATCCTGGGTTCAGTTTTGGGTCCCTCACTCCAAGAAGAACATTAAGGGGCTGGAGTGTGTCCACAGAAGGGAATGGAGCTGGGAAAGGGGCTGGAGAACAAGGGTTATGAGAGGTGGCTGAGGGACCTGGGGCTGTTCATCCTGGAAAAAAGGAGGCTGAGGGGAGACCCCATCGCTGTCTACAACTGCCTGAAAGGAGGTTGTGGTGAGGTGGGTGTTGGTCTCTTCTCCCAAGTGACAGGGAATAGGATGAGAGGAAATGACCTCAGGCTGCACCTGGGTAGGTTCAGATTGAGCATCAGGAAAAAAATTCTTCACAGAAAATGCTCTCAGGCCGTGGCAGAGGCTGCTCAGGGGGGTGGTGGAGTCCCTGTGGGTGTTTAAACGATGGGTAGATGGGGTGCTGAGTGATCTGGTTTAGTAGTGGACAGGTACAGTTGGACTCAGTGATCTCAAAGGTCATTTCCAACCAGAACGTTCTATGAAATACTTGCTGTGAAAATGCCTGCCTGCACCTCCTTTCAGCTGCAGATGTTGCTTCCCTGCAAAATGTGGAATGAGTAACTTCCCTCCTGGTATTCAGATGAGTGTAACGAGCATTCCGCTTCCTTGAGCAATCCTAACCCCAGCTCTCTGTCTTTCTGGCAGAACAAACACCACTTTCTTGAGCTGTTTGTGTTGCAGCTTGCTGAGCTACTGTGCTGCTTTTGTGAGGCTGGAGCAGAGCCGGGGTGGTGGGAGTGGATCAGAGCCACTGCAGTTGCCAATCATGCCCACACAATTGGCACATTCACTGCTGGTGGCTGTGTTGTGGAGGCCAAAGAATTGTAGGATGTTCTGGGCTGGAAGGAACCGGTACAGGTCATCTAGTTCCAGCCCTTGCCACAGGCAGGGACACCTCCCACTGGATCTGGTTGCTCCAAGGCCCATCTAACTTGGCCTTGAACACCTCCAGGGATGGAGCAGCCACCACTGCTCTGGGCAACCTGGGCCAGTGTTTCACATCCCTAAGAATAAACAATTTCTTCCTTTTTATATCCAGTCTATCCCTTTGTTTAAAACCATTGCTTCTTCTCGTGTCACAACAGACCTTCCTAAGCCATCTGTTCCCAGCTTTCCTGGAGCCCCTTTCAGTACTGGAAGTTGCTCTAAGGTCTCCCTGGAGCCTTCTCTTCTTCAGGCTGAACAACCGAACTTCTCTCAGCCTGTCCTCACAGCAGAGGAGTGCACACTGCTGGCTCATGTTGAGCTTCTCCTCCCCCAGCACCCGAACTCCTTCTCCTCAGAGCTTCTCTCAATCACATCATCCCCCAGCCTGTATGGATGCCAGGAGCTGCTGTGACCCAGGTGCAGGACCTTGCAGTTGGCCTTGTTGAACTTCATGAGATTCTTGTTGGCCCAATTCTCCGGCTCGTCCAAGTGCCTCTGGATGACATCCTGGCCTTTTGTCATGTCAGCTGCACTGTTTGGGTCTATCCCTTCTGCTCTGGGGAGAGCAAGGGCTGCTGCAAGGAAAGGTATTGGGGGAGAACAGCCTTTATCATGGGGTTCCATGCTCTTCTGTCACCCTTACAACACTTTTTCTCCCTCCACATTCCAGACATGACATTCGAGAGTGACACACAAATAGAGGTCTTTCCTCTCCTCAAAGTCCTTTCTGCCCTTCACGGAGTATTCTTATATCTTGAATTAATTAGTGGCAAGAAACATAAAACTATATTTGCTCCCTAACGTCAGTTATTCTAACAGAAACATCCCCATGGCTTTGCTATCATTTATTACATTCACAGCCTTCTGCTTGTGCTTAGTGTTTTCATATCCATGTGATGTGTTTATATGTGCAGAACAAAGATCTTGGTTCCCAATCCTGAGAATGGAAAACATGGGAAAACAAAAATTGCATTTTAAGCTCAGGATCAACAATAACAGGACTGGAGAGCTCACTCACAGGATCAGAAAAAGCATAAATGATGATGTGAAGGAGAAATGTTAACTATAGATATCCTAAATAATGTTGCAGATACCTCATAAATACTTTGGATGGCCAAATAAATGGTTTTCTGCACAAAGAGAACAATTCTTGGTCTTGCTTCTATAGCTGTAAATCCCATGAATATCAGTAAAATTGATTGTGTGGCAGTCCTAGGAATAACAGTGCTTTTTCTGTAATTAATAGTGCTGTGTCTGGATGAGGAAGGTGTAAAGCAGGTCAGGCATCATCCAAAGCCACCGGGGTGCAAACTCCTTCATAAGGGTGTGAGGCTCCCTGCGGCTGTCAGCACGGGTTCATTTACCCAAGGGTGGGGAGAGAATCATAGAATTGCTTCATTGGGAAAGACCTTTGATATCATTGAGTCCAATTATATCTGTTCACTACTAAGCCTCATCTGCCCAGCTTTTAAACCCCTCCAGGGATGGGATTGCAGGGAGGGTGACCCAAAGTTGTCTGACTTTTGTTTTATTTCTTTTTTTTCTTTGAAAGCTTTGGTGGTTCCTTAGGCAAAGTGAAACATCCCAACAGTGCAGTTGTACAGGGAACAAAGTCTGTGTCAAGCAAGAACTCTCCAAATCATAGAATCACAGAGTGGTTTGGAAGGGACCTTAAAGCCTATGCAGTTCCACCCCCTGCCGTAGGCAGGGACACCTCCCACTGGATCAGGCTGCTCCAAGCCTCATCCAGCCTGGCCTTGAACACCTCCAGGGATGGGGCAACTGGATCAGGCTGCTCCAAGCCCCATCCAACCTGGCCTTGAACACCTCCAGGGATGGGGCAGCCATGACTTCTCTGAGGGCAGCCTGGGCCAGGGCCTCCCCATCCTCACAACAAAACATTTCTTCTTAAGATCTCATCTCAGTCTACCCTCTTTCAGCTTAAAAATGAGGGTATTATCTATAGGTCCTCAGTTAGCCAGTTAGTCACAACCGATTTTCCTTGAGTGTCCAGGATTAACAGTACCTGGCTATTAAACTTGCTCCTAAAATGCAAGGGCGAGGAGTATTCCTTGCCAAGCACGAGGAAACTTACAGGCTTGCTCCAAATCCTTTTAACATTGGAGCCAGTGATTTCTGATGGGACCAGACACTGGGTGCTGGGGCTGTGTTGCTGCTGCGTCTCTACTTGCTAGGAGGTGGAAATCATCAGGAGCAATGCCTTCCTAAGCCAGCACTGCTGAAGTCAGGGCTGTGTGTTCGCTTTGCTTTTCTTCCATTTGTTTGTGTCACAAAGCATATTCAAAGAGCATGATCTTTCATTTCACGGGCAGTCCCCAGACGAAGACCTTTGGTGTTGGCTGGTATGAATACACGCTGTGCAAGGATGGTGTTACTGCTGAGTACAAAGGAGAGTCTGTCTGAGTGCAAAAGTCATTAACTCTTCGCTTGCCAAGGCACAAGGCAGGCAAGAGAAGAAAAAGCAGCCCAGATGAGGAGCAAGTGTTTTGGGAGAGGATGGTGGGTCAACGAAGCTGGTGAGGGGCCTGGAGAACAAGTCTTACGAGGAGTGGCTGAGAAAATTGGGGTTGTTTAGCCTGGAGAGGAGGAGGCTGAGGGGAGACCTCATTGCTCTCTATAACTACCTGAAAGGAGGTTGTGGAGAGAAGGGAGCTGGGCTCTTCTCCCAAGTGACAGGGGACAGGACAAGAGGAAATTTCCTCGAGCTCTGCCAGGGAAGGGTTGGGCTTGACATCAGGAAAAAATTTTCACAGAAAGGGTCATTGGTCACTGGCAGAGGCTGCCCAGGGAGGTGGTTGATTCACCTTCCCTGGAGGTGTTTAAAAGATGGGTGGATGAGGTGCTGAGAGGCATGGTTTAGTGACTGATGAGAATGTTTGGACTCGATGATCCAGTGGGTCCTTTCCCACCTAGTGATTGTATGATTGCCCTTGTGTCCAGAGTCCTACTGATGTGTCCAGAGCACTAGGATGTTTTAGGATTTCCTGGCCTGTGGTGGGACAGTCTGCTCGGCAGGATGGTTCACGAGCCTGGGTTTGGTGGTAATTGCAGGTGAGGTGATGAGGAATGTCCATGTGTCAGTGAGTTAGATGGGAGCTGCTGATGTTCTACCAGGAACTCAGACCTGCTTCTATTCATGTCATCATTTAGTGGATGATTCAAGGTTGAATGTGGTAATATTAGTTACATTGACCGAGTTGCTTGTCCCTTTGCAGGAAGATGTCTTTGTTCCAAGGGCACATTTTTCTTGGTTGACTAATTATTCTTCTAGATATTCTATTCCTAGATACCCCTCCTTTCCCCTTCTTGCTTGTCCAATTCATTGTCTATCAGTGTAGTCTCTAAGGTTAGGTGGTACTGGGTGGAAGCTGTTGGTGAGAGGTGTAGCCTGGAGAAATGGGATGAGTAGCAGTGTAGAGCAGGTTATAAGAGCTCGTGGAAGTGAAGAGACAGTGAAACTCCTACTGGTGGGGGTGTTCTTGGATGCAGGGTGTGCTATTGAAGCAGAAACGTGATTGTTAAACTAGTCTGCTCTCTGGTTTGTTTGTGCTGTGATTTCAGAATGCCATCTCTGACCACCTATATCTGGGACTTCAGCAGGACTTGGATCAGCTCTTTGTTGGCCTTGCAGCACTGCTAGAAGAGGCTGTGTATCTTGAACCCACACCAGGGTAGAGGTCTTGCGCTTTGGGGAACCTCTTGCTTAGCATCCCATGTTCCTACCTGGACATGGCAGCATGCAAAAGGAATGTCTTCCCCTAGAAATGGTTTAAAATCTGTCCTGTGGTCTACTCAGGTAGCTAATACATTTGAGAAGCTTGATCAAAGTGGAGAGTTTTGTACTCTTTAAGACTGTTGAGTCTTGACGGGTCTAACCAGGTCACTCCTAGCACAACTGATGAGGCACTGGTGCCAGCTTTTGGTAACTGGATTATCCAGGAGTTCTGTGGTTGTTGTAGTGCAGTGCTGGCATTATGTGTTCTGATGCTTGGGCTACTAAGCCAGGAGAAAGGGCATCTTCAGTGGAAGATGAATGAGATGGAATTGAAATAGAAATGAAAACAGTTTTGGCAAAAGAGGCCCATGAATCCCATGTGCAGCTCTTGAGCTTGGAAATCAATTTATTCTGAAAATATGGGAGTGTAAAAAGTACTTCCAAGCTTAAAAATAAAAAAGGAAATCATGAAGCATCCAACATGCGCTAGGAGAGAGAAAGGAAAAGATAGAAAAGCCTTCGTAGAAACGCTTGGTTGGAAAAGACCTTTGAGATCATTGAATCCAACTTTTAGTCCACTACTAAACCAGATCCCTCAGCGCCTCATCTGCCTGTCTGTTAAATGTCTCGAGCAACAGGGACTCCACCACCTCCCTGGGCAGCCTGTTCCAGGGCCTGAGAACCCTTTCAGTGAAGAAATTTTTCCTCATGTCTAATCTGAACCTCCTCTGGCACAGCTTGAGGGCATTTCCTCTCATCCTTTCACTTGGGAGAAGAGACCAGCGCCCACCACTCTACAATGTCCTTTCAGGTAGTTGTAGACAGTGATGAGGTCTCAGCACAGGCTCTTTTTCTTCAGGCTAAACAGCCCCAGGTCCTTCAGTCACCTCTCATAATGCTTGTTCTCCAACCCCTTCCCCAGCTCCGCTCCCTTCTCTGGATGTGTTCCAGCCCCTCGATGCCCTTCTTGGAGTGAGAGGCCCAAAACCGAACCCAGGATTTGAGGTGCAATCTCACTAGTGCTGAGTCCAGGGGCACAATCCCTGCTCCTGCTGGCCACCCTAAAGTTGACCCAAGCTAGGATGCTGCTGGCCTTCTTGGACACCTGGGCTACTGCTGGCTCATGTTCAGCTGCTGTCAGCCAACAGCCCCACGTCCTTCTCTGCCTGTCAGCTTTCCAGTTGCACTTCCCCAAGCCTGAGGCGCTTGTTAAAAGCTTTGTGGCAGGGAATGGTAGGAAAGCAGAGAACAGCCTTTAGTAAGTGATACGAAGCTCTTTAAGGAATGAGCTATTTTCACTTCAGGGCAACACGTTTTAATGGATCCAAGGAAACCCAGCAGGATAAAGGACGTGTTGCTCAACTTCATCCATGAGTTCTCTTTCTGTCCTTGAAAATGATATTTTGAGTATAGATATAGATAAATAGATCCAAAACATAAATATACAGGCATCCCAAATGTTACCTCGGAGCACTTAACATCATCTCATGCCTCTTCCCTTTGATGCGAAGATATGAGGATCCCATGGGGCCATAAGAAAAGCTAGAAGAAGCAGCAATGGAAGGGAGAAAATAGCTGTAGACAAATTGTTTCCTTTTTTGTAAAGAATAACTGAATGCTGCTTTGCTGGAGACAGAGGAGGTTCATATTCAGAACTGGACACAGGGCTTGAGATGAGGCCTCCTCAGAGCAGAGTAGAGAGGGAGAATCACTTCTGTTGCAGCCCAGGGTATGGTTGGTTTTCTGGCAGTTTGCTCTGGCATTTGCTCCCATCTTTTTCTCTCTCTGGAGTCTGCTCTTAACCGGGCCATGTTCCTATTTAAAACAGATGGACTGAAGCATCCCTTGGCATTTTTCCTCTTTCTATGCTGGTTATAGGAGCAGGCACCTAGCTGGGTTAGACCCTTTCTTTTTGGATTGCTAAAATGGGATAGGTCGCACACGGACTGTTCTTAGCATCCCTTTCCATCTTTGATAATTGTGTTTGCCCACCAGCTTACGTCAGAGTCTGAAGGTGACCGAGGGCCTGACAGAAATAACATCTACGCGTTTCACTCAAACATGTTGTACATAACTTGCCTGGACAGCCTCATCCGAGGGGGACAGGGCTACTCCAACCTGGGAACAGGCTGTGTGGCACTTCACACAAAATGACCAACTGCAGTAATATCCTGGGGTGAAAGTCTTGCAGAGACCAACAACGGGAGTTGCAATGAGCAGCAAACACAGCCTGACACGGTGGAGAAAACGTCTGCAGAAAAACCCTTGAGAGAACCAGAGAGAGAGTTGAAACCAGAGGCTGGGGTGTGATACTTGCTGCTAAACAACTAATAAAAACTGGCACAGGCAGCAGTTCTATGAGCTAATGGGTTGTTGCCTGACTGATCATTTTGGCTTGAGTTGTTTTTATCTGGTGAGTTCCCTGTTGATTTAAGAATAGGAGGTGGAATAAGGACATGTACCTTGCCACAGGACAAGGGTGAAGTGCATGAAAATGCCGTATTTTTACAAGATGTTGTGTACTGTTTTCTGGAAATCACCTGTTATTTCATTTGGTGCAATGATGTAGTGAGAGGACGAGAGGAGATGGCTTTAAATTGGAAGGGGGAAGGTTTAGATTAGATGTTAGGAAGAAATTCTTCAGGATGAAGGTGGGGAGGCCCTGGCCCAGGTTGCCCAGAGCACTGGTGGCTGCTCCATCCCTGCAGGTGTTCAAAGACAGGCTGGACGGGGCTTGGAGCCCCTGATCCAATGGGAGGTGTCCCTGCCCATGGCAGGGGGTTGAACTGGGTGGATTTAAGGTCCCTTCAAACCCAAACCATTCCATGATTCTGTGTGATGGATGTTTGCTTGTTCTCTGCTTGCCCCTTAGTCAGGGCCTGAATTTCATCTGTTATTACAAAGTATTCTGATGTTCCTGATTCTGGGGAGAAGACTCTCTTCTCAAGGAGGCAAAACCATTGTAATAAATGTCTGAATGAGGGTATCGGAAGTCACAAGGTCCATGTTTGTCTCACGATGGGGCATCTCAGGAGGTAAGTTACTGACAGTAGCGTTGGGTGCCTTGAGGGAGACTGAGAACTTTCCACCAAGTCTCTGCCAAGAATGAGTATCAATACTTACGTGGTACTGGTGCTTTGCTGTTATCCTCCCTAAATCCTCTCTGTCAGAGCAGTGCTGTAAGTCCAAATGACCCTTGTCCACTTGAAAAAGATGGCAAATAGGAATCTGAAAACCGGAGTTGTGAAAATGATGTGGGTGGAAAAATATGCACTTTTAGATCAAATTCTGGATGCAGGTTTCCATTCCTGAAGTAAATCAGGACTAACTTCACTGAAACCAGTGGGCTGATAGGTCCGTAGGAATAATTCCAGTTAATATAAACCACAAATATGTGATCTCCAGAATTGCTGCAGCCTAAGCATGTAATCCTTCATCATCTTCAGCTGAGCATTGTTTTGGGTTCAGTTTATGTGATCCTAACACCTGACCTTACTGATGCTGGATAGGGTGATGGACAAAGTTTTTGTTTATCTCTCCATGCTGGTAACTACAGGACCATTTCTCATGACCAAAACTTCTGTAGTGGCAGAACTCCACTGCTACGGATGTTTTGTTGTATTGAACCAAATGAGGATGTAGCTTCGTTTCTGATAATAAATTAATGCCATATGCATAAATTCATGGTACTCTCCTATTGTACCTCCTTCTTCCTGTTTCCAGACAGTTCAGATGTGCTCTTGGCAATAATTCTTTCTGAACAGAAGATTTCTGAGCACTCTGGGGTTTAGAACGGTTTACTGTGATGATTGGTGAGAAGGAGGTCTTTAAATATGTTGACTAATTTTGAATCTAGGTCAGAGTAGGTTAAGAAGAGTTAGATGTTAATTCAGGGGAGCTGTGCTCAACCTGGACCCAGAAATGCAGGCACTTTGTTGAGTACATGAAAGTTCTAGGACTGGAAGATCCCTGTGTGCACTGAAGGACTTGGGGTGCTGGTGGATGAGAAGCTCAATGTGAGCCGGCAATGAGTGCTTGCAGCCCGGGAAGCCTGACCTGCGCTGCATGCAAAGCTGTGTGCTCAGCAGGGTGAGGGAGGGGATTCTGCCCCTCTGCTCTGCTCTCGTGAGACCCCACCTGGAGTCCTGTGTCCAGTTCTGGAGTCCTCAGCACAGGGAGGGCATGGATCTGTTGGAGCAAGTCCAGAGGAGGTCATGGAGATAATCTGAGGGCTGAAGCACCTCCTGTATGAGAAGAGCCTGAGAGAGTTGGAGTTGTTCATTCCGGAGAAGAAAAGGCTCAGAGCACTTTCCAGTACTGAATGAAAGGGGCTTCAGGAAAGCTGAGGAGGGACTCTTGATCAGAGAGTGCAAGGAGAGGATGAGTAGGAACAGTTTTGAGCTGAAAGAGAGGAGATTGAGGGGAGATCTTAGGAAGAAATGTTTTCCTGTGAGGGTGGGGAGACCCTGGCCCAGGTTGTCCAGGGAAGTGGTGGCTGCCCCATTCCTGTAGGTGTAAAGGCCAGGTTGGATGGGGCTTGGAGCCCCTGATCCAGTGGGAGGTGTCTGCGCCCATGGCAGGTCCTGGGACTGGCTGGGCTTTGAGGTCCCTTCCAACTCAAACTATTCTACGAACGCGTTTTTCTGTATAGACTGTGCCAATCCATATTCTGCTGGTGTGTTTTGTGTTCAGTCTAACCAGTATCTGTCGTTCGTGTTTAAAGTGCTGGGCAGAGCTCTGGCACTACATAAATAACAACAGGGTGACATCAAATCAAGCAAGGGAAGAAATGCAACTGACAAGGTTTTCTCCCTTGACGTTCATACTCTGAATTTCTTCGCCTTTGTCATTTGACTTAATGGTTTTGCAAACTACATAATAGTAACTAAAATGTAACTACACTTAAGATATAACTTGATGTTCACCAGGATAATACCTGAGAGAGGAGGAAGGAAGGAGGAAAGAAGCTTTCAGAGGCAGAGTGGTTTCTTGTAGGTGGCTATAATAGTGACAAACAAATAGGAACTGCAAAGTAATGAGCGAGAAAAAAGGAATTCAATTTCTTAGTCCTGTGACAGAAAGGTATGTGATAAATAGAAATAATAGAAAGGAAAGGAGAAGACAAACAGCATATAGTTATGCCCTGAGGATATAATTATAGACAAGCAATCATAGAATGGCTTGGGTTCGAAGGGACCTCAAAGCCCATCCAGTTCCACCTCCTGCCAGGGGCAGGGACTCCTCCCACTGGATCAGGTTGCTCCAAGCCCCATCCAGCCTGGCCTTGAACCCCTCCAGGGATGGGGCAGCCACCACTGCTCTGGGCAACCTGGGCCAGGACCTCCCCACCCTCACAGGAAAACATTTCTTCCTATGATCTCCCCTCAATCTCCTCTCTTTCAGCTCAAAACTGTTCGTCCTCATCCTCTCCCTGCACTCTCTGATCAAGAGCCCCTCTCCAGCTTTTCTGGAGACCCTTTCAGTACTGGAAGCTGCTCTAAGGCCTCCTCAGAGCCTTCTCTTCTCCAGGCTGAACAACCCTAACTCTCTCGGTCTGTTCTTGTACAGGAGGTGCTCCAGCCCTCGGATCATCTCTGTGATCTCCTCTGGACTTGCTCCAACAGATCCATGTTCTTACTGAGATGGTGTTTTTCCTGAAGTGGAAAGAAGGAAAATGTGGACACTTTTGGGCTCTTTAGTAGTAATTTTTTTTCCGATCAGATTAATTAACACACTGTTATGAAGGCTTTGATTCTATCTGTGGCCTTTTAGACTAGGATTTACAAAGTGAGAGGTGAGACATTTCTGAATTGGAGCCTATGATTATTAGGTGCAGAAGATCTCTCTGATGTCTATAAACACCTCAGTGTGTGAATATGTAGTAGGAAAAAGAGGAATTGTAGGGAAAAGAGGAATTTTGGTCAAAGGCCACAATTGGTAAATGCGTAAGTGGGCAAAACTGTCCACAGATAAGGTTATGCTGAGACCTGTAGAGGTCAATGTCAACAATGTCAACCATGGGCTCTGGAAACGTGCCCCTGTGGATTTCATAAGGCTAAATGGTCCGAGTTCTACCTACACGTCACGCAGAAGCCTGTGTGTGATGTAGCTGAAGGTCTGTGCCTGGTGTTGCTGTTGCATGCAACAGGCTTGAAATGCCTTGCACTTTAAACATGAATGACAAGTGAAATCTGTTGTGAGGAGCAGTGATCTTAGCAACATCTCATGAGCAGGTTTTTAATGAGCTGCAGATGCTGCAAAGCAAATCCCAAGAGGAGAAACTTGTAGTTCTGAGATACCCTTGGTGCCTTCTGTGTTCCACTGTGTACTTTTGTGCCTTGTCCATTTTTCATACTGCATGTTTGAAATAGGAGAAGGAAGCCCCCCCACACTTTTTTTCCTATGGTTCAGGATGGATTTAGTCCCTTTTCAGTCCAGATTTGGGCCTCATGCAGGAGCTCTGGAGGGAGATCAGCTTTGCTGCATTTCATGGGTTTGAGTTTAATCTCATTCTTCTTCAGCACATCACAAATACAGGAGATGGATGCCCAGGGAAGCAGTGGAGTCATCATCCCTGGAGAGGTTAAAAAAATTGTGTAGATATGGTGCTTTAGGGCATGGTTTAATAGGCATGGTGGTTGGACTCCATGATCTTAGAGGTCTCTTCTAACCCTAACAATTCTATGGTTCTATAAATGCTACACAATATGGTCATGTTCTGAGTGTATTTTTAAGACTCAGGTTCAGAATCCCTTCCTTTCTGAAAGAAAAACCCCAGACACACGACCCTATCCAATTGCTTTTGGATCAATTGAGGAAATGCTAAAAATAAAGCAAGACAAAGAAGCCATTGATAGAGCTAATGGAGTTCCTTCAATACAGAGAGCCCTGAAGATCAATGCTATCGTCGTATTGTGGAACCAGCCACTTTGTGCAATCAGTAAAGTATGTTACTGCTTTGAAACAGCTTCCACTGTGAAAATAAATGCTGGAAGGCATTAGATGTCAAGTTATTGGTTTGCAAGCAAATATAAAAACCAGGTAGTATTGCAAAGCAGAAATGTGGTAAAGGATATTTAAGGGTGTCCTTGGGAGGTAATAACTCCGAAATAAGCAATACCAATAAGCCACTTCGAACTACTTCACAGCATGATATATCCTATGGGTATGTAAAGCCAGGCTCAGGGCAGGGGGAGGCACAAGTAGTTTGTCAGAAGCCACCAGGGATCCAAGGCCAGAGCTCACACAGGATCATGGATTGGTTTGGGTTTGAAGGGAACTTAAAGCCTATCCAATTCCACACCCTGCCACAGGCAGGGACACCTCCCACTGGATCATGTTGCTTAAAAGGCCCATCCAGCCTGGCCTTGAACACCTCCAGGCATTGGGCAGCCACCACTGCTCTGGGTAACCTGGACCAGGACCTTACCATCCTCATAGGAAAACATCTTGTCCTGATGTCTGATCTAAATCTTCCCCCTTACAATTTACAGCGTTCCTCCTTGACCTGTCACTCCAGACTCTCGTAAAAAGCTGCTCTCCAGCTCTCCTGGAGGCCCTTTCTGTACTGGAAGCTGCTCTAAGGTCTGCCCAGAGACTTCTCCAACCTCAACTCTTTCAGCCTGCCCTTATAACAGAGGGGCTCCAGCCTCCTGAGAACCCTTTCCAACATTTCCATCTCTTTCTTATGTTTGGGATTCCAGAACTGAACACGGGTCTAGGTGTAGTCTCTGGAGAGAGGAGTAGAGTGGGAGGAATCCCCTCTCTTGCCCTGCTGCCCACCCGGGCCGTGGTTATACATATTGTAAATCAAAGCTTAAGCACTGGGATGGTTGAAAAGCAGAGGTGCCCCACCCAATTCTCTCTTGCATCCACATCATGGCTCAGGCCAGTTGCAAAGCCTGCGGCATTTTGTGCTGCTTTTACTGATGGAATGCTCCATCCTTCTAAAGCTATCACTAAAAAAACAGGAGAGAAGAAAATTCCAATCTGCCCTTGTCTTTGAAATAACTTTTCTCTCTTCTTCATTAATCAGGAAAGCCGTTACAGCTCTTGACAGCACTCTGGAGCAAAACAAAAGGGCCTAATTCACTAATAGGACCTAATGCATAGTTAAATTCTGTGGTGAGTCAGTCTATTTATCAAGTCAGTTCAACCTGAAAATTAGTCATATAGAAAGATTTTGTTGGCGTGTACGGAGTGGGCACATTATCCTGAAAAAGGGACACGCGTGCTGTGGGGACTTTGAGAACAGAAGCCTTGTGCTTCCCTGAAGTGACAAATTTATTTATAAGTCATTTCTCTGCTTAAAGAGTTGAGGTAATCAAGGTGCAAAGTACTGAGAGTAGTAGAAACAAATTCTTTGTTCCACGTAAGAGAGAGGCATTGTTGAAGCTCTCCCTGCAGTATCCAGTTGTAGCCCAGGTTATCATTGAATCATGGAGTGGTTTGGATTGGAAGGAACCTTTAACCTGGCCTTGAACAGCACCTGTCAGTGCTGATGTGTTGATTGTGGACTTCACGTGCTGGCACCTAAACAAGTTGATGTTCTGTGTCTCCCCTCATGTGCTTGCAAAAGGAATTAAATGCCCAATAATGGAATAAACAAGTTCTGTCTTCCCCTGCTAGGAACTTCTCTGAGATGGACTCTTACTCCTATGTGCCTCCAGAAAGCTGGTCCTGCCTATTTTTATCCAGAAATGACTGTTACTGTATCTACTCAGTGAAAAGAGGCCCTGTGCCAGCTGGTGACAGAGCATGGAATTTCAAATACTTGTGCCCCTATGAAGTGGTGGCTACCCCATCCTGGGAGGTGTTCAAGGCCCTGTTAGATGGGACTTGGAGCAACCCGGTCCAGTGGGAGGTGTCCCTGCCTGTTGCAGAGGGGTTGAAACTGGGTGGGCTTTGCGGTCCCTTCCAACCTAACCCATTCCATGATTGTGATGTATGAGGCTGTACTGAGGTTTGTGTGAATGTGCTTGGGAGCCATCTAGGCAAGCTTAATGAAGGAGGATGAAGTGCTTTGTCCAGGCTCAGCAGGGATGCTCTAAGTCTGATATATAGTCAATATGCCTGAGTACCGTTTATTAAGACCCAGATATGGGCTTTCAGGAAGGCATTACCTGTAGATCAAGGATGCTTCTGGGAATAAAAGCCCGTGGCTGCTGTTTTTAAATATAATCCATTGTGACTACATAGGTGATGGATATGAAACCATGCAGATGACTTTTTATACATTTTATCTTTATATGCATTCAGAAAAATGGCAGTTGAGGTTTAATGAGGATTTTCACTAGGTGAATGGAATGTTGCAACATGCAGAACTCCAACTGAGATCTCTGCATTTGACTCCCAGCATGCTCAGAGGAATAAACCAGACTTGTTCCATGGAAAACACACTGCAATGTGTTCTTAGGCGTGTTCTCCAGATTGATTGCCTGTTGGGTTTATGATGCCCAGGTGATTGAATTTGCCTGATACATCCACTTATAACGTTTGAGTTTCCATAACTTATAACTGAGGGACATTTTCAACTCTTCAGGCTTCAATTTTCGCTTTTAGAGAGTCCTGCTAGAACTCAGGTTTTTGGGTATGTTTCTGCTAGTATCTTTCAACCATTTCACAAAATGAGAATATGGAAAATGGTGCTGTTTTTCTCATCTTAAAAGATGCTCTTAGAGAGAGATGCCTTTCCCTCAGGCAGCTCTGGCACCTTCATTCTGTAGAGCGATGCCTTGATGGTTAATGGACAGATACACTTTTCTTGTAGAAGACACTCATATTTGTCCAAGTTAAACTGCTTGAAAATCTAAACATGGGATCAGAAGCTTAGGGGAGCTTTTTGTAACTCAACATAAGAGAACAAGCATCCTAAAATTCTTATTCAATGTACTGAATAGGATGGGAGGACCAGAGAAGCAGCCAGGAGGTATTTAGAGGATGTGGGCTATCTAGTAAGACACTGAGCATCGTCTTGTGCAGCTGGGCAGGTGTTCCCTGAGAGAGCTGTTTCTCATACCCCACGTAGAGATCTTCATGTTCCCCTGTGTATTTTTCCAGAGTGAAAGAATTTGGGGCAAGGTTCTGGTTTCTGTGGACCAGGTACTGAACGTGAATTTCTGGATTTGGCTTAAAGAAGATCAACATCGGTACAGAAAGAAATTTTAGAAGCACTGAGCCACCCAATCTTTATCGATTTCAATGGAAAAATAGTTGGACACATCTATATAAGTATGTACACCTTCATATACCTTTAAATTTCAGCTTTAATCAACTACAGAGTCACTATCTTAGGGAAAAGACCACATGAGGTTGTTAATATCTTTTCATAGTGGAAAATGTGGCCATGGAATGGAAATGCCACCTTTGGGCACAGATACTTGAAAGGAGCGTGGAGAAATCACAGAATGGTTTGGGTTGGAACGGACCTCAAAGCCCATCCAGTTCCACCCCCTGCCACAGGCAGGGACACCTCCCACTGGATCAGGTTGCTCCAAGCCCCATCCAGCCTGGCCTTGAACACCTCCAGGGCTTTAAGGTCCCTTCCAACCAAACCATTCTATGACAATGTGCTTCTTTTGGAATAAGGAATTATTTCTTAAAATGAATAGATGTTGTTATTTTTGTTCACTTCTGTGGGGTGAATCTGAGAACAGACAGACCGAAGCTCAGACGTGGATTCAGCCTGTGAGTCAGCAAGCCTCAGGGTAGCCTGTAAAATAATCCTTGTGACCACATTACTGTGGCTTAACAAGTCCCTGCCAAGCCTAGAAGAGGATAACTGTGATGGATCAGCTTATATGTGGCAGCTCCTCATGAACCATAACAGGTTTTGTTGGAGTGTGAGATGTCTCTGAGCTGCTCCAGCTCAGCTTTGGGCATGCTCACCCCCATTCCTGTTGATGAATGATCAACTGAATGCCACAAGGGGCATGCAGGGGACCTGACACAGTGGGATACTCCCTGGAAGCTTTTGGGATTCCTGGAACCTCCTCATAGACTGGCTCTTCACAGGGCTTTTTTTTTGTCAGCTCTGGCACTTTTCTGTGATAGGATTCTGTTGTGTTTCTAGTGGAGGATTAAGGCTGCTACAGAGATGATGATGGTTCGTGTCTTAGAGGCCCTGCAAGACATCCCACCAATAGCTAAGCAAAGCTATGGGGAGGTCAACAGGGTTTGAGCAACCTGATCCAATGGGAGGTATCCCCACCCAGGACAGGGGATTGGAACTAGATGGGCTTTAAGGTCCCTTCCAACCCAAACCATTCCATGATTCTATAAATGATGAGCTTTTTGCGTGGAGTGACATAAACCAGAAGCTGGTGGAGCAGCAGAGGGGTCTCTGCTCACAGTTTATGTGCCCAGTGCCCACGCTCTGCCTATCTCAGATTTGTCTAATTAGGCATTCCAGGTACTTTTCTACTTTGCTTTTAATTACTGTTTCTAGCAAGAGTTGAAATACCTGGACCTAAAGGATAATTACATAGCAGCTCACTAACTAACACTCCTCCACTTGAGACACTATGAAAACTGCAATGTATCTGTTTCTTACCTGCAAAGAGCATTCATTCTTTAATTAATGTTTCAGGAAGACCGTTACAGATCTATTCGAGCCCCCCTCTTCTTTCTCTTTCTCCCATTGTTGCTCCTGTTCCTCTTTTTTCATTAGCGTGGTTGTTCTTTCTCCAAATGGAAGTGTAATTGATGATCTGAGTAGTGTTTAGATAAACCTTATAGCAGGATGCTGTGCAGTGCTGCCTTTCAGCTACCAGCTCCTTATAGACACAAGGTGTCCTGCATCTCAGAGCCTTACATTGGCTGTTACCCACAGCTCGTAATGGAAATCCCAACTGTTTTGCTTCTCGTTCCTTCCACTGTTCCTGTAAAAGCTGTGTGGTTTTACCCACGTCTGGGTGCTGCTATGATTTCATAACAGCACCTCTCCTTGCATTATCCGAGTGCTTGGTCGAGCAGTGGTCATACAATTGTATGAGATCTGTCAAGGCCAAGTGCTGGATCCTGTGCTTCAGTCACAAAACCCCCATGCAGTACTCCGGGCTTGGGGAAGAGTGGCTGGGAAGCTGAAAGGCAGAAAAGGCCCTGGGGGTGCTGGTTGACAGCAGCTGAAAATGAGCCAGCAGTGGCCCAGGTGGCCTAGAAGGCCAGTGGCATCCTGGGTTGGATCAGCCATGGTGTGGCCAGCAGAGCCAGGGAAGAGATTGTGCCCTTGTACTCAGCGCTGCTGAAGCTGCACCTCAAATCCTGGGTTTGGGTTTGGGCCCCTAACTCCAAGAAGAATATTGAGGGGCTGGAGCATGTCCAGAGAAGGGAATGGAGCTGGAGAAGGGGCTGGGGGTCCTGGGGCTGTTGAGCCTGGAGGAGGCTGAGGGGAGACCTCATCGCGCTCTGCAGCTCCCTGAAAGGAGGTTGTAGTGAGCTGGGTGCTGGTTTCTCATGCCAAGTGACAGTGACACAATGAGAGGAAATGGTCTCAAGTTGCACTGGGGTGGGATTTAGATTGAACATGAAGAAAAATTTCTTTAGTGCCAGAGTGGTGAAGCCTTGGCAGAGGCTGCCCAGGACAGTGGGGGAGTTCCCATCCCTGGATGTTTTTAAAGAACATGTGGCTATGGCATTTTGGGATGTGGCTTAGCAGGCAAGGTGGGGTTGGTCTGATGGTTTCACTGGATGAGCTTAGAGGTCTTTTCCAGCTTTAATAATTCTATGATTTTAATTCCTTCAGCTGCCTTCCTGGCACAGCTATGGTGCCTGCAAGCCTGGTTATTGCCTTTATAAGAAAGCAGTTAAATGCAGGTTTGCAAATTTAGGCACGCTTAGCAGGGTAACCTGTGATTGAGTTTGTTTGGAGGAGGTCTAACTCTATCCACATCAGCCTCTTAACTGAAATATACAGTCATGTCTCGAAAGGAAACCCTTCTCCAAATATCAATGCAATCGATCTCCTTTGCAGTTTTAATTAGGCCAGTGTGAGAGCACACCAAATGGTTTTTGTTGCTTGTTGCAGACACGACAGTTTAGCCAAAACCCTTCTGTTGATTCTGGAAAATGGATAGACTTTCATCCAGAGTACTCTAGAGAAGTGAGCGTCAGGAAAGTGCTTCCACGGGTTGCGTTTTTATAAGCGCAACTGCCTGCAGAACCAATATGCTGCCGCAGTTATGAAGCATCGTGGTTTGGGTGATGATAGCAGCAGGATGCTCTGCTTGGCTCTACAGCTGGAGAAGAAAGTATCTGGCTGGATGCTTGGTGATGAAAGGACATGCACTGTCTCAGAGGATTGACCTGGAGGTGCAGTCGCTGTGATCAGGGCTAGATCCTCCCAAAACCACAGCACTGGAAGAGTTGCAGGTGGGAGGGTTACAGGTTGTGTATGAGCAGCACAAGCAGCAGTGAGAGCCGCCCTTCTCAAACCAGTGACACCAGTGGTGACTGACCCCAGAGATGGGAGATAAGCTAGATGATGTCAATCCTTCCTCATATTTGTCAACTTTTGGTTGCAAGGATGCAGACGGGAAGGCAAAATTGTGCCTTGATTTATCTAGTAATACTGCCTCTGCAATCAGATTTTTAAGTGACGGTTTCTATTCTGCAGCCTTGATTGCAGCACAATAGCCCAGATGCATCTAAAACCTCTGAATGTGGTTCTCCCTCAGTAAAAATAGTGGTGCCCTTTCTATACTCCTCTCTAAATCAGATACTGCCTTGGAGATGACACCAGAGCAACGTAGCATATCAATAACATTCAGTACAAATCCCATTCTGTGCTGTGCACTCACAGGTATGGACGAGTATTGCTTTATTAGAGACACAAATCTCAGTCTTGCTGTGTTGTTTCTCCATAAAGTATGCTTTTGTCTTCTTAAACCCGGCTGTTGGGTGATGTGGAGATGAAGACTGTAACCTATGAGGTTCAACAAGGCCAAGTGCCGAGTCCTGCACAACTGCCTGACAGGAGGTTGTAGTTAGGTGGGTGCTGGTCTCTTCTCCCGAGTGTCAGGTGATAGGTTGAGAGGAAATATCCTCAAGTTGCACCAGGACAGGTTCAGACTGGGCATCAGGAAAAATTTCTTCACAGAAATGGTTTTCAGGCCTTGGCAGAGGCTACACAGAGAGGTGGTGGAGTCCCCATCCCTGAGCAGATGAGGTACTCGGAGATCTGGTTTGGTAGTTGACAGGTATGGTTGGACTTGTTTGGTTGGAAAAGACCGTCGATTCTATGTGTGGCTGTTGTGACACCAGGAAAGCTAAAGCGTGGAGGAATTTGGCATTGCAGGGTGAAGTTTGTGGAGAATTGGAGCTGACACTCATTTACATCCTCCTCCTCTGAAACGTGAACAAAGCCGCATTCTTGCATTGCAGGCGTACTGGGGAGGAGAGGCGAAATTAAACTGTCTGTTTGTCATTCACAGCAGGGTTGGAGCTTTCTGTGCTTATTTAAGTCTCTTGTCTTTCCGTGGAGCAAGCTAACGTAGGTGCTAATGTCGAAATCTGCTGAAGCTTCCAACAGCATGAAAAAGGCCACGCTCAATGAACAGCTTATCAGTCATTATTAAAGTTGGCCAAGGTGGGAAACAGTGTGATCATCACAGATATCTCTCATTATCATTCACCTGCTGGCAGCCTTCCCAAAGGGAGATTGCCATCGAAGCTCTTTGCTGGGATGGGTGGAATGCAGATAGCTGACTTGTCACCGCTTACTGGATGCAAGTGCAGCTCACCCTGGAGAGGAGAAGGCTTAGGAGAGACCTTATTACTGTGTGTCAGTACATAAAGGGTGTCTGCCAAGAGGATTGAGATTCCCTTTTTCTGAGAAGTCATATGGAAAAGACAAGGGGTAGTGAGGATAAGTTTCTCCTTGTGAGATTCTGATTGGTCTCCAGAAGGAAATTTCTCATCATGAGAACAGTTCAACGTTGGAATAACCTCCCCAGGGATGTGGTGAATTCCTCTACACTGGGCACTTTAGGGCTCAGCTTGACAGGGTGCTGAGCCATCTCATTTCAACTACAGATCATCTAAAAGGTTGGACTAGATGATCCTTGAGGTCCCTTCCAGCCTGGCATTTTGTGATTCATGCCATGGTGGGCATATAGCCTGGATGGCTTAGATGCCTCATGGCTGTCCTGGGCTATGTGATGGAACTTCCCAGTTATACTTCCCTGCACTGATATTGGCGAGTCATAATTCTGCATTTTGGGTGCCTGGATGAAGTTCTAGGCCCCGCAGATCACTTTCTGTTAATTTACTTTATCTTAGGGATCTACGGTATTCCTGCTGAGTTATCCATCATCTTCTCCAGCTGGAATGCGCCAAGCCTACTTGTGTTGGGAAACCTCTGAGTGCATTGAATGGGTTTTAGCCAATGGTGGGGCCGCCTACAGTGAGATGTGTCTGGTCTCTCACTAAATTTTATCCATCTTCCATCTTGACATTATTACTAAGTTCTGCCCTTGCTCAATGCCAAATGGGAGTTGAGCTTGTCTGGGAGAGAAGGATGACTGGGAAGAACTAGGAGCTGTAAAGCCTTTTTGTTTTGTGGGTTTGGCTTCTTCACCACAACAAATTGCAAGCTGAGAGGAGATCCAGTGGTCTGAGCAGAAAAAATGTCACGAAGTGGTTGTTAAGATATTTTAGCCAGAGAACAGCACTTTGCACAGGAACACTTCAATACAAAACAAAGCTAGAAGATATTTGAGGTTCCCTTAAGGAATTAGGTTTATTATCAAGGGGACAATGTGGCTTGGGAACAATTTCTGAGTAGTGGTAGCAGGGTAAAAGCCAGCTCTGTGGAGAAGGACAGGGTGGCTCAGTGCTGGGTCCAGCCCTGTTCAATGTCTTTATCAATGACCTGGATGAAGGCATCGAGTGCACCCTTAGCAAGTTTGCAGATGACACTAAGCTGGGTGGAAGTGTCGATCTGCTGGAGGGTCGGGAGGCTCCAAAGGGATCTGAACAGGCTGGACTGCTGGGCAAAGACCAATGGCATGAGGTTTAACATGGCCAAATGTCAGGTCCTGCACTTGGGACACAACAACCCTGTGCAGAGCTACAGACTGGGAGAAGCCTGGCTGGAAAGCTGCCAGGAGGAGAAGGACCTGGGGGTGTTGGTTGACAGCGACTGAACATGAGCCAGCAGTGGCCCAGGTGGCCAAGAAGGCCAATGGCATCTTGGCTTGGATCCGAAATGGCGTGACCAGCAGGTCCAGGGAGGTTCTTCTCCCTCTGCACTCTGCACTGGTGAGACTGCAGCTCAAGTCCTGTGTTCAGTTCTGGGCCCCTCACCCCAAGAAGGATGTTGAGGCTCTGGAGCGAGTCCAGAGAAGAGCAACAAAGCTGTTGAAGGGGCTGGAGAACAGGCCTTATGAGGAGCGGCTGAGAACGCTGGGGGTGTTTAGCCTGGAGAAGAGGACTCGATGATCCGGTGGGTCTCTTCCAACCTGGTGATTCTATGATTTTCTATGACTTGGGATGCTGGTTTCTGAGAAGCTGGACATGAGCAGGCAACCTGTGCAGCCCAGAAAGCCAGCTGTGTCCTGGGCTGCATACAAAGAAGTGGGGCCATCAGGGTGAGGAAGGGGCTTTCTCTAAAGGTGTGGAGTGATAAGATGAGGGGGAAGGGGGAAGATTTAGATGAGATCTTAGGAAGAAATTATTCCTGATGAAGGTGGGGAGGCTGTGACCCAGGTTGCCCCGAGAAGTGGTGGCTGTCCCATCCCTGGAGGTGTTCAAGGTCAGTCTGAATGGGGCTTTGAGCAACCTGATGCAGTGGGAGGTGTCCCTGCCCATGGCAGGGGTTGGAACTGGGGGAGCTTCGAGGTCCCTTCCAACCCAACCCAATCCAATCCATTCTATGATTGCAAATTGGAGCCCATAATAGAGAGGTTCCAACATCTTTTATTCCTACTGACTTTATATTTGGGTACTTAGACATGAATTTGTCTTGTGTACATGATGTTCTCCACTGTGAATGTAGGTATCTGCTCTCTTCAGCTCCAAGTTTTCCGCCAAGAAGGCCCTGAATTGTTCTAAATGAAGCCACTCAGCTGGAGCAGGTCTGTGTCAGCTCTTCCTTTCCCCAGGGGAGGGATATGTGCTGCTGTTTGGACATAAATAATAATTCTATCTCTATTAAATATCCTCAGTTTCTGTTTAGCTGGAAAACTTGTCTGTGCTCCCATTTATCAGAGTGCAATTGCAGTTTTTATATCCGAGCCATCCTCTGGAAAACTCTAACATTCCCCAGACATGAAATGAAACCAGTACAACAGCAAAAGAGAACGTGTATGTTATTTTTTAATAAGGACTGGCTATTTCTTGGAGGAAAGTGTTCACCTTACTGAGAAAACTGCATTTCCCGAGCCTGCCATGCAAATCAGTTGAGGAAAACCTGACCTCCTGGAGCCACATCTGTACCTTGCCGTTACCCACTGCTGATGCACAGCTCTGAGTCCATTAGATGCAAAATAGCATCTTCTGGTGTTAGCTTTAATCTCTGCTGGAAGGTAGATCCACTTGTGTTTCTATCTTTTATAGAGCCTCTTCCAGTCCTGCCTGCTTCTCTTTTTGAATTACCCTGAAATTACTCTCATTCTCCTGTCCCTGGGAATATGATGTTCAAGTTAGGAGGCGATGGCTGAGATGGGGATTTTGCCTCCTGTGTTGTTAAAATCATAAAAAGGCTTGAGTTGGAAGGGACCACAAAGCCCATCCAATTCCACCCCCTGTGCAACCTGGGCCAGGGTCTCCCCACCCTGAGTGTGAAGAATTTCTTCCTAATGCCTAATGTGAATCTTCCCCCTTCCAGTTTAAATCAACTCCCTCTTGTCCTACCACTCCAGGCCCTTCAAATATGTTCCTCTCCAGCTCTCCTGGAGCCCCTTTCAGCACTGGAAGCTGCTCTAAGGTCTCCCCAGAGCCTTCTCTTCTCCAGGCTGAACAACCCCAGCTCTCAGCCTGGCCTCAGAGCAGAGGTGCTCCAGCCCTCACATCATCTCTGTGGCCTCTTCTGATCTGTTTCACCAGTTCCATCTCCTTCTTATGTTGGAGATTTCACAGACTGGACACAGAGCTCCAGGTGAGGTCTCAGGAGATAGGAATAGATGTGCAGAATCCTCTCCCTGCTGCCCACGCTGCTTTGGATGCAGCCTAGGACGTGGTTGGCTTTCTGGACTGCAAGCACACATTGCCAGCTCATGTTGAGCTTCTCATAAATCAGCACCCCAAGTCCTTCTCTGCAGGGCTGAGAATTTCCATTATTAGGTGGCCATAGCAACAGGCTTGTAATCATCTGCTTGCTTCTGCACCAGAAAGTGTCTGTAAGCCCTGCTGCTTCATGAACTGGCATCTACTGGCATCTGTGAAGAAGCCACATGTGGTGAGATGCTAGGTGGTGGGACCAGGTGCCTGCCCTCATTCTTGCCTCTCTCCACCAATATCGCCCCCAGGTGCATCGGAAACATGCAGCAGGTTGGTGCTAATCCGAAAATATCGCAGATCTTCTTAACACACCAATTGCTCCCTGCCGGGCTATCCCTTTGCTTGCAGCAGTTTCAGGCTGCTGCTTCTCTTTGACAACACCGTTCCAAACACTCCCAGGACTCCTGATTTATTTGCAGAAGAGGTCATCTCAGCTTCAGGCACCTGGAGGTTTTGGGGGCACGCTAATAACGCCTCATGGGAGGTGGTCTCATTTTTACATAGTGCTTTACTTATTAGGGATCCTTTTAAAAGAATACAAGATATCTGGCATGGCCGTGGAGACAAAAATGATTTGAAAGGTCAATGCCAGCCTTTGTGTTTCTGCTTTTGCCTGTGGAGTATTTTTCTTGTACAGGAAAGGCTGTGGTCTATAATTTATTGCTTTAGAAAGTGCTGAGAGGCCTGTACAAGGATTTTACGCACACACACATAGCCATGTTTGCTGACAGCTCAGCAAAGGAGGGATAGAAGGCAGCTCCCTGTGCCAGATCGTGTCTTGGCTACGTTGGTGAAATGCAGGCCCAGGTTGCCCAGAAAAGTAGTAGATGCCCCATCCCTGGAAATATTCAAGGTCAGGTTGGATGGGGCTCTGAGCAACCTGATCCAGTTGGAGATATCTCTGCTTTAATGCAGGGTGGTTGAACTGGATTATCTTCACGGTCCCTTCCAACCCAACCCATTCCATGATTCTGTTTCCACAGGTAACTCAAGAGGGCCAAAAGGGTTTTGTGCCATGCAGAGATTTATATGTTGCCTTCTGTTCAAAGTAAGAAGAAGTGGAGCTTGTAGCTCAAGAACTTTGGAGGGATATGGCAAGCATGTACAGAACGGTAATTGCCAAGTCTCTGGAGCTAACAGCAGGTCCCAATTTCCCCCATATAGCTGAATGTAGGTTTGGCGCATTATGACTCACTCTTCTATGCAGAATATGTGAAATCCTTGCATCTCCCCTACTATGCTTGTCTTTTTCTCCTGAGGAAGGTGAAAATGAAGAAATTAATTTTCAGAGAAACCCTGATTGAAATCAGTGGGGTTGATTTCCAAGTACTTTGCACCTCTGATCATCATCTGGCTTTTCTGACTTCTCATTCTTCCACATTTTTATAGATTTACATTTTTATAGATGTACAGATTCCATGATGAGCTTAGGGTTGATTGTAGGATTCAACAACTCTTCTCCCAAGTGATAGCGATAGGATGAGAGGGAATAGCCTCAGCTTGCACCAAGGGAGGTTCCAATTGGACATCAGGAAAAAATTCTTCACTGAAAGGGTTCTTGGGCACTGGCAGAGGCTGCCCAGGGAGGTGGTGGAGTCCCCGTCACTGGAGGGGTTTAAAAGCCAGGTAGATGAGGTGCTCAAGGATTTGGTTAAGTAGTGGACAGGTATGGTTCGACTTGATGATCTCAATAGCTTTTTCCAACCAAATGATTCTGTGGTTCACCATATTCCTACTGCATCTTAATTGGGACATCACCAAGATGGTACAAAATTGAGCTGGAAATGCTGAACAAGAATGTGACCATGAACTTTTCACATTTAAACTGAGTGAAACTGTATAATAGATAGAGTCATAGAATCATTACGGTTAGGAAAGACCTCTAAGATCCAGTCCAACCATCAGCCCAACACCATCATGCCTACTAAACCATGTCTCTAAGTGCCTCATCTACGTCTTGATGCAGCAACCTCTGAGTGATGATCCTAAAGATGAGTTTCTCACTTTTTTCCACCTCATCAGAATCCTATTATACCAGGAGATTCATTGCCCCTCTAGCTTCCCTTTCTGATTTATGCTTGAGAGCACCAAATGACCACAAATTCCAGGAACGTTATAATCCTCTGGCTTTAGAGCTACTTTACTCATCATGTGAGAGCTCTAAGGGTGGAAATAGAATAAAATACAAACCAAATACCTCAGCTGCACGTGGCTAAGATCTCAGTGTAAGTGTAAATTGAATCGGAGCCAAGCTCTGTGAGGCAGGATGTGTTTTTGTGACAAAAGTGAGCTGAGGGAATCTTAAGATGAAAATGAAAGGGAAAAAAAAGGAAGACTTGGGTATATTTTATTGGGATGAGAAGCTAAGGCCAAATGGAGTTCACCAGGAAAATAGAAATGATTGTGTTATTCTGTCACTGCAAAAAAAGAGAAATTCCTGAGAAAGTATTTCCACTCAGGAAAATATCAGCTGGTGAAATTTGTTTCTTGGTTTTCTCTAAGGCTGTACAGCCCTTTGAACGAAAACAGGAGTTGCTGATTGGTGCTCACACGTGGCTCAGGAGGTCGGTTTTGTAGGTGGTTTTCTTCTTGTGATGTACTGTAAGCACAGGCAGCTCAGCTTGTATTGATGAGCCTCTGTAGATTGAGAAAGTGTGGATTTTAGGATGGGAAGGCTGCTACCAGCTGAGAAAGTGTGGATTTTAGGATGGGAAGGCTGCTACTTCAGGTCAAATGTGTTGCCCACAGAAGCTGAGGTGTATTCATCCTTTTGGACTGTTAAAACATGACTATTCCCTGGAGCAACCTGCTCTAGCTGGCCTGCTTAGAGCCAGGGGTGTTGGAACAGTTGATCTTTAAATCAAGTCAAGTGACAGGGGACAGGACAAGAGGGAATGGCCTCAAGCTCCACCAGGGGAGGTTTAGGCTGAACATTAGGAAAAAAAAAATCATGGAAAGGGTCATTGGGCACTGTCAGAGGCTGCCCAGGGAGGTGGTTGCGTCACCTTCCCTGGAGGTGTTTAAGGGACAGGTGGACGAGGTGCTCAGGGACATGGTTTAGTATTTGATAGGAATGGTTGGACTCGATGATCCGGTGGGTCTTTTCCATCCTGGAGATTCTATGATTCTAAATGTTCCTTTAGCCTTCAACCTTTCCGTGATACTATGGCTTATCCCCACTTAAGTCAAAAGGACTGGAGCTATGTAGTCCCTTTCACTTCCATCTACCTTCTTGGCCTTCTTCCATCCCAGTTCCTGTAGTGCCACCCAAAATGTAAAGCACTTTCATTGTATTTTGGAAGATGTCCAACTGAGTGACTCTATTGGAATAACTGCCACAAAGAAGAGAACAGCAGAAAGAAATAAAGCATGTATCTGTGCGAACTGGGTTTGCCAAAGCTGCACACAAAAAATGAGTTGCTTTAAAGGAAAATATTTTGGATAGTGGTACAAATTAAATTAAGAGATGGAAATAAGCAATTAAAAGTAGATGAAAACATGTGTACTGCATGCCAGCAAGCAAAATAATATGTCAAAAACCCCATTGTGTGAATGCAAGCCCCTTGGGAAGTGTGAAACTGGTTTTGGGTGGTTGATCATTTGGTTTGACGGAATTAAGAGCAGTTAAGCTGGTGAGGCTGCACCTCAAATCCTGGGTTCAGTTTTGGGCCCTTTACTCCCAGAAGGACATAGAGGTCCTGGAGTGCATCCAGAGAAGGGAATGGAGCTGGGGAAGGGGCTGGAGAACAAGGGTTTTGAGAGGCGGCTGAGGGACCTGGGGTTATTCAGCCTAGAGAAAAGGAGACTCCAGGGAGATATCGCTGTTTACAGCTTCCTGAAAGGAGGTTGTGATGAGGTGGGTGTTGGTCTCTTCTCCCAAGTGATAGGATGAGAGGAAATGGCCTCAAGTTGCACCAGGGGAAGTTCAAGTTAGGTGTTAGGAAAGATTTCTTGACAGAAAGGTTTCTTAGGCACTAGAATGGGTGGTGGTGTCTCCATTCCTGGAGGTGTTTAAAAGCCGAGCAGATGAGGAGCTAAGGGATCTGGTTAAGTAGTGGACAGAGATGGTTTGACTCGATGATCTCAAAGTTCTTTTCCAACCAAACGATTTGATGCTGCAGCTTTCATTCCTTGCCCTTTAAAAGGCCTCTTCAATGCTGGGGTGACGGAGCAGTCCTATGCACGTGATATTTATACAGCAGGGTGGAGGTCTCTGCTAGGATCAAATCTCTTCCCTACATAGGACAAAGTTTTCATTCACCTTAGGGCATGGTGGTGGTAAAGCTCATCGCTTCAGTGCCTTAAACCTGAGCACAGATCTACTGCATGCCATGAAGTCCCCAATAATTTATGAGCTTTGTGCGGTTCTTAATAAGTCTTTGAAGTAATTGCAGGTGTACTGCTGGCCTGGTTTAGTGTGCATATAATTATAGGACGCTGGTAGCCAGTCCTGGATACAACAGGGTTAAGATCTAGGAGAAGAAAGTGAGGGTGTTCTTCTCAACTGTGCCTTAGTTTCCTCTCCTTTCATAGAATCATTAAGGTTGGAGAAGACCCCTAAGATCGAGTCCAACCGTCAGCCCAAGCCCACCGTGGCAAATAAACCATGTCCTGAAGTGCCACATCTAC